>CM068344.1:28165310-28865310 GCA_034769755.1 Odontamblyopus lacepedii | reverse complement strand
TAAAGATGTAGACACAACTTTTGATACAGGAGTCAATTTTATTAAATACAAATAAAGTATGTTAGTATATTTTACATCAGATTTGTATGCAGTGCTCACAATTGTTTTTCATTTTTGGTATGTTATTTCTCATCACCAGTTCGGTGATAGAAAAACTTCCTGGTTGACATTGCATAGTGTCTATGGTGTGGGGAAAAGAGACTAAAAATGAAGAGATAATGATTTTTTTCCCTTTTTTTTTTTTTTTTTTTTGATTCTTTTATGGTACCTGTTAACAAAAGAATGACACAAGATCTTGTTTTGGGATCATGATTCAAAAGGCTCATGTTATGCTATTTTTAGATCTGTTATAATGTTGTTTCCTCATCACAAACATGCCAGGAGTTGTGTTTTGTTTCATTCATACATGTCTAACGCACAAACCCTGCGTATTTTGACTCAGTTCTTCTCAAACAGAAAATACTCACTGATGTCTTAAGATAATAAAGGAAGTGCTTCACTGTGATTTTAAACTCTCTGCACCTTCACTAAACTAATTTGGATCATTTCAGTACTGGAATTGCTAAACTCTACTGAACAAAAGGTAAAATGCAGCTGTTAATTTGAAAACTACCACTACATGACATCACAAGGTGGAAGAGAGCATTTTGGGCTTTGGAGATGTAGGCAGAAAAAGGGTTACTCAAAGGTGTGAATGGAGAAAAATCACCACTCCTGGTATATTAGTGAGGAGGTAACACCATTATAACGTGGCTTAGAGCTCACAAGACTCAATTTTATGCAACATGGGACCTTCAAAAATTCCAACACATTTACATATAATTTATTTTTTATTTTAATCACAATTTGTGTTTCATTCATGGCTTCTTATTTCCTGTTCCTTTCGTTTTTTCAGCCTACAGTCGCACACATTTTCCACGACAGTTTGTGTGTGCAGATTCCTGCCGAGGGGTGGCATTTACAGGATCTGGCTCCTATTGCTGCCTCCCCACTGGGGTTAGCAAAATCGATCCCACTAATTAGATCTGTGCATCACTGTTATTTTGTCTCCTCTCACGTGTGTGTGTGTTGTGCATGTCCTGTAATCTATATTTAATGTTAGGAAGCAGGCCTTTAAAGAGCACCACAGCTGGCCTCTTTGCTAATTAATGACATTTTCCCCTTTAATTACCATTCAGCACAAGCCCCTCCGTACAACAGTGTCTTTATCTTCCATTCTTTTTATACATTGTCCTCTTTTACTTCCGAGGTCTTGACATTCCACTTGTGAAGGAGTAATCACGACTCATAGAATGTCTTTCCAGCCAAATGCATTAGATATTGCATGTTTAGTTAATTGTACACATGAAAATAATTATTACAACAAATTTTCAAACATGCAACCTTATCAGCTTTTAGTGCAATCCCTCATCTGTCCAGGAGCTGTCCAAGGTACAAAATGTTTCAAAACTAATCATCTGGACAGTGTTTTTGAAACCAAGATGTTTTGACTGTCATCCAGAAGTCATTTTCAGGCTGATGATTCTGGTCTGAGAGATTAAGATTTATAATGCCCAAAATTAAATAAGTCTTGCCCCTAAGGAGGAGTTTTCAGCTAACCTCATTATACATCATGCATAATCAGTGCATTATAAATCCTAGTATCGCAGACCAGAACCATCAAGTTGAAAATTACTTCTGGGTGGGAATTGAAGCATATTGATAAATGACCCAGATGGCTACCTTTTCTACCATTTCTACAGCTTTTTGTATTCAATATTATAGTTGAAATCGTTTCTTGAATGCAACGTGTGACTCGCTCCATTCCAAGTTCACAATAAACAACAAAAAAGTTATTTCTTCCTCTTGGCATCTCTACATAGCGTTTCTCTTATTTCTTTATAGATTATTTTCGTCCATCCACAGTCCAGATCTAGCCTCCACTGTGCGCTCCCTGGAGTGTGTGGGGAGAGGGGCCCGGCTCCATCTGCTCCAGTGTGGTCTTCCCAGTGCCCTCCACCTTATTGTCCCTCATTATGGCCCCTTCTTTTCCCTGGGATCGCAGTCATTCACCATCTGCTAAACCCGACTTTGTACCTCTCATTGTGATTTGTCTAATTCCATTTTCAGTCACATTCAATTAAAATAAGTTATACTAATTGAGCTTGTATTTTCTTCAATCTTCAATCTCCAAACCTGTGACAATAACAGTTAATTTGAAAGAAGACGCGTAGATAAGTTGGTTGCCCGTACCAACACATCACCTCTGACTTAAACATGTTGCTAAGAAACAGAGTCCGAAAATAGCCTGGAACTTGGTTACTGAGCAAGTTTGGAACAAAAGTTACATTCAGAAGTTGGGTGTTTTTTTTTTCTTTTTGTTCTTTTGCAGAAAGTTTACTTTATCTTCTCTGACTATAAGCTAAACGAGCAGAGTTTCGTCAGTTTGTTCTCTTCATATAATAAAAATACGTTCCAACAGTTACTGACCCACAAGAATAATAAAGCAATCATTTCTGTCGTAATTTTGATGCTAGGAATCACTGACATTAAACCATTAAGTGCATTTTAAAACTACTGATAATAGCAATAACATTCAATCCATTCTATTACTGTAGAAAATCTGCATCAACAGCTCCTCCCACCACCACACACCAGTCATACTAGGCACAATGAAATACAGACATCATGTTACACGCACGCTAACATCACCATTCTGTAAACATGGCCAAAGTCTTTTATTTATTCAAACAGCTGTTAATGTGCTTGACCAGTACAAGGCACTGGCCAATTCTTAACACTTGGCAACTCATTTAGGCTTCTCTCTCCATCCCGTGGCCCCCTGCCTCTTAGAATAGTCTTGCAATGCACCAGTTAGCCTAAATCTGTCCCTCTCCGATGTCCCACTGCCAGTCGCCTGAATCAAATCTCTGCCTCCAGTCATTCACGTGGGGTTGTGGGCTGTGCTTGTGCCGTGGATCTCCTGTACTGGCTGTTCCCTTTTCTGCCTTTATTTACGCTGTGCCACTGAAAATCCCCCTGTAGCCTATTGCAGCAGATGACATATCACATATACCTTTCAAGCTTTTGTCAAGCAGCTAAATCCTGTCCCCATAGCTTTGGCAGGCCGACCGTTGAATAGGCAACCTTAACTCAGCGCCGCAAAGCCCTATAATAGTAGACAGCAGCCGGATCCCAGAGCTCTGCGATCAATTCCACTCGTCTCGCGAATATCAGTAAATCTAGTGGAGGCTAGATCCTGTCCCCTTGGTCCGTGGTGATGCAGGCTAATTCTGTTGGTTTCCTTGATAGTGATCTTTTACTAAGACCCCCAGTGAATGGATGAGGGGAGAGGGAAAGATAAAACTAGTCTTGTATGGAAAAAGCAAGCCAACAGGTCTACAGAGCAGGGATTAGCGGGTAAAGTGGATTAGGAAGAGGTATTCTGTGTTTCCGCCGAGGCTGCTGAGTAGGTTTTTAGAAAAGGGGTTAGAAAAAAAGCCCAAACACATCTGCTCAAGCTTAAACCGGTGCAATGAAAAAACACAGGGAATCAGAATGGCTCCAGGACATATGCATTAACACATGTGGAGGAATTAAAACAAGGGAGCCGTGGCAGGGGATGAAGTAGCGGAACAGAGCGAAACCTTTAAAAAAAACATTTATAGATAAAAAAAAATACGCACACGGAGAAGCCGGTGGGTTTTGATCTGAGGCATTTCTTGTGTAATAGTGAGGTAACAGATCCTTTGTGAATTTTAGGAATAGCAGCTATTTTTGAATTTTCAGTGGGTTTTGAGAGGTCTTAGTCAGGGGTGCTTCCAGGTTCTGCAGGTACTCTTAAAAAGACACCCAATGGGAACAATTGCCGATCAACTTTATTTTTGCTAAAACACTCTCCAAAAAAGAAAACCCTTATTTTTATTCATTTAATTTTTGTTATAGTCACAGCATGAGTTTTCTTTTTTTCTTTTTGCTACAGGTGACAATTTGCTTTGGTGTTGTGCAGTGTAGTTTTAAGAAATGGCCGTAGAATCCAAGAAATACATGGATATTTGAAGACACGAAAAACTAGTCATAATCCTTCTTCCACCCACTCTCTCAATCACTCTCATGCGTATGCTATTAGGTCATTTGATTGCAGTGTGTGTCTGTCTGCGAAGTGAGTACAACTTTGCATGTGTGTGTAGGAGGTGTCATGGCGGCGTGTGGATGTTGGAGTATAGTAGAAAGTGTCCAGTTGGCAGCCAGTCACAAACGCCTTCCTGCCTTGCTTCCTTCCCTCGCCTGGCTCCCTGCTCGTCCCCCGCACTCTTGTTTTCTCCGTTGCCATTGCTTTTCTCTCTGCCATCTTTTCACAGCACAGATGAAACTGTCTCCTTCACACCAACTCCTACACTAATCATTTGCCCATGTAATTCTTTGAGATACATTTTGTCAATTTTACCCCGGTGCTGACTGATTTGGGTTCTTTTGCAAAAAATAACATTTGTGAAATCACACTAAAGACTTTGGGAACGTTTTTGGATGTTATATCAATTTACAATAGTTGAGAACTCCGAGTATGCCTCTTGGTCGTGGTTACTAGTTGTGCAAAAAAGATTGCTAATCTTGTTTATTTTACTTGGTCAAATAAAAAATAATAATAATACAAACATACAATCCCTTATTATAATCTCATGTATATAACATAGTGTTCTTTACTTACAGTTGTCTATGGTCCTATACATAATTTGAGACCTTGCAGTGTAGCTGCAGGACTCCATTGCTTTACAAATGGATATTATTATTATTATTATTATTATTATTATTATTATTATTATTATTATTATTATTAATTAATTAATTAATTAATTAATTAATTAATTAATTAATTAATTAATTAATTTATTTATTTATTTATTTATTTATTTATTTATTTCTGTCTGGGGTGTCTATGGTAGCCCATAGAACTCCTTGGTGTTTGCACCCTTCAGGGCCGTCTCATTTTGCCTTACAACCAATTTGGAGTCAATAAGTCAAGAGATCTAGCATCACCAACAGGTCAAAGTCAGACAGGCTTTGACGTATTGACACCAAACTTGATACCTGGACCCGTGATCCCTCACTCTAGACCCTCAAAAAATGTCATGACCTCCAACCTGTAGGGGGCGCTATAATTAGCAAAAAGGTGTTTTAAGTGATATCTCTTGATCTGTTTGGATTTCAAAGAAAATTCCTGTGCCTTCTGATGCTATTTGACTTGGCAATACATTTCATAAAAGGGTTTTCACGTAACATTCTGCATTTGGCGGCCATGTTGAATTTGTCAAAAATGCGATCTTTTTGGGGTATCCCATAGAATGCCTTGGAATAAAGCTATGAAATGTGGCATGTTGATTCAGGCCAGGCTCTTAAGCACTTTAAGTAATTTTCGGGTCTCTGCCCTCAAGAGCTATAGCACCACCAACATGCATTCATGCTTATAACTATTGACACGTTCATCCGATTTTCACAAATGAGGTAACGTTGGAATCTTTGGACTAAGCTGAGTTGAACACAGCCTATGACGTGACTTTCAGCCATATTGGATTTTACGCCAATTTAGATTTTATCGGAAACCTTCAAAATGTATCTCCTCTCTCAAATTTTGTCCAGTTTTCTCGAAACTTGAGTACTTTGTCTCAGTGGAGGCCCCTTAGTGGCTCCAAGTACATGGACATTCTGGTACACACAATCTTCAGACCAATTGTCACAAAATACATCAAAAGGATTTTTCATTTAGGCCATTGTTCTCCAGCAAACAACTGTCAAACCTGACAGCAAAGCCGCCAAACAGGAAGTGAGGTCACTGCGGAGAGACAACCTCTACAGGGCGCTATAATTAGCAAAAATGTGTTTTAAGTCATGTCTCTTGATCTGTTTGGATTTTTTTTTTAAATCCTGTGCCTGCTATTTCACTCGACAATACATTTCATAAAAGGTTTATCACGTAACATTTTGCATTTGGAGGCCATGTTGAATTTTGTTAAAAAAAGTTCAACACACCCTATGACATAATTTCCAGCCATGAATTTTATGCTATTTTGGATTTTATCAGAAACCTTCAAAATATATCTCCTCTCTCAAATTCTGTTCAATTTTCTCGAAACTTGAGTACTTTGTCTCAGTGGAGGCCCCTTAGTGGCTCCAAGTACATGGACATTCTGGTAAAATTGAGTGTTTTCTCTTCTCCTCACCCTGTGCATGTGTCACCGTACTTACTCTTGCCTATTCTGCTGGTACTGCAAGGCCTCCGCATTGCTGCTTGCAGCTATATTCTGTACTTGATATCCACGTGGATATATAAACTCTGGCACTGAATTGTATTTATTGTTGATGCTTGGAGTCAACAAATGTATTGAGCGAGCGAGTCTCTTGTGTGGTGTTCTGGTCTGCAATAGTCGGCACAATAACATCTGATGAAGACACAGCTTAGGACACCATCTCAGAAGAGTTTGTGATACTGAGAATGTGTCTGTTTTTTGTTTTTTTTGCATGTAATTTAGGATGGGTGAGAATTTGATTGCCATTCTTAAATAAAAATATACTACCTGATTTACATGATGAAGAGATTGATTAGCTCTAAGTTTTATTCATCATTGAGTGGACTGGTTAAATATGCAGAGACTGTCTGACAAAATCTGAAGTAGCTTGTGCCTAAATTCTTTTTAAGACCTCTTTTCATTCAAAGTGCTTTAATGTGACATAATACCTTGACTAGATATCTCTAAGAAATCAGCAGTTATTGAAAAGGGTGGAAGAACATCTTATTTACTATGATATTTACTCCTATCCTATTACTCCTATTCATGCTATATTTTTTAGAAAAGAATAGAAAGCATTAACCTCCAGCATAAATGTTGGAGAACAATAAGAGAAAGAGAAACAAAGCACTCTTGTTGTTACGGTGTAGAGGATGTAAAGGAAAACAATAATAACATGCGGACAAAATATAAAACTTAAGGGAACGAGATAATTGTCTTGAGAGAACAAGATATGATTTTGAGGGAAAGAGTTCATAAAAAGATCAGAAAACATAGCCTATCTGTCAGAGATCTATAGGTCGACCCATAACCCATGATTAACCTGCAGGTTCTGTATTCATAACTCAATGAGAGAATAGAAAGGAAAGCAGGTGTAGGTGGTCAGGTCCCATCAGGCCTCACCTAAAGCATGTTCTGTAGCTCTGATTAACAAACAAGGGCACAGGACTTGTGTATTTGCATGTCTTACCTGCACAAAGAGGACAACTTTAGATCTTTTGCAATTGACAGCAAATGAAAACAGTACATGGTGTCCTGTGCACACAGAATAAACATTTTATGAATTGTTTTATATCTACGCATTGGAACTACACAAAAATGCTCCAGCATGAACAAAGTATACACACAAACACAGTGCAAAAACAAAGCTCCTCACCTGGAAGAAGACATCTACACCACGGGTGCCCAATATATCGATCGTGGTCCACCCGTCGATCGCCAAGGTAGTGTCGGTAGATCGCCAAGACAGATCGTACTGTAGTACTCGAGACCGGCCTCAAGACCACTTCTTTACAGTCTTGGACCGCGTTTGGACTCAGTCTTGTCTCAGAGAGGTCTGACATTCGTGGAGTACAATCATATTTCATTACGGCTGCTGCTGTCAGTAGTAAACTTGTACAGGTGTGCGGGAGTGCATGGGGAGTCTCTCTGTGCTCGTCTGGAGCTTGCCGACACTGTGCAGCACATCACCACACGCACCCTCAGCGCTTGTCCACAACACCCTTGCATAGCAGCGTGTATCACAGGGCAGGTTAAACTTCTTAAAACATCCTACCTGTCCATCTGACCCACGTCAGCATGCTGCTCCCCACCTTTTCACACTCTCTAAATGCCTCAAATGCACCTGTATTTGTCATGATGTGCATTTGGTAAATGTGCAGAGGCTGGTAAATACCACTGCAAAACCAATAAGATATTGCACGCCAGTGGAACTTGAAAAAAACAGGTTTAAAAATCCTTCCCACTTTCTTCACAGTTTTCTTTAAAGTGCCAGTGGAAGTTCTCTTAAAGGAGGGGTTCTTAAACTGTGGGTGAGGGTCCAAAAAGGGGCACAGAGTGTTTCAGTGCAGTACAGTCTGCTTGGCTTATTTTAAGCCTAAATTAACATTTATCAGATAAAATGTAGATAAATCTATAAAAACTTATTTATGTGAGTCGGCCTGATCATTACGTCCAAGTACCATTCCATCATGACTGGTTTTCAATATATTTATAAATAAATAAATGGTTTGCATTTTTGTAGTACTACACGCTGTGTCAGGTGCTCCTCACTCCGTGATACAGGTGCTTTAGTCCCAAACTCCACTAAAGGCTTCTGTGTGCAGTGCACTATACCCTTGAGTGCGTAGGCCATTTCAAACAGGTAAATAGTGAAATAATAAAATGAAGTGCAATATTAACACATTTATTCCCCTGCAGATACGATGGCCAGCTGCAGTGGCATGCAACACATTAGTTTTAATGTGCACATTTGGGTCTGGTCCCAATATTTGAACCCATTTCTTCAAGTTGGGTAGGCAGGGTTGGAATTTATCTAGGGTCAGGCGAGGCAGGTCAGGATAAAAAGATGGGTCACATACATTACTACTGTCTGTGTTTTGTTGGCCTGTCTGAAACTTGAGAACAATGGTTTTGTACTGCATCATCCAGCATGGCCCACCTCCTTGCCTGACCCCTTGGTTCACACAGGGCTTATATATATTATATATATAACTTATATATACAGTGGTGCATAATTCTCTCTGCACTGTTTGTATTGTGATTTTAATGGATCTTCTTAGTTGAATCATTTACACCAGAACATGCAGGCTATTCCAGCCAATGGCTGGACACAGAAGCACAATAGTCCATGTCGCTTAATGGGAATGCATGTGTTTTCCATGTGTAATAGTGTCCTTGTCAAAGCCTATTGCACTTTGGACATCTGGCAGCTGTGACAGCTAAATTTCAGTCATAGTTACTAGTTGCATAATGTGTAACTTTTCAAACAGGTGTCCAGGCTTTATTCTCTCACACAATTCATATATATATATCATATATTCCACGGAAAATGTTATAGTCCAAAAAAAGGTAATCTTACTCACTTTAGGCAAGGTAAACAGCTCCATCCATCCATTTTCTTCTGCTTATCCGGGGCCGGGTCGCAGGAGCAGCAGTCTAAGCAGGGACTCCCGGACACTTCCTCCAGCTTCTCCGAAGGGACCCTGAGGCATTCCCAGACCAGCCAAGAGACGTAGTCCCTCCAGCATGTCCTGGGTCTTCCCCGGGGCCTTCTTCCAGTGGGACATGCCGGGAACATCTCCTGAGGGAGGCGTCCAAGAGGCATCCGGGCCAGATGCCCAAGCCACCTCAACTGGCTCCTCTCGACGTGGAGGAGCAGCGACTCTACTTCGAGCTTGTATCCGCGAACAAGTCCTTTCGGTCATTACCCAGAGCTCATGACCATTGGTGAAGGTTGGAACGTAGACTGAGGTAAATCGAGAGCTTTGCCTTTAGGCTCAGCTCTCTCTTCACCACAACAGTCCGAAATAGCGACAGCCTCATTACCGACACTGCACCGATCCGCCTGTTAATCTCACACTCCATCCTCCCCTCACTCATGAACAAGACCCCGAGATACTTGAACTCCTCCACTTGAGGCAAGGACTCCCTACCCACCCAGAGAGGGCAATCCACCTTTTTCCAGTCAAGAACCATGGCCTCAGATTTGGAACGGCTGATTCTCATCTCAGCTGCTTCACACTCTGCCGCAAACCGCCCCAGTGCACGCTGCAGGTCCCGGTTCGATGAATCAGACAGACAGACAGACAGACAGAGACAGACAGACAGACAGAGACAGACAGACAGACAGACAGACAGACTTTGTTCATCCCCAT
The DNA here is from genome assembly GCA_034769755.1 of Odontamblyopus lacepedii. Lineage (NCBI taxonomy): Eukaryota > Metazoa > Chordata > Actinopteri > Gobiiformes > Gobiidae > Odontamblyopus > Odontamblyopus lacepedii. The sequence continues at coordinate 28,855,391 of CM068344.1, read as the reverse complement.
GAGGAGAAATTCAAGTTAGCATAAACAACACGAGAGCTACTCGGACTGCTGCCACCGTAGTAGGCGCATGCGCAAATAGGGTTTTTCAGGACAACATCATTCGTAAATAGCAGAGATGAGATCCTGTGGTCCCCAAACCGGACCCCCTCTGGCCCCTGATTGTGCCTAGAAATTCTGTTCTAAATGCAATTAACAGAACCAGTGACCAAGGGCAGTCCTGGCGAAGTTCAGCATGCATCGGGAGCAGGTCTGACTTACTGCTGGCAATGCGAACACAGTTCATGCTCGGTTCATACATGGACCAGACAGCCCTTAGCAAGGGGCCCTGGACCCCATGCTCCCGGAACACCCCCCATAGGGCACCAAGAGGGACATGGTTGAATGCCTTCTCCATGTCCACAAAGCACATGAGGACTGGTTGGGCAAAACCTCAAGCACCCGATGGAGGGTGTAGAGCAGGTCTAGTGTTCCACGACCAGGACGAAAACCACACTGCTCCTCCTGTATCTGAGGTTCGACTATTGGCTGGATTCTCCTCTCCAGTACCCTGGAATAGACCTTACCGGGGAGGCTGAGGAGTGTGATTCCCCTGTAGTTGGGACACACCCTCCAGACCCCCTCAACCCCTTAATTTCAGATCATTCTCTGATCACCTTTCAGCTCATTCTTGAGGGTTTCACTGTGCCAATCAATAAAAGATCATTAAATGATCGATCCATAGGAGAATTTAAGGACAAAATTCAGCCAATATTCCACAGCTCCAGTCCCACAGCTACACAGCACTTTGTTGACAGGGCAATGCACTCATTAAACACAGTTCTAGACCAAGTAGCTCCACTAAAACAAAAAGTTACTAAACCAAATCGAGTTTCACCATGGTTTAATTCTGAAACTCGTCTTCTTAAACAAACAGTCCGCAAATTAGAAAAGATCTGGCGCCACTCCAGCTCAGTGCAGTCTCTGAATAAATAAAATAAAATAAAATAATTAAATAAAATTGCTCCCACAGTCAGCCCTGATCAAGTTAAAGCTTTGGAAGTAGAGGCCAGCTAAAATTTTGACTGCTTCTCCACAGAAGACCAAGCAAAAATCACATCCGTTGTAATGTCCTCCAAAACTTCAACTTGTCTTCTAGCCCCAATACCCACTAAGCATTTTAAAGAAACTTTCCCCCTAATTAATGGTATTATACTGAATATAGTAAATACCTCGCTAGAGACAGGCTACGTCCCACAGTCCTTTAAATATGCAGTGATTAATCTTCTTCTGGAAAAAACCCAGTTTAGCCCCAGGCCTTCTGGCCAACTACAGACCAATATCAAACCTCCATTTTGTTTCAAAAGTTCTGGAAAGAGTTGTAACTAAACAGCTTTGTTGCCACCTGCAGGACAACAACCTATTTGAGATTTTCAGACCCCATCACAGCACAGAAACCGCATTAATTCGAGTTACAAATGATTTGTTATCAGCTGGAGACAATAGGCTGCTCTCAATCTTGGTTTTGTTAGACCTCAGTGCAGCCTTTGACACGATCGACCACAACATGTTATTACAAAGATTAGAATGTGATGTAGGGATTAGAGGAGTGGCCTTGTGCTTGTTTAAATCTTATCTATCTGAGAGGTACCAGTTTGTCAATGTAAATGGTCAATCTTCAGAGTGCACTAATGTTAACTACGGTGTGCCGCAGGGTTCAGTACTTGGACCCATTCTGTTTATGCTCTATCTGCTGCCCCTTGGAAATGTAATCAGAAAGCACAGCATTAATTTTCACTGTGATGCAGATGACACACAGTTGTACTTATCAATAAAACCTTGTCACAGTGACCATGAGGAAAAGCTTTTCCATATGGACATTTAGAAATATCTTATCCAAAAATGATGCAGAAAAGCTTGTCCATGCATTTATTTCATCAAGATTAGACTACTGTAACTCTCTGCTGGCAGCCTTCCCTAAAAGCTACTAAAAAGCATTCAGCTTGTTCAAAATGCTGCAGCAAGATTATTAACGGGAACAAATAGAAGAGAACACATTATTCCGGTGTTAGCTTCACTTCATTGGCTCCCGGTCGGGTTTAGAATTAAATTTAAAATCCTTCTTCTCACCTATAAAGCTGTAAATGGGATGGCCCCATCCTATATTACTGACCTGATAGCACCTTACAAACCAAACAGAACACTGCGCTCACAAAATGCAGGGCTATGAGTGGTCCCCAGATTTAATAAACTTACAATGGGAGGTAGAACTTTTAGTTACCAATCTCCTGTTTTATGGAATCAGCTTCAACCTCATGTCAGAGAGGCAGACACAGTCTCTACATTTAAGGTTAGGCTTAAAACATTCTTCTATGAGAACGCTTATGGTCAGGTTAGCTTAGGAGCAGGGTTAACTCCACAGCTGAAGTCAGGCTGCTCTAGGAGTTAGATGCTGGGGGAAGTATGGTGCCCTGAGCCTCTGTCCTCTTATTCAAACTGCTCCCTTTCCTTCATCTCTGTCCCATAACCTCATGTCTTACACAGCCAAATCAGTTCACTGCTGTTCACCAGTCTCTCTCTCTCTCTCTTTCTCTTCCGCTCCCTCTGGGAGTGGAGCTGTTTCACATGTTTCAGAGGTTCCAGATGTTTCTCCCGTGAGCAGACGCTGACCAGACCTTAGCTCTACCCCTCTCCATTCACCCGTCTGGATGGAGCCCCCACCTACCTGGATGGAACTCCACCTGCCTGGATGGAGCCCCACCTGCTTGGATGGAGCCTCCACCTGCCTGGATGGAGCCCCACCTGCCTGGTTGAAGCCCTCAACCCAAATTAAACGATGTCCAGTCCCCCACACGTTTGCCTGTCCATCTGACCCTGCTCTATAAAGTGACTGGTTCCTCAAAGCTCTCTGGTCCGAAGGTGCGCCGCATGGCGACAGCTGGCTGGCAACAGTGTCTGGAGAGAATTTTCCCATACTGCACCTGCCGGTGGGTTTTTTGCTCTCTGGCACCAAGGATCGTGCGTTATCGAGAGACTGAGGATGGGACAATATGTGTGCTGATGTCTATGTTAGATCATATTTCCATGTTTTTTACTGTGAAGCCCATTAGGGCAAATCTTGTTGTGATTCTGGGCTACATAAATAAAATTGAATTGAATTGAATTGAACTGAGTTTATGCCTCTGTGACCAGACAGGCTGCAGCATGCTTGACCCGCCGGTACCCGTCAGCTGCCTCAGGAGTCCTATGAGCCAGCAAGGCCCGATATGACTCCTTCTTCAGCCTGACAGCATCCCTTACTTCCAGTGTCCACCACCGGGTTCGGGGAGTGCCACCTCGACAGGCACCACAGACCTTACAGCCACAGCTACAAGTGGCTGCATCGACAATAGAGGCCGAGAACAAAGCCCACTCTGACTCCATGTTCCCAGCCTCCCCAGGCATCCAGGAGAAGCTCTCCCAGAGGTGTGAGTTGAAGGCCACACTGACAGAGGATTCTGCCAGATGTTCTCAACAGACCCTCATGATACACTTGGGCCTGCCAGGTCTTTCTGGCTTCCTCCTCTGCCAGCAGACCCAACTCACCACCAGGTGGTGATCAGTTGACAGCTCTGTCCCTCTCTTCACCCGAGTGTCCAAGACACATGGCCAGAGGTCAGATGACACGACAACAAAGTCGATCATCGACCACCAGCCTAGGAAGTCCTGGTGCTACGTGCACTGATGGACCCCCTTGTGCTTGAACATGGTGTTGGTTATGGACAAACCATGACTAGCACAGAAGTCCAATAACTGAACACTACTCAGGTTCAGATCAGGGGGGCCGTTCCTACCCATCAGCCATCTCCTGGTGTCACTGTCATTGCCCATGTGGGTGTTGAACAACAGAGTCCCTGCTCGGTGCACTGTCCAGTACCCCTCCCAGAGACTCCAAGACTTTGCACTGCTGTTCGGCCCATAGGCTGACACCACAGTGAGAGACCTGTCCCCGACCCGAAGGCGCAGGGACGTGACCCTCTCACTCACCGTGAACTCCAACGCACAGCAGCTGAGCTGTGGGGCGGGGTTAGCAAGCCCACAACAGCCATTACGGTACCCGCATTCCAGGCGACAAAGTTGTTAATTGTTCTTTGCCTGGCAAATCTCAAATGATATCTCTGTATTTTATACATCAGTTTGGTCCCCACGCACTCCTTTGAGGAAGTTGTTTGGTTATACATTTAAATTATATTATGGATTACTTTTGGTTGTTAGAGCAGTCCAACTTGAATGTATTTTAACCCCCAAACACACCACCACCAAATATACCAGTATAAGAGCTTTATGCACATGCACTTACAGGAATAGACTGATAATAGAATCATTGATGAATGAGTTGAATGCAGTTAGGGAAGCATGACAGAGCGAGAAGGGGCGTGTTGAGATTAACATAGCACAAAGCAAATTGGTTTGCCATTATTACACAATTCAGTCTACAGAAAGCCCCTAACCATGAGAGACAAATGAGGCCTAAGATTCATAAAAGGCCCATTACCAAGAGCAAAAGGAGTGAGGGCAGACCATCAATGGGTCCGTTTTAATACCAAACATTTATAGATCTGTGTTTACGGCCAAAAATAATTATATACTTAAGCTATTGCTTTACAGGGCCTCACAGATTTATTCTTGTAAGTATTTCATGTTTAAACAACTTACAAGTAGTTAATCCAGCATTCTAATTAATAATAATATAATAATATAAAATAATAACACTGGTTAAGTGGTAGCAAACTGATAGAGGTGTGGTCACTCCAGCCACCATCAGACACGAGTTACAAACCAACAATTCATATAATATAATTAACAATTGATTAATAAACAGGTTTTAATTATATACAAAAGCTACTAGCTACAGTGTTTACATGTTAGTCTTTTTAATAAAGCTGGAGGTTGCTGAAATTGTCCCAGAGGAGCTGTTTGGTAAATTTCATCCTCTCTGTATTCCCCTGCAGATGAGAGGTATGCAGTATTAGCAGATGTGTCTGGAGATCAATGGAGTTGTCACTGACTCTATTAAACCATCATCATAACCATAACACAGCCGCTAAGATCCTCTGCTTAAGTGGCGGAGAACACATCATTGCCCATTCAGGCTAATGTGCTAATATGTCTGCGCGCTAATGTCAAAGTGATGGTGGCTCTTGATGGATGAAGCCACTACCATAAACCAGATTATCAAGACCTTCTGACTGTCCCCCAAACAGTCACAGTAGGCAAACAGACTATCACATAGTCATCAGATGCAAAGGGCCTCTCACTAATCTTAAAAATAACCACCACAATTGAGTTTGTGAATATTTGATTGGTGCAGCTGCATTCACTGAGGGCAGCTTGCCACTGGCACATCTTCATGCAAAATGATGCCCACTCATCACAAATGGTGTCATGAGCTTGGTCCATTGGAAACATGCAGTGTGTGTGCAGAGCGTGTGTGTTTAAATACAATGGGCGACTAAAGAACGTGCAGAAGATAAGCGTGATCAGGTTGGGGAATAGGAGGATTGTGGAACTGTTTATTGCTAAGCTGCAATTGAATAAACTTCATACCTAACCTCTTTAGTCCTGTCACATTGACTCATCTTTAGAGAGGAATCTCAGATGCACTGATTGAGTTTGCGCTCAACTGAAACTTATCTGTTGTGATTTTATTCCTTTTGTGTTTTGAGAATGTGGATTTGGTCAAAATAATTTCAGTGCTACAGTTCACATCAACCATTTGTTTGAATGTTTAGAAACCTTTGCCTTTTAGATTTAGATTTAGATTTTAGAACTGGAAGCCATTGGAATGTCACTTTGTGCATAACGAAACAGGGCCACCAGCTGTTGTCAAGTCACTCTTCATTGTTTACTTAGGGCACAGTATGCAAGAAGAGAGCCATTATGGTGTACTGAACTCAAGTTATGTCTAAATGATTTGAAGTGGTTGCACTTTTGCACTATTGTATGTAATCCTTTCTTTTTCTAAATGAGCACATAACAAAAATGGTTAGTTATATTGTAATCCCACTTTTACATTTTGCGTTTGAATGAAGTTTATTGCAAATGACTTACCCTTTTAAGCACCTTTTTGTTTTGTTCCATTACTATAATTCATATTGATGCCAGTTGATCTAAGAGAAAAAGAAAAGATTCCCTCTATTTCCTCACAACTTGCAACCTACCCAAGCTCTCATGACCCTGATGGTTTTTGGAGTATTTGAACCCTGGGTACACATTGTTCATTATCAGATCTTTGATGCGGTATTCAGATGACAGCTGCTCAGCCCCTATATTACTCCGGACACTTGCCAGACTCAAAATCAAATGATCTGCTTGAGTGAATGAAAGGCTTTTAAAGCTCCCAATGCCCTGACACTTATAGACAGGCTTAGTGGTGGCAAGGTGCTTAATTATGCAGTCAAAGCCAATTTATTGTATGCTATTCCATTGTCTGTATCAGTGTGGGAACAATGTCTCACAGTAAACATAATATAAATGGTTATTCACTCAAGTTGTTGCTTAATTTTATCCAGGCTAAACTAAACTCATAATTGGGTTAAGGACGTGACTTGAGAGTAACACAAGTTTAGTGAGTCAATATAATATAGCCCAAACTGAGGCATATTCAGGATAAATACATATGTGATAAATAAAACTGAAGTCGTCTTGTCATAATTATTATAGACTTAATTTTTATTCATTTAGAAGCCAAATGTAGGGTAGGGTAGGTTTTTTTTAGTTAGTTTGTTTTTTCTTTTTCTTTTTTTGCACCAGCCAGTGGATTCTGGCAGAAAAGCACACCATTTGCTTTGGTGACTCTGGGAATATAGTGAAAAACAAACCAGTGTGGATCAACACAAAACTGACAAGGAACCTTGGACACTCAGCTTTGTCTAGACAATTTCTTTCACCCAAAAAAAAAAAAGAAAAAGTCCTGCAAATGCACGTGTCTTGCTGTCACAGTGTGGACATCAGCAGCAGTTCTATTGTGGTCAGTGGATAGTACCACAGCTTGACTAATGAGGCAGAAAGATTAGTTTGGGTCAAATAAATAGATTACGAGTGAATGGTCAGATGACTTGGCTGGATGTATATTGTAGTGTTTTTTTTCATAAGAGAAAACATAAACCTAAAGTACAAATTGTAAAATAGTGACTTTACTCTTATGAGAAATGGTGTTCAGCATCATAAGTTTAGTTTGAGTGTTTCATGCGTGCTAGAGTAATCCTGCTTTGTCCTGTATTCCAGGCTTGAGTGATCAAGAAAATGTTTGCACCCTATCTCATGTCCCCACCCACTGTCCTGCACTTCCTTGTGCTTTTTGGATAATCCTATCTCTAGGTCAAAATGTATAAATTCAACTTCAATAACCCATTCTACAGTTTGATTTACAATGAACAAAAGGTTTGATCTTTGTGGGTCAATGAATAATACTAGAATATGTCCTTTAATAGAAGTATTTAACTACTGTGTGGTTCATGTTGTTGTTGACAAAAATCACAAAAATAAAAATAAGAAAAACTAAAGTTTCAAAGACACTCTTTGAAACTTTAGTTTTTCTTATTTTTATAATTGTAACTGTAACTGCTCTTTTATATTCAGCACAGAGCTGTATTAGTTAAATGGTGCCTCAATGCTTGCAGTTAGTTTTTCATGATTTTTTTCAGGAGGCAACCAAAGCCAAGCCATCAAACTGTGCTGGCTGTACCAGTGTGTGTGGGTGCATCAAGGACTCTTGGACAGCCATTATTTAAAAAAAAAAATGATTGTATTAATTTGGCCTTTTACGAGTTTAGAGCTCTGTCCATTAGTCTAGTGGCCCTGTAGTGTGACGTTAAACCTCAAAAAGCCCCCTGGTTTTGTTAGGCCAGTTTTGGAGTTTGGGCTCGGTCATTTTGATGTTACTCATGATGTGCTGTGCAAATCTAAACAATTAAGAGCACATGTTTCACAACACGATGTTAACTTTTTTCTATTTATGAGTTCTGAAAAATCACAGCTCAATGCAACACAAAATACTCATAAACATTGATTTATTTGAAAAGATGCTGTAAGTGTCATTTAATATACAGTCCTTACTTCAGGTTGTCCTCACAGTGTGTGCATGGAAACTTCCAGCAAACTAATAAAAAATTGCTCCGTCAAATGCTTGTTTTTCAGTTTTAACAAACCTGAAACAATTAAGTGGCATAAAAATGTACCCTATATTTAGCGTTTAAAACAGATTTCAGAAATATGTAACGGTATGCTGAAATAAAATATGCATGGGACAAAAGCCCTATCTAAGATCATTTTCACACTGCCACTATTTTGGTCAACATAAAAGAGCATTTGCTCTGAGGTGATGTGCTTAGGCCAGTGTGAACATGACAGCCACATTCTGATTCACATAAAAACCATGCGCTTCAAACAGGAGCTCTTGGAGTGGCTCCTTTTGCACTGGAGCGAGGCAAGTACAGTGTGAACACAGACGACCTCAGGCCGACCCATGCTGTCCACAGTGCAAGTAACAGTGCTTGGATGACGCAGGCCTATTTGCATGTTGCTCAAAAAGCTTTTTCTCTGCTGTCACCAGCGCAATCTTCACAGTGTATTGAGCCACAAGTGACCACCTCTGTACATTTGAAGTAAGAACTCAGCTGATGCCTCTTACGTGCCTCATGATGCATGTTTGGGATGAATGACGCGCTGTGTGTGAACAAGACTGATCCAAAAGTAAACACAGAAAAAATATGATAATCTAATAATAATAACAATGATCCAGTTACATTTTCTGTTGTTTCTGAAGTTTCTAATTCTCATGTTACAGCTAAGAAAAAAATAATTTGTTGTTGTTTAGTTTTAGATATCATTAATATACAGTATTTTTCTTTTTGTAAATGGATGGCGAACTTCTTGAATCAACAATCTACAAATGGATTTGACTCTTCTAGGCAAACATGTTCCCTTCCTTTGCTGCCCTCTATGCCACACAGTGATCGAGACAATTATTGTTTGTGTCTCTGCTCGGCCTGTTGTTTTTACACATCCTTTTACCCCCTCGCACACTTTTTCAGGCCTTGATGTGTCTTTCATTACCGGGGTCTGACAGCAGAGAGCCAAGTGGACGTGTGTTTGTCACCCTCTAATAGGGCCTGGCAGCTACAAGGTGAGCACGGCGCTTGGGAGGGAGCCACCTTCTCCCTCGTCTCTGTGCACAGGAAAAGACCAATAACACTAGCCCGCACATTCAGTCCACTGTTCAATTTCACTTCACATCTGCGTCAGTGTTGAGAATTAGATCAGGCACCTATGGATAAATTCCACATCCAGTTGACTTGATGGGAATTGACCAAACCTCTCCTGGATCTTACACAGCTGCAGCTTTGATCCGGCTCCAGATGTCAATGGCAATATATAGTCTGAAAGTAAAGCCTATCTAACTCATTGGGACTCATAGAGACTGCTCTACACTGTTCCAGAGCTTATCTGCATATCCTGCTTGTGTGTTGTTGAATAAAATGGGGGCAGTATATCAAATTATTGTAAACATACCATCCTCAAGATTTTTAATTATGTCTCAGAATATATTATGAGTACTATCAAATGCATAGAACGCATTTTGACCAATTGCACATTATTTATAGTTCCTTCATACTTGCATACTAAAATGTGGTTCAAAATGCCTAAGCAAAGAATGTAAAATAAAGTCAACAAGACAGAGATTTTGTCTTAAGAGTAAAGGAGACCTGTTTGTACACTGTTCTAGATGAGAGCAGGCAGCACATGGTAATTCTCAGACAAATATTTTGGTATTTTATCACATTTGTAATTAAGATTAATTAATTTACAATGGATAAATTCCAGAGGTGGAAAAAGTACTGAAAAATTGTCATTAAGTTAAAGTATCTTTACTTTGCTTAATTCCCACTCAAGTAAAAGTAAAAGTAACCATCTAAAAATCTACTTGAGTAAAAGTAAAAAAGTACTTCATTTAAAATGTAATTTAAGTAAAAGTTACTTAGTTACTTTCAATTATTTGATGTAAAAAAGGATGAATCATAAATCTAATCCAGCACAAGTTGTTTTAATCAGCTTTTAAGTGATACAATAAACTTTGTTGAGTGCAAACTTTGTACATTTTAAAGCCAACTGAGCTACTAACACTAACACTGAGCTCTTCCTACTTTTCATAGAATTGTATAGAACTGAGAACTTTAACTGCATAACAAATTTAACAAATTAAACAGCTCTGTCTGCCGGGGCAAGCACATATTGTGTTGCATTATTATGTTATTCCCTATTTTGTGTTTGAACACAAATAGCTGTCTGAGGTTTGGCCAACGGTTTCCTTCCTTTCCTCTCGAGAATTATTCAATGCACCTTCTTCCTGAATATCATCCATGACGACCTCTATCCCTGGCTCGGCACCAGTATCATCCAGGCTGATCCAAGATAGACTGACTGTTATGTACAATGACTGTACATTCTATAGTGAAAATGCCACGCGTACAAGTCTGCACACTTTCCTTTCATTTTCAGCAGATTGGGGTTTTTTGCCTTTCATTTTTTTTCTCTATCAATCTAATTTTACTCGGTAATGATGGTGGGTTCCAATGTAATGAAGTAAAATACTTGGGTCAAAATGTACATGAGTAAAAGTAAAATGACCTATTTAAAAAAACTACTTTAAAAATTACAAATTACTTAATTACAGTAACGTGAGTAAATGTAATTCATTACTTTCCACCACTGATAAATTCATTCAGGCTTCATAACTGCTTAATTAAAAGGTTAGAGTTAGAAATTATGGTTAGGATGTGATTCGCAATAAACTATTTCATTATGAATTTAGTCTTTGTTATGGATGTGTTATTTATTGTTTCATTTATAACAAATGGTGGTGGCATGGTATCTGAGTGACTAGCACACACTCACTGCAGAGTTTGTTTCTCCCTCTGTTTGCATGTTTTTTTCCTGTTATTCCAATTTCCCCATCAACTGAGTAGTGGTTAAAGGATGGGTCAAATGCAGAGAACAAATTTCCTTCATGAAGGATTAACCATACCAAATGTAGGTAAGATTACCTTGACATGTTTTAGCAGCACATCCAGGTGGCTGGAGAACAATGTGTCCCATGTGTTAGAGTTGGAAATCCAGTGTGTGTATTTGTCGGCCTCTTGGTTGATGATCTTTGTATTGTCTCGCATTTCAGAACATGATTGTTGCATTTGCAGTGATATGATATTGCTAAATTCATGTATATTCCTGTATGTTAGACCCTGGTGGCTGGGACAACAGACCCCTTGGTTTCTCCCTGTCAACTCCCTGCCGAGGGCCACTAATTTAAAGTTAAGTTAAGAGAGCAGCAGTCAGTCCGGACCAGGTTTACAGCACCTAAAGCAAATCAAACACTGTAACTACGGCTCACCAGATCAGTTCAGTTCATGTTAAATCAGATGGTATTTCATTCAACTGGCCCTTCATTAAAAGAACTTCAGATTTCAATTCCTCAGTAGCTTATTTTTCTAACACTTACAACCTTCTTACCTTTAAATGTATCACATGGGCCTGGGGTTTGACCTCCCATCACTGTGTGACCTTTGATCTCAATCCAGCTGCAGCTTTATTCCCATTTGGGTGGCTTGGTGTTGACTCAGGGCCTTCTGGTTTGGGTAATTGCTATTTGCAGAGCTTTATTTGTAGCTCAGCTTCTGTGACATTTCACTATTTTATGTATTCTGGGAAAAGAAATTAGATAGTGTTTGGCATGTAATTAAAAATTCATATCTTAAAGCCTCACTGCATAATATTTTTGGTGGCGGGCAAATTACTATTATTTTTATTATACGCATGTGTTATGTTTGCCTATTCCATCCTATTTCAGTAGCTATAATGTAAACTGCATTTGTCTGCTGTCTGTGTGTGTGACTTTCAGAGTGAAATGTCAATGGCATTGTGCTGTTATTACTTGAGGGATGGAGAGGAGGGCTTTACTCTGTAATCTCAGCCTCCCTGTGGCTGCGCTCGGCCCCTCATGTACCTGAAAACACTTGCCACACTTACATGAGGCTTTTAAACACCTTATTCTTAGACTGTTCCATTATGAACGTAAAACATTTTGTTTTGTTCTGGCATTCCTGCTGTGCACAGCACTGTGAAACTGTGGATGAAGGGTGACAAATGGTGCGGTTAAAAGCATCACAAAAAGAACGTTTGATTGACTGATTGATTGTGATGGCTTGGCCTGCGGGGGTGTGGATCAGAATAATGAACACCTTAGTGCTTTGGGTGGTTATTCAAAGCACAACTCTTCTTATAAAAGATCTTTCGTCCTCAACACTTGTCAGGCATTAGATGTGAAGGAAATAATATCTGTGTGTGGTCTACAGCAGGACACGTGATATGGTTATAAATTGTAAACTACACCAACCAATGCAAATGAATTAATAGATTACCTTTTTGTCAGCTTAATTTGTCAGGTTAACTTTCTTTGACAAAATTTTACGGTGTGTTGCAGATTCCAGCTGTACGATAACACACACTTTGACAGCACAGATCTGAAGAAGATGTGTAGGCAGAACCACACCACATGAAATAAATCTTTCTTAACTAATAAAAACAGCACTTTAACATGGATTTCCTGTACAGAGATTATACATTTTTACTTCAGTTTTAAGATTGTTGTTTTTAATATGTAAAATACATTTACTTTAGACCACATAATCATCTGTGTTGCACGTTTACATGGACACCAGGAAAATTGGATAACTGGCCTAGTCCAATTGAAACTGATTTTTCAAAATGCTTCTAAACTACGATCTCACTCACTCATTTTAGATTAGCAGCACTGACATTTTATGGCAAGTGAAAGTGATTAGTAAGTATTAGTATAACTACAAATTTTATCTTAGATTGTACTTTCCCCATGTAGAATACACATGCAAATTAGCCAAGCAGAACACATTGGCAGTATTTATAATTTGTAGCTACTAGCCAATCCTGCTCCTTTCTGCATGGACCATCCTCTTAGCTACACATTTTCTTGAGACATGTAAAATCAGGTTTGTGCCACGGCTTGTCTTTAAAAATTCTGTAATTTGGGCGTGTGGACCCTTATTGACGCATTAATCATAAATCAAGAATTTTTGTGTTAATGCTAAATTAGTAGACTTACCTAAAGCCTTACAGCGCTCTAGTCACATATATTTGGTTCTTTGACCTGCATGTTGACTGGGACTGAGTGGTCTGACAGGTTTTGGGGCAAATACACTGTGACATACTATTTACTGAGAGCATTGTTAGTGCATGTGACCCACTGACCCAGTTTCGTTCATTAGAATGTATGTTCATGTAGGAGCAACAACTGTTGCTGGGCATAAAACCCCTCTCCTTTATCATAAAATGTGTTTCACTTTAGCCCTCGCTCACAGTAACTGAGGGAAATCTTTGTTGTTTGAGGACTTCGGTGTATTGAAGCCAGTGTACTTCAAATGTGGCTTACTGCACACTTTTGACAGTTGCATGCTATATTCTTCCTTCTTAACATTTGCAAAGCTTGCATGCAGCTGCATAACTGTACGTTGTATTGAAATAAAGAAATAAACAATGATTACTGCCAACATGAAACGAATCTTAATATTTTTCTACAATAAAAAGTCCAGATGTGCTCTGAATGTTGACTTATCCACGCTGTACAAATTTCCCCAGTCTATGTTGTGTGTGGGAGGGAGCACCAGTGCCCTCTATAGCCTCACTCACACAGCTTCAGGAAAAAGGTGTCTCTTCAAAACACCAACATGCTACTCTTAACTGGCAGCTATGGATGCACAGCGCAGGGTGAGTGGGTCACTTTCATATCACTGACGTGTTCTTTTCTCTCTTAGCTTGCCAAAGCAGTCTCAAGCTGTAAAAAGGGAACAGCAAAGCAGAAAGCAGGTGTGGGTGAGAGGAAGGGGCAGGTGAAATTGAAAATAGAAATCCAAGTCAGTGGATAAAGAAAATGGACTCTTCATTTTGCCTTGTTGTGCAGCCATGTATATTCCACAGCGTTGTGTGTGTGTGTTTTATTTTGATTTTGTCTCTGTGTCTCCATGCCCTCCAGCGTCCTGTGATGATTGATATACACCAAAAGCCAAGCTAGCTAGAGAGACACTGAAAATCATGCATAAAAGATGAGCACAGTTTATTGTGTTTTCTTGGGGGTTGGGGGGGGGAATGGGGGGGGGGGTGCAAAAGTTTTCGAATGATGTGGCATGTGATTGGATGTGGGATGCACCAGTAGGACAGAGCGGATGGACAGTACACTGATTGACTCATACATGTCAAGTTAACAAACCTTGCTAGAACTATTCTGCAGTTCTCAATAAATTCTCAATAAATTTGGCTCCTAGTTGCAAGACTACAAATAACATATATGTTTCAGATTAATTTGGACACACTTTTTTGGAGTACACTTCTTTAGAAAATTCTGCATGATCTGAACAGTGACATTAATGTTTTTTTGATAAGGAAACAATTAACAAGTAATTAAGAACTCTCAAAATATCACAGTTCCTTTTAGAGCCTCCGCAACAAACAAAACAAAAAATATATCCATGTTGGTTGCTATTTTGGCCTCCAATCAAAATCAAATACTGTGTTCTGAATTTTTGGTAACTGGGAGACAGCTGTTTCTCTCCTTGTTCTGATTAATTGGTTTGTTAATTTCTTTCTGTGTATGGGTGGCTTGGGTGATGAATGTGGAGTACTTTACATGACCATTTTTAAATCAGTTATTCTTTGCTCAAGCTTATGAAAATGTTCTAATTAAATAGAACCTGTAACCTTAAAAATGTAAATCCTGCACAGGACGTTCATACAAAACATAACACAATCCTGCCATGTCGTATACATGAAAAAGAGACTAATGATTCCTAATGATGCAAATACCAATTTAAGAACATATTCAAGTACAAAGTTATGAAAATGAGCGACAGGTTCGCTGTGGTTCTGTGAGGTCTAATCAAGCCCAGCTCTCCAAACAGTGGATATTGATTGGTGATCCGACTGAAGAAGGGACTGCTCTATTGATCTGCTTTGATTCCTTTGTTTCATTTCTTGCTAGCTCAACTAATTGGGCCGTTCTTTGTTGATAAGATTGACTTTTATTCCCAATATTATGCCTGTGTATTTATTCCCTTGGGGAAATAATAAATTAAAGGGAAGTTTTCTTCCAAATTCTCCCTTGTCTTTTTTCATTCTGATATAATTCATATAAAAGCCTCTTTCTCTAAGACGCTCATAAATTCAGAGAAGAAATCATTATTTTCTCATAAACGTGATGATATTACCCTCATCGGGCAGGCTCTATGTAAAAGCACTTTATGAGATGGTTTATCTATCCCATATGTCACATGAAAGCTCCCTTTCTTTCTGATTGGCTAAGCCGTGTTGCTGGTAATGCCATTTCATTAAATGGAGACAGAGGGATGTTTTTCATAGGGGAAGAAAGGATTTTCCTCATCTGTCTCTGTGCCAGGGGAGAGGTGAAGAGACCCCTGTATTTTTTTTCCTGCATGTTGATACTGGTTTTGCTAAAATAATTGTAATAATTATTTGAGAATATTTAATACATTAATTCACCACCTGGATCTTTAAGTTTGGCCAAATAATCTACTGTATTTTCCAGACTATAAATTGCACCAGCCAAAAAATGCACAATGAAGAAGAAAAAAACATATATAAGTCTCTATAAGTCACTATAAGTATCATTTCTGGGGGGACATTTATTTGATCAAATCAGACAGCAGGAACGGGCATTTCAACTTAAAAGGTAACTTATAGTAATAACAATAGAACAAAGAACAACAGGCTGAACATGTGTCTGGTGTGTTCACGTCACATATGAACAGTTATTCAGAAAACTAGAGCAGAAACAACAGAACAGAACAAGCTTACCAAACTCTGCATCTCACTCCAAATCACTAAATCCATTGAATTCTTCATCCTTGGTTTCACCGCTGAGCAACTCCGCTAGTCCAGCTTTTAGCTCGCGATTGGCTTTATTGTTTTCTTCATTGCAGTTCGAGTACCCTCCGCTTTTCGCCAAACACAAGTTTCTCGCTCACACCAAACTTTCTTTCTGCTGCTCGATTGCCGCTCTACATAGGTTTCCAGTACTCCCCTCAATATATACATTTGCTTATAGTGAAAGAACAGCTTGTGCACTGATGCAGTGAGCTTCTGTTGGACTAAACGACAAAATTCAGTGGATTATTCACTGCCTGGCCAAAAAAGGTCGCCACCTGGATTTAACTAAGCAAATAGGGATGAGGTTGCTGCAGTTGGTGAATGAAGTGACAGTGGTACAGGCGTAATAACAGGATAGGCGTAGCAGATACTGCTACACAAGCTTAGAGCGCCCTCTTGTGGCTGTCAGTGTGAAAATAACCAACATGTGAAATTCTATCTTGCTGGTCGAAACGCGTTGGCATCCTTCGATGCAATAAAGGACTTAATATATTCAGTCGGAGTGCCTCAGGCTTGTACCTTGCCCATGTTTACATTTTCCAATAAGAGCTATTTCTTGTTTAGATGTCAAATTATATCTTTCTTACATAGGTCGCACCTGAGTATCAGTCGCCGGACCACCCAAACCATGAAAAAAAGTGCAACTTATAGTTAAAAAAATACAGTAAGTTGATTAAGGTTAAGGTGTCTTTATTTGTACCCTTGGGTAAAGGGTAATGCATCTGCACATGCACACAATCAACACACTAAATGGATAAAATTAACGCTGACTGACCTTATGCAAAGTACAATACCTGAACAAAACTGTCTGTATCATTTGGTCCTGCACTTGGGTACAGCCAGTCTTTGACCCGATGGCAGGTACTGAAAAAGATAATTCAGGAAGTGGCTCTGGTCCCACAAAATTTAGATAAGTTTGTCAGAATTTGTTTGCTGACAATAAAAATTAAATGTACTGGGAAAACAGATTTGTAAATAGTCATGAAATGTTTCGATTTGCCTTGCTACAGAAATTTTGTTTTTGCCATTTAATTAAAGTTAGTGATTTTCTTGTGTCAATTGATTTTATTTTTGCGTAAAACCTTAAAATTTAAATGCCATAAAAAGAAAAGCCTCTTAACACTATTGTCTAAATAAATACACTTTGTACATTACCACTTTGTACATTACCAGTATTTTCCGCCTTTGTCTTTTGTTGGGCCAGACTGTTATTTATATTAAGGGGATCATAACATCTCACTGCTTACACATGCTAGAAAAGAAAAAAAAAAATCAACTCCTAAGGTTGATTCTGCAAAAGAAAATTACGATACAGTTTTCATCTCTTTAATACATACACTATGACAATGCCACAATGCACTTTTGGTGCATCTACTGAAGCAGAGGAGGGTAGTTATCTTCTGAATCTCAGGTATTCCAAAGTGTCGTCCAAGTGATAAATAATTTATTTTATTTATTTATTAGGGTACATGACATCGCAAAGAGCTTGTCACTCATCCCCACCTACAGTGCCCCTTCCTCCATTGTCAGTGTATATCTTACAGGCAAAGTAGGAAGTCGGGCATTTCTGTAGAATGCCTGAAATGGCTCACTCCTGACACCATCATCCCTCCTCTCCCCTCTGAAAGGCAGGAGCTGTGGGCCTTGAAAGGTAGTGGGAAACAAGTTTTGTCTTTCCTACCCTGTGGCAGATGACAAACTTGAATGGTTGGAGAGAGAATACCATTGGGTAATGCAGCCATTACGGTCCTTCATAAACTTGATCCAAGTGAGACCCTGTGGTCAGTTTCTAGGTCAAACTCTCAGCCAAGGAAATAATAGCAGAGGCTACCCAGTGCCCATTTGATGGCAAGTCCTTCCTTTTTGATGGCCAAATACCTGGTCTCCTTTGGTTGCAGTTTCCAGCTGAGGCACATGATGGGTTGTTTCTCTCTGGGTTCTCCTTGAACCAGTACTGCTCCCAGGCCAACTGCAGATGCATCCACTTGCACCAGGAATCTTTCTTTGAAATCTGGGCTCTTCTTCATTCCTAGGTCTAGTTCACTTTATTTCACTGGTTCATGGTGAGGGCTGTGAGAAGAGCAGCAATCGTGGTGTACTGGACCGGACCTCTTTTTTGGTGTATGGTCGTGGACAGTTCTTGATGGCCTCAACTGTCTCCTTTTGGACACACTTAGATTTGGACGGGTTCAGAGTCAGTCCGGCTTGCACAGTCTTCCCCAGGACCAAGGACGGGTGTTGTAGATACTCATCCCATGTGGAATTGAATACCACAACATCATTGAGGTAGGCTGCACTACACTCTTCACAACCAACCAGGACATTGTCCATCAAATGCTGGGGAGTTGCCAGAGCCCCATGCAGCCAGAAGGGCATGACCGTAAACTGAAAGTCCTGCTGGAGTCCGGAAGGTGGTGTATGGACGAGACACCTCCTGCAGCAATGTAGTAGCATAGTGATGTAATGTGCAGCTCTGATTCAGTCCAGTATGTCGTTGATTCTTGGCATGGGATATGCATCAAATTCAGAAACAGAGTTCAATTTGCAGAAGTCAAGGTATATCCGTAGGGAGCCATCATTCTTGAAAACAATGACCACTGGACTACACCATTCTGAGTGCGGGTGGTAAGGTGTTATTTTGAGGCTGGAGATGCCAAGCTGGCAGTAAAACAGCTGCGTCAGTCAAGATAGAAAGTTAGTCCCTTGGTCCTTGAGGATCTTGTCTGGAATGCCGACTTTTGAAAACAGCTGGAGAAGAGTTCTCAAAACAGCAGGCACAGTGATGTTGCGGAGTGGAAATAGGAACTGGGTGGCGTAGTCAGAGAGGACTATGATGTATTAGTACCCACTGCTGCTTTTCACAAGGGGGCCTACAATCTCCATTGTGATTCTGCAGAAAGGAGTAAAGATCACAGGCAGTGGTTGAAGGAGAGCACGATCAGACTTGCGCGTAACGCACAGCTTTTGACAAGTGGGACAACTAGCACAGTACTGTTGTACATCCTTGTACATTGAGGGCTAGTAAAAAGCAAAAGTCTGATTCAGGGGATGGTATGTCTCCGTCGGATTCTCACCAGGGGGCACTATGGTGGAACAAAACTGTTGCCGATAGGTTCCAAGTGAGACATTGAACTTCATCAGCAAAGCCTCCTTCAAATCCTCATAACAATGGGCCCTTTCCTCATCCATGGAGGTGTAAGTGTCCAGCGCCTTGCCTGTCAGCAGTGGAACAAGGCGACAGGCCTGATTTTCTGGCCACCTCCATGTTTTGGCAATAAGTTCAAAGTGTAACATTGTTCTCAATGTCCTCAACTTTAGTGTCTCCATTCCACCCTTGGCCCAACCTTTGTTCATGGTGGAAGGGAAGCATGTCATCAGCATCAAGCTCCCCAACACTGTCCTGGTGCCTCCAGGGGTTGGCAGTCCTAGCCTAGGACTACTCCCTGTGTCTGTCAGTGTAGGTGCTGCTCCCAGTAACTGAGGTGCTTTGGACAGAGGATGCAATGGAGAGAGCAGATCCCCTTCTCCCAGCAGTTGAACCCACCTCCCCTAAATTAAAAGTACAATGTTTAAATGTTTTCAAGCTTCACAAAAATGTACAGCAGCTCTATTGCTTATTAAATGGTCCTAATCTAAATCTAAATAAACACTACCTGTATCGATGCTCGGGTACAGTATGACCAAAAACTCCAGGTCACTTTATTCAAAGTACAAAATAAAATAAAAGCAGAGTACCTTGGGTAAACATGTTAACCCCACCAGAATCGTCTGGTTCCATGGTGTCCTCGTACACACCAGGTTACAGCGTGTCTTCACTGGCAGTGCAGGTTCATAGTCCACACCCGTTCCAAAACTTCTCCTTCCTGTACCCCACGTTGTTAGAGGTACTCTGAGCGTTGTGGGCACTCAGAGCACTATCTGGGGTCCGTCCCTCATTGTCCAGTCCGGTAAAGATCCACTGTAAGCTCCTGTGTACCGCATAGTTGGCAAACCGCAACCTGCAATCACTTTAGCGAGGTTGGCTTCTCAGTTAGCAGTAATAAGCGGTAAAAGCACAATTCGCAAGTTCCACGTTGAAACTAACACGGTCTCTGACCACAAATCACATACTGATACTCATGGTGGATTCTTTCAGAGACAGACCACGTACCAATCTTTACAGAAATAGCAAATATTAAGACAACTTTAGCTGTGTGTGGCTGTTTCCCAGGCATCCCAGCCAGATCTATCTTTACTCTATATTTCCTATTGCCTTTTAGCTTTGGCAAATATATTTTTAACCATAACGTGAACTATATATTTTAATGAGTAATTAAATAAAATGAATTGTTTTTTTAACCCTTTATAAGTATGAAATATACTTTGGCAGATGTGCTTTTAACACATGTATTTGTATCCGGGTTACACTGATATTTGTATTGAACTGGCACTGATCCAGAAAAATTAGCTTGATCACATGATACTGGTTCAGCCAATATCCTAGTTGGGCCTTTTATTGGATGTAGTTTGTATAGCTGTAGTTTTGGGTTGATAGAGGAAACCAGAATGCCCAGAGGAAACCCATCCAGACACAGGGAGAACTTGCAAACTCCACACAGAAAGGCCCCGGGCGGCCCGGGGATGGAGCCCAGAACCTTCTTGCTGTGAGGCATGAGTGCTAGCTACTCAGCCACGTCAGAAGCCCCTTAATCCAAATGCTATGCGAAAATGTAGGGGCAAATATGAATTTTGAACAGAACACTTCAACAATTCAGTAGCCACAGGAGGGGAGGGATGCAAACTTTTGTCCTCAGTAGAAACATAATGTAACTCCTGAAAGTAACAATACTATGTTCAACAGAAGAAAAAAGCCTTGTGATTTCAGTGGGGAGGTGTCATGTTTAGTTATGCTCTTGGTAATGGAGAGCTCCTCTTTTCATTACCCTGGCTTTTAAACAGGCTGCACCGTAGCAACATGTGGCAGTGATCAATTTGAATGTCATTAACACCAGTGGCATTGGGGTCCAGCCTTCATTCTCCTCGCTGCCTAAACCACAGTAATTGAATCAAGAGGCAGTCACCGTTGGAGAGATCCTGGTCAAGCAAACAAAAGGATTATTAACATCGCCAATGACTTTGTATTTACAGGAGAGTCCATGGGAACTAGACAATTTACACCGCAATTTGTTGCAGGGATGTTTCAAGAATAAATAAATGGGAATTTGTCTTTTATTTCTGAAAGCAAACATGGGAGTATGGAAGCAATGTGACATCCCAAAAGAGTGCAAAATGAGGAGAATTCTATTTAATAATATAATCAAAAATGATTTAGTAACAAATGCACACATTCCTTAATTCTGGTCTGTTTTAGTTTGAAAACAAAAAAAAAATCTATTTGAAACACAAAACACGTTGCAATAATGCTTTTTTCTCACTATATTTCCCTATTTCACTTTATGGTGACACTAGTGGCATTTTTCAAAACATTTTGATTGTTCCTTTTACTTAAAATAATGTTTTAATCTTTACCCAGTCCTTTGTAGTAGTTATTTTATATAATTGTTTTACTTGTTTATAGGGCACAGTATCTTTATTATTACACTGCTGCTGCATTGTTGTTCTTGCAGAAGTCTTTCATTATGATGAATTTATCAGAGACCTCAGCAAGGCATAACCAATAACTGAAAGTAATACATGGAAGAAAAAATATGTATACAGGCAGAATTGTTGAGATGATAGATAAAAGAACTAGAAAAATGAATGAACTCTGAATGAAAAGAGATTGAAAGGAGAAAAAATGTTGAGGCACAGGCTTGTGGGTCTTGTGCGTTGGGTGGCATTAGTAGGGAAAGCCTCTCCACTTGCTCAGATAAGAGATGGCTCTGGCCAATGATGTGGAATGGTTCTGATTGGTTGAGCCTGATCCCCCGGCAGACTGAAGCAAGCTCTTCTGCCCAGGCCTGGGGCACTACCGTAACACTGTCGGATATTTCAGACTTCACTCCAACAACCGTGACTACTGCGGGCCAGCCACTCTAACCCCAGCCATAGATTGCTTAGTGTTTAATCTGCACTTTGAAATGAAATTTGTTTTACTAGGTTGCCTTTACATGTCTGATATTCTGACAGTTGAAAACCTTAGTAGTAATATTAAAAATATAAAATTATAATAAAAGTAATATTTGAATTGTCCAGACATGGACATCTGGCATCATGGCTAATACATTATTGACTCTTTATTTATTGCATCCATGGTTTTGCATCCATCCAGACTGCCATTTTATCTCTGATCAACATCCACCTTGACCAGAATGGCAACCTCACTTCCATCAATCTACCTCAGGGCAACCCTAACACCAGTAAGTGTGGACTGGCTGAATAATGACTACAGTGTAGTGCTTTGAGCAGGTTTGTCAAAATTCTATATACAAAACAAGTGCCTGGCATTCTTATAACATTATCACACTGGAGCTAGTCAATGGCATAACCCTCAACTTTACACCCTTTGACCACAACCAGATTTGGCATGCACCTTGACCTCTCCAGTGCCCATGAAACCAGATGGCTATGACTATGTAGTGTGAAGAATTTTGGCAGCAATCACCTGGAGAGCCATCTGCTTTAAGCAGGTGACTATTCCCAAAGTGCTGCTCAACCTGTGGCCAAGCTGAGAAGAATGCACTATATAGTGAACGATACATGCTGTTGTGTATAAAGAATAGTCACATGGGACAAAAACAATGAGGTCAATACCAGGTCAGAGCTTGCCTGGCTGAAATATCTATTTATGAAAATATCTAACATAGTCAATTTACCATATTGGCTATGGAACGGAAAAATGTGTGAAGGATGTTCACATTTGTAGATATCATGTTTGCAAATATAGCAGGTTACTATAGAGGTGGTATAGGTCACTGAGTGCAGCTGTGCTGTAATTGTATAAGTGTAACCGAGGAGACAACAGGTTCTCTTAAAAGGATGCAATGGATAGTTAAAGGAGAGCCAGAGACAGATAAAATTTAGGAAATAATTTATTTGTAAACAATCTGTAGCAAAGTTTTATTAGTTAAAAATGTTCAATAAGAAAGGATGTGGTTCACTAAAAAGGCGGCGACTAAAAGTGTAAAAAAGGGGAGCTCTGGGCTAACCGGCTGCAGACACACGCAGCCGAGGCCCAAACCCCAGGTGACAGAACCACTCACCACGCTCCGTGCAACAGACACACACAAATAAACACAACTTCAGGAAAATTAAAATGTGCAAATGTGAGGGAAGTGCAAAAATACCACAGCAAACGAGGAGTGATGGAGCAGAAGTGAGGAACCCCGTCACCCAAAACCTCCACCAGACTAGTGCCCACGAGTCGACCAGCCCTAGAGCAAAACAGAAAAGGAATCAGGGTATGGATAAACGAAATCAACTACTATCCCCCCAAAGCAAGAAGGACTCAAACAAACAGGCAAATTAACCTAAGCTTAACATCAAAACAACAGATCCCAAACATAAAAGAGTAAAAGACACCCAAATAAAACGACAAAAGGCCAGCGGCATCTAAAGAAAACACAAATAACATTAATAGCCCGCCGACACAAAGAATAAGAAAAATCAAAAATACAATAAAAAAACAATGCAAGAAAATACAAGAAAAAAACTTAGATTACCTCTAACAAAAAAGTCACGCACCAAAGTTAAAAGAGATGCCCTTCTGGACGACACTCATCGGACTGATAGCAGCATCTAGGCCAGGCATGTCCAAACTATGGCCCGGGGGCCAAATGTGGCCCTCAGACAAATTGTTTTGGCCCTCAGGCTTCCAGGTGAATTGGCCCATACTATTGCAAGTAGTACTTTTTACTGCATGTTTTTGAAATCTACCTTGATCAAGCAAATATAGTGTGTTCTTTTGAGGGTCTAAGCCTGAACAAAGGTCTGGAGGGTCATTCAAACCTGTTATAAATGCACAGATTTGAATTACTCACTGTTTTGACCACCAGTCTATGACCCTCGATCGGCCCTCACACTAGTCTGTGTTTTAATATGTGGCCCTCGATAAAAAAAGTTTGGACACCCCTGATCTAGGCAGACAGAACCATTTATCAAATAAGTTACATAGCATCAACAATAAAAGAACACCTACCCAGCCTACGGCATACAAAGGCAAAACAGGGTGGTCATGCTAATGCAGGTAACAGCGGAGGAGGGCAGCTTACCTGTCGCTTACCCTAAGGGGGGCTTAAATGCCGGGGCACCCGGAAACGCAGGACGTTGGCCGTCACATAATACGGTGCCCCACAAGGGACAACTGCGAATCGGTCACATAAGGTTTAAACCAAGCAAATTTGTGAAAAAAGAGCAAATCATCAATGAAAAAGCAGAGTCTCACTTTGAGCTTCAATCTGTGGCGTGTGGGCGTTCACAGCTCGCTTCAGCTCGCTTTGAGTTTTAGACAATCCCCACCAAAGTTCACTATTTTCGGCAGTCACAATTGTGTGAACAAATTACCACATCATGCAACATGCATTACTTGTCTTTACTGTAAGAGTATTGTAAGAGTTAGTCAGCTTTTGGTTGTAATTATCCATTCGTCCATCTTCTTCCACTTATCTGAGGCAGCAGATGACTTGGCTCACTGTAGACACTTCCTCCAGCGGGACCCCAAGGCCTTCCCGGGCCAGTCCAGGGAGGCGCCCAGGAGGCATCCAAAACAGATGCCCAAATCACTTCAGCTAGCTTCTCTCGACAAGCTTTTGAGTGAGTGGCGCATGCAATAATGTAGAGTGTGCAATAATGCTATCTTTTTGTTTATTTACATTCATGCCTGGGCACTCCATTTTCCCCCATCAACTCAAAACAGGCTAGCACCCCTATGAACTAACATCAAGGACCATGACGTCCACCCTCCCTGTGGGCTCACCACTCCACACACCGCTGCCCCCGCGACCCAGCCGGATAAAACGAAAGAAGACGGACAGACGGACATTCATGCCTGTCCATTAAAATGCACTGTCCCAATCAAATAAATTCATTCGTTCATTTAAGAAAGACATTTGGCAAACAGCCTGTTTTATAAAGATGGAACGGTGAGCAACATTACAAAAAATAAATAAAAGTTGCTCTACTGAGGTTAACAAGTAAATGTTCTTATGCAACCTTTTTTTTTTCATTTTTAATGATTTAATATTTGTTAATGTATGTTTTTTTTTTTTTTTTCATTTTTGCATTTTGATGAAATGCTGTCAGTCTTAGCCTAATCACATATTCTGCTAATGTGAATCGGGGACTCCAATTAGGATAAGGTCAGCTTGGTAACGTGGTAATTGCTTCCTATAAACTGCCCATCATAAATTATGTAGAACAGCCATGAAATTATATTGGCTATGGCTCACACCACTGTTAGCCATGCTGGTTAGCTTGAAACCTTGCTGTTCTCTTTAATCTTGCCGGGGAAGATGTATGGCACTGTGGGTTACAAGGATAAAGGCTATATAACCTGTATACTATTATCTCTCAGTGCAATAGCATATGTACATATAGGACATCTGCACACGTCATCTGTATCTATCTATCTATCTTTCTATATATATATATAGAGAGAGAGAGAGAGTTGTGAACTTACGAACAGCTCTAATTGGTGGCTTTGCAGCAAGCTTCCCGCAGTCACGTGTGATCGCTGCTGAGCCCACTCCCACATTCAGACGCACAATACCACTCATAAATCCACTCTGACAGGAAGAACATTTGCATATAAGGTAATTTCTGTCCCGCCACCACACCCACTGTCTAATTGTTCTATATGGAAAGAGGCTGTGTAGAAACTGTCAAAGCCCGAGTGCACTTTGTGACAACTTTAATTGGTAGCTGTGTACATTGTATCCCTGTCTTCATTAAAACCTCAGAACTACCTGCTTCTCCTCTCACACACACTTGCTCACTCACACAAACACATGCAATACAGAGATTGGTGAAAAAGGTTATAGGTATATAGGTGTAATTGTGTTTCAAAACCAAAATTGTTCTGTGAACATTTATCTTAAAAGCCTATGATGTTTTCACAATGTCACATGTGGCATATGACATTTTAGAACAATCCTGGCTAAAGATCACATCAAGATATATATTAGGGTGCATCAGTTGCCCCCTTTTTTTTAAAAATCGAGAACTTGCAAACGGCCCTAATGTTTTAGTGTTCCATTCAACTAGAAAAAATTCCTGGTAAATTTTTTTGTAATTCGAATGTCATCTACCGGGTCCACATCCCTTGTAAAATTCTGGAAATTTCTAAAAAAATCGTTAAAAATGAGAGATCAACAGAAACAGTGGTAATTTTCGCTCCTAACCCAAATACTGCACAGTCTTGGGTTATTGGTTTAGGCTGCTCCATGCGAGCCTTCTTACAGCTATGTTCTGACATTTCTTCTTTTAATAACTACACTGTAACACTCCAATTCTGAAAAACATAAAGCAAATATGTGGTTCTACCATGCTTTCTAAAGTCTACCGAACCTGCCTATTATGAAGTTTGGGCAATGCCCCAGTGTATAAGACAGTATAGGCCTATACTGTCTTATACATTGGGACATTGGCCAAACTTTGACCTCGATGTGGACCCGGTAGATCAACTCGGAATTTCATAATTTTTTTTCTAAATTTTTTTCTCAGCGAATGGAACACGAAAAGTATAGGGCCGTTGTAAAGTTCTGATATCGGGGCAACTGATGCACCCTAATATATATATATATATATATATATATATATATATATATATATATATATATATATATATATATATATATATATATAGCCAGGATTTTCCTGGAAAAGTATTTTCAAGTAGAGAACAATAAATAAACATAAAACGGTGTCCTAATCAAAGTGCTGATAGATGCAGACGATGCATTTAAATGGATTCATATGTGCACTGAGCAGAATGTGGGGGTCTGTAAAAGTGTGCTACACTGATAAAACAGCCTTACACAGATAAGGGCGTGCCTGTCAGTGACAGCATGAATGTGAACCCTGTACTTTTCATTCTGTGGAGGAGACAGCTACTCCATGTGGCCGGGAAGAAGGCATGCATTATTGAGGAAAGGCTTAAGGGGGGTGAGAGTGGATTAGTCTGATATTAACCTCCAGTGGAAGAGAGAAAAGGAAGGGGCCGACATGATGAGGATCACCCCTGGCCATTTAAACTGCTTTAATTAAATCCTGGATAGAGAGGCCACCACTCATGCTCTCCAACCACGGAAGAAAGGAGACAAAACTAAAGCATGGAAATGAGAGGAGGAACAGGGCTAAGAAAGAGACTGATGAGGAAAAATGAAGAAAACAGGTGTGTATGTGTGAGGCCTGTATGTCACACTACTGTAGAGTCTTCCTGCTGTGTGGAGGAACACTAATGAGTTAGTCTTTGCCATCCCAGTCACATGTTCATGCCTGTATGACAGCCACTAGATCAGCCACTGAAATCAGTAGGAAAAAAGGAATACATTAAAATTTATCTCTGTCTTTCTCTCTTTATCTAGAACTGCTCTGCTGAAAAACAGAAAAAGTGACTTCTTATACGCTGTAGTGTTAAAGGTCCTAAGAAGAAAATATGTCTTAAAATAATGAAAAACAATATTAACAATAATAAATGCATAAACTAAAATATGTCACTTCGACCGCAACAAAGCATGGTAGGGGTGTCCAGTTTTGAAACCTGGCATTGCATTTAAGTACTAGAAACTGATCATGTGAAAATTTCAGAGGGCAGGACTCATATTATATGGCATTTTTGTGATTGGATCCAGTACTTCTCTCTGCTGCTTGTGATCCTGACAACTATCAACACATAACTGTAAATGCAATAATATCAACAGAGGAACAATTTAGATATTATATATTTGTGGACTACATGATTTTCTGATCTATGTTATAATGTTTCCTTGTGAAAAGCAGTTGTTTTTTCTTTCATTTACATATGTTTAACACACAAACCCTGCATATTTGGGCTAAGTTTCTCTCCCAAACGGAAAACACTCTGTTCCATCTTGTGATGTCATGTGGTAATACATCAGTGCTCCACTGTGTTTTTAAACTCCAATCACCTTCACTAAAATTGGTTGGACAATTTCAGCCTTGGAATTGCCTCTCTACTGAATGAAAGGTAAAAGGTAGCCATTAACTAATTGAAAACTACCACTTCATGACATCACAAAGTGGAACAGAGCATTTTGCATTGGGAGAGAGACAGAGCGATAATAAAGGGTTACTCAAACATGTGTGAATGAAACATAACACAACTTCATGTATGTTTTTAATGACATAACAACATTCTAATATGAGTCAATTTTGTGTAATAAAGGACCTTTAAAATCAAGTTTTGAATTATTCAGAACTTCTGTTCTGACATCATATGGAAAAGACAAATAATACCATACAACAGATACACACTTTTTCATCACAAACAGATTCAGTGTTTCATAATTAATTCTTTATTCATATTAAATAACAACAGAGCCATTTTGAGCTTTGCATCACAACTTGTCATACTGACTCTAAAAATATAATGATAAAATCTTGGTCAGTTTAAAATGACTAAACAGATGATTGGGCTCTACACTGCTGACACCAGCCCCCAACATGGTGATTTCTATCTTGTGTCAGGGTTAAGGAACAAACCACACTCGTGAAAGGGTCTCTCACTCTTGAATTACCGTCTCCCCTCTTTTAAGCTGGTGGAGGCATCTCATCAAACTGCCTAGTTTGACGTGACACTATCGGGCTCCCCTGTACTTGCACCACAACCTACTCCCTCTTGGTCTGTCACTTGGATATCCTTCTAGTTTTTTTAGTCTGTCCTATCTACCTTCCCTTGCTATTAAAGTCCACTATCTCTTCTGGTGTTCTATCTACCTTTGGCCAGTATACTGACAGAATAAATACTGAATAATTTTATTTATATATATATATATATATATATATATATATATATATATATATATATATATATATATAGATATATATATATATATATATATATATATATATATATAAATGAAGATTACAAGAAAGATGGATGACACCACAACAAATGTAATAAGTTTGTTAACAGGTTTGCTCTATATTGCATGAAGGAAACATATTTACCTGCATAATTCTGACAAAAACAAGTCATGGTTGGTATTTACTATCATAAAATATTTATTTCTGATGATCGGGCCTTGAAGGAGGTATGGAGAAAACTGAGCTTGAAACTGGAATTCTGAGGGGGAAAAAAAACTTGCAAAACACTCATGTCTGTCGAAAAATGTTGGCAATTGTCAGCATGGAAACACAGGGTTAGGATATTTAAAAAAGATGCAGGGAGATGGATAAGAGGATGAGTGGAAGGAGAGGGTGAGCGATAATGAGAAGTGCACGGCGGAATGAGGAGATAGAGACCATTTCCCATTCCGTCAGACGCACTGTGGCTCATTCATTATATTCCCCAGGCAATTACCCAGGCCACCTGCTTTGTCTCTCCCCTCATTGTTTCCATCTCTCTGTCTCTATCTCTCCCTCCGTCCTTCACGTATCGCGCTCTGTCATTTTACCAGCCGCTTCTTCTGCAGCCCCGTGTGATCAGTGCTGCTTTGCCAACTCTTTTTCCTCTCTCTCCTCCTCATTTCTGGGTTTCTCGCGCTGCATTGTCTCTATTCCCTTTTTTGTGCATGCTTGTTTAAAGTGCAAACACTGACAGATTGGGCCAGGGTGTGTGTCTGTGTGTGTATGTGTGTGATGATGGGCCAGTCCTAATGAGCTCAGCCTTGCATTTAGCAGGGTGCCAGATCTCCTCTAGCTGCTGTTTGCCTTGTCCTGAAGTCTCTGGGTAATTTGGGGTGAAAGCTCGCCTTTCTAATTTACAGATGTAACCTGGCATGTTTTTGAATATGTCATGATATTATTACAATTTTTAACTAGCATAATCTGTTAAGTAGGAAAGCGTTATGTGACCATTTAGCATTTTATTTAAAGTGGGCATCATGTGCGGTTGAATTAAAATGTAGAATTATTTAGCTATAAAAGAAAAAGGTAAATGTACTTACGTCCCATACACCACACACATTTTAAGGATACCTATAAAGAGTCCAAATATTGCATGCGTTTTTCCAAATCTCCCATGAGACTACAAAAAAAGGTAAGAGTTTTGATTTAACCTGGAATTTGCAGCGTGAACCAGTCACATTTAAAGTAAATAAATAAACAAAAATTCAATATACGATAAGTCTCAGTACCCAGTGCCCACATGCTATCCTCATTAAAAAGCCAGAACCAACTTTAAAGGCCATATTATTTTTAAAGCAAAACTCCTGCTCATTATTTGTGAAAAACATATATAGTAAATGCTACAGGATACGGGATGCACAGTAATTGAGCCTTATGTCTGATTGGGGCTCATGTGTGCTGGAGCTGTGGTTTGCGCCTGATGAAGGGGGCTGTCTCTCTAAAGGTCAGGTGTCACGCCCCAGCTGCCCTGAGCGCTGCGGGGGCGCTAGAGGGGCGGGCATGTGCAGCCCGCAGTGGCTCTGTGATGGGACAGCGGCTGTGTCATTAGGAAACACTGGCCTCTAACATTAGACCTCATTACTGCACTCTGATAGATCGGCTCAAATTACATCCTGGCAAAAGGCACATCTGCCACTGAGCACAATAACAATCACATATCTGCTTTCTCTCACACTCGCTTCTTCTTTATTCTTTGTATATTGTTTTAAATTCACTTTACTGACTTTACTAAGGAAGGTGAACAATTGCCAACAGTTCACTGAACAAACATTGTACAGTATGAAGCCTAGGTATTTCTCAGTTGATTATACTTGCCATCAGGTCCTTGTTTGGCAAACAGTCAAACATGCACAGAGATTTTGCTCTTTACTTTAAATAAATGCAACCACAAACTGAGTATCCTCATAATAAATAAAATAAAAATTGTATATACGTATATATACACATTCCCTATACAACAAAATAACACACAAACCAATCCAAATGGGCCCTGAAGCGAGCTGTGAACGCCCACACGCCACAGATTGTAGATATATATGACCAAGAACATGTCTGTTGTTCACGTCCAACTGGACTGGTGAGTGCTGGAGTATGCTTACTTTCATTGTATATAAAGCATGCCTTCTATTCAACTGCAGTCTCCTTTAACTGGTCTGCAAAACATGATTGACCACAAGATATCTGCAAACATCAAGTTCAAGATCTGCCTCCAGCCATCCTATGTACTGAACGGGTTAGACTATTGGATCATCTCACCCAGAGGTGCGTTCACAATGCTAAAATGCAGCAAGTAATAAGAGAGAAAGAGAGAGAAAGAGAGAGAGAACACTGCAATACAAATTCTGTACTGATAAAACGTGTATTGCTCAATGTCTTGCAGACCTGTGAGGCTCTGTGAACATATTTGACTGGAGGCATGTTCAAGTCTTGGCCACCACTGACCTGCAGGTCAAATTCTCCCATTCAAAGCATGTTCTGTCCACAAAATCATCATTTCAGTATTGAAGATTAACATTACTTCACCTACTCCTGCAAACGTTTTTATTTTATTTATTTGATATTTATTTAGTATGTGGTTTATGTATTTGTATATTAATGAATATCTGCGATTACAGGGTAAATGTGATAGATTAATAGATTTACAAAGATGCTACTTTCCTTGTGTTGTCCCTAGGCAGGTGACACAGAAGACAATTACAAAATATTACAAAAAACATAACACAGACTAAAGATGTTCAGAGACTTGCTTTTCCTTCATTCCTTCACCCACAGTTTAAGGTACAGTTTGAACTTTCTCTTATTGTCAGTGGAACGCTGTTCCAATAATGAGTGCCTTTGATGGACAGCACAGTGTGTCCAGTGTGGTATGCCTTTGTGGTACCTCACAGTCCCCTCGAGTTGTGGTCCTGGTACCCATCCTGCTCGCTAACAGAGGAGTATGAGAAATTTTCCCAAATAATTTAAAAGAAGTATTACCATATTTGCCACATCCCCCTGGCAGACAGACCGCACAGCCACTCCCCCGGTTGACACTTCCTGGCTGACACTCGCCGACTGCACTGCACATGCACCATGGGAACCTGTTACCATAGTTACGACCAGCAACATCTCTGCATGGGCTCCAGAAACACACCACGCACTACTTACATCACTTACAGCCCCCACCCCACCACCACCACCACCACCACCCGCAATCAGTGGAGTATCCCTGTTACCCTACAGCTTCTCTAAGGTGGTTTAGAGCAGTGTGAATTTTAGGAGCTTTTATCCCCCAGTCTCATTGGACTCATTAGTATCCTTTACCAGAGCTTTATCTGTGCACGATGTGAGAAAGTACATACACTGTGAGAAGTTATAGAATAATGTGACTATATCTTAGGGTCTGGGTCACTGTTTGAGGCGTATTTCTTAGGTTAACTATTACAATAGGCCAAAAAAACAACCCTCTTTAAGTGAATGTTGTGTGTGCAGCTGGACATTGACACTGATTGGATATTATTCATTAGTAATGCTGCATAATGTAGTACATCCATTTCAATGGCAGTAAGTGGCTTAATAAAATATGAGACATCCAGTGAGAGAATAAAATATTAAAAGGAACCAAAAAGATATAGGGCACTCATACCAGGTGATTTTATCTTTGCACTTTTGCATGCAGTTCACCTCTATCAAATGTCATGAGCTTTTATTTTTGTTTTAGGTCACTCCAAATGATCCTCATAATCACTCTCATAGTTCAAGATATGTGTTCCTCCAAATGGGATGAAAAGCCTGACAAATGGTTTGTGTTTGAATCGCTCCCACGTTCGTGTGCTTGTCATTGCAGATTCCTACCTGTCTCTAATGGGCTCTCTGCAGAGGATAGGCAGCATCTGCTGTCAAAACCAAATTATCTTGTGTCAACTAAGCAAGAGGAGAGCTGCGCCTCAGCCAGCACTTTTTAGCGTCACCATTACAGCTTGTGTAAGGACCTGAGAGATTTATTTTGGTTCTTGCTGGATGGTTGTTGACTCTGAATTGATGACAGTATGATGTATATAAATATGACAATGCACTGCAGTTAGATATAAATAATGAGGTATTAAACGACTTTATTCTCAGAGAGGACAGTGCCCTGTAGCAGGCTGTCTGTGTTTATGATGGAGGAGCATATCCCTAGATATGAAGCCACAAAAGCCTTTAGTCTCCTAAGGGAAAAAGATGTCCTTGTGTCAGTGGCACCGGATAGCCACCGGTTTCTATGTGACATATTGAGAAGAATTATCTTGTAGGAGACACATTTCACCCCACTGTGGCTGGGCTAAGTGAAGGATGCCAAGTGTTATAATGAGGTAAGTGACAGAACGTTTGGAAGACCACAATTTGTCCACAATAAGAGGTACAGGGTATTTTTTCTATCAGTTATAACTGGAGTCAATTTATACTGTCTATAAAGTTTCAAAAATATTGAGAGTATAGGCACCTTATGAATGATTATTGCCAAGCACATTATCCACATTATCCTCAGTGGTTTCAGTAAAGACGAAGGCTACATTAAGGCACACGATACCTGTCCATGGTATAGTCTCAACTATAATGAGCCTTAAAACTACATCTAAGCATGTTGTTTAATGCAGAGCTGTAACAACAGATAATATGTGCATATTTTCTGTTGTTACATGGGGGGGTAGTACTTAGTAGTACATGATTCAATAGATTTTTATGGAAAGAAATAAAGCTAATGGCAAGAGTGTCTGAGCTATCAAAAGTGATTATAATAGCACATAATAATTATCTTTGAGACTTTACACAATGAGTAACCTGACACTACCTGGATAATACAATTTTTATACCATCAAATTGAATCACATCCAATGACAGATATGCACAATGTTTAATTGTCTATTTCTGTTTGTACCCATCAACGCTCATAAATAAGCATCACTATATTCTCCATGTCTGACAGTGAAGGGTGTTTTCGCAGATTCTCCCACCCCCAGTGCTTGTCTCCTTGTGAGTGCATGTGTCACTTCATTCCTGGACTACATCTATTTTTCATGGAGGTAAATTGCATGGCACCAGTGTACGCTGAACTCTGCTGGGGTAATCCACAGAGATGACCTGTAATAAGACTGGCCTCCACCTGCTCAACACATCAACAACTCATACAGCTTTATGATGTGTGCTTTTCATAGTGCCATAGCCATCTTTTACTTTAACTCATTTTTACTTTGAAATGTTTCACTTTCTACTGCAGTGTTCTTTTGCATTAATATGTGTCATACTTGTTCTCTCGAGTTCCTTGCCCACTAGTTCAGGTGCTATTCTTAGTAAATCATAATGAATTCTCTATTGTGTTGCCAAGACAGAAGTAAAAACTTAATTATCTTTTTTTTTCCTTTAGAGAATCAAGAAAGCAATATCAACATAGGCTTGATGGGTCGAACTGCCACATAGGTATATGGGTATTATTTAAAAAATAATAATAATAAACAGAACAAGACACCTTTCTCTTCTGTTTACAGCATATCAATTTGTTGTAAATGACAGTAAAGGCTCAGCCCTGATTGTATTTCCCTGAACTGCTAAGAATATCTTCACAAATAGAGACGTGAT
This sequence comes from Odontamblyopus lacepedii, assembly GCA_034769755.1. Classification (NCBI taxonomy): domain Eukaryota; kingdom Metazoa; phylum Chordata; class Actinopteri; order Gobiiformes; family Gobiidae; genus Odontamblyopus; species Odontamblyopus lacepedii. Next base: position 28,820,807 of record CM068344.1, on the reverse strand, counting down.
AAAGAGATAAAGACCTGACCCAATAAAAATAACATAAAATTGTATTCAGTAATAGTGTGAGTTGGGAGATTACGTTTTATCTCTCCAGATGTTGACCACTTGTTCGGTAGCACAGTGGGGGAGCTTCAGGTCACTGTTATCAGTGGATTGGACTATGATGTGACAAGATCAAAAAAGGTTGCATTTAATTTGTCATTTGGAAGATTTCCCATCCATTTAGTGAACAGGTAAGTGTGATATGTTTTTCTCAAATTTGTTGTCTCTAAAAGTGTTTACATTTCTCGAAGAAATGGTCTTCATAACAAGATGTATATACTCTATATTTGTACATTTTTTGTATACATTTGCTTAAAATGATATCAAGACTTACACCTATAATAATAATGTATACATCTAGATTAAGTGGCATTTCAATAAATATAAATAAGCAAATCTCCAGGACACTGAGTCAACATTGGTCAACATAGAGTGTAGGATTTCTGTTGCGATGTATGTGGTGTCTAGACAGGAGAAGCTAATCTGTTTTTGCCTGTTCCTTTCCTGTCCTGTTGGTGCCTTTGAATGGTAGATAAACAGTGCAGGACTAAGGCTGAGGCTTCATCAAGAGGATTAATTCTGCAAGTCTTATCTCCTGAGGAGGCCCTGTGTCTCCTCTCCCTGTAGGCATCGAGGGCTCTCATCAGGCACGGACAAGTTCACTCTCAGTTCACACCCTACACTGTACTGCACCACAATCACAGTACATCGGCTAGACAAACAGCCTGGCTCTGGGACATTACTGAACTTAAGTCCAATAGTATTTTTATAACATAGAGGATTAGTGTTTGGAACAATGAGTTTGAGATTTTAACACAGAAACAATTATTAGTAATAATTTGCTAATATAAGTCTAATTAATACTTTCTGGTAAAAACAAATAAACATATTTTAAACAATTGCTGTTGTTATTATACGTTTTTGGTTTAATTCTTCTTCTGCACATCTCTTGTCAAATTTGATCTTACAATATAATGATATTTTATAATTTGTTTCATGAGCTACTACTGAAAATGCTTAATCATGATTGAGCAGGAGGTAGTTGTGTCTTGGTGATATGTGTAATTCACAATGTGTAAAGCCCAATACAGATTTTGAAAGCCAAAGCACAGATAACTGTCATTTTCACAAACTGCTTCTAAGAGAGAGCCACAATCAGCTCTGTTCCCCAGCAGCACAGGGTGATTACATGGCTGTTCAAGGCTGTCAGGGACACAGACACACTTGTGCTGCATGGACATAATAAAGAGAGATTGTCATTGTGATGACATCACATCACAGAAAACACATTTATATTTGGATGCTTTTTGAATAGTGAATATGAAACTAAATAATCACAGCTGAGTTTAATAATACTACACACATTCAATATAATATTCAATATAATATATAAGTTTCATCCTGGTGAGCACTTCACCCGTGCATGTTTGTGTGCGTGTGCCCCCGTGGCAGCAGCTGATGATAATCTGTTGGAGGGGTCGATGTCGTGGTTGTCACAGCGATGTTACCGGGGCTGATGTTGGCTGACGGCTGGTGTCATCATTGCTTTCTATCAGTGGTCCACTGATGACTCTCATTTGGTCCAGGCTAAGGGTATGTCTCTAAGTGTGGCCACGTGTTTGGACTCCAGTTTGTTCTGGTGTGGCACAGACACAATTCTAGAGTCATATTATTATTATTATATTTTTCATCATTTCTATTCCAGTTCCACTATTCAGTGGTATTTATTTTATTTTAATGAAAATGATTTATATTTGAAGTATATTTACGTTTGACATTAACCATACAAACCCACTATAAGCTCTTTAGCTGTTTCTTTACTTTCTGAGGCAAGTTTGTTTAAGATTACGTCTGATGATTCAAACTAAATTATTTTTTTATGTATTGCACACACACCGGCAAAATATGTTCCTTATTTCATAACTCAAACTCAACTCTAATTGAGAAACGAAGAAGCACAACACAGGTCACAGTAATCTGTTCTGATTTTGTTGTATGTATTTGGTGAAATAATAAATGTACAGTTCTTCAAACCTGCTAGTTTGCCTGCAGATGGCAATGTGTTACATGTATACGCCAGTGTGTGTCCCAGTGGACAGCCTGCTTCTGCGACTTCTGCTCCTCCTGCTCATAAAATGAAACTAAGCTCCAAATCTTGAGCGTTGTATGGACCAAGCATGGAATAAATGAATGTGCTTTTTGCATTTTAATGACTTTCCCTTTGACTCTATTTTAATCCTTGTGAATCATTGACGACAGGGCTGCATGTGTCTAGAAAATAAGGAATATTCACAGCTTGTGGGTCTAAAGATAAGGGTTTGTCTAAAGTGACGTGCTTAAATAAGAAGAAAAAAACAATAAATATATGTCATCTTGGGGGGCTAACTTTCTCATCTTCAAAGCTAAATCTGAAGCTAATTTTAGCGCAGTGAGAGTTATTGAGGTTGTCAGCGTCTGGAGGGAGATGTGCAAAGACAGAGGCAGCATATGGACCGGCACAGTTTTATATTTCTCCCTCAAATGCTCTTCTCATATTGTTTTTATTACTTCTGACACTGGTAAACAGCTGCTGTGTGGGGGTATAGTCTGGGCTTCTTTCTGTAAGGTCTGTGTGTATGTGAGCATAACGCAAATGCATGGTTTACATCAAATCTGAATGAATTATAGCTCTGCAGTGGGAGTTTTTCAACGTCAATACCTGCAACAGCCATGTCCAATTGAATTAGATTAAACAGTGGTTGATTTTAGGTGTGAATAGACATTTCTGTATTAAAACGATTTGCTGGCTGCTTCACTTTAGTATAATGTGATTAGTAGCTGCCCAGTCTGTACAAATGAATCCCTAGACTGAAACAATTAGAAGGTCATGTGTTAAACTAAAGTTTAACTTTTTTCTGTTTCCACCAGTTTGAAATTATATAAGCGCATGAGGATTTATTGTTTAGAAATAGCAACTATAACTATATACCAGTTATTTTACAGTCAGATTATCATGTGTGAAATACATGTTGCAATATTGTGGGGACATTATCACTGTATTTATTATTATTATCCATCCATCCATCTTCTCCCACTTAAGTTCAGCCCAAAGCCACAAACACACAGAGACAAGAGGCTCATCAGCGGCACCCAGGGGAGCGTCAGCGCCACCCAGGGTGGTCAAGTGGGTCGGCCACGTCGGGTCGGCCGAGTGCGATGCGCAGCCCGCGAGGGCCATTCGATGCCGCTTGTGGCTTTAATTATTATTATTTTCCTCCGTCCCCCGAACACAGTTCGGCAACTTCCCGCTGACGAAAACTCACAAAATTTTGCACAAAATTCAAGAACGCCAAAGTAGGAATTTACAAATACTCCACATCCAAAAACTCACAAAAGTGGTGCGATAGCGCCCCCTGCAATATCAAAATACATTGCGCCTATGGCTATACCCGAAAAATGAACTTTGTCGTAGACAAACGAAATTCGGGTGGATAGGTCTTATCGTTCCAAACAAAAAAATATATTACGCAGTTGCAAGGCAACCAACAGGAAGTCAGCCATATTGGACCAATTGTGCGATGTGCCGCCGAAGGCGCATTTTCCTGTCGCCGTACTTTAAAGAACTCGTCCTAGGGTTTTTGACGCAGCCTCACCAGAATCATTCTGTGTCATCTCGACGAGAGGGACATTAAAAGTTGTTAAAAGCTTTTAAAAAGATCAAACAGTGTTGCCGTGACAACGGCTCAAATTTCGGGTTTGTTTTTGCGGCTCGCCATCAAATTTCAAAGAGCAATAATTCGTACAAATGTTAACCGATTTCATTCAAACTTGAAGCGTTGGTGGACACCCCGACCCTGAACAGATTTATATAAGAAAATCTCAAATGGGCACCATAGCGCCCTCTACGGAGATTGCATGGAACAGCAAAATTTTACTTTGTCGTAGACATATAAAATTTGGTACACACGTTTGTGACATGATCTTGATCAAAAAAGTCAATGACGCCCCCATGCCATTTCCCATCGTGTTACCATGGCAACAGGCCAAACATCTGTCCTCGCCAATAGGACGCCCGACAAAAACTTTGGCGTAGCCAAACCAAATTTGGTACACAGATGCATCATGGGAATAGGAACAAAAAATTATATTATGTGGTTGCTCGGCAACCAACAGGAAGTCGGCCATATTGGACCGATCGTGCGACCTGGCACCGAAGGCGCATTTTCATGTCATCATGCTTTACTGATTCTAAATATAATATCATATCTTTTCAATGGTAAAAAGTCCTCAAAATGTTGACTTTTCTATGGTGCTGTTTTCATTGTAATTAACAATTACAACAGTATCATTAGAAAGGTGAAAAGTTCTGAAACTGTGGCTTTTCCTTTGGCTCCATTTCATAAGTTCCATAATGTTGCTGTTCTGGCGCCGTTTCCATAGTAATTAATAATTCAGAACATAATATCATATCTTTTCAATGGTAAAACATGTTCTCTTTGCTCTGGTGCCGTTTCCTTAGTAATTCATGATTCAAAACATAATATCATATCTTTTCAATGGTAAAACATGTTCTCTTTGCTCTGGCGCCGTTTCCATAATAATTCATGATTCAAAACATAATATCATATCTTTTCAATGCTAAAACATGTTCTCTTTCCTCTGGCACCGTTTCCATAGTAATTCATGATTCAAAACATAATATCATATCTTTTCAATGGTAAAACATGTTCTCTTTGCTCTGGCGCCGTTTCCATAGTAATTCATGATTCAAAACATAATATCATATCCCATCAAAACATAATATATCTTTTCAATGCTAAAACATGTTCTCTTTGCTCAGGCGCCGTTTCCATAGTAATTAATGATTCAAAACATAATATCATATCTTTTCAATGGTAAAACATGTTCTCTTTGCTCTGGCGCCGTTTCCATAGTAATTCATGATTCAAAACATAATATCATATCTTTTCAATGGTAAAACATGTTCTCTTTGCTCTGGAACCGTTTCCATAATAATTAATGATTCTAAATATAATATATCTTTTCAATGGTAAGAAGTCCTCGAAATGTTGACTTTTCTCTGGTGCCGTTTTCATAGTAATTAACAATTACAAAAGTATCATTAGAAAGGTAAAAAGTTCTCAAACTGTGGCTTTTCCTTTGGCTCCATTTCATAAGTTCCATAATGTTGCTGTTCTGGCGCCGTTTCCATAGTAATTAATGATTCAAAACATAATATCATATATTTTCAATGGTAAAACATGTTCTCTTTGCTCTGGCGCCGTTTCCATAGTAATTCATGATTCTAAATATAATATCATATCTTTTCAGTGGTAAGAAGTCCTCAAAATGTTGAATTTTCTCTGGTGCTGTTTTCATAGTAATTAACAATTACAACAGTTTCATTAGAAAGGTAAAAAGTTCTCAAACTGTTGCTTTTCCTTTGGCTCCATTTCATGAGTTCCATAATGTTGCTGTTCTGGCGCCGTTTCCATAGTAATTAATAATTCAAAACATAATATATCTTTTCAATGGTAAAACATGTTCTCTTTGCTCTGGCGCCGTTTCCATCGTAATTCATGATTCTAAATATAATATCATATCTTTTCAATGGTAAGAAGTCCTCAAAATGTTGACTTTTCTCTGGTGCTGTTTTCATAGTAATTAACAATTACAAAAGTATCATTAGAATGGTAAAAAGTTCTCAAACTGTGGTTTTTCCTTTGCCTCCATTTCATAAGTTCCATAATGTTGCTGTTCTGGCACCGTTTCAATAGTAATTAATGATTCAAAACATAATATCATGTCTTTTCAATGGTAAAACATGTTCTCTTTGCTCTGGCACCGTTTCCATAGTAATTTATGATTCAAAACATAATATCATATCTTTTCAATGGTAAAACATGTTCTCTTTGCTCGGGCGCCGTTTCCATAGTAATTCATGATTCTAAATATAATATCATATCTTTTCAATGGTAAGAAGTCCTCAAAATGTTGCCTTTTCTCTGGTGCTGTTTTCATAGTAATTAAGAATTACAAAAGTATCATTAGAATTGTAAAAAGTTCTCAAACTGTGGCTTTTCCTTTGGCTCCATTAAAATAATATAAACAACATTTGTATGAATTATCGCTCTTCGAAATTTGATGGCGAGCCACAAAAATGAACCCGAAATTTGAGCAGTTGTCACGGCAACACCGTTTGATCTTTTTGTCGCCTGTCCTATTTGCGAGGACAGATGTTTGGGCTGTTGCCATGGCAACACGATGGCAAATGGCATGGGGCGTCATTGACTTTTTTGATCGAGATCATGTCACAAACGTGTGTACTAAATTGTATACGTCTACGACAAAGTACATTTTTGCTGTTCCATGCAATCTCCCTAGGGGGCGCTATCATGCCCATTTGAGATTTTCTTATATAAATCTGTTCAGGGTCAGGGTGTCCACCAACGATTAAAGTTTAAGCGAAATCGGCCAACATTTGTATGAATTATCGCTCTTCAAAATTTGATGGCGAGCCGCAAAAACGAACCCGAAATTTGAGCTGTTGTCACGGCAACACCGTTTGATCTTTTTAAAAGCTTTTAACAACTTTTAATGTTCCACTCGTCGAGATGACACAGAATGATTCTGGTGAGGCTACGTCAAAAACCCTAGGACAAGTTCGTTAAAGTACGATGACATGAAAATGTGCCTTCAGTGCCACATCGCACGAACGGTCCAATATGGCTGACTTCCTGTTGGTTGCCTAGCAACCGCATAATATAGTTTTTTGTTTGGAACGACAAGACCTATCCACCACCCAAATTTTGCCATGGCAACACGATGGCAAATGGCGTGGGGGCGTCATTGATTTTTTTGATCGAGATCATGTCATGAACGTGTGTACCAAATTTTATATGTCTATGACAAAGTAATTTTTTGCTGTTCCATGCAATCTCCCTAGGGGGCGCTACAGTGCCCATTTGTGATTTTCTTATATCATTCTGTTCAGGGTCGGGGTGTCCACCAACGATTAAAGTTTGAATGAAATCAACGAATTATCGCTCTTCAAAATTTGGTGGCGAGCCGCAAAAACATACCCGAAATTTGAGCCATTGTCACGGCAACACCATTTGATCTTTTTAAAAGCTTTTAACAACTTTTAATGTTCCACTCGTCAAGATGACACAGAATGATTCTGGTGAGGCTACGTCAAAAACTCTAGGACAAGTTTGTTAATTACTATGGAAACGGCGCCAGAGGAAAGAGAACATTTTTACCATTGAAAAGATATGATATGTTTTGAATCATGAATTACTATGGAAACGGCGCCAGAACAGCAACATTATGGAACTTATGAAATGGAGCCAGAGGAAAAGCCACAATTTGAGAACTTTTTACCTTTCTAATGATACTGTTGTAATTGTTAATTACTATGAAAACAGCACCAGAGAAAAGGCAACATTTTGAGGACTTCTTACCATTGAAAATGTATGATTTTATATTTAGAATCATTAATTACTATGGAAACGGCACCAGAGGAAAGAGAAAATTTTTTACCATTGAAAAGATATGATATTATGTTTTGAATCATGAATACTATGGAAACAGCACCAGAGCAAAGAGAACATTTTTTACCATTGAAAAGATATGATATTATGTTTTGAATCATTAATTACTATGGAAACGGCCCCAGAACAGCAACATTATGGAACTTATGAAATGGAGCCAGAGGAAAAGCCACAATTTGAGAACTTTTTACCTTTCTAATGATACTGTTGTGATTGTTAATTAGTATGAAAACAGCACCAGAGAAAAGGCAACATTTTGAGGACTTCTTACCATTGAAAATGTATGATATTATATTTAGAATCATTAATTCTTAATTAATTAATAATTATGAAATGGAGCCAAAGGAAAAGCCACATTTCTCATCATGTTGCCATGGCAACAGGCCAAATATCTGCCATTGCCAATGTGACGTCCTGAGAAAAACTTTGACGTCGCCAAACAATTTGGTACACAGATGCATCATGGGAATAGGAACAAAAAAGTATACTGTGACCACGCCTCCTCCCTTACCGGCAGTTTGCCATCTTGAATTTAAAAAAACAAAATCAACACATACAACAATTGAGAAAAATGGCAGGTTTAAGGTTAAGGTGTGGTGTTAGGATTAAAGTTATGGTTAGGGGTACGGTTAAATCTAGTGTTAGGATTAGGGCTGGGGTTAGGAGTTCAGGTAGGGTCAGGGGTTAGTGCAAGGAGTTAGGGTTTATTTAGGAGTTAGGGCTTAGGGGGTAAAGTGCGTTTGTGGGGCACGTGCAGAGCACAGCGTGGCTGGGGTGGAGCATAGCCACGAGCGAGGGCCTATCATCACCGCTTGCAGCTATATTTGTTATTATTATTATTATTATTATTATTATTATTATTATTATTATTATTATTATTATTATTATTATTATTATTATTATTATTATTCCCTGAGGCAATAAAATATTATTAGGCTACTAAAACATAAAAAAGTGATGGCTATACTGAAGTAAAAATCAGTTTACTGGCTGGAGGGATAGTGTTTATCCCTTCTGCCTCTCAGCAAGGAGTTTCAGTCTCAGACCTTTCCTTGTGGGTTGTGCACGTTTTTATCTCTGTATAGGTTTCCTCTGGAGGTGCCATTTTTCCTCAACACTAAAATCATGTATCTCTGCCTCTAGTGAGAGGACTCCCATGTGATTCCCAATTTCACTGGGGCATTTATGTTTTGTTCCTTTGTGTTGGCTATAAAACTCCACAAATAGTACTCATGCTTAACCTGGCTCACGCCAGATTGATATGTGTAGTGCTCTGGACAGAATTCTACGCATTATCACTCTGGCATGGCTCTTGAAAGGGATCATGACCTATCTGGACATTCAAAAAAATAATTCAAACTGATTGGCTGAAACATCACAACAGAGGAATAAGATGAAAAATACAACTAATCTAAAGATAAAGGATAAACATCCTTCCTGTCCACAAATGTACAATAAAGTGCTTCCCTCTGCACGTTTTTCCACAAACAAAAGTCTATTCTTTTTAGGCTTAAGCATGTCTGTTATGTCTCTGGTCATGTTAGTTTTGGTTCATATGGGCGCTTCACTTTTGGCTTCAACGCAAAGCCAGTAGCATTCGAGCCCAATAGCACCAGAGGGAGAGTGCCAAGATGGCTTCTCGTGAGTTTGTGAACTCACAAATATCGCAAGAATCTATCTTCCTGCGCAAGGTTAACTAATGCTCCTTTAAAAAGTTGCTAACTCCCTGTGTGTGTTGTGTTTCATGATTTAAATGAAACATAACTTTCAGTTTTCAAAGCATTCTGTTGTATGTCCAACACTAGATTTGGGAAGATATGGTTGTGTTTGGCCTCATATTAGTGCTGAAAGCTTTTGTTTGGGCCAGCCTATAGTTCAGCCCTGTGTGTGTATTTACTCAGCTAATTCTGCGTCCGTTTGAGCGGCTGGTCCTTCCTTTATGAGCACTGAGTGATTTGTCCGTGAGAAGCAGAGTGCCCTCTTAGAGCAGGAGCACTCAGCACCCAGTGATAGAAGAGCAGAGGCCATCAAGTGCTGTAAAAACACACACCCAAAGATCTGGCTGCGTAGTTTTGATTTGTGAAACTATAACCCCAAATTTACACCTGGAGCTCCAGTGACACATAACGCAGACAAAGCTGCAGGTATATGCAACTGTCACTTTACACCAGAGACATCCTTATGTTAGCCTATGTATCTTTACTCTATTTACACATCAAACTTCAAAGGACATTGGTTTGTTTGACATTTGATTTATTTGACTGTGGACCAATGACGAAAGTGATTCCTTGGCATATGCTGCGCTGATCTTACTCTCTGAAACTGGCTTGGTGTAAATTTGGGGTAGGCTTCCAAAACTGTGACCATTTCTGAACTAATATCATAAGTCTCACAGTAAAAGATTTAAAAAAATAAAATAAAATTATAATATTTCTATGTATTTTTTGTTTGTTTGTTTGTTTGCTTGCTTGTTTCGGGTCTTGTATTGTTTTTTACAGAACAGAAAACTACCTGTTTGGTCCACAGCACACATCCACCTGAATGCGTCCTCCTCACATATGCATGATAGTGAGATAAAGCAAAGGTCAACTCTATTAGACAGGCCCATTTTAATGCCACAGGGCCTGGAAAGAGCAACTGCTTTTTGCACTTCTTACTTAGTATACCTTGACATAGCTTAGTACGTGTAACCGGCATCATCCCCTCATTGTGACCCACTGCTAAACCACATAATTCAAATATATAATTTTTTTTTTTTTTTTTAAGTGTGTTCCTCACCTTCCATGGTGGTTGATCTCTCACACCCTCATCAGCTCAGGTCCTGGGAGCTTGACAGTTCTGCGCAGTATGTTTGCTGTTCCTAGTACTGCACTTTTCTGGACTGAGATGTCCGTTGTCCTTCCTGGGATCTGCTGTAACCACTCTTCCAGTTTGGGGGATCAAGGTGGGAAACAACTCCAAAGGTTGTGGAGAATGAGCGGGCCAAGATCCTGTGGGACTTCCAAATACAGACTGACAGAATGGTGATTGCGAACCAACCAGACATCGTGGTTCTGGATAAGCGAGAGAACAAAGCCGTGGTGGTGACCATTGCAATACCGAGCGATGGCAATGTCAGGAAAAAAAAACACGAGAAACTAGAGAAATACCAGGGGCTCAAGGAAGCACTGGAGAGGGCCTGGAAGGTGAAAGCATTGGTGGTGCTGGTGGTGATCGGAGCACTTGGTTGCAGCAGATCCCAGGAAGGACAACGGACATCTCAGTCCAGAAATCGCAGTACTAGGAACAGCAAAGATACTGCGCAGAACTCTCAAGCTCCCAGGCCTCTGGTAGAGGATCCGAGATGATGAGGGTGAGAGAGACCAACCACCGCGGGACCATGGGCGTGGGAGGCATCACATAACACTGATGCACCGTGGTTGGTGGCTCTGAGAGAAGACTACAACAACCTCCCTGAACAGAAGGTTGTCGGGGGTGATTGTGAGCGGTGTGTTACATTGTGTTGCTGGGGCTGGATGTGAGTGTTGTATTACATTATTTTGCTGGGCCTGGGTGTGAGTGTTGTGTTACGTTGCGTTATGTTGTGTTGTTGGAGCTGGGTGTGAGTGTTGTGTTTACGTTGTGTTGTTGGGGCTGGGTGTGAGTGTTGTGTTACGTTGGTTGATGGGGCTGGGTGTGAGCGTTGTGTTACGTTGTGCTGTTGGGGCTGGGTGTGAGCGTTGTGTTACGTTGTGTTGTTGGGGCTGGGTGTGAGCATTGTGTTACGTTGTGTTGTTGGGGCTGGGTGTGAGCGGTGTGTTACGTTGTGTTGTTGGGGCTGGGTGTGAGCGTTGTGTTACGTTGTGTTGTTGGGGCTGGGTGTGAGCGGTGTGTTACGTTGTGTTGTTGGGGCTGGGTGTGAGTGTTGTGTTACGTTGTGTTGTTGGGGCTGGGTGTGAGCGTTGTGTTACGTTGTGTTGTTGGGGCTGGGTGTGAGTGTTGTGTTACATTGTGTTACATTGTGTTGTTGGGGCTGGGTGTGAGTGTTGTGTTACGTTGTGTTGATGGGGGTAGTTGTGACCGTTTTGTTACGTTGTGTTGTTGGCGCTGGGTGTGAGCGTTGTGTTATGTTGTGTTGTTGGGGCTGGGTGTGAGCGTTGTGTTACGTTGTGTTGTTGGGGCTGGGTGTGAGTGTTGTGTTATGTTGTGTTGTTGGGGCTGGGTGTGAGCATTGTGTTACGTTGTGTTGTTGGGGCTGGATGTGAGCGGTGTGTTGTTGGGGCTGGGTGTGAGCGTTGTGTTACGTTGTGTTGTTGGAGCTGGGTGTGAGTGTTGTGTTACATTGTGTTGTTGGGGCTGGGTGTGAGCGTTGTGTTACGTTGTGTTGTTGGGGCTGGGTGTGAGTGTTGTGTTACATTGTGTTACATTGTGTTGTTGGGGCTGGGTGTGACTGTTGTGTTACGTTGTGTTGATGGGGCTGGTTGTGAGCGTTTTGTTACGTTGTGTTGTTGGCGCTGGGTGTGAGCATTGTGTTACGTTGTGTTGTTGGGGCTGGGTGTGAGCGTTGTGTTACGTTGTGTTGTTGAGGCTGGGTGTGAGTGTTGTGTTATGTTGTGTTGTTGGGGCTGGGTGTGAGCGGTGTGTTGTTGGGGCTGGGTGTGAGCGTTGTGTTACGTTGTGTTACGTTGTGTTGATGGGGCTGGGTCTGAGCGGTGTGTTACGTTGTGTTGTTGGAGCTGGGTGTGAGCGTTGTGTTATGTTGTGGTTTTGGGGCTGGGTGTGAGCATTGTGTTACGTTGTGTTGTTGGGGCTGGGTGTGAGCGGTGTGTTGTTGGGGCTGGGTGTGAGCGTTGTGTTATGTTGTGTTGATCGGGCTGGTTGTGAGCGTTTTGTTACGTTGTGTTGTTGGCGCTGGGTGTGAGCGTTGTGTTATGTTGTGTTGTTGGGGCTGGGTGTGAGCATTGTGTTACGTTGTGTTGTTGAGGCTGGGTGTGAGTGTTGTGTTATGTTGTGTTGTTGGGGCTGGGTGTGAGCATTGTGTTACGTTGTGTTGTTGAGGCTGGGTGTGAGCGGTGTGTTGTTGGGGCTGGGTGTGAGCGTTATGTTACGTTGTGTTGATGGGGCTGGGTCTGAGCGGTGTGTTACGTTGTGTTGTTGGAGCTGGGTGTGAGCGTTGTGTTATGTTGTGGTTTTGGGGCTGGGTGTGAGTGTTGTGTTATGTTGTGTTTATGGGGCTGGGTGTGAGCAGTGTGTTGTTGGGGCGGGGTGTGAGCGTTGTGTTACGTTGTGTTGTTGGGGCTGGGTGTGAGCAGTGTGTTCCATTGTGTTGTTGGGGCTGGGTGTGAGCAGTGTGTTGTTGTGGCTGGGTGTGAGCATTGTGTTATGTTGTGTTGATGGGGCTGGGTGTGAGCGGTGTATTACGTTGTGTTGTTGGGGCTGGGTGTGAGCGGTGTGTTGTTGGGGCTAGGTGTGAGCGTAGTGTTAAGTTGCATTACGTTGTGTTGTTGGGGCTGGGTGTGAGCGTTGTGTTACGTTGTGTTGATGGGGCTGGGTGTGAGCGTTTTGTTACGTTGTGGTTTTGGGGCTGGGTGTGAGTGTTGTGTTATGTTGTGTTTATGGGGCTGGGTGTGAGCAGTGTGTTGTTGGGGCGGGGTGTGAGCGTTGTGTTACGTTGTGTTGTTGGGGCTGGGTGTGAGCAGTGTGTTGTTGTGGCTGGGTGTGAGCATTGTGTTATGTTGTGTTGATGGGGCTGGGTGTGAGCGGTGTATTACGTTGTGTTGTTGGGGCTGGGTGTGAGCGGTGTGTTGTTGGGGCTAGGTGTGAGCGTAGTGTTACGTTGCGTTACGTTGTGTGGTTGGGGCTGGGTGTGAGCGTTGTGTTACGTTGTGTTGATGGGGCTGGGTGTGAGCGTTTTGTTACGTTGTGTTGTTGGGGCTGGGTGTGAGCATTGTGTTACGTTGTGTTGTTGGGGCTGGGTGTGAGCGGTGTGTTGTTGGGGCTGGGTGTGAGCGTTGTGTTACGTTGTGTTGATGGGGCTGGGTCTGAGCGGTGTGTTACGTTGTGTTGTTGGGGCTGGGTGTGAGCGTTGTGTTATGTTGTGGTTTTGGGGCTGGGTGTGAGTGTTGTGTTACGTTGTGTTGATGGGGCTGGGTGTGAGCAGTGTGTTGTTGGGGCTGGGTGTGAACAGTGTGTTCCGTTGTGTTGTTGGGGCTGGGTGTGAGCAGTGTGTTGTTGGGGCTGGGTGTGAGTGTTGTGTTACGTTGTGTTGATGGGGCTGGGTGTGAGTGGTGTGTTACGTTGTGTTGTTGGGGCTGGGTGTAGGTGTTGTGTTACGTTGTGGTTTTGGGGCTGGGTGGGAGTGTTGTGTTATGTTGTGTTGTTGGGGCTGGGTGTGAGCGGTGTGTTCCATTGTGTTGTTGGGGCTGGGTGTGAGCGTTTTTTATGTTGTGTTGTTGGGGCTGGGTGTGAGTGTTGTGTTACGTTGTGTTGTTGGGGCTGGGTGTGAGCGTTGTGTTACGTTGTGTTGTTGGGGCTGGGTGTGAGTGTTGTGTTATGTTGTGTTGTTGGGGCTGGGTGTGAGCGTTGTGTTATGTTGTGTTGTTGGGGTTGGGTGTGAGCGGTGTGTTCCGTTGTGTTGTTGGGGCTGGGTGTGAGCGTTGTGTTACATGTAAGATGCCATTAAACTCACCAGATCAAGTTAGATCAGAGGCAAACCTTCTCACAGTAAGAAGACAATTTTTAATTTTAAGATCATTAATTTAAGAAGATAATTTCTGAGCTTCAAAAACACCTGTAATTGAATGAATGCTAGAGAGATATGTTTAATAATTCCATACAGCTGGACATTCCAGACACTTCATAGACATTTCACAAACAGCAGAAAAGCTACACTGTACACCTTAAAATCCTTGTTTATATTTATTTGTTCTATTGTATGAATGACCCTGATTGGCTAATGTCATAATGAATATAAGCCATGTAATCTTTCTCCTAGACTGTGCACACTGTCCAGACACGCCCACACACTCCTGCTCCAACGCACACGCAAACACAGGTGTTTTCTCGGCATGCCCGCCACATTGTCTGAATGTTAATTACATGCACAAGGCATCTGGGCCCATCCATTGCTAATCCTCTTTTAATTATATGTGTCCTCACAATGACACAAGGTTTACAATGGTGATTACAGGCATATAAGACATAGTGAAAGTAGAGAGGGACAGCGCCAAGGGACATAGCAATCATCATAAAGCAAATAACAGTTTGTTTGTCCATGCCAGGATGCATTTTAGTCATTTTCGATGGACGGACATTCTGTTTGCTTTTTGTTGCAATTACATTAATCTATTTATTTAAAAAAAAAAAAACTGTTGTGTCCTTGGATGGAAGTACTTAACCATATTATTTTAAAAAAAACACTTATGTTATCTCTACCCTCCATATACTGTCGTCTTAATTAGTGATTAGAAGTTAAAGATCAGGGGCCGTATCTTGCCCCCGTAGCGCTAAGGACGGGGCGTGTCCAGGTCGGGCTGTACTTCGATGTTGGAGGCACATTGAAGTGCAAGTACTCATATGGTGATGACGTCTGAACCAATCTGTGACCGCTGTGGCATTTCAAAGCACTGCCTGTGTGGGTAATGTTTGTAATGTCTTTGCCTCATTACACGCAGCACAGAGGGCTGTGGGGAAAAATGATATATGGGTATAAATAAAGCTCCAGAGCGACAGGATGCAAGTACGCACCGGTCTCTGCGTTCCTCATTTCATTTGCCTCCCATTACGCAGGAGACCAGTGTCTATCTCGCGTACTCCCCATGCCCCTGGCCACACCCATTCCCGCCGGTCCCGTTTTTTTTTTTTTTTGTCCCGCGTCTCTCACCTGAAGTATGAGTGTCTACCGCTGCTACTGCTGACCGTTCACAGTCTCATCTCATGGGTGTCCACTGCATTTGGTCCCATACAGGTGGATGCCCTTGCAGATTATGGAATTGTTTATTGTTAATGTTAAATGTTTCTGATTTTACTGCTTTGTGCACAGACTTGGATTAAACCATTAACACTATTAACAAGGGAACGGTGACTGCACGACCTGCATTTGCCCCGCACCAGTGACTCATATGCGCCATGAGCACACAGAGCAGGATGTTCAGTTGTCTGTACAGAGCAGTGGTCATGTGCACTATAGCCTTCATCTGTATATATGCATTATACGTCTACTTTACGCCGCTGAACAAAGCTCTACTGACCACTGCTGCCAAGAAAGAAGCATGTCACGGCCTTGAGCTGTCAGTGAATGAGCGTGATGATCTCTGAGTCTGGTGTCGGCTCCGTTCAGGATTATCTACAGTTCTAATGGTAGCCTACCTACTGTTGACTAACTTTATAAACTAACCAAACAATGGGAATAATTTGGCTGAGAAATGAAATGGAACTGATGACAGAAAGGGCAGTGAGGATGTGAGGAAATCTGACATTGCAGCATTAGGATGGCAGACAGGGTAAGAAAACACACTTTAGGACAGAGTTGTAAACGGCCTCATCTGAATGAACCGTTTTTGTACAGCTCCAGATCAAACCAAACTATAAACCAGTGCTAAATCGATATAGGGCGAGGGGCTGTGCTGTGCTACGGGAGGGTATCCGGACGGCACATGAACACCTCGCATGGCACACGGACATGTTATGAGTGTTAAGCATTTATCATCCTAATATATTTTCAAATAAAAGAAATCTTGAGCATGTTAAATTGTTTTTTCAGTGGACTAGTTTGATATTTATTTTTACAATTCTGATAATTCACCGAAGGCGCCACACCACGCACTCAGTCTGCTCCACTCCACCTGATTTTCAGACACGGCGCACCTCTGGTTTAGAACTCCACCCCCCACACTTGCGCTACTGCTAAGATTGGGGGCAAGATAGGGCCCCATATGTTTCAAAGGTGATTTATGGTTCTCCATGATACATTATCAATAATACATCATCAAATCGTCACAAAAACTCTTGTTTTGATGCCATCTTTTTCTGTTTTGTTCAGGCCTGGATTTGTTAAATTAAAACTGTTCTGATATCCAAAGATGTGCAGCACTAGATGAAATAGCAGTCTTTCTTTGATGGTTAATGTCTAGATAAATATAAATTATTTTTGACTGTCCAAAAGGAAATGCAGGCATTAGATTCCAACTTGAACCAGAGAAGAATTTCCCTTTACTGCCAGGGCAGAGCAGACCAGACATCTGCTGCTTGTCTGATCACACACTCAACAATGCACAAAGAGGTCTATACACGCTTACAGTAAGATTTACTCAAACACTTGACCATTGCAATAAATCAGTGTTGTTCGAGAAGTACAAAGGGAACAGAAAAATACTGCTGTTAGAAGTTGCACTTGTAAAAGAGGAAAAGTGTATCAGCAGCACACTTGTATACACACCTTCTTGCCTTTAAAGGGTCCGGAGGGAGCTCCTCTCAGTGTGTACGGAGAAACCATGAATAAAACACCCATTTGACCCTGGCTGCTATAAAGCCTGTCTTTGTTGAGCCTCACAGGACCCTCTTTATCCCTCCTCTCTCCGTCTCTCCCATGCTCCCTCTCTTCAGATAGAAATCGTGCCCTTTTGTTTTCTCCTCCATCCTGTCATGGCAGGGCTTCATGTCATATGCATGAGGCGCAGTGGGTTTCTCTCCGGGAGACATACAGTGGACAGCATAGGGGCATCCCACACTGAGCCGACGACCTTAAAAACCTCACTCTGACCTTTGACCTTTGGCTTTGTGAGTGAGTGTTGCCGGGACTGCTCATTAATCATGTGACCAAGGGTGTCATGTGAATAAAGACTAAGATGATTGGCTGTCGAGAACTAGAGGTGTGTGGCTGTGTGCCGGCCCTGTGGAAGATGCCAGTGAAGATTGCCTCTGGCCTTTTCGCCCAGTTCACTGCAGGACAATGGTCTCTTTTAGTCTGGTGTGATGTGCGTGTGTGTATGTGTGTGTGTGTGGCTCATGATGAACACTGAGTCAGTATGCCTCTGCTATCCCTGTCCTCTCACTCAGGATCACATCGGATCACAAGCCTCTCAAACACACAAACAACAGCAGTGTCCAGCTAAGGTTACCAATAACCCAGTCGGCCTGAGAATAGCAATGACATGTCAGTCACTGTTTTCCTTCACTCTAATATTAATACTGGAATTTGGGCCAACACACCACTATGATAAAAGACCACCCGGACAGATACAGACGCATATCGGGATTGGATTTAATGCTTTTTGTCAAAGGCTACAAACTATGTCTAAAGCTCTTTTTTCCCTCAAAGAACATGTTTACTACTCATGCAATAAAATGTACAGACACTGAAGGCAGGTTGGGCAAAGTGTTTTGCCCAAGGACACAACAATACATACATTACACATTGGTGGGAGTAGGGATGAAACCATTTACCAAAACCATATCACTCTCCTATATCACTCTCTCAGTTATAAGTTAGTGATGGTTGTAAAACTTCTGGGTCAGTCCTCATGAAGCTTTTCTCATCCATTTTTTGTCAAAGCACTTTTGACTGAACGCTAAGTTAAGCATCTATCCTCTTAAAATCTCCATTGTTTTAACATTAGGCTAAATGAAAATTCTTTGAGATGTGACAAATCCCTAGTCGCAGTTACACTCCAACCATAACCGCTAATGTAATGTATCCCAGTTGAATGGATGAACAATGAATAGTGATCCCACTGTTTCACATCATAACATTCTGCAGTCAAGTTTACATTGCAGGAATTGCTCCTTATCAACCTGGATATGTCTCTGTAATTGGATTTGTTTGAACATTGCACTCAGCGCTTGTTTGTGTTTTCACCTTTGATGCAGGTTATTGCGTCATTTCTATTCCATAGTGAGATGTCTGAAATTATCAAGAGGCTGTTGTTGTGTAAATCTGAAGGAGCTGCTTACCACCGCTGACAATTTCATTCATGTGGGCTTCACTGGAGATTTGCAATCGAATGAGGAGAGGATGTTGTATTCTTTGGATTTCATTTATTTATCTTTTAAAGCAAAGCGGGTATAGCACAAAATAAATCCACACCGAAATATTAGCAGTCTAAAACGTGCCACATGTTAAATGCATATTTCATTTTTATAGATTTAGTTTTGATGCTACAGGCTAAAGGCGGCTGAACAGGGCTTTCCATGCATCGCTGAAAATTGTTATTCTGACTGTAGATTGATGTTGATGTTTCAAGTTTTAAGAAAAATAAAATGATGAAAGTGAAACAGATTGCCTACTTATTAACATTTTTACACTTAAGGGCCTGAAGTTTGGAGCCTCTGTACTTCTGTGGTGGACTGAACGTGAAAGACGTGGAATATCAGTGTAGTATCCCTTGTCTCTGCCCATCTCATCCCTAAACATCTGTCAGTGCTTGATCTGTGGATAATGGACGGATGTGGTGGCTTTCAGAATTGTACAACTCAACACCACAAGTATTACCTTATCCATTTTCTCTATATCATTTCCTCTCAGTGCCTGCACAGTACATTACATGGACAGGCGCACATCCATACATTCATGAAGCTATACGTCTCTGCAAGCCTTCATCTAGCCCATCATGAGTACACTGCTGTCACACATGCACCTATAGTCTCCTGTGTTTCCCTCAGCTGATGGGGGGAGCTCCAGCTGGGCTTGGCAGGATCCCAGGATGCCCAGGGTTGTGCTCTTCCGCTCTGGCCCGGCTCCGGAGCCTATCACGCTGTTATCATGTATGTGTGTGTGTGCATGCCATGGTGAAGAGAGGGGGTGGATAAAAGCAGCATGCATAATAAATAGCCCTGTAACAGCACATGGATCCCTTCGCAAGCATTACAGATACAGGTATTGAAAAGATTCAGTTATTGTTTTGTAAGTGATAAACTTACAGTTAAATATGGGAACTGCAAAGGAAGGAAACACGTTGTACATCACTGTTACCATAAAGGAGACATATTATGCAAAATCAGCTACTGAGAGCTTTTAAGTTAGAATGGTTTTCCTACACCATCATCTCACCCAAAGTTGTATTTGGAGGGATTAAAATGTTTGAGTAAACTTTATTTTCCTTCTGAATATTCATGTTTTTCCTACCCCCATACACAGCCCCTGATCTGTAATTTCTTTTTTTCTTAAATATTATGCAGTTCATGTAGGAAATGGTCAAATATAAAATAATACAAGTTTATTTATATAGCACAGTCCTGAGCCTCAATATATAATATAGTCAACACTGCATCAGCAGAGGAACTGCTTAAAGACTGGCTGCAGGTGCTGAGGTTTAGGTGGTGACAATCCAGATCAGTGAGAGTCTTTTTAGGCTTAAAACAAATCAGCATTGCTAATTCTGCTTTCTGATTGGATAATCGCCTTAAGAACAAACCACCAAATAAATGGGACATCATATCCAGTGTTTTAGTAGTTAAGATTACAATTATTATGAGTAAAAGTGATATTTGATTTGGACATGTCCACCTCATATCTTGGGATGTAGTTACACTATGTTTTTGGAATTTAAAATCATAAATACAGTCCCTTCGCATTTAAAAGAGGAGAGCGCAGAACAAAATCTTTTCAGTCAGCAGGTAAACAACATAATTCTGAGCTTGTTTCGATGGTTGTCAGAGTAGAGCTGTCTCACATCTTCAGGAAGACTGTTCCAGATTTGAGCTACATGAAACGCTGACAGCCCATGTTTCGTCCTAACTCTGAGCACCAGCCAGAAGGATTTGCGTGTTATACACGAGATCAAAGCATAATGTCTTTTTTACAGTTTAACAGTTTTAATAAAATAAAATGTAATTTAATTGAAATTATGTAGGTGTATATAAACAGTCACTTATAATACTATAAAAACGTATTTATTACAATAACATTTGAAAAAAAGCTATTCATAACCTAATTACAGTGCATTTTAGATAGGCTACATTTATCTCTGAGAACAATAAAACTAAAATACATTACCATTATTGTCCTACACTATGACTATTTAATAACCTAAGAACAGGCATTAAATGGTCGGTATCAGCATTACTCTCAATTAAAACATCATGGTGCACTTAAAATGTCCACGAAACAAAGACAGATTTGGATAACTTGACAAAGAAATTGTACGATCACCTTTTGAAGACAACTCTGCTTGACTCTGAGAGCTTCTGGTCCCTGTGTATCCCCCAGAGCCATAGCTGCTGTAGTCTTTTATATAGAGCAGTGATTTTGCCCTCTTTTCCACATCCTCTCCTCTCTCCGGGCTGCACTAGTCCTGTGTAGAGGACCCTTAAAGCCAGGTGAAGAGGCCATTGTTTCCACCTGTCTCTCCTCCCACACACTCAGTTTGTTTTCCCTGATAGAGCTTCGTTGTTATTATCATCCTCTTCTTCTCTTCTCCATCGGATGTGCCACAGACATGACAATGATTGTGTAAGGGTTGATGTGCAAATGAATGAGTGTATGCCAGACAAAGGGTCCTTCAGGGTAAAATGGTATGGAAGTGCAATTTACTTTTGGTAATAAGAAGTCACATGATGATAACTAAATAGAAAGAAAGGACAGTGTTGGCATAAGGCAGCCAGTATACATAAAAATTCATAATATCCTAACATTTTTCATCATAAAGATGTTCTTATGAAATGAATATGGCTTTATGGGGATCTAAAAGAAACTACACCAACCTCACTTTTAATCTTAAATATAGCTAAGCTTTCAATAGTTTTCATAATGAAGTTATGCAATATATATTACTACTACTACTACTACTACTGCTACTACTACTACTACTACTACTACTACTACTACTACTACTACTACTACTACTACTACTACTACTACTACTAATAATAATAATAATAATAATAATAATAATAATAATAATAATACACATACATATACATATACATATACATATACATATACATATACATATACATATACATATTTTTCTAAAGACATTTTGCTTACAGCAGCATGATTATACTTCATGGACACTTCTTTCAATCCCTTACCAGAGAGCAAGGTCAGCCTGACTTATTCCTGTTTCTGTGCAGTTGCATGCATTTGCTTTGACCAACTTCCCTTGTAAATGATTTCATTAAAAGTGACTTGGACTGCTTTAAAAATGCTGATGTGTCCTGTGTTCTTAAATCACTCATTGCAGAAAAGATTATATTTGTTTTTGTTATGATCGTATTCTGATTTTGAATCCTATTTGTAACATGCTTTTATTTTTGGTAAAACACATAAAATCAGACATCAGACATCAACAATTACATAAAAGCAAGAAACAAACCTGTAGTAAATAGTACATACATGTTCTACTATTGTTTTTTTTGTTTTTTTTTTACTGAAATAAATATATGACCTTTCACCTTTCAGCTAAAAGCCCTTAACCAGTGTGACACCTGCACCTTCTTCAAATAGTCCAGTGTGAAGCAAACTTTTGGACTGTTTTTGTTTTGTGTGCCTCACTTCATTAGCATAGCAGTTCCACTGGGCTTTTACCATAGAGCTGTTAAAGAGTGCGTCGGTTAACTCTGTGGAAAACTGTCACTTGATCTAATTGTAATGGGTTATTACAATCACATTCTACACAAGTATGCATAAATATGTTTAACATAATTCAGCTCTTGATGGGTTGATTTTACAAACAACAAAAATATACAACTGTGAATCAGCACTTGGCTCTTTTCGTAGTGACTGAAGGGTTTACAGCTTTTTATCAGTGTTGCTTTAACCAAATATGAACCAAATAGACCACTTCTTAGTCAATCGCTATAGTCAGAAGAGCATCCAACAACCAAAATCTAAAATTGAAATCCCTGATGTGATATAATGAGACACATAGTTAGTCTCTAATTACAAAGTGCTCTCCATCATGGACACTCATGCTCACCTATTGCCCCAGACTATAGCGGGACAGGGGAGCTCTTAGACTTAGACCTAAACTTTACTCATCCACAAGGGAAATTACTTGGACACAGTAGCTCACACATCACAATATATCATAATAACAAAGAGTAAAAATATAAATGGTAATAATAAATTCATTCTCTACAGCTCATTCTTCAACAGGCTCCTATAGCTCTGCTCAGTGGGAGATACAGGACTATATTCATATTATACTCCATACAACTGTACAACAACTCCCCATGTAACTTATGTAACAGATAAGTCTATGTCCTGTCAATCTTTAATATCATCTTTGCATCTTTGTTCCCCGTCTGACCTCTTGTATACTGCTGAGATATTTTTTATTACTTATTTTATTTTTTACTTACTTTTTACTTTGCATTTATTTTATTTAAATGTGTACTTGTACATATATGTTTATATAATTATGCCTTATTTTACAACAGTTTCTTGATATTGTGGCTACTTATTTAGGATGTATTAATACTATTTATATTGTATCTCATTGTTATCATAATATATTGTGAAGTGAGCTACTGTGTCCAAATAATTTCCCTTGTGGTTCAATAAAGTTTGTCTCAGTCCAATTAGGGCCAGCAATCAAGATAGTGAAGATGCAATGTCATCATGTTGTCACACTTAGAAAAAAATAAAGTAAAACTAAAATATGACATACGATTTCTCCTATAATTGTTTAAATACTTGAATAATGAAGCCGTATATGTCCTTCTCTTTTTTTACATACAAAATCACTTGAGGTTGTGGAGGTGCGAGGTGTGTGGGGTGTGTGTGTCTCCTCCAGCGTTCAGCACTAATGAGACAGCTGACACATGGGTCTGAGCACTGGAACAGAGTGTCAGGGGCCTCGGACTGTCGCCGGGCAGAGTATGACAACCTGCTGAGGAGAGGATGCAGAGACAGGAAACCAGAGGGAAAAATGTGGACTTAGTGTTTGCTGGCAATAAAGTCAGTTCAGGAAATGCTGATACTGATGATTATTATAGGAAAGTGGGCCCTTTAAAGAACCTATATTATGCTATTTTCTGATCTATGTTATAATGTTGTTTCCTCATCACAAAAATACCTGGAGTTGTGTTTTGTTTCATTCAAGACACAAACATTGGATATTGAGGTTGAGTTCTTCTTTCAAACAGAAAAATACCATGTTGTACATGTTCCACCTTGTGATGCATGGTTTTTAAACTCATTTGGCTTATTTCAATTGCCAATCGTGGCTGAAGTAAAGGTAAAAGGTAATGTTTTTGATGAAAAAGAGTCATCTTTGTGTAATATAGGACCTTTAAGTATGTGTGAATCTTGCCATTGTCCAAATTATGTCTATAGAATAGACATAACACAAAGTTTTTGATGTTAGTCTTGAGATGGATTTATTTAAAATATTTATTTTCTAATGCATTCACTCTTACTGAATGATTTGGATTAATTTAAAGTTTTGTAACATTTGCTGGTATGCATAATTTCCCAGAGATTTTATCTCAACGTTGTTTTTAATGATTGTGGGAAGTTCCTCTACCACACAAGTCTATGCATGCCCATTGCTCTCTCTGCTGGGTCCCATCCTCATAAATATCAGATTGCCTTTGTGTTCCCAGGATTCTCTCTTCTACCTTCATTCTCTCAGCTCTTTTTCTGGATCACCTGCTCAATTCAATATGGAGATTCAGTTCAATGAAAAGGAATAAGAATTTTTTTTAAACTTTCTCCAAATTTACATAAAAAAGTAACAAAATAAGGGATTTTAGTTCTTTCTACTTTGTTCATTTGTTCTATTTAGATTTTTTTTTTTATGTTTCTCGTAGCGAGTGCATTAAATTATATTTGCCGGTAATTACAGACAAATGGGTATATGGAATTAAATGGGAAGGTTTTGGACAAAACCAAATCATTGAGTTTTTTTATTGGACATGATTTCCTTTTAACTATCTAAACAAAGATGGCATAAACTTTTTTGAGTCACCATTTCAAGGAGCCATTTCATATTAGTGCTCATTAAATTTATTGTGTGGAAAACCTGTCTGTAGCTACATTTATTTTCATATAAACTCACCTTATGAGTGAGACTAGACTGAATAAGAGGTAATAAAAAGTAAAGTTTTGCTGTATGTGATGAATGGAAGAACTTATATTATAGTAAGTTAATATATTAGCACTATATGAACATATATAGTGCTAATATATTTGTTTTGTTTACTTATTCAGAACAGTATAATGCTTTACTGAGATACTGCGGAACATTGGTAAACAGTAACATCCCTATGGTTTAATTTAAAATATAAGTGATAGCCAGAGGCTGCATTAACCAAATATTCTCTGTCAGTGACTGTTTTTTTTTAACATTGACGGGAAAATCTGAAGGCCGTCTGTCATTTTGACAGATTACACTGTGGGTGATAAACCATAAATTTAAGTAGTTCACACTAGGGATGGGCATTCGTTGACATTTTCTTAATCGATCATCGGGAGAATTAACAAGTGATTTTCAATTAATCATTAACATTGTTAAATTAAAATTATCATCACTATTATTACTATTATTAATCTGCATAAATAAACCCAACTTTACAACATATAAACCATAATCACTAGAGCCACATCAGCCCATTTGAGATTAGAATGTGTTTAATGCAGCTTTGTGCACATTTGTTTACGTCTTACAGAAACTAAACTTAAAACCACATGGCTAATTTACATAAAAGAGTCATCTTTGTGTAATATAGGACCTTTAAGTTTGGCAAAAAATAAATAAAAAAAATAATAATATGCTTATATAGTGTTAGAATGTTCCACAGTATAATGCTATACTGTACGCTGTGAACATTTTAGGCCAAACAGTAACATCTCCATGGTGACAAAATTCCACCTTTAACTAAGGGTGCAATGCAAATGTAAAAGTACAAAAATCTGACGTAAAGGCACATTTTACTAGTTGAGACCATAACTTAAATGCAATGGAGATTAGCTTTATCTTATTCAGACTTTCTACAAGTGAAGTAAGAGTAAAACCAGGGCCAAGGGCCTCTTGTTTCTTAAATGTCCACCCCTAATCACACCTCTGCAACTCACAGCCTACAGTTTTTTGTCTAATCAAGTGTGGGTTTGAGGTGTCAGTCTTTTCAGTTCATTTGAAAAATAGACCATTTGTCATGATCCAGCATTAGCAAATACCAGAATTCCACATGGCTACAGATTTGTGCAAGATGCTCTGGTAAAAAATCTGGACCTTAACAGATTTATGAATTTCCTCTGTGGCCTCTGTGTTTTACTGTTTTACAATAAGCTTCAAATTGGATAGAAGAATAGCATTAAAGTTGTAATTTTGCAAATGATGAATCTGAATTTCAATCAGCAACCTATGGGCAATCCCTCACCGTGTCACCTACAATGAATACCTACAAAGAGTCCTTGATATAGGGAAATTAAAAGAGGTAATACAAAAAATCAACATAATCATGTGTATAATCACAGAGCTGGCGGTGTGCTGTGAGCTGCCGCTCATAACCACGATATGAGATAGAGTTTATTGCATTAATCATGTAAACGCTGCTCTTGTGATTAAAGCAGAACTACTGTTTATTGCTTGTAATTGTATTTGGGTCGGGCTACGCTCCCAGGGTTTTCACACGCAGCATTAATATTTAATGAGCAGACTAGGATCAGGCAGGGGAAGCAGTTCCTCTTTAATGTTGATCTAGGCCTGAGGTATTGGACCTGACCTCAGAGCAGCCCTCATTTCTCTCTACAACACACAAGCAGATTTGAATATGCACGTCCAAATATTTATCTTGCAATATTCTTTTCATTTTCCCTCTATTTCTACCAGCGACATGCAGCACAAAAACATGAATGCAAAATAAGGTGATGGTCTGTTAAGGAACATGAAAGAATAGAGGGCACATAGGACTTCACCATTAACAGTTGAAAGGAAAGTATTGGTTCTGAAGAATACTGTTTATCTTTTTGGACAAAAAACATTTATTTGTCTGTTTTGTTACAGTGATGTGATATAATGTAATACCAGGACCATACTTGGGTGCATTCATACTTCTGGTTCTGGCCCAGTTTTATAATGTACATTTGGTCTAGTCCTGTTCTAGTCCTGCTTTAGCCCTGGTCTAATCTCGATTTTGTTTTGGGTTTAGTGCCAGTTTAGTCGCAAGTTTGATGTGGTGACTGTGAAACATCTAGCTAATTTCTTGTGACCTGATTTCCCAAAGAACCAGACCAGACAAAAAAGCAACAAGCGAGTGTAAAGACGTCTCCCACTAAATATTTTCTGGATATAAGCTTCAAACAGCAGAGTGTTGATTGCAGCTCAGTGTCCCAACTTCGTGCCCTCTCCAGCTTTCTCAATGCACTATTACAGCGTCAGATGGAGTTCAGTGACTAAAGCTGAAAAAAAACTTTGTTGGGGAGATTTCGCAGGCTGAATAAACACATGTAAAGGATTAAGGGACCCGTCTTCAACCAGTGGGCTGGCCTGGAACATTTGACTTTTCTGTTTGTTAAATGGAGCAGTAATTCATGCTCTGAAGTGTCACTACAAAAATAGGAAGGGGAATGTTGCTTATATGCTCAATATATTGAGGTGGTGGCAATAAAAACAAATTAAACATAATAACACTGTACATTTTTCATACCCAGGTCAGAAAAAAGAATTACACTCCATTGAAGGCCATAATTTCTGTTGGTAATAACTTTGGCGTCTGCATCCAGTGTATAGGAAACAGCTGAGCATTCCCTAGATAGTACAAGGCACATGGCAAAGATTAAATCAATTTAAATATTACCCTTGCAAGCACTGGATAAAGTGCTTGATGTTTATTTATTTGTGTGTGTGTTTTTCATAACTACTCTGTAATAACACATTAAATATTGATTTGGCATATGGCTTTAAATGAGACTCTGTGTATGCTCTAGTAAGTAATTCATTCAAGACCTAATATGCTGTTATTATTATTGTGCTAGATTTGGTGGTATGTGTGTAGGATGACCAGATTTTCAAAATCAAAAACTGGGACACAAACGGTTTGGGGTGATTGGTAATAATAAAATTGTGTCATTTCAGGGCAACTGAGTAATTTTCTTTGTGTTCTGATCATTTTCTAGCTTGTTTTTCTGTATTTTGGCTAAACAAATGACTATGTATGCCCATTTTTACTCTTGGCCGGGATCCGATTGGTCAAAAATAGGGACACCTGGGATATTTCTTGTATAAAAATGGGACAAATCCAAACAAAGGTTTTGGATACATTTGCTGGGACATGGGACACAGGCCTCAAAACTGGGACTGTCCCGGATTTACAATAACTGGTTTACAATGATTTGATTGACCATTCACTCACTCATTACACAGAAAACAATATGTATGAAAATATGGTTGTGTGTGTGTGTGTGTGTGTATATATATATATATATATATATATATATATATATATGTGTGTGTGTATATATATATATATATATATATATATATATATATATATATACACACCAATCATTGTAAATATACACTTATTTATTCTAGTCTAAATTATTACTTCTTTTTGTTACCAAATACATTGAAATGTACAGTCTACATTTGTCTAAGTTAACTTTGTCTAGTCCTCAGGCTGGTCAACACCCATACAAAAACATTAGCATTAGCGATCTGTGCAAAAGGTCTTGGGGTTTGAACATAGCCTCAAATCAAGTGTGTTTAGGCTGAACTCAGAAACATGGATGAGGAGAAGCGGGCGTGGAGTTAGTGCAACTCAGATTCCACAACAATGAGAAACAGATGATCATGTTCCTCCAGCCACACTGTCTGCCTATGTGTGTGTGCTGCTCCAAACTTTATTGCTAACACATTGGGTGACCGAAGCCCTTGGCAAGTGTGATGACACCACTGTGAGCTTTCCCACATGCTGACATTTTATTTTTTTATTTTTATTTTATTTTTTCAGTCTTTCCTTTCCCTCATCTGGCTGTCCCTCTGTGCGATCATTGCAGCTTCCTCTCACTCAGCCCTACAGCAGGAGCATGAGGTGAGAGTGTGTAGGATGGCGTTGCTTTGGGACTGACAGGGAAACAACAATTTTCTATGGCCAGTAAAGCCAGTGCACGCTTGTCAAGAACGAAGCCGAATGTTACGAAACAATAACTTGGCAGGTTGTTTCTCTCCCACCCACTGGAGAGGAGCCAGCAGAGCAAAGTCGGCCTGGATAAAGCACACACATCCAGGCATGATGACATCTAAAACGCTCATTATTACTGCTAGCTTCATTAGGAGCAGTGCTTTGGCTTCAGTCGACAACCTGGGACTGCACCACAAGCATCCCAGGTGTGCGTTTGAGTGCTGTGTCAAGCTAGCAAGTGTCAAAATGGGAATTACAGAACAATTATATGTTTAGAATGCCCTGACATATTGTGTTAGCATTGTTAAAATTGTGCTGCATTTCTTTTTATGGCTGTATGCGCTGTTCATATGCAAAACAGATATCTAGCTTTTTATCTATGTTGGTTCTCTGGTGTATACTGGGGGTTAGAAGCCATTGATTGACAACAAAACACAACTCCAAGTTTTTTGTGATGGTAACAGCATGATAATATCACAAGAATCCATTTTCCATAAAATAGGACCTTTAAATAAAAGATATAATAAAATTAACAATACTACACTACACAAAGAAAGGAACCCTGAAACCTCTCTTAAATGCTTTTACAAAATATACCTGATGAAAACATAGTTGATGCAATTTTTTTATTTGATTTTTTTAATGTCTTTATGCCATTGTACAAGTATATGTTGTTTTAAGGTAAACTACAATATGAATGTGTGAATGTAAATGATGGAGAGACAAACTTCCCCTATGTGGGACAATAAAGTATAAGTATACCTTATGATATATTCAACACATTTATTTATTTACTTATAGTACAGTATGTAACTTTCTGGAGGTGGCATGTCACCTGCATCATTCCATGGAAATAGAAAGTTAAAGCGTACTTTCAAACATTCTCCATGAAGATAGATAGGTTTTATGCAAGCACATTATCAGTAACAATGTGTTTGTTTGTTTGTTTGTTTTCAGTGCAATAATCCATCAAAATACTTAAACATGTTTTATTTTATTTTAGGCTAAAAAGTTGCATACTGTGGCTTTATGTTAAGGTTATATTTCATAAAAACCCCAAAGCATTAAAGTATATCCAACTTGAAATTCAAGTCTAATGTTCCTCTGGCTCTAGGACAAAAAAGTGACTTAATGACTTGAGTGATGAGCTGAAGTTGAACTACATAAAAGTAAGTTGATGTGCTATCTTGTATTCCCACTTTCTCTTTCACTCACACATCTCACAAACAGGGCCTGTGTGCCAGAGCCCCATAAATATCCCTTTGCCACAGGATGATGTATGATCCTCTCACTTGTCAGCGTGCCATCGTGAACCAGCAAATTCACAGTCTCACACACAATGAGCTGTGACCCTACCCCTCCTGCTTCGCGCGCACATGCACAGAGGAAACACGTTTTATCAAGCTCCTGAACAAGCTACACTGCTGCCCTCTGTCCGCCCCACGGCACTCTGGGAAATGGAGTGCGCTGGGTTGAACTGACCTATAAACTGCAGGCAAGACGGAAACTCATGCCTATGGGTAAGTGAGTGGGTGACGTTAGCTGGGTGTAAAATGTAGCTAACAATAGATATTAGCAATTAACAATATTCTCAACTCAACTTTATTTCTAGAGAATTTTAAAAACAACACAGGCGATGAAACAAGCTACATAACAAATAGTGACAAGTGGTAAACAGTCCACCCTCAAACTGAGTTAAAAGCCAAGGAGAAGTGAGTTATAATATAATTTCCTCATCAAAAACATACCTGGAGCTGTATTTGTTTCATTCACACATGTTTAACACACAAACCCTGCATATTTAGGCTGTGTCTTTCTCTCAAACAGAAAACACTCTGTTCTGTTCATGTCATGTGGTAATACAGGAAGTTCTCCACTGTGTTTTCAGTACAGCTATTTGGATGACTTCCTGGAATTGGCAATCACAGCAGAACTAGAAGTAAAAAAGTAGCTGTTAACTTGTAAACTACCACTACATGACATCACTAGTGGAACAGAGCATTTGGACATGTAGACAGACTAATAATAAAGGATTACTTAAATGTGGGTATGTTTTTGAAGAGCTCACAAGAGTCAATGTTGTGTATTATAGGACGTTTGAAAGCAGGAACTGAACCATACAGCCTAATGTGCACAGGGAGCTGATTCCACTGCAATTGCTCGATCTCCTCTTTGTTTTCTCCTGGTCTTTCGGGTGTGGAGCTTATATAGGGACTGTTACCATTGTTATATACTTTTCTGATATTTAAGGCATCCAGAGAAGAGTTAATGGTGACAAGGTCCTGACATAGGCATAGTGCAGATGTGACCACAGATTGGCTCTTTGCTGGCTATAATTGGCTCCTGCTCTGTGTGACCTTTGACCTTATGGTACAGGCGACCTGCCCACGACCTGCCCACCTGAAGCAAATAATTATTTCTTGTATTGTATTTTACTGTGTGGAACCATGATACTCATACTTCTAAATCATGCTGCTAAAACTGCTCCGTCTTTTAAATATTCCACCATATTTTCTGGATGAATCAAAATAAAATCCTCAGAGACATTTGAAATAAAGTGCAAGCCGTTGTGCCATTGAAATAGAGATGTCAGGGGCCACTACTTTATTTTCCTCTAACTAAAGTCCAACTACAACACCTGGAGTATAATGCAGTAAAAATACAAAAGGTAATGTGTGTTTAAATAGGCCATATTGTTATAGCTTTTAAAACCATTATATCTGACAGCACACAAAGCTGTACTCTCCTGTTTGTGGGGAATGGTGAAAGGGCCACGTTAAACCTGTGTCCCCTTTTTGTGTGGTTTTATTCATGATATGAGTGAACCAGTGTGGTGCATAATACATTTTAAGCTATTCACATTAAGAATAGAGAGGTGAAAACTGAGCAAAGCGTCACCACAGAGATGGAGAGGTTTTTGAACAACTGAGTGAGAGACAATAAGATACAAAAGCATGAGAGTGAAAGAGGGAAGTGCTGCTGATGCATGTGAGGCCAGTGTCACAAAGAGGAAGTGAGAGTGAGCATACTTCCTGTTCATGTCTGCTATCTGCTTTCATAATGCTCTAACCCAAAAACAGCAAAAAGAAACTGCTCGCTCTCACAGACACGACTGGTTTTGTGTATGTGTGTATATATATATATATATACACACATACACATTATAAGGTGAGTAACAATTACAAGACATATTAAAGCAGACCTTTTAACCATGCTTTTTAGTAGTTTTTCCTCACCATTTACTCACCCGAAGTTGTATTTGGGTATTTGGACAGATTTGTGCATGTTTCAGTAATCTTTAATCACTTATTTATCGTTTCCTTTTTTTCCATTAATTTGTCATGCACATAGGCAGACATTTGGCAGTGTTTCGTTGTTATTTAGGTACAAATGGGCGAGTTGATGTGGCAGTTTTCTAATGTAGAAGTCAGTGGATTTGTTTCTTTTATTAAGTAATTTTAAATGAATATTGTGGTGTAAAATTTTGGAATTAACCTAACATAATGATCCATGGGTGTGATAGCTTATAACTATATAGCAGGCTCAAGCACAATATCTTTTCTTTAATGTTGATCTTTTGAAACAAATAAAGTGCTTTTCATACTTACATGTAACAGTAAGTGCTTTACAGTCATTAAAAACAATCCCACATGTCCTTGCACCCAGTCTCTCTCCCCATCACTGCCTGACCCCACATAATCATACAACTCAACTCCAAAGTGATACATTAAGTACATTGTGTGTCCTTTTGTGTTGTTCTGAGAAAAGTAGCATAGTAAGCAACATCCAGTGATTTAAGAAGTCAATAGTTCCTTTACAATGACTGGGTCTAATGAGCACGCCACTGAAATGCCCTCTGAACCCTCTTATAACAAGAGACTTCATTAGGCCTG
Source organism: Odontamblyopus lacepedii (assembly GCA_034769755.1). Taxonomy (NCBI): domain Eukaryota; kingdom Metazoa; phylum Chordata; class Actinopteri; order Gobiiformes; family Gobiidae; genus Odontamblyopus; species Odontamblyopus lacepedii. Next base: position 28,788,301 of record CM068344.1, on the reverse strand, counting down.
CGCTGTCTCACTGATCATTGTTGGTACTGTATAATGGCTGCATTTTCACTAACAAGTTTATCAATGTATTGCCGCACTTATCTTGTTATATTATGTAAACAGGGACATGGTTTCAGCCTGACACTTAAAGTCCTGTCACGGCATGTGCTGGAATGATGGAATGGACCAATATTTGTGATCAATGATAGACATAGTTATTTGGTGCTTGTTGCGGATGCTAGACCCATAGCACAAACTGACATCTTTTACCCATGACCAGAGGCTCCTTCTCTCTCAGCCCGCCTCTGCCCCTCTTAGGTTATGATTACCTATCGATCACTAGTTCACACAATCATTTGGTCAATGCTCTAATTGCGTTTTCTCTCTGTGTGGGCTACACAGGGAGGGGATCGATCATCAGCTAATGAGAGATACTGGGGGAGGGAGGGGGTAAAATGCCTGGCCTTACAGAACGAGACTACAGTATTTGAGCCCTCACTTGCTCAGAAATATAGGCCTTCTGACAGTTTCTGCATCTGCTCTTCATTATAACCCACACAGTATTGACTTAAGCCAGATTTATCAATACATTCAGACACACAAGATTTATCTTCAATTGTTTAAGTGTACCCAGCTTAGCCTGATGAATGCTACAAAGTGAGCAGCCATTTGCATCTTGACCTTTAGTTTTGATCTGATCCACTTTTGTCTTGTTATTTGATATTAGGCTTATGCGGCTACATTTAGCATTAAAGATACACTGATTGAAATCCATAAATACACTCAGTCAATAGCACTTTGTTATTGAATATTGTAATAGCATGTGATACAATAAAACCACTGGATTTGTTGGCATGTTTGTGTTTACAGTACATTTCCTCATATACTCTGTTTATTAGAATTGATAACAAAATGGCAGTGTTTGTAAATTAGAAGGTTTGCAGAGTATATATATATATATATATATATATATATATATATATATATATATATATATATATATATATATATATATATATATATATATATATATATATATATATATATATATATATATATATATATATATATATATCCATCCATCCATCTTCTCCCGCTTAATCCAGCTGGGTCGCGGGGGCAGCGTGCTGCCCAATTCTCATAGCACCTGACCCCCCCATGAACCCCTATATATATATATATATATATATATATTTTTTTTTTTTTTATATTTATATATATAGATGATGAGATGATGAGAGGTTGCAAGGAGAAAACAGTCCAAAGATGAAAAGAAAAAGTGATTGACACAACCTCACAATCAAAGTTCAAATGATCACTATGATCATTTCTATTATCATGTATTTTTATGCAGGTTTTATTGACTTTTTCTTTCCTCCACAGCTCCAAATTACAAACATTTTTACTGCATTCAGATAATCTGTCATCTGAACTAGAATTAATGTTTTACGTAGTAGTTTAGTATCTTTAAATCTATGCAAAATAACTACGGTTGCCACAAAATGCTCTATTTCCTTAAGCGTTGTGCATCTTGTCTGGTCCTTCCGCTCTCTTCCTCCCTCGGCCTTTTTCTCTCTTAGCCGTTTCCAGTGTGCGAGTGGGCTGCATATTGATTTTTGTGTTGAACTTGTGTGGCTCTCCCTGGCATGCTCACCCTTGCACCCCCACAAACACAAAGCGGCGGAGAAGTTGATTAGGAGCGGCTCTAAATATATCTTCCTCTTCCACCTCCTCCTCGCTCCGTCACCCACTCATTTCTCCCACTCTTGCTCAATCGCTCATCGGCACATTTTCTCCTGTCCAGTTCACCTGAAAGCCACGCCGCCAGATGCTTCTATTTCCTTTTCAATTATTCTCTGTTTATTTATTTTTAGTGTCAGATATTGAATAGATTTGATTTTGAAATTGTAATTTGGACAAATTCAGAAAAGTCATGGGAACATTTTGTACTGAGTGGCCATTAAGTATATCTTGAAGGGTCCTTTTTATTGTATTTTCTGAAGTGTTCAATAAGAGAGGAGAGGACACTGATGCTTGCTCAAACTATTGATTGAAAGAACAACCATTTTGGGGAGATGGGAGATTAAACTTGTGAACAGGTTGTTACATTTAGACCTCAAACACACTGGCAGCTCTGCAACAGTACTCAATATAACACCACATCATTCACCACAGTAAAAAGAGGGTTCAATGTGCTATGCTTTCAGAAATACAGGGAAAAAACTCTTCATTCATTGATGTATAAATACAACTAATGTGAGAACGCGTATTGTTGCATCCTTACTGGCAGCATGTGTCTTGACATGTTAACATGTGGGAGGGTGGCCCACTGGCCGTTCACGCCGGCCATCTGTACACAGTACTGTCTGTTTGTGCTCTGCAATGAGAAAGCACAGAGACAGTGGACTGTATAGATTTGTATTCAACTTCTGTTTAGACAGGTCACATGAGGAACAAAAAAAGTCCTTCAGAGTGATTCCAAGTGCCTCAGCAGATCTCCATATTCAGCATCAGCAGCTTCTCTTTCATTATACATAACCAGCATGCTAAAACATGTTTAATTTGCACTTATTCTGTCACCTTCTACAATGCCTTTCTTGCTGTGTGTATGCAGGAGGCATAGCTTGAAACGAGAGTGGAAATAGAGTGGAGACCAGGTGAGAGAGAGCTAAGGCAGTGAGCACACTGACCTGAACCAGAAACAAATCCAGGTCACTCAAGTATGTCCTCCACCAAGAAACCACTGAAGCACCAGCATAAACACTACTGCTACTTCTGTTCTTTATTTGCTTTTGTCTGAATGTTTCCAGGTGAAATTACCAATTTATACTCTGCACTCCCTTTTTCCACACTGACCTTGACAAAGGAATCCAAATGACAGAGTGGTCAGGGGGATCCCATGGTCCAGATGGGTGAGGCAGCCGCTGGGATGTTTCCATGGCGTCTGTCCTGGAGGTAAACAGCACAGAACCGTCCACAGTTGTGTGCACTGATTGCAGTGTGGGACAAACAAACAAACTCACTGACCTATTCTCCTGGGCCTGTGTATGAGCCACTCTGCATCCCTCCATTCAAATCTCATTTGCCTTCCCCGTTTTACTGAAGGCTGACAGGGATGTGGAGCCGAGTGAGCAGCCACTCATTGTTTGGAACGGAGGAGATTCTCATAAATGGAGCATTTTTCAGACAATGAGCACGTGGGTGTATGGCTTTAGGCATATTTGACAGGATCAAATGACTTACACAGCAAAGGAAATTCTGTCATTTATGAAATAATCCCTCTATTCTTATTTCATCCGCATCCTTTCACTTCTGTTTCATGTTGCCTGCTCCTCTCCAAGCCGCTTCCAAATAGATGGAGGTAAAATAGGAATCTGTTATCAGAGCTGGGCTTGAGATACTCTCTCTCTGTTTAGATAAATGCAGATCACATATTCACTATGATGACTCTGCTCAAGGCTTGTCCCTTGATCACAATGATTTTAAGCAGAGAAAGGAACATTATGGTCATTATCATATCTTTATCTTTTCTGCTCGCAGGTGTATGTAAATGTTCATGAGGGCATCCAAGTACTAATAGTCTTGGAAGGCTCTGAGTACTACACATATCTACAGGGATGGTGCAGCCAAGAAACAACTTCTTTCTACTAATTAAATTACTTTTACATATGCCTTGTGTCATGTTGTATTTAAAAGTACTCATCTTCAGTAACATACAACACCACCAGGCGTTTATTTATCAGGGCATATAACCTATGTGTAATATTTTGATTTTGTGAATTGAGGGTGCTGCGTTCTTACAGCTAATGTGCTTTTACACTGATGTCTTGTCATGTTATGTTGGGGGCTGTTCAAACAAAGAAACAGTCTTTTGGGAAATGAATTCAGGCAGCATGGCTTATACACAATGCATAGTCTATTACAATGGAAATATATAAAAACAAAAAAATAATATGGCATCTTATGTGAACAGTCACATGTGAGAGAGACAGTGTTAATGATGCTAATCTAAAGCTGGGTGCTGCCTGTGGTCTGCCTCTTCCCTCTGCAGACATGTGCACAGTATGTGCTAACTTCCACAGACACACCAACGCCTCCTCACAAAATGTCAGGCCATCAAACGCCATCATTATGCACAAATTAGAAATGTGCCGAGGAGAGCTCAGTGCTGTTTGATCTCCTGCTAGTGTATGTGCGTATACAAGCGTGAGAGACAAAAATAGAGATGGAATAGGAAGCAAGAAGAGAACGCTGTCAACCTGCTCGGCCCTCCTCCTCCTATTTGAAGCAGATGTCCAATTTACTCTATATAAATCAATGCACTACCGAGACAAAGAGCGCCACACTGTATCCTCGCATTACAGAGTTGTTTTTTCTTATAGTGAGCTTACATTTTGTTAATTCCAGTAAACTAGCCACATTTCACTTGGCTGCAAATTATCTAAGCTCTCAGTAGGCCTAATGTACAGAGCCTTTCAAAGTCATTTTATTTCATCTTTAACTTCAATCATGGCATACTTTACTCTGAAAAAGCAAATAGAAGTGGACAAAAGCAGGAACATTTGTTCTCAAGGCTTTCTGGTTAAACTATCCATTAACTGTGACTAATATCATAACCCAGAAATAACAATTCAACTGGTGGTGTAACTGTGATGACTTTGGCAGGCTTGCCTCTCTCTGTCTTTCTGTGTTGGTCCAGACAATTATGTGAAACACACTTCTTCCACGGGGCGCATGTGTTTTTCCCAATGAGCAAATAGACACAGGCTCGGAATAGGTGGGAGTTGGCGGGTGCCTTGTCATACTTTTCCAGAGATAACACGCCATCCACTGACATGTCAAAAGGATGGCTGCAGAAACAGAGGAGAAAAATGTCCACGCCAGGATATGGTGGCAGTGGCAGACAGAAAGTGTGAGCCAGAACCAACATGATGTGAAACTGAGCTAAATGTTTTAAAAGTGGTATCACAATTTGGAGAGCTGACATTTGACACTGCAGGGAGTACTGGGGTGACAATCTGCAATCCATTTCAGGCAAACTGACAAAACATTTTTAAATTGTTCTTTTAAAATTTCTTCTTTTTTTTTTTTTTACGTTTTCAATATTTTTTATGGCCAAATGGTTAAAGGTTAGGGCTACCTTTGCAAAAGTATTGCCAGGAAATTGCGTATTGCCATTAACCTAGGGCATACGAAAACACTCGGAAGTATGATTAAAAGGAAAATAAAGATACCGTGATCGCAGCAAAAAGCTCCTCTCTTTGTGCGTTGCAGCCAGGGTCTAGACCGGAGAAGCGTCTGCAGAGCGCGGGCTTGAAGCGAGAGGGGGCGGAGGTAGAGAGAGCAGGAGAGATAGAGGAGGAAGGCAGTCAGAGAGAGAGAGAGAGAGAGAGAGAGAGAGAGAGAGAGAGAGAGAGAGAGAGACGGGGAATAGTGACAGCGCTCATCAGCCCCTGTACAGCCAGGACGGCTTGCATCCGAGCAATTGCTGTCATTCGCAGTCGGAGTTTACAGCCTTTTGCACCGCCTTTTCTTTCAGTCTTTTTCGTCTTACGCACCCCCTCCCTCTGACCCGGTGCTGCCCAGCCCAATCGTCAACACCATGGTTTCTATAATTTCAGACCTGGACCCCCTGAAAAGCTGGAACGTGTTAAGGTAAGCGTTGGGTTACTTCCTCTACTGTCGCGAAAGTTTGCACACCCCAAAGGCAGGGCAGAAGTGCGCTGGTGCTGTTCACTGAAAGAATGGGGTCCCAGCGGGGAAGATTGTGGTAGTGGTTTTAGAGTACTTACGGGGCACGCATCGCACATCGCGGAGTTTGTAGTTTGTGTTTTGTTTTTGTGGTTTTTTGTTTAGTTTTTTGGAGCGCTCTTGTTCTGTGCTTCTCTGGCATCGCCCGTGACGCGTGCAAACTGCTCGCGTACAAGTACATGTCACTGACCCCTTCATCGTCATCATCGTCATCACCGCAAACTTTATTAAAACATACTCAGTAATAACATCACTTCTCCCTTATTCCCATCGTAGTAGAGATTCCAAGTGCAACAAAAAAAAAAAAAAAAACGCACTGCCAGAGAAAAGTAAACGCCCCTGGAGGAATTTATCTTGAAACATTTACTCATGGCTGTTTGCCTGCAACAGAGAACATTTTATTTTATCTCAACATGATTTCTGGGCTGCTCCAGTAATAGACTCGTTTAGTTTTCTGGCACAAGGCAAAAGGCACTACAGCCTGTTTGTATCAAATGGGATTCCGTGGGGTTTCTCAGGGGTCAAAGGTGAAATCATGTGCAGTAGGTGTGCCCTTTATCTCATCGCATATGTTACAAGTTCGAATAAAGGATGATTAATATGACCAAAAAATGATACATCATAGCACCAAAGGCCTTGTACTCAAAGTTGTATTTTTTTATTATGTAGGCCCTACTATAATTTCATTTAAACACACTTGAAATGCAAATATGGTTTTCCAGAGTATGCATGCAAGAAACAACCTTGCAAATGTTTATCTATAACCATTTTATCATTTCAAAAATCTAAAATACAAATAGAATGTGGAGTGTGCATATCTGATTGTTGCTGCCGAGAGCTGTGCAAACCAGCAGGGGAGTGATGTCATCTTTAAACTGCCTCTGATGACCACGAAGAGAAGTGGGACATGCAGCTCACACATTAGACAAGCTTGCAGATGTAATCATTGTTAGGCTAGGCTCTTATGTATTCTAATTTAAGACAAATTCACAATTTTAAAAACACCACTTATTACTATAAAAAAGTATGTTCAATTATACAGTTAGCCCCAAGAAAAAGTAGGTCTAAATTGCCTCTGTTTTTCTTGGTTATTTAAATGATTGTATTGTTCTAGATTATTCTAGATTAGACACAGGTGCAGCCCCTTTCATATGAAGATGCAATAAAAAGCAGCTTAATGTTCCACACACACACACACACACACACACGCTCGCCCATAGATGCACCTCTCAATCATCTATGATAATGAAGCACCTTTTATCTGCATCAATTTCCCCTTTGAAAGAGACTCACCTCCGTCATGCTCCGACAAACACTTAACACACTTAAGAGAGTGCACACTCCTATCATAAACAGTGCATTTGTTGTCTGCGGTTGTCAGGGAACAAAAGGGGAACAACATTGAAGACATTGCTTTCCTAACTGTTTGTGTGCGAGAAACGTTGCAGTTTCAAGTGGCGGGCTAAGATTTGTCAAAAGGGAGAATTATAAAGCAGATGAAAGATGAGACCTCACTGTTGTAAAACAATTAGGCAGCATGATATGCATATTAGCACAATTAGCTGATTAATGCAGCTCGGTGGAATTCGATTTGGGGTAAACGCAATGAGGAGTTAAGTGGAGAAAAAGTGTTCTAAACACAAGTGTGTGTTTTTATCGCCTCATCAGTGGGATATTTTTTTGCATTCGGCATGTCTTATCAGTTATAATAGCCTGCCAATGCACATACGAGGAAGCACACAGAGATTCGGATCGCAGCGCAGTAGATGGCTATTACCAATCTGTAGCGTGCCTCTCGCCGGGCACATCGCATCTCTGAAGTGCAGTTCAGTTATTCCATAATGAGAAACAGCATGCATATTAATTCCATCTGATTACATCCAGCTAAGGACACACATTCTCACTTATATACGCACACGCATGCACGTGGCAAAGTCAAGGTGTGCTCTGGATTCAATTAGGAAATGGAAAGATGAGAGCTGCGGTTTTGATTCTATTACCGCCTGTGTACATTGTTGTCGCAGATACCGTCGAGTTCAGATAAACATTATTGTCTGGGTTAGATTCATAATCAAGGTTGCATTTTTGTAGCTTGATCTGATGCAAGTTGATGGCAAAAATCGTGGGTGACCTTTGACCCGGCAGTGTTGGTTTTAATTAATCACGTTAAAGCGGTGGTCTGTTGCTTGCATTATGTGTGGCTGTATATCCCGCCGGACGGAGGAGAGAGCCACAAATCCATCTGCCTAATTGCCGAGACCACTGTTTGAATCTTAAAATCCCTTTTGATAGTCTGTCCAAGTGAGTCTATGTGTGTGTGGCTTATAACCCAGGGCTGTTTCTTTTCAGGATTAAATTTAAGAAGTGAAAAAATACCCCTGGCAGTTGTTTCTGGAACTAATGCTACCTTTACTCATTACTCAATATGACATTTCCTTTCTTTAGTTATTTAGCTTAAAGCGAGCAGTGATCATCCTCCCGGTTGTTCGTATACGATCAATGTTCTTAGAAACATTAGCAAATCAAGAGGTGTTTTAACATGTCTGTCTTAATTTCTCTTTGCTTTGAGCTATTGCAGATCAGCAAACATGTTAGCTCTAGATTTTTTTATCATGATTAAAATATTATTAAATGTGAATTAATGATTGATTTGCACTTAATGAACTCAGTATTTACAAACCACATCCTTGTATAGATCCTAAACTTTAAGTACTAGACAAATGCTGTTTACACATATTTTGTCATTTTTATGTCAGTTATTAAGTAAAGCTTCTTTTTTATAACTTTTACCAGATCAGCCTCTTATTGTTGCAGCACAATGCACGTCACACAGGGCTTGAATAAATGTGAGAATAAAGACATAAGAGGCTGATCATGTATGTTAAATTTAGAATAATACCTGTGGGAGCGAATGTACGAGAAAGAAGACACACACACACACACACACACACACACACACACACACACACACACAAAGTTAAAAATGTTTACATATTGTTAGATTTTCCAAATCAAGTAAGACATTTTTATTGCTGGTTTATGACAAATGAAAAGTGGTGAATAATTGTACAGTGTGTCACCAAATGTAACAATGGATCCCAACATGACGTCATGGATAGGACAGTTCTGCGGAGTACAGACGTCACGCCCCTTCGCCTTTAAACAAAAGAGATTTAAACGGCAAGTGACAACGAGCGGAGACAGACCCGTGACACTTGAAGAGAAAGATTCACAAATCAGCCGGTGCTTCCTGTAGCTGTCAGTCAAAGTTAAGTCAGGAACAATATGGCTTTGAGCGCGTGAGTGACGGAGGCTGACTGGGCGGAGAAAAGGGGGAGAGAGAGATGGAGAGGGGAGAGATTGTGCTGTAAAAATGCCCGAAATCAGCCCGGGATAATTACAGAGCTGAGCAGAAAGACACAAAAGAGATGACAGGATAAGACAAGAAATAGAGGAGGAATATGAAACAATAGAAACTTTTGCGCCTTTTGTCAAATAGACTGCAGAGGTTTGACGTTTAGCTGTCATGCAGTTGATGTGTTAGTGTGATTTGAAAGGCCACAAAATAATTTAGCTATTTACAGATACTTTAAATTAGAGACATGGGCCCTAAATTAACACATTTATACATATTGTTAATCATTAGTTACAGAATTACATTACATTACATTACAATGTATTTAATGCCAATATGTACTGACATTACTGACTGACCACTATGGTACTTTGAAGTAGTACATGTATAGTATTATTGTATTTATTCAGTTATTTTATAGCAATTTCTTGCTTGTAAGTATAGCATTTATTGTGCTTTGAAGCCAAGCATGTATACTTACATGCAGGAGTAAAGGTCAGACAGTTTCAATGGCTGCCCACTGACCCCAATTGATTTTATTCCATTCTTTAATTGTCTTCACCTAGCGTGGTCATTTTTCCCTTTTATTTATTCAGCAACAGTGCTTTCCACATGCAGTTAACCCCATTGGCCTAAAGTGACAAATCTGTTTAATAATGCAGCACCTGGAGCATGGCACTCCATCTCTCTAACCTTCTCTCCTCGGCTTCTGTACAAAGCACACATACAGTAATCATTCCCCGTGGCTGTATTTTAGCTGTGCACGGTGCATTCAAGTCCAACTCTCAATGGGCCTGGTTTTGTACGCTTGTAACAGCCCATAAAAAGATACTTCCAACCTGCAAGTGTTTTCTGTCCAATAAAACATAACTGTACAACACTATAGCAGCAAATGTTTTCTTATGGTGTACAATGATGACGCTCTTCAATCTATACGTCGTTTCTCATGTTTTCTCAGTGATCCTCAATGAGAAAGAAAATAAAGGACCAACAGTGCGGAGTGGAAAATAGCTGTGCTGGAACAGAAAGAAACAGCGCTGGAGAGCTTAGGCGAGAGTGTGGAGAGGAGAGGAAGGAGGAAGAGGAGCGGTGAGATTCAGCAGAGAAAAAACATTGGCACAGTGCCCAGTGGGAAAAAAAATAAATAAATATGAAGGAATTAAAATCTTTTGTGTGCATGACTGTTGGTGCTCGCAGAGAAGAGTACAAAGAGCCAGAGGCCAAATGGAGACTGTCCAATCATGAGGAAGTTTGCAGTTTTGCAGCGATCAATAATGATAGGTCAAAATAGTGTGCGAGTTTTACTGTAAATGTGGAGTGTATAAAAATAATTGATTCCGCATTTTTTGCTTACATTCACAGCTATATTTGAAGCACATTTATTGAAAATACCATGCAAAAAGCAATATATTTTAGCCCTCCGAACCATAAAGATGCATAAAGAATTTTTCCCCACGATAGAACTACACAGTCAAATTTATACATGCTGAATGGTGTTATAGAATATCGACTGTCAGCAGGTTCTTTTCACAAAGTAAGTGAACGGTCTTTGGGAGGCACACATCGGTTGTCACAGAGGTACAGAGGATGGAGAAGGGGAGCTAATGAATTATGGGTAGGCAGTGAATAGAATGGAGAGAGCGTGATTTTCCTTGCCTAGCGCCCTCCTCCTCGAAAGGTTAAGGAAGTGTCATGCTAACAGTGGTGCAAACCAGTGTGGAGTAATCAGAAAAATGCAGAACAGTTTACTGAAAAGGGTACAGGCTGAAGGAGGGAGAGGAGGGGGGCACATTTGAGAGAGGAAGTTGCAAAAGTCTGGCAGTTACGTGTCACAATGTCTACATCGAGATTGGCTGTTGGGCTGTGTGATATTTGAAAGATAAAAAGCAAAGGTTTAGGGCTGCAAGATATAATCGAATCTAAGTCAAGTTTGAACTCACAAATAGCCAAGGGTGCAGTTTGTGTGTGCCCTAATTTCCTCCACAAACAACAAAATATCTGCATAAAAACAACTCATCTTGTAGTTTAGAGCTGCGCAAACATGTGGTAAAACATTCTTGTATTACGGTAGTTCATCAGTTTTTTTTCTAAATGTGCTTCAGTTGTGAACTTTGAACTAAATCCTGTTACTAGAACATAAATCACAAATCTAGTGACAATCACAGTTACATATTTTTGTAGGATTGTTCAGTCCTAGTAGGTTTAAAAATCTGGCAATGAAAACGTGTTAAAGGACTAAGACTGGGCTAAACCGGTAATTAAACAGGGCAAAATTAAGACTACAAACAGGACTAAACCAAGGGGCTATACAAACCCAATCAATTCTCTATAAGCACTTTGTTAAACCCTACAAAACAGATCTACTATATTGGTAATCCATAGAGTATTGATCACTTCATCAATAGGTCCATTAATCAGTGTGCATTCATGTAGAACTAGTCAAATGTTCCCCGATCTACTCCTTTGAAAAGAGAAAGCGCAGTTAGAAGAAGTTGGGGAGTAGAATTACTGAAGGCTACATTCCCATGCTGCATACATCATAGAGGAGATCACATGCACATAATTCAAACAGAGCAGCGCTGCAGGGTGGAGTGCATATAGTACAGCATGATGTAACAGTCCTGCGCTGATTCACTCCAGACATTTAGGAGGCAATCTGTTACACCAGGAAAGTCCACAGCCAGAGCGTGTGTTCTCCCCACGTAAATATTGTGAATGTTTAAACACTCATTGACTTTAAGCAGTATTTTTTATTAGGGAATGGGATTCATCTGGATAAGCAAAGTGCTTTTAAAATGAAACGGAGAGATAAACACCCGCTTTGCGATCAACTTTGTTTAGAGAAGATTGTATTTATTATTTACTCCAAATGTACCACAGTCACATCACAAGCTGTCTGCACGAGTAAGAAAGAACATAAACTCCACTATAGTCCATGCCCTTGTGTGTTTGTCTGCCCTAAAAGGAGACGCAATGGAGATGTGAGTGGAGGAGACATGTCTTTGGCTGTGTAAGGGAGGAGGAGGAGACAGATGGTATGACCACAGCTGTAGAAACAGAGCTGTGTTTTATAGAATGGGATATTGCTTAATGCTCATGGTCAGAGGATCCATGGAGCCCTCATGTTTCTTTTACATCACAGAGTTCAAAAGAGACATGCATGTAAGAAGAAACTCAGATTCTAGACAAGACCTGTTTAAAACGATTGGTATTATTGTTTTGTTGAAAGATTTAACACATTGGAGCAGTGGTTAGTGCTTAAGCCTCATAGCATGGATGTCATGGATTCGATTACCGGGTGGTGTGGAGTCCCTATCACTAAAAACATGTACAATATAGCTCCCATCTGGGGCCGGGACACCTCTGAAACAGATATTCTTAATCTCAGTGGGACTAAATAAAGGTCAGTCAATTAATAAGTAATTAAATTAAGAAAGGCCTAAGTTACTGCTTAAAAATCCAATTTAATGAGCATCTGTGAAAAAATTGCGGTATGTATTTATTTTTTATTTATCCTTTCTTGTCCTTTATTATCCTTTTACATACTTCCTTTTATTTAATTATCTGAATGCTGTTTTAGAATTTAAAATGTTCTTTTTTAATTGTATGAGTTAATTATGCAGTAACTGTTTTAAAACAAAGCATCCTGAGATCTTTTTGTGAGCCCCTGTTTGACTTAATCCTGGTGTCTGTTGCCGTGGTTACTCAGTGTTAATGTGCCACTGATGTGACTGTATGTATTAAAAGCATCGCTGACTCCGGGCAAAACTTGAGACTGTGAAACTAAATGTGTTTCTTTTCTTCTCACTGTGACTGACGGCTTCTCTTTGTCACACTCCAAGTGCATAGTCGGCTGCACTTTGTTATTAATAGATTTAAAGCACTAGTGAGTTATTTCTGGACCGAGTCTGATCCCAAGAACAAAGATTTGAAAAAAATTGTAATTCAGATGTAAGAGTTAAATTGATGTAGAAAAACACAAAGAGTTGAATTGTCTGTCACTTAATTAGACCATATTTTAGAGAGGACTGATCATCTTGTAAATCCAGAATTTATACTGAGCAGTTGTGTTCATGTGTGAAATAAGTATATATATGAAACCATTACAGTCATTATTTCAGTCGATTAGCTGAGGGGTGGATGCTCAAAAGTGAAGATTCTTGATCAGAAATCACATAATTAGTTCAGTGTATGCAGTCATTTTTAGTGACTCTAAATTTTAAATGTGATATTTTATCAGTGTCAGTGCATCCATATCTGCATGTTTCACCTTAGTTGGTCACTATATGATCTTTACCCCATAATTGCTTGAATACAGTATAGCCATGTGTGATGGGAACAGTGGAATATACTAGAATTGCATGTGTCACTGACCAAACTTCACATTTCACAATAGAATTGTGAATGGAGTTTTTGCCTTATCTCAGTGACACCCAGTTACCTTTTGATACCATCTCTATGTGTTGTTTTGTTGAGGCTATGTCTTTCTTTTGTATTGTGAGATTACTGCAGACCTTTGCCCCCTAATGGCTGCTCGAGGGTGGAGTTAATGTCACAAGCAGACCCCAGCTCGCCCCTGGGAGTCGCGCTCCACCCTGGCCCATTAATTTCAAGTGCTACTCATATCCGTGGTCCCCATACTTTTCATCTGTGTGCTCCCTCCCTCCCTCATCACCTCAGAGTGCCCAGCCCAATCTCGCCGCTCTCCTGGCTCATTTTGAGCAGTAATTGGACAGGAGTCTCTGGGGACGCTCGTCAGCACGCCCCAGTGCCTCACGTCCCATCTCGGGAGTGGAAATGCGCCCAGCCATGGTCGATAAGCAGGCCTCCCCGTCAGTCCAACATCTACACTGCTAACTTTGAGCGCGCACAATGACTGGATTTCACATATGAATAGGCATAGAATAAGCTGTCCTCAGAATCATCTTGAGGAACTTTATCACTCCTTCTGGAAACTTATTGTAAAAAAGAAATGATTTCAGCCTGAGTGTAAGGCAGTCTCTAGCTTTTACAATACACGGTTTGAAAGATAAAAGTACAAGCGCTCAACAGATGGTTAACTGTTAGACCACAGCAATGATTTCTGCTACAAATATGTATTACTCACTATACAACAAAAACACAGAAGACAAAATGTAAATTCTTGTGAGCACCTCCTGTACACGTGTGTGCTCCATTACCCTGGCCTGTGCCCACCCCTCACTGCTCCACAGTGAGACATCAGAGGGTGAGATGCCCGGTGTGCCAGCTCTCCCCGCAGGCTGCAGCAGTTGTTCTGATAATCTGTCATATGAGCCTTTCTCATCAGGCACAACATTTGGAGCTGTGAACACACAGGAGGCAGGATAACGCCCTAAAAGCTTCCCGCTCCTCTCATATTGCACATGGCTCTATCCCAAATATCTCAAATCTGCAGCCTTATCTCCTCTTCTTTATTGCTGAAACTCCTTGGTCTAGAGCCAGTTAAGAAAAATGCTCCAAATTGTGCCTGAACTGAGATCAGTATGACCACAATATATACCTGCAGCTCCCCCCAGAGGCCATCACGCTCACTTTAGGAAAAATGCCTCAATTACTTTATTTTCTCTTCCTGATAAAATGATTTTCTTTGTCTCCGGTCATTTGTTCACACATCGGAGACCTCTCTGAAGACATTGCTTCTTACAATCCTTCTCACCGCTGACCTGTTATCTCACCGGCCCCGGCACAATTACTGCTGAATACCTCATGTGAGAGAGAGAGAGTGTGTGTTTGCCGGTTACAGAGATTAAAAGGGAAGGAGAGGGAGCTATGGTGTGTGTTGCTGCTGTATTGGCATTCACACGCTGCTGGATGAAAGCTACGGTACCATTAATAATTGAAAGAGTACTTAACGACAGGAGCACTGCCCTCGCAAGACAGCTTTTAATAACCAGGAAGGTTTCATATTCCTAGTTCCAGTCTTTTTCATGTGCTCCCCCCTCTCCCCCTCCACCTCCTCCTGCCTGCTCCGGTCTTCTTTAGAAACTCTCAGCTCTATTCACACAAGCAAAGGATCGCAGCACTTGAAGCATCTGTCTGCCTTTTTAAAATAGGCCTATAGAGTAAGGTGCGCAATTGTGTGTGCATTTTTCTCTTAAATTGGCCCCAGCGTTGTAAGAATGGCCAGAATTTGTGTGCTCATTGACAGTCCATTCATTATGTCTCCCACATTATGGCTTTGTTTGTGCCGTGGCAATGAGAGATGTGTGTTTGTTTATGAAGACGCTTAGTCTCTCCTCTTAATGCTGTCAAGGCTCGCCCTCATTAATTCTCTTGATGCTCTTTGATTTGCTGGGCATCACTAAGTCGCATTAAGAAATGTATTTCCCTGTGCTTACTTAACGATGCCTCCAGAACTACTGCAATTAAATACACATTTAAATGCTTAAGGTTTCCCTCTATATTCATGAGCACACACAAGCGCTTGATTAGCACCCTGCGCAAGATTTGGTAGTCATGAGCGAGGTTTTGTGTTGTGTTAGTGATTACAGCATTTTAATACAAAGACTGATGGAAAATAGTTTGTTTTCTTTTCACTTGATCTGTCTTATTTTATTTTATTACTTTTGAAGAGAGACAGAATGCAAGTTCACATAGTATCTTAAATATTCTTAGGCTGACCTGCTTGTGAAATAACACATACTGTATATCCATGAAATGAATGAATGAATATTAAATATTGGAATCAGTAAGGTTATGTTTACCCATGTAGAAAATTTTATTTTAAGATGACCATAAAAACAGGGAAAGTATGGAGGAAGAAAATTAGCATTTTCTCCTATGCGTCAAAGAAACATTCAGAATGTTGGCATGTTGGTCTACATAGTTTGATAGAATCAGAAGACTCAGAAGTACTTGGATGCCCCTGGACACCTTGGCCTGGTTAGATTTTAGCTTTTTTTTCCTTATGTCTTTGTCTTGTCTTTGTACATTTGCAGATCACAACAGCTTCTTAAAAAGCACTTAAGAGAAAAAAGCTATCCCCAATATTAATTTTGAACCTCCACTTCTTCATGCTTCTTTTACCATCTTGTGTTCAAGTACAAGCACTACATTAGCTGTCTGTCCCACGGGAACACTTCCACTCATTTGCCAATTCACTCTTATCATAGTGACATTTCAGCAGTTTGTGTTTACTCATCTCATTTGCACATATCCTTACCTCTGGAGCGCTCTATCTGAACGCTGCTAATTGAACAGTTGATCACATATTAATGTAATTAGTGCAGTTCAGCCGTGGTCATTGTGTGGCCAATTGATTTTCTTGTGCTGTAGTTGGAATGGTGCTGGCCAGAGGCTGTGTTCCCACATGGTTTGCTCCAGCTCTAGCAGAGGATTGAACAGGGACCCTGTGTCTTTGTGTGAGTGGATCAGACCTTCATACTCTGGTATAAAACACGGCTGCATAGAAACAATATAGGATCAAAGAAAAAAAGAAAAAGACAAAAGAGGCTAAAAAAGAAGAAACATTACTGTCATGGGTGATCATCTCCATAACCCAGTTTCCAATGACAAGGCAACAAGTGGAGCCTAATGGGAAATATGCAGATGTATGCAAATGTGTGTGGAAGAGGTCGCCCAGTGGCCCAGTGGGACATTAAAGCTCTATGGATGGAGAGGAAACTCGCTGCTATGAGCTCTGTGCAACCATATTAAATCTGAGAAAAGGCAGGGACGGACAGAGGCTAAAGGTTCTGATGTTTTGGCTAATCAGTAATGCCCCCGACATATGAAATCTATGCTTTTCAAAGATATGATTTATGTATAACCTGATGGGCATAGCTCAGTAAAGATGAGAGAAACACTGCCATATATTCAGGGATGGGCAATTCATTAAATTTTAATTGAGATTGAGATTCAGTTATGTCTAATCGTCTATAATATGCTTGGAGGGTTTTAATGGAGAGGTCTACAGCCAGTCCTGTCAGTAAAAGCATGTGTTAGCACTTTGGAGGAAAAAACTGGGCTATTCTGTGTTTAGTGGCACCTAATAAAAAAATAAATAAAAAAAAGATTGATCATTTTGAGCAAAAAAGTATGATTTTATTTTTTTTATTTTTTTTTATATATACTATTATATGATAACCATTCCAGGCTAAAACCGGCACAAAAGGCAAGGCAAGGCAAGTTTATTTGAATAGCACAATTCGTACACAAAGTAATTCAAAGTGCTTTACAGAATAAGAAATACATTAAAATTACAATACAAACAAATCAAAACATGAATAATCATTATAAAATCTTAAAATAGAGATGGGACATTAAATTAGAGAGAATTAGAGAGAAGAGAAGAGTGCGGAATGAAAAATTAAAACCTCTCAGTCATATGCCCAAAACCAGAGGATTACCCTAATATGCATGAACCCTACATTAAAAAAATAAAATAAAATTAGAAGTAAATACAGATCTGTGGACAGGGACAGGAGGTAGATAGGTGAAAACTTTTTTTTTTTTTGGAGCACTCAAGTCTCAGATTTACATCAATCAAAATAAAGTATTGTGAATTCATGTTAGAACAACTATTATGAAGGGGTTAAGAGCTGTTAAAATAGATTTTCCACAGTCTCCTTTAAAGAAAAAATTAGAGCAAGTGATCATTTTGCATTTCTTCCCTGCTGTGCTATGTATGTAGATGGAGTATTTGAAGGAAGACCTGTGCCGTTGTTTCAGCGTATTGGATACAGTTACGTTCTCCACATGAGGCACCTCCAGGGTCCTCCGTGTGCATGTGATGGATGAGATCTCAAGGTCCCAATTCTCACATCCTTCCTTCTCAGGTCCAAGAGTGGAAAGTGAATATACACGTAACCGAATGAGACATAATAGAGAAGCCGTTAAGTTTGCCCTCCAGTTAAACCAACCATTCACACCTCGCTTACACATTTGATATAGGTTTTTTCACCACAGCCTGCACCTGCGTGTGGGGCTGTGTTAACTCTTTACATGCCCACCTATTTACCACATATATTACAGTACAAGGGCACTAGATGGATTTCTTAGATCCTTATATTGTGGAATGATTTATACACTACAGATTGGACATATCTCTTGGTATGATATGGATCTGGATACTTGATGCATAATTAAAATGCATAGTATATGTGAACATATCTATTTTTTGGCCATACATGTTTTAAATTATTATGAAAGTGGGTTTATCAAAATGTTTAAAAAATGTGCAGATGGCCTGTCTAGTTACAATATGTCCATTCCTTCCTAATGAGATCTAAAATGTATGTTAGTATTCAATTCAAACATTCAGTTGTTTAGGTTTGTGTGCACTTGTGTGAAAGCACAGTGATTATTCAGGACTTTCTGTAAGCTTCTTAAGACTGGAATGCAGAAACAGGTGCTAATCATCCAATGTTAACATCTGTCTGACTGTATCTGGCAGGAAAATAAATCTCTCATTTACTGTTATACTTTGTACATACCATGCAATTTAAGACCAGCTATAAATCAAAGCAATGACATTTGTAGCCTCGACCTCACTGCCTTATAAAAACACACAGAGAGTCATGAGAGAAGTTGAAGCATAATAATTTTGTTAGACTATAATCAAGTAGAGTTTTGAGACCACAGACAGGGAGAGTGGAGTGTTTGGGTTATCACGGGTCAGCTGCGCCTCTCTTAGTTTTATTCACTTGAACTCTGTTAAAGAAAGACCAAGGACAGTTCTGTTTAATCCTCACTTCATGCTGGCGGTTAGCTCACAAGTCTAAGCTTAGCACAATCCTACTGAGACCCAAGTGTGTCTGGATAGATCATGTCTACTGCTTGTTAAATCTTCAAGAAAAGTCAGGCAGCAGCTGGACCCCAGCTTAAATGGAAATTTTGGTGTTACTTTTCAGAATCACTACTTTAAATTTTTAACTTAGGTTTAGAAAATAACTTGTAAGCCCCTCTCTCCTAAACACATTCAAACCTAGTGTTTACAAATGCAATAATATGTACCTGTCAGTGACGAGAATTATTTATTTAGTTTATTCTTATTTCAGTTTTTACATTCAATTAAACACTGTTGTACAATTATAGGTGAATGGAATAAACTATACTTATAAAACTGGATATTTTCTGAGTTGTTGTATTGCCGTTGTGTTGAGAGCAGCTTGCATGAGAGTGATGCATAACAATAACACTACATGTTACTTTTTACCAACTAAATCTTACATATAGAAAGAAAATGTCCAATTGTGCATTCACATACCAGGTGTTGGACAGAGTGGAAACGCTTATCTGACTAATGTGATTCTCCAAAGTCAATGAACTCCCTTGTTTGTATCCTGCATTACAGTCATTCCTTCTTGACTAACACTCTCATTTTTCTGCATTTCTGCACATTGTCTTTTATCAGCCCTGTTATGGGACGTCTGTATCCATGGAGAGAACTCAACAGCAGTGATTGTGCTCCAAGGCCAGGTGCAGGCACGCAGCCAAACACTGATTAAGAATATTACTGCATGACTAGTGACTGCTGTTTGCTACAACCAAATGTTATACCACAAAGAAATCTTAACAAAGGCTGTGGAGTGTTGAAGAGAAGTGCTTCATTTATTTCAGTCCCCTGGGCCTACTATCGCACTGAATTCTGTTTAGTCCATGAGCAGTATTAAATGTTTCTCAGTGATCCATTCCAATTAGGTGTATAAGAAAATATTGATACTAAAAATACTGCCAATGTAACACTCTTCACGTATAGATATAGATTATTCATTGCATCGAAGTATGCAGTTAATATTGATAAATATTATTGAATTATATCAGTGCAATATGATGCCTTAAAAATAACTGCATAAAAAATACCAGTACAGTTTTGGGAGCATTTTGAGGTATTCACAGTTGTAATCATAACTGTTGGCCATTTCAACTATGGTTTACTAGTTCAATTTCTGAGTGCGTTTTAGTCAAACAACAATACCACAGGGTACAAGTTCAATTGCATCTATCAGTGTTTCTCGTACACCTTGATCACCTTATCAATCTTCTCCATGTGAAACTGAGCACAGCCACGAGGGCACTCTGCAGAGGTGTGGAGTGGGAGTTGTCCACCGAGTGGGGCTAATTATGCAAATCCTTCCTTCATCCTCATTGGCCCGGGTCAAAGCTGTGGTATTAATGATTAGACAGAGATGGAGTAACAGCTGAGGGAGTTGAAATGGGGAGCTGGGATCTGAAGAGTGGCTTTAAGCTCCTTTATGTATGTATGCGTAATGTTAAATATGGAGCAGTTCTTGTTTTTATGGATGGTGTTCATCGGGGGAAAACATTAAGTCCTTTATCTCACAGTCACCATTTCCTGTTGTAGCTGTAGCATAGGGGTTGTTTCCATGGCGACCCTGGACCCTGACAGGACCTAATCTTGACTCACAGGTCACAGCAGGACACTTACAAGAGATGGCACCTTTTGTGTGTCTTAGTGCAGGTCTCTCCAGGCAGAATACCACCACAGAAACCCAGTGCAAATGTTATCACATTGTGCAAGCTATTAATTTACTTTCCCAGAGGACACAGAGGATGAAAGTGAGCACTGGTCTTAGATAAGAGCAAACCTCAAACACACACCGGCCTTCTGGCTTTATGTAGACTACCCCACATTTTTCTTCATTTGACTTTAAGTAGACAGTGAGTTCTTAAAGACAAAAATGTATGAGACAATATCATTTGATGTGAAGTGACCAATATTATGTTTGACTTTTTTGTTTTAATTTCTGACACTGGACCTAAACCCAGCCCCTGTGCTGTGTTAGGTGTAGCAAGAATGCACTGGAGGAAATCAAACCTGTTATGGGGCAGCCAGGCAAACCTTAAACTACATAATCTCATCTTTTCAACTGTTTTTTTTTTCTCTGCAGAATTGGCTCTCTGTTTAGTTCATATAAGCTATTGTTAAGTGGCCCCCTTGCCCCTGCATAGTCCAGGCCTGTACATCTCAGTTAACCACTGTAATGTGTTTTGGGTTAAGTCATGAGGTGCTCAGCTGTGCCAGTGGATCCCAGAGTAAGCATCATTAGCTAGCAGCTGCTGAAACCAGAAATTCTCTGTGAAACCATCTCATGCCTCTAGAGACCAAAGCCACTGCCAAAACGAATGCAGGCCAAATCCCATCTTTCCTTCTCTTCACTTTGTCTATACTCTCCTCCCTCTTTTCTCTTCTTTCCTTTTCTTTTTTCTCTTACCCATTCCCCAAGCATGAGCAATTCACAGTTAATTCAATTTCCCCTGGCTGGGCTCACTTGGGACAGCACTGGAATTCCGGTTTGTCATGATAAAATGATTACACGGCATTGTGTTTCTCGGGGCGCCTCCCAGCACATTTATTAGAATCTGTCACTGTTGATGTAGATCGTCCAGCCAAAGTGCCCTCCTCGTCACTTTACTTCACCTACCCTCCACCAACATGGTTATTCCTTATGAAATACGTCGCTCCTGGCGCACGCATAATCTGATTAGAGCTGCTAGATTAAAAATATATTGAATTTTTTCCCCTACAGTTCGCCTTCTCACATTTTTAACCCATGTTGCATCTTCTTCTTTGTCTTCATTTACACTATATTAAAAATATGCATACTATACTGGCCATAAAACTGTCAATTTCATCCACACTAGAAATACATAGTGACATTAGATTAGGGTATGGACTGATACAATGAAAATAAACAAAAATACTACACCTCGTTTGAATGTTCTTAATTTGTTCCCGCTTTGGCGTCACTCTGAACAGGAATTGAAATAAAAACTATTTTCATACTAGCTTTAATGGAAGCATTAATGGAGTGAATACCCAATACTTTAAAGCTAACATTAATAATTTTATCTCAGCCAAATAAGAGAGCTGCTTGATCAACTATTTCAAAGCCCCAGTAGTTAGTTGATTTTAGAGTTGCCATAAAATAACACCATAAAACAGCATATGAGTTTTAGAAGTCTCTTATGAATAATTCTTGTCTAAGTATCTCTTATAGCCAGACCATAAAGTCATAGCTTATTTTCCAGTGCCACTCCAAAACTGCACATCATCACCTCAGCTCACCTTCATCCCATGTCTCAGAGCACACACATATTCCTCCTCTGCGTCTAGATAATATTACCGCTTATTATTTTTCATATTCCCTTCCCACCCTTTGCCCAATGCTCCCTGTCAGTCATGTTGTCACATCTGATTTGGTGCTGTCACTCATGCTGGGGGGCTTTTAAGTGTGGGGTCCAATTGCTTGTTTATGAGAAGCAACTGGAGATGTCAGGGAGAATGGGCCTCTACCCCGGGGTGTGCTGTTAGTCTCTTTCTTTTAATGGGTTTGTATGTTTCTATGAGTTGTTTATAATGCTACACTAGGGCAGCACAACTCTTGGGGTCAAAATGAAACCGCTTTGTCCAAGAATCAGGTAGGTTGCTGTTAGCATGCGAGTTGTTAACATCTGCAAAACTCCACTTAGGCCTCTGCAAGTTGTGAAATGAATGTTAAAATTAATTGTGGTGAATAGCCTAATTAGGTATTAGGAATGCATAAGGTAAGTGAGGAATAACTTTGGACCTCTGCAAACCATTTAGACAGAACTTTTTCTCCTCCTGTGCAGGCCCATACTAACAAAAATAAGCTGTTGTCATGCATGTTTCAGTCCTCCCGATGATCTCCCTCACCTGGGTGTCTGCGCTCTCTGTCCCAGCAAATCTCAGTGAGTGTAAGGGTGGCACCCAGCTCTACTGCCAGGTGCGCTCTGCTTAATGACCATCTCCGTGTGCCACCCTCGATTTTGGTTTGGAGGGGTTTCCAGTTTGAGGTGTATGCATTAGGAACTCCATGTGTGTGTGTGTGTGCGTGCCAGTGAATGTGTATAATCATCCTCCCAGCCAACCAATTACCGTCCCGAGGAGCCGACAGCTGTCACCACTATCTTTTTCAGCCCCATCTCTCCTGCTCCTCTTCCTGCTTCATCCCTTATACCTTTCACTTGACAGCGCAGAGTCAGAGGGGAGTCTCAGCCTGCGGTCCTGGTCCCATGGGGAGTCATTACACCACTGTGGGATTCTCCTTCTCACATCGATGTCCACACACAAACACAGAGCCTGTATCTGCTTTTTGTTTCTAGTCATCGCTGTGTCACTACATTCTTCAATTAAACCACTGGCCCCTATCATTGGACATTTGGACCCTAATACATACTTTTTTTAACATGCCATCTATCCACATCTAACATATCCTCATATTGTTGTGTCTGATTTGGTGACATGATGTGATCTCATGCAACAAACAGGAATGCGATGTGTATCAGGGTCAGCCATGTAGCCATATCTAATCTATTCACATGGACTTCACATGGTCCACTGATCGCTCCTGATTCTGTACGTGTATTTTTCATTTTACCATGGGTGCCTTTTTAATTTGACCATTCAAGTCCAGAAAACCCACAAACAGCTTTGCTTTGATGTGTACAAAATCATTGCAATTTGTTCACATTTTTAAGATTGATTATATGTGAGGGTGCCTTATATTGCATTTGGACAAAGATTTTGGGATCAGGATTACTAACTTTCTACCATGAACTCAAAAGAGGGATTATACCAACCCATACCAGCAACCACTAACTTGGAGGTGGCATGTTCTGTCAGAGTCAGATACATGTGTTTCTGCTCTGCTTCTTGTAAATATAAATTTTGTTATAAAAGTTCTTATTACGGCCCTGTGACTCCCTCAGTTGCAGCGCTTCACTGTCTTTCCCTCAGCACTCTCTTTTTATCTAAGACTGTTATACAAACCAGGCCAGTCTTATCTTGCCTTCTCGCCACACACACTCTGACTCTGGCCTGTTTCTCACTCTTTTGCCTCACTCTTCCATCCACATGTCGGCACTGCAGCTACTGCTTACACGCGCTATCTTTCTCAATCTGAGTGGATATGCCAGCCCTTTCACTTAAGCATGCAGTGTTAGGATGATGGCAGGTTGGTGGAAAAAAGAAATTTGAAAAGGCGGCAAGTATTTCACTTAAACCATGAATGTTGTGAGCAGATAAGCCTTGCCTCACACTGCGTTAGCGTATAACAGCGTGTGTATATACGTGATTGTATGTGTCAGTCTTGTAAACATTTAACTCCGCCACACTTGTTAATCACACAATTCATTAGCCATTGAGGCTCTAATTGTTTACTTTATCCTCCAGCAGTACTACACAAGGTTGCTGGCCCTCCTTGTAACAGTTTTTGGGGAAACATAATGGTAAATTAATTTTCCAGGTACCACCAATTTGATTAGTTATTTCTGAGTACACTCTATTAGTTGTGAAATTGTGCATTTGGAAGTCGGAGTGGAGAGTGGTACTATGAGCACATTGCTTACCTTGAGGGGAAAAACACACCGAGTTATGTCAGAGACCAGAGCTAAAGCAGACTGTTAAAGAGTGAGGATGGCGTAATAGGCCTTAGGGAGAAGTGGGATGAGCAATAGCTCTGAAGGCCTCTAATGTTAGGGAGTGTCAAGATAAATGGATCAATTATTAAAGCCATATTGTGCTAATAAACTGAAATTGGGCTTTTAATTGTATTTGCATCACCGAAGAGGCTTGCAATGTGATAAATGTTACCCAATATTAGAATATCGCAATCATTATGTTTGGTAAAACAACAAAATACAATACCTAATGAAGGGATAAACAGTATTTGCAGCCTTAATCATTGCATTTATATAGCACTTTTCAAGATACCCAAAGCACTTTACAGTTCATTGTTCATTCACTCCACATTCAGTGGTGGTAAGCTACTATTGTAGCCACAGCTGCTCTGGGGCAGACTGACGGAAGCGAGGCTGCCAATATGCACCACTGGCCCCTCCGACCACCACCAAAACTCACACACACACAACTTTCATCCTAGGCAATGTGGGTGAAGTGTCTTGCTTAAAACAGTTTTTTTTCCACTGGCGCCCCACTGTGGTGCCTGGAATTCCCAGTGGTCTCCCATCCAAGTACTAACCAGTATTAACCTCCCATCCAAATACTAACCAGTACTAACCACCCATCCAAATACTAACCAGTACTAACCTCCCATCCAAGTACTAACCAGTACTAACCTCCCATCCAAGTACTAACCAGTACTAACCTCCCATCCAAGTACTAACCTTGCTTCTGAGATTTGACGAGATCAGGCTTTGACAAGCCGGTATGGTCACCTTGATCTTTGTCACACCTTAAACAAATGTCTGAAACTCTGCTACGGTTCTGCACTGCCTCACATTTCGTCTTTTAAGTCTATAAAAAATGAAAATCTTGTGGGCACCTGCTTTCTCCTGAAAATAGCTTTGCCCTATTTATTGTCAGCTGAAAACTAGATTCTGAACTAGTTTCTGAAACCATCTCACTCTGTCTAACTGTCCTGGTGCATGACAGGGTGTCTTCGCATGCCCTCTCTCTGCACATATACACATGTACAGTGTGGTGCACATATTCATGTCATACCTTTGGGTCGATAGGAAACCACTAACCCAGACCAAAGTGGACTCCAGCACATGTGCACTCCAGCCACACAGAGTATATCACAAGTGAACTTACTGAAACTATGCATTATAGATCAACGCTGTCTTTGCAGCGCTTGTACATGCACGCCTCCCATCCTCCTTATTTCAATGAAGCTCTGTGCACGCTCCATCATACACCAGCACAAATGATGGGATTTAAACATCAACAGGATGAAATATTCATGTGTCAGTGCTATCCACTGTAGCAGAACTAAGACCAAGGGGGATTTGCCTTCACATCCTACAATACTACTATTTCATTCCTTTCCTATCTTTTATAAGTTTGACTACATCACTTCCTATGTTCTGACACTCCATCCCCGGCCTTTGTCACCATGTTGTGTATTTTTGCACAATGTTTCACATTTGTTGTCTTTAAGCCTGTGCCTAGAGGGCTGTGCCATTTGTGGTCCCTCTCTTCTTTTCTTCACACTCAAAGCTTCTTCAAAGCAGAACAAGAAGAAGGGGCTTGTGCGGCAGTGGGGTCCCATACATGTCATCTGTATATCGAGGCAAGACTTAACCTACAGGGACTTTTATAGAAGTGATACCTGAATATCAATGAAAAAACTGTCCCTGGGAGAATTTAACTTTTTGAATTAAGCTTTTTTGTTTTACCATAATAGTTAGTAATTTACAGTGAAAGGGATGAACACTGCATGTACATAAGACTGATGAATGCTACCAGCATCACTGCTGGCTTTGACCCACTAGAACAGGGAGCGTAACTCCTCCACCTTGTAAGTCCATCCTCCTTTAAGTTAGGTCCCAAATTCAGCCTTGTTTAGCAAGGCATTCTCTGTTCTCTCAGAGCTTGGTGTTCAGGTTAGGAATAGAGAGTATGCCACTAATGTCATACCTATCTTTTAAAAGGGATATTTTCTGTCTCCTTCAACAAGTGGATTATCAATATCTGAGTTTAAATATGGAGTCCCAGAATGATCTGTCCTTGGGCAGCTTCTGTAGCCAATATTAAGAATCTTGACAACTCTAGTTTTAGCGATCACATAAACACTGATATCACCTCAAGTTAATTAATAGCATTTAACTTTTCTATATTTTAAGCACAGTTTGAATACTGCACAACAGCTACAGGAAAGAAATCATTACCTGTTCCAACTATACCTGTTGCCTAGTTTTAACATGCTTTTTGTTTGGAAATTTCGCTCAGTTTCTAAGCCTTATGTTTAGATGAGGTGTTAATCCTCCGTCTGCCGGCAGAAGGGGATGAACCAAGTCACCCATTCAGCACCAGGTCTGGCCAGCCTATAGATCCATGTGGTAGAACTGCTCTGAACAGGTCTGGTGATACTTTATGTACAAATATGAGCAGGAAACCTCTGGGTTACTGATCTGTTATGCAACCATCCAAAATTTCAGTGTTTTGTAAGTGCTGAGAACAAGTGCACATACTCACTTTTGAAATGAAGAAAAATCCAACTCCAGGTTTGTTTTGGATGGTGGAACCATTGTAACATCTTATGTTAAATGCTTTATTGGCACTTGGGAAATCAAATGACTATCTCAAACCAGCATGTCCCAGCTCACACATATAAGTTGGACCTGGCATTCTTGGTTCAAGTCCTCTCTCCCTGAGCTTCAAATGCTTCCATGTTTCAGCACAATTAAAACTTTTACAATTATTTACCCATTAATGTATGAATGGTTAAAGAGAAATGCAGTTCTTTCACTTTCTCACTTTCTCTCCCTCTCTGTCTTTCTCTCTGATTTGTCATTCTGTCTGCACCATATGCAAATGAGCAGCTAATGTGATATCGGTGCAGAGCTGATGGATGTTTAAAATGATATGGCAGCCCTGAGCCCTGCCGCCTGCTGCCAGCCAGGGATGTGTCGACACAAAATTTATATGTGTTTGTTCAAAAGTGCCAATATTTCTGACACACTGTAATGACGAGATTCTACAACATTTTGTCACATTTTTCATAGATCTCTTTTATTTGAATAGCTTATTGCTTCTGCATAACAAGGAGGGTGTGACTCTTGACTAGTTTGTACCCTCTGCCTTAGTGCAGGTTCTGCCCAGATACCAGTTACAGTTTGTTTGCGTACATTTACTCAGATGCTTATACTGTCCTGGCCATACTCGTGCAAGGCCCATAGCTGCTTCTTTGTACCCTCAACCAGGTCACTTCACCACTCCGGAAAAGCACTATGGGGGTGTACTCTTGAGTAAAAATGCTGCAAACTGTGAGGAAACATATGACCCTCTTTATTACATATTCTATTCTTACAATTAGCTACTCTTCTCTCCCAAATTAAGAAGGGGGGTGCTTCTTTTCTATATAGTTGCATTTATTGGCTAATAAGTTGTGTTTAAATTGAGCTTGAGGTCAGATTTGTTGTAAACATCATTTCAATCAGCATAAACTATTTTATTGCTGGGTTTTGTGAGTGTGTGTATTGTCACAGAGAGAGGATGAGAGGGGTGAGTCAGCGGGGAGGTGGGGAATAATGGGAGGAGGGGGGTGGCAGAACTGATTGGATTCTCTACAGACTTCATTAGTTAAAACAAAGCCAGTTGTCCATTTGGGCCCTTTCACAGCCTAATTGATATTGATTTACTGATTTGCTGAGAATGGTTTAAAAGCATGTTTGAAGTTATCTATATAGTACGTTTTTTTTTTCTCTCTCTGCTTGATGTCTCTTTTGTATCTGTTTATTAAAAATATATATAATCTAAAGCATAAAAATCAGTTGGAACTGTGTTTTTAATCTATTCCGCCTGTCTTGTGCGTGCCATCTTTTAATCTTAATTAACTACAGTCTTTTACTGAGCATACGTCTACTCTGTCACACCATCCTCATCACATCATTTTATGACACAATTGAAATGAAGATAATTCTTTTTTCTACCTAATACCCATGAAGTCCTCAAACAATGGCACAAATTAGACTTTTTGTTCTATGCCATCTCCATGATAGCTCTATACTGTAGCATAACTGGATAATGATAGTTATCAGAAATGGTTATTGCTTAGCTAAGTGGATCTTTGAGATCAATGCCAGTGTTGTTAGTGTTGGAATGAAGGAGGTCTTTTCTCATGTTGATGGATGGCAGGCCCGTCTTTAATGTGACATGTTATGATCATATCAATTTGTTCTGCGTTCTCATCGACATCACTTTATTGCCTCTCTGTCTCACAGTCCATCACTCCACACTGTAAATTTAGACTTCAAATGGCACTGTGCCACAACGCTCCATAAAGCAGCCATTTCTCTTCCTTTAATGCTTCCCTCCTCCTTTTCCCACTTATATTCTTCTTGGGTCCTACCCTTTTTACCTGCTCTTTTCACAAAATGTATGTTTGTTCAAAAACATCAGCCCATATTTCACATTATTATAGAAGACATATTATGTTTTTATGGGGCATTTATTATTAAACAATATTTGTTTTACATTTTATTCTTAAACATAATCATTTAAAAAACGGTTCATTGACTTCCTGTTCAAAATTGCAGAACTGATAGGCCTCACCTCTTCATAGTGAAATGTAAACCTAGCAAGCAAGAAATTGTTGAAAATTGAAAATTGTGACATTTTTGTACCCAACATGTATGACCTGAGGTCTGATTTTTTATTTTTTTTTATCATGTCAAAGTATTTTAAGAGCTCAAGCTCAAGCCTCGCCTGCAGGACAATGTGAGCTAAACTACTATACTACTAAACTAAAGCTATACAAAGAGGATTGTCTTAGTGTCATTGCATTTATATTGCTAAATATCCTATCACTAATTTAAAAAAAAATCATTTTAGATTGTACTTGAGTTTTCCACTCTTAAACACTTATGAACAGACCTTATGATGACTTTCCTCTTCTCTATGTGCTTCGACAGACACGAGCACACACCTTAAATCAAAGAGTTAAGGAATCAGACTGGGATTAACGCGTAATATCGCACTATTCAAAAGATTAGTGGTTGACATTTCACTGTCTGAGCTACTTCCAGATCTGATGAAGTGGCATTCATGATATTGATTTATTCCCCGCCTGCATTTATTGGTCCTTATTTACATGGATGTTCAGTGCATCTTGATATGGTGGCCTTTTCTCTCCGTGGCACCTTGTCACCCATTGCTTGGCACTAAGAAACCGCCGACCTACTGCCAGGAATGATTGTTTAGGGATGTAAAGGTTATTCATTAAATCAGGAGTTTTCAAAGAGCAGTGGTGCTGAAGACTGGGCGGGAAAGGACAGTACTGATTTCCGTTGCTCAAGAAGACAAAAGCAGGCTGCTGGTATTGAACCTGCTAATGAACACGACAGATACTTACAATGTTGACACAAAAGAGCCTTAATCATTTTCAATTATGATAAACTATCATTTCAGCTGAATTATGGTGCACATCCTTCAAGGCTAACAAGGTGCAGGACGTGGTCGAGGTTGCCCATTAGTCTCTGTGTCAACACATTTTACAGAGAGATATGAGCCATGCAGATGAAAGGGAGCATTTGTAGCAGTCCGATTCTTAAATATTCTTTTATCCTTCCACAACTGTGTGCATTTGTCTTGTGATTTCTTTCACTGAGCTGTAGTTTTCATTCATGACACTGCACTCTACAGTGTGAGAAGTTAAGACATATAGTATCATTATTTGATGGTGAACAACCTTTGAATGGAAACCTGATATTTACAATGACAACTACTGACATGCAGTAATGCTGATTAGCAGTATTACCACTAACATCTTTACAAGTTTCAAATAACAGCACAGCCAAGTGCATGGAATTGGCAAAAATGCAAAAGTGTGCTTTTGTTCTCACTCTTATTCCATAGCATTTTGGGTGGGGAATTCTGCTTGCACACCGAAACGCAAAACTTGCAGTTTGCCGATGTAGTTTGCACACCCAGTGCGTAGGTGGCAGCACCACCGATACCAAATGCCTGTGTATAACCCTTCTGCTTCTCTCCTTCCTCTTTTCCAGAGTGTCAGTTCAAAACAACATGGCGAAGCGTAATAACACCACCAATTTCATGTGGACAGACGTTAAATAATAAAACCGACTAGGTACTTGAAAATGCTCTGCTATGTTTGTTTTTTTCCTGAACTGACTTGTTCTTGTGACGTAATCTCTACGCCACAGCCCACGAAAACACAGTTTTCCATTTTCAACCAATTACACAGCAATGAAAGGGTGGAGCATTTTCTAGATATCCAGTCTAGAAGGCGTTTTCAGATTTTTGCCTTTTCAAACCTCCATAGTGCTGTTGCCGTCTAAACGATATCTGGTAAAATATTTTGCGTTATCTGCAAACAGCCCCTCAGTGTGACACGCTTCCATCCTCAGTCAGTTAAAAATAAAGGGCAGGAATGACAAACATGATTCAATACTGTATAGCAGGACATTAAATGGACACTGGGAGAGCCTTTAAAATACAATTATTGATGATCTTCCATGTACAATAGATAGATTGTCTAATTGTGTTGATTAGTTGAAGGCAAAACAATGCTTACAAAATGGTATCACATTTTCTACCAATTGGTCCTTATACTTTTTGTCATCCGTCACATGTATATGATCAAGTTTACCCACCAAATCAAAATAAATATTAATGTTACTACATTTCAATTTAAGCACAGCCACTACGAACAAACAGGGTTTTGATTGCCCCACATACAAAGCCTGTCATTAGTAATGCGTGTCTTCATAACACCAGGCTCATTTGCATGTGTGAGGAGGTCTGGGCTTATTGAGCTGATCGGGGCTGCTGTTATTAAATGTGGAAGTGGGGGAGAGGAAGCAGAATGGGGGTCTTTTCTCTGATGGTTGGCTCTTCAGTGAGCTCTGGAGACGCTTTAGCTCTACACTGCTCACACACCTGGAGCTAATGCCTTTCTCATAGCCATTGAATATCACAGGGCAAATGAGGCCTGACATTCTACAACCAATTCTCCATTTTATTCACCCTTTACCAATCAGGCCATTCCTCTGGCTCCAGTTAAATGTCCTCAATATGTCACTAGCATGCATGGAAGCTCCCACTGCCACAACCTTTGGCTTATGCTTACAGATAATGGATTTCTAATGTATTGTTCAGTCATGAATTGAAACTGATAGTTCGAAATATATCCTGCATTATGTCAAATATGTTTGATACCGTACACAATATTTTAACATACATAATCAAAAAAAATCATGTATAAGTAGATTGTTTTTGTGTTTTTTGTGTGTCTATGTTAAATGAAGATGTACATTTTTCAGTTATACTTTTTTTTATTTTTTTTTATTTACCTCTACTTCTACCAGTGATGGAATGTAATGAAATAAAAGTGGTAAAGAAAAATAAAATAGGTATCTGTACTTTACTTAGGTGGATACTTTTTACTTTTACTTCACTACCTCTGAGTAAAATCTGACTAAAAGTATTTTTATTGTAGTGTGAGACCTGCTGAAAAGGCTGAACAAACAAAATATACAAATAAAAACAGCTAGAAAAAGTTGATTCCATTGTTTGTGTTAAGCGAAATTCGAATACAAATTTTTATCAAAATCTCTACATTTGAAGCTTTATTAGATCTCAAAATCTGTGCAAATTGCTTTTTTTAACTCTTGAAGTACATTTTAAAATAGGTACTTTTAGTTGAGTATTTTTTGCTCCAGTATCTATACTATTACTTAAGTAATAAAAGTACAGTACTCCTTCCACTACTGACTACTACAGCATTATGTCTACATCTCACTTCAGTTTGCCAGACATCCAGTGAAGGTTTAGAGCCATCTGGGTGGATTCCAAAGACTTGCCCACTCTTCCAAATATACACCATCTCATCGTTCCCATTATGAGTGTTAAAAGATGCATGTTTATTGGTGGAGGCTGAGTTTGCGCTACATGTGCCAGGTGGGGTGTGTGTGAATGGCAGGTTGGCAGGTGAGAAGAGAGATGTGTTAAAAAACAGTGTGAGAATGACGCAGATGGGCTGAGGAGAGGTGAGTGGGATGACGGAACAGTGAAAATCGGTCTAGGTGCAACATCTCAGCATCTTCACTTCTTCACTTCCACAATTCACCCACTCCGTATCAATGGAGCCTGTGATTTAAAATACCACTGGGTCTATGATGTAACTAAGATTAACCCACATAGAAATGGCCGCTCCACTTGGTACAAGCCGCCAACATGATAGCATAATGCGTTTTCTGGTTTTAAATGCTTCCATTGTGACTTTAATGCGGTTATTGGGGATTATATATTAGGCGTTAGAGTGCATGGAGTGAGCCCGCCACCTGCTAGTTCCTTGTATGGGCCCTCATTTTGAAGGTCTGTTTCACGTCTGTCCTGGCCCGGGGCGGGTGAGACCAGGCGCCCCTCTGCAGTCAGGACGCTCAGCCAAATGTGTCTGTGGTGAGCAGAAGTCTGGCTCCTGTCCACCTGAACATGGCTGCCCATCTGTTTCCATCCCAGTGATCACATCTGACCCATATCTGAGCCCCCTGCTACATGATAGTCAAACAATTCACTTTCACAATCAAAGGTTTTTGTTCACTTGTATGCGTCATGTTGCATTACTCAGTGCTTCACAATTATTACAGTAATTATAGTTATGGAAAAAAATACAGTTAAAGTTATGGATTTTAGATGTATCTGGGGCACTTAGATAACATGATTAACCTTAATGAAGCATTAACAAAGACTAAATTAATAACAAATAGTTTATTAAGAACGATTCATACAGTTTAATAGCTACTTAATTAACACCATGTCCCAGTATTAAGAGGTTATTAAGCCTGAATCAGCTTAATTTACTATTTGTTCATTATGATTTTAGTTTTTGTTCATTCTTTATTAAAGCTAATTAAGGTTTAATTATTATAAAGGGGGTAGCTAGCAATCAATCTATTCAGCTATTCTGCTAAGGTATTACACTTAGTAATAAATATCTTAATAATAATAATATTAGCTAACTCTGCTTAACATGGCTTTTTTCACAACAAGGTTAATTCATGTTTACTTCATATTCTGATCATTATTGGCAGAAGTTACAGTTACTATACAATAGGGCTACTGCTTTACTCTAAGCATTGTGAGTCGTGTATAATAGCACTGATCAATCCACATCAGTCCAACAATAATAATAAGGCTCTATTGTATTACTGCCCCCTCTCTCATTAACTGAGGCCTTGAAAACGCAACTCAACTTTATTTCTCGAACACTTTAATAACGTGACCAAGTGCTGTACACAAATGAAACAAAACACATAACAAACAGTGACAAATGGTGAGTAGTCAATCCTCAAACTGAGTTAAAAGCAAAGGAGAAGAAGTGAGTATTTAGAAGTGAATTAAAAAGAGGGAAAGTCGGAAAGCCTAATGTGTAAAGGGAGCTGATTCCGCAGCCTTGTTTTTTCCTGGTCTTTGGGCCATGGAGAAGAGCCTGATCTCCTGACCCGAGAGCACGAGGGGGGGTATGAGGTAGAAGCAGATCGGACTGAGGGGCCAGACCATTTAAAGGCAAATAAAATAAAAAAATCAATGCAAAGGGGCACAAGGAGCCAGTGAAGAGGCTGAAGGATGGGGAATATGTGGTCAAATTTACATCATCCAGTTCAAAGTTGGGGGGCTGTATTCTGCACTAGCTGTAAGCAGGAGCATGAAAAGAATTAATTTGCGCATCAAGTTTAAAAACAGTATGTACCCACAGTATTGTTTGACTTCTACTTCCTCTTCTTCTATTTTGTGTGTAAAGATAGCAAATAATGTGTGTTTTTATGTCCCATTTACCCTGCTGTATAATTCATGGCTGGGTGAAAATGGACTGAAGCGTAGAGTGTGCGTGTGTGTGTATGAGTGCATGTAGTAGGATAACAGGATGAGCGTTCGGTGGTTGAGATGAAACAGACAAGAGTACGCCTTTGAAATGCAAAGAGCAGTGATCCCATTGGCTTCTACGAGGAGGTGCAAGAAGAAGTTTTTACCTTCAAATTTCTTCATACTGCTCAAACTACACACACACATACACACTCACATGTGCAAATGTAATTAAGAATAGGATAAGAGTATTATTTCATTTCATTTGGCTGCATGTGTGTATGCAGAGCACATCACTGCTCTAGAGGATTGTGGCCAGTGTTGTGCAATGAGTGTAATGGTGGCTTATTCAGACGCACAGTTTGGAATGGTAGAGCCCAGGGACCAATTTATTTACATGCAGTGGAAAAAAGGAGCAGCGAGTTGGGGATGAAAAAAAAGAGGAAGCGGAAACAGCGGAATTATAGAGAAAACCCAAAGGAATAAGTCACTTCCTCAGCACATCCCAGCGACAAGTCCAATTTAAGTGCCTTAATCTGATTTACTGATTCAGGAAGCTCAATACTTTTAACTACAATCTTATGGATTATCATGTTTATTTTAGTAGATTTCGATTATTGTTTTGTGTTTTTCTTTGTTTTATTGTCTAATTGAGATAAAAATAGATCAGACTGCAGTGGGACATGTGTCATTATTCTGAGTAGGTGCAAGTTATACTCCTCATGCTGTTTATGTGCAACATGTAACTTTTCTGGTAGAGGGTCTGCCACCACATGAGGTCTATGGAGAAGTGACTTCACTCACAATAATGATTCATGTTTAGAGGTATTCTGGACCAGTGAAAACACTCTACATAATGATGAAATAAGTGATAGACATGTTTAATGCCATATTGTGGAACTGACTGTGTTCAGTTTGACCTCTTTCTTCATACTTAGGCCAGTGTCCATGATACATCTCCTCAGATCCACTGTTACAAGCTCCAGCTGAAGTAGATGAATGAAACAATAACCTTTTGTTGTTTTCTTATGTTACAGGCAAGATGCCACTGACCTCTCCGGACCAATACAAAGGTAATGGAAATCATTCTTCATTTTTTCACCACTTCAAACTTTTTCTTCTTATGGTTCAATGCATGCAGCATATCTTCTACTCGCTGTAGGCCATTCACAAACTTTGTGTTTTGGTTTCTCGTACAAAAGCTTGGAAGATGTAGGGTGGACAAAGGCGCAGAAGAAATGGGGAAATGGGTGAAAGGGGAAGAGACGAGGGGGGGGGGGGGCTCAGAGCCAAGACGGGTCATTAAACTAAAGCCCTCAGCGACAGAACAACACATCAAGCAAGAGAGGGAGGTGGGGGGCTTTAAATAAGACGAAATCTGAAAATAGTACCACCTATTTCTCATCTGAGGCACAGATAACAGAAGGGCCAATCTGTGAGCAGTCGTCTTTGCCCCACGGCCCCTCTCTCTAACACTCACACAGACAAAGTAGTCTCCCATCTCCTTCATTATGTCTCATTACAGCATTTTTATCATACAATCACAAATATCTTCTGCATTATAGCAAAGCATTAACAAACATTACCGTTTCTATGAAAAGATTCAACTACCTCATAAAAAGGATAGCAAATGAAATGCCCTAATAATAAATTGCCTCATTAACATTTATGACCTCCATAATGCAGGCATTAGCTCAGATTATTAAATATTTCTTATTTTAAATTTAGAACAGCCTGGAAGAGATCGGTCATCTCTTCAATCCAGCCAAAGGGAATTGCAAGTTTAAATTGTTGTTAGGCATAATAGATATAAAGAGCATCTGGCACACAAAAAAGAAAAAAACAACGAAACAAGCAAAAAATATGCAGGGTTAATTTGACAATACAAATATTCAGAAAGGGGAAAACCTGGTCCCTCTTTGGTAAAATTAGATCATTAAAATCCAACATGTTATAATAAATTGGATAATTTTGAATGTTTGAGCATTGCACTCTTGCCATATTGATTTTGTGGCCCTGTCCTTAAGCATCAAAAACAGATATGTAAGTGGCCTAATAAGCATTTGGATGCAGTGTCTACTCTATACAGAACAATTCTATAACCAAAAAACAAAATGCATCAGTGTGATGAATGGCCCGTTGAAGGGGAGCCTTTGCCACTATTTCATTATACAGTGAAATGAACTGCGTCTAATGGGAAGTAAGGCCTCCATTAAATCTTATGGTGTAATATAGTAAAGGGATGTCATCAGAACCACTGTTATACCATTATAGATACGGCTGTGTCAATTACAGGTGTAAATTCTAAAAGAAAAGTTGGCAATATTTTCACATTCGTTGCCCCTAGATAATAGAAAATGGACATTGCATTTTATATTTAGTTTTCAAAGATAAAAAGCATGGGAACAGACAGTATAATTGCTGCTATTAGTAAGATTGTGCAGATTTTTTTTAAGACCTTCCTCAACTTGCCATTGTTTTTCTTTTGCTACACCTGACTCTTTTTACTGGCACACACAGCAGGTAAATCAGCTCAGATCAAAAGAAAAACACAGCGAAACATGAGACACCAGGAGAGATAAGAAAAGGAAAAAAAACGCCTGGGATATGGGTGAAAAAAATAAGTTGATGAGAGTAGTTGTGAATAATTAGGCAAAATAGTTTAGCTTTTGTTTTTCTCTCTGATTGGGGAAAATATGCAAAGGCTGTCTGTCGCATGGGCACACACAGATAGTAATCCTCCACACAACACAAGAACGGTATTTGTGACATTTGTTGACGTGCCCCCAGAAAAAAAAAGAGAGAGAAATTGAGACCTGGGTGTATAATTTGATCCAGTGTTCTCCTTCTTTAATGAAGCTCTCTGGGGGCTTGACTGACACCCCAGACCTGAGTGGTGTGTTTGGGGCCAGTAGGAAGAACTACTAAAGGGAGGAAAAACACGACTGGTGTGGTCCATGGGTGAGGCAGAGTAAAACTCAAGATAGCTGTAATGTATTTGCTGTAGTTGGATCCACCCCAGGCCAACCAAGAAGTAGACATTTTTCTAACCCACTCAATGCTAAGAAGCTCACAGAAAGAATATATAGACAAAGAAAAATTCAATTCTGAAGAAAGGATACTTTTATCACATTATATTTGTACAAGCTACAAAGTAATTGCTCAAAACATGTATTGACTTGTTTACAAGATATTATGTGTGCCATAACTGCAGCAGTAAACATACAGGATTCGAATGGTCTGACTGAAAGTAAAGGGGGCAATCAAGGCGACTCTGCGCAGAGGAAGACTTGAGCCGGAATGGTGTGATGAAGGGTGTGAAGTGAGCCTCAGTGCACATGTAATTGCAGGTCTTTGTGTCGATAATGTGCTTTGAAAGTGCACAGCTGATAATTAGCAAGCATGGCTCTACAGATGCCTTTCACTATTGGTCATTATGAAGCGCAAACCTACTATTGGCTCTGACATGACCTCCCGAGACACAGAGGATGCCACACATGTGCGCACTAACCTCGTACAAAGATACATAAATTGGCTCAAATAAGCATTGATTAGTGTCTGAATAGAATCGGCGTAGCAGTGGAACAGATACAAAAGCTTCTCTAAAGGCCTCAAGTTCCTTTTTTGGCACTGGCACTTCCAGGTGTGTGTATGCGGGTGTATTTCCTGTTTACCAAGCTCGGCACACACCATGGCAAAGACTATAATTATGGAGACTCACAATGTGATACTCGGGTACAGTCTGTCCGCTTGACAACAGCAGTCCCCAGCCACAGCTCCTGCTAATCGGGCTGTTTCTGGCCTTCCCTCCCCTTCCCAGCTTTTCACTTGGAAATATTTATGAGCACAACAGGCTTGCAGCAGGCACAAGACAACAACTGGAGTATTCTTCCCCCACAGTGATGACAGCTATTAGTGTTTAAGGCCTCTTTCTGGCCTCTAATTTATCCCCAAGTGCAAAAAATATCCGGGAAGTGTACAATAAAATACTTCTGGTCAGCTCAACAGGCTAAAATGTTACTGACGTCTGCAATAGAATGCTAAGCTATGCATTTTACAGTGCACCCATGTAACTGTCCAGAGGACAGAAGAAGGCCAAAATACTGACTCCCATGAGTTAGGCCACATTAGGTCACGATGACAAATTTTCATTTGCGATATATTACTAAAGTAAATATAGACAATAAACAATAATACTGACACTCAAGAGTATATTTAAACCACCAAAACTATTCTAAATCTACGATGCCTACAATCTGTAATGAGCCATAGAAGTGATTAATTTTCCTTCTACTGCTAAAATCTTATTGTATAGTCGCAAAATTGCCAGTAATTCAAAGAAAATGTACACATGATAAATACTGAGCCCCAAAACATATTGTTCCAGCATTCAAATATTGAACGATAAGTCGATAATTATTGTGACCACCATCATTCAGCACTAGTCTAGCACTAATCAAATATAGAATAGACAAGTTTCGTTTGGATGTTTTGCAAAGGCTTCAAATTAAATATACCCATTCTATACACAAAATAATCACAGATGTAGTGATGTTTCACCTATTGTAAAAGTCTCATATAAATAAGCCTTTGTTTAACCTGACATTAGGTGAGAGCTGGAATTAGTTCTGCTGGTGTCATGCTCGCTGTTCATTCATTTTTTATGCACACACATAAATAATGAAGCAGTGCTAATGATGGAGGGTGTGAGGAGATGTGGGGGGTGATGGACTGCCCATGGAGAGTTGGACGGACATTTAGACTCTTTCTTAGCCCTGGCATTAGTTCTGCCTGTCTCAAAGGAACAAATTTTACAGATTCCTTACATAGACATGTTCAACAGCAGCCAGAAAGGGAACTTGTGTGAGTCATAGACTTGAGCTTGGACATTTAGAGATTTGAAGATATGTCTACTATTTAAATTCAGGAAAAAATGTAAAAGCATTCTAAGCAGCAATGACAGGCGTAATGTTTAAACAAGTGTTTTTTCATGTATTTCTAGTTTGATTGGGTTAATACTTGTGGTAAATATTAGTACATTTTAGAAGAAAAGTAACATATTAAAAAGAGTATAGGAAAATGTGTGTGTTTTTTGTTGTTGTTCTAAACAAGATGTGGATGGTGTAGACGAATTCCTTCCAAACAGAAAGGAATCCCATAAAAGTCAGATTAAACACATCCCTCTGGCAGTTTACACAATTTACCTTTTGTCAAATAATGTAGTGTAACTACTATGTAAATTATACAAGCTTTGGCTCTGTACAGTTTTGCTTGCTGTGTTTTATTATGTAAATAAGATGACAAGGTAAGAAAGTAGTTTTAATGTACTGAAATATAGGTAACATTTATGTATGCTGATGTTCTGGTACAGAATGATGCATGAAGATATTTACATTTGTTTTGATGGTCCACACAATAAAGTGCAATCATAGTGCATCTATTATGTTGTGCAGTCCTCATAAATGAATAAGAACCCCCTCCATTATATTGTATTTTATTCAGTTCAACACATGCATGAGCACATCCACATTGTCACTGTCCATTGTCACTGTCCATTGTCCAGAATCAGTGTTGATATAGAAAATACACATTTTCCAAATACTTCCACATTGTGCAGGCACTGACACACATACACATCTCTCCTCTATGCCCCAGGGTGCTGTGGGATGGCAGTCTGTTCTCATCCAGCTGATGCTCCAGGAGGGGGGGCATTGTAAACCCAGTGTGGAGTTTTCATGTCATAGTGAGGATTATTATTGTACTGGCAATTATGTTTATTGTCCTTCTATCAAGTCCGGGAATGCAATTATACACTAATGCATTGTGTTTGCTGCAGTTTTTTTTTTCTTATAATAATAAGAAATAATTCTATAGATGATAACAAAACAACGTGTCTCTTATCACATTTCATTCTTAAAACAATATATTAAAATTGCATTTTATATTGGTCTTAACTTAATATTGCAGTCACCTGACAAAATCTAACTACATCATGTCACGTACAGTGATCTGAAAAAGTCAATAAATATCTCTAGTGATAGGAACAATACGTACATTAAAATGTATTTTGTAACATATTCTGATACATGGTGCAATCAGAGTAATGTTTTCTGAATAGTTATATTTAAATTATAGTGTAAAGAAGCAAAGTAGGATTGAAAACAACTTCATATTTGGTTCACTGTTTGTTATTCATTTATGTATCACTCATCAGAGAAGGAAAAATCGCACATGTATGCACCACAAGGGCAGTGTTTTATATTTTTGTCACTATCCTGCGCAGTGTGAAGCTTAAACTGAGTGAGCAAGTGCTGCTATGTATTCCTTTGGTTTTAGAAAAGTAACTGTATTCTGTAAACCACCAGATGAAAAAAGTAACCTTTGGAATACAGTCACTCGAAATGTTATTCAGAATACGTATTCTTGGTACATTTAGTACTATATTCACTTACTTCCCAACACTGGCTATCTTAAGCATGATTATAATTATTATTATTTAAGTCTTTTTCTCAGTTTATTTCTTTGACCTATAATTATATTTCATGAAATACACAAAAACACCCATTTGTATTTTTAACCATAATTGCAAATACATCTTTATCTGACTGTTTTTGTTATTGTTATACAAATTTGCTTTTGTTTTTTCTGCTTTAATTTGAAGTCAGTATATTCTTCATTAGCTCATTCTCACTCATAGTTGCTTGCAGCTATTTCATACAACTGATATTATAGTAATTGCTCATTATAACATTGCACATTGTAGCAGTGCAGTCGACAAAAGCTTAATGTTTTTGCTTTTAATCACTCCAGGAAAACACAGCTTTCCATAACAACTGCATGCAGAGACCTCATTTCATTCTTATCTATTATACTACCTTATTATCTCGTATGGATACTAGCATTCCTGTAGTTGTGTACTTGTGCGTGTACTTCTGTGTGTGTGACTGTGCAATGCTATGGGGAAAACTCAGAGAGACAATTTTTTCCCCCCATTTCTCTGAGAGGCTCCAGATGGCTGAGAGACAGGTGAGCCAATTAGCGAGTCTCTCTACACAGCAGCATCGCCACACCAGCCGAGCACGACAACCAGTGACGCGCATAGACACATGCATGTACACAACACACACACGTACACACCAAACACCACTCATGACTTTAATGTTAACATCATGGCACACAATCTCATAGCTTATCAATACAGTCGTCACCAGCACATCAGTATTCCTAAGTTTTTCCAAATTGATTTTACAATGCACCTCGACAGCGGGAATGATGACAAATGAGCTTCTAATTTTAGCTCATTATTATCATTGCTGTCTTACCGCGTTGACAGTGTCTATAGTGTGGCCATTATGCATGGTTTATACGACCCAGAAAACACGCATAATAGGCAGATTTGAATTGATTTGCGTGTGTATTCATTTACTTTTCCAAGGAGCCAAAAATATTTCAGCGAGTCCTGTGCCATGTTCATTATAATTCTAATGAAGTCGGAATCTCCACAAAAGAGGGAAAAGAGAGACAGGAAGACGGCAAGCCTAAACAACAACAAAACAAGCTCTTTCTCTCTTCATTACTCCTGCTCTCCTCTCCTCTGTGTCGTTTTGTTTCAGAGCTGAGTAGCTGAATATTCCTATGGAAAAAAACAGCAGAATTTTTGCTGTTAATGAGCCATCAGCCACTGTGGAGAACACACCTGACCCCTAGCACATCTTCTAACGCTGTGTTTGTATATTTTACCCAAATGCAAACAGTCCCATCCACATTCATCATTATAGATGCCACCTGCGTCTTTGTATTTTTTCATTTTTGTTAAGGTATAATTGAGCAGCCATGACAGCAGCTTTCCCCACTAATGGAAGCGGACAAATTAATCTCCTGTTGAACATCTCCAAATGGGAACAGAACCACACGCAACCACCACCGTTTTCCCCCAAATATCCAAGAATTAATGTGAAAGTCATTGCCCAAATACAATTTTGAATAAAATCTAAATAAGTCATAATGTGTGTGGAAACTAGGGGGCAGTGCAACAAAAGACTCTAAAGATATAAATTGGACTAATTATCTAAAAGAAAAACACAAGCCCAGCATTTTGCAACTAATTAGGTTAATTGGCATCATTTCAGAGATATCACTGGGAATAAAGCAGCATTTTAAAAGAGCACAGTCCGTAATATTTGAATTGGATGGTAGATGATTGATGCTCTAATAGTAGTTTGCTCTAAATCTTTCGGGTCCTCAATCAGCACAGTATTAACATTATTATAGTCAGTGGTGGAATCCTACATGGATAATTGTAACATAAACCTCATCTATAAATAATTCTCAAGATGAAATGGATAGATAAATATTCATAATGTGTTTCTAAACTGAACAAAACATAACAACAACATAAAATATCTGTAAATCCCTATGAGGCCTGCCAATAGGCTAATCCAATTTGGCACTCCTGACTAAAGGTATCTGGAGGTACCCCAGCATTGCCCTGGGGTAGTTCACGGCTCCTGTCTTGTTGACCAGAATGGACTATTTATGGATTATCTAAAAAAAAAAAAAGATTTATAATGTTTTGACTTTAACTTTATTAATGTTAACTTTCTTCCCAGATTGCTAAAGATCTTTGTACAAAATGGAGTGCATTAGATTTAGAAAAATGCTTTCAGCTTGCAATTGCCACTTGACTAACTGTGGATTTTCTGACCACATTAATCAGTTTAAGTGCAATTCAAGTCAGAATTATTATACTGTACATGCACCATGATATCGAGCTCTTCTGACATGTAATTTTAGCACTCTTTTTAAATGTTAAAAATGGAGGGATATCATTTACTTCCCTTAGACTTTACAAATGGACATGTAGGGGAAAATTGCACAGTTTAGAAAATTATTCACATGAAATGAAATGATCAGGGCCATGATCTTTTTCACATTTGTACTAAAGGAGCATAATGTTTAATGTAGAAATATGGTGAGTGGGAAAGTGGGCATATGTCAGCCTATATTTTTCCCACTAAATTGTTCCTAATCCTAGAGGCATTTTGCCTGTAAGCCTGCTCTGTGGGTGACCTCCAGGGAAGATTGTTTCTGCTGTTAGAGTACAGAAGAGTTGATTAGGAGCCAGCACAGGGGCTTTGTTCTAAGCATATGCCCGTCCTTGGCTTTGGAGTAGGAGAGAGGGCTAAACCAGGGTGAGCGAGAGGAGATAGTTGAAACACAAGTCTTATTGGTCCCTGGGGGTCTTGCATACTTTCATTGCAGATTGTCTTGGTGACCTTCTGGCCCGCTCTAGTTCATCCTGACCCATGCCCGCCTCACTTGTTTACTGTCCCATAATGACATTGTCAGTGGAAACAATACATTCGCTTATCTGGAGGTGTCGACCACAACAATGGCTGAATGACAATGTACTAGGGAGGAATTGGTCCTCTTGTCATCTCCAAGTCTATTGAGGCACACTTTCTCTGTGCCACTGGAAGATAAGATGAATTCTTCATATTGAAGGCTGATGGCAGAATGTTGTATAATTTTTTTCTTTTTTTTTTTTTCCTTTGACTGGTATTCTCTGCCTTTCTTTTAAACTGCAGAGTTAAGCATTTGGACGTGCTCATTGTGGAAAGAAAATCTAAATAATTTATCAATGTTTGGTGCATTTCCCTACTCTAGAGTTGGTAAAAACTGAACAGCAAAAGCCAGATTTTTCTTTTTCTGGTGAACGTGATGAGCAAGCTGAGAAGAGAAGAGAAAAGGAAGTGAGTGAAGGAGAGACAGAGCTGAAAGAAGTGAACCCTCAGCAGTCGCTCGACTGGAGAGGGGCCTGAGAGGTGGCTTCAGACTTTGGTAATCCCCCTTTTATTAAAGTTAAGCCAAGCTCAGCAAAATGCAGGCTCACAGACAGAAGAGCGCCGCTCAC
Organism: Odontamblyopus lacepedii; assembly: GCA_034769755.1. Lineage (NCBI taxonomy): Eukaryota > Metazoa > Chordata > Actinopteri > Gobiiformes > Gobiidae > Odontamblyopus > Odontamblyopus lacepedii. The sequence goes on along the minus strand of CM068344.1, from coordinate 28,744,009 downwards.
AACTGCCTGTTTTAGACCTCTGTCAGCTTACATGCAGATCTGCCTCATTGTCAGTGGCCCAGGCCCACCCCTGCCATTTGCCAGGCCAGTAAGCTGCCAGTCAATTACAGCCACATCCAGGCCCCTGCCTGCGGCACTGTTGTTCTGCACACTTTGAGCACACCCAGTCAAGCCCCAAGTCTTTTGATCCTGTTGGGGTCCCGGCCTCTTGTTTGGCACATAAATCTTCCTTCACCATCACTGAGTACTGCATGTTACCATGACAACCCCTTTACATCACTTAGTGCCCCCTGTGCAGTCACTGGCACTGACCTTTCACTGTCAGAGAGTGTTAGGGGGAGAGAGAGGGGCTGGCATGGAGAGAGGAGTGCTGGACTCAAACTGCATAATATGGTTAGGTCATTAGATGGTAAACATTCTTAAAAAGTGAATAATGGCTTTGGATCACCTCAGGTTAGTGCTTCTAGTTTCTGTCAGTAACAAAAACAACAAAAAACAAAGAACCATGCAGAGGCCAGAGGCATTATTCTGCCATTTTGGGTTGTATGACCTAAAATAATGAGTATTTATGGCTAGCATTGAAAAACAATTAGTACTTACAGTAAGTGGTGTAAATTAGATTAAGATAGTACAAGATAGTTTTGGTGTTGATTAGGAGCATAAAGATAATTCAAGAGTACTGAAGTGATTGGAATATGATCTGGTGTAGGCTTTACAATGGCAGAGCAGTAGCTGGATTCAAATAATTTACCACATACTGTATATTGTATATTTTTTGACTGGTATAAATGTGAGGCTTTAATCTTAACACATTCACCATTTCCTCTGCTGTTAGATATACACATCCCTTGTTAGGTATTTGAGGAAGCTGCACTTGGCATACTGTGGACATGGGGTTGCCAGAGTAACCTCCGGGTCGTGTCTGGCCAGGCCTCTGCCATATGTCCTCTAATGTCCAATGGTAGTTTTTGCCACAGAGGCAGGGAGCAGGTGGAAGAGGCACAAACAGACAGATAGCAGCTTTTCACAGAGCTTCATTGTGGAGGAAATGGATTTAGAGGAGAATGGATTTGAAATTGCTCAGTTGTTACATGAAATGGAACACCAAGGGCAAGTGGACTGGAGAGTGTTCAGACAGCATGTCGAGCATGAACATATTAGCCGGAGTTTTATTAGTTACACAGATAAGATGTGCTCAAGAAGTGCAGTCCTGGTTTGAATCAAATTTTGGTTTGTTTATTAATGTTGCACTGAAAGGTTGTGTTTATCTTTTACTTTTGGATACTCAATTGCTTCACAATAATTGCATATTTCATTCATTACATCAGTGTGTGTGCTGCGCTGGACGTTTATCCACCATTATTGACCATTGTTTTGCACACTGCCCGTGAGCAAATATTTGTCACCCCTGCATGCCTGAGATCTGTTTTGGATCCGACAAAGAGCAATGAGAGGCCAATCTGATTTCCATGGCAAACAACAGAGGTGGAAATGGAAAATTAGGTTAGAAGTTAGTAAAAGAGTCCTCTGAATTTTAATCCCAAAGCCCACTAGATAATTTTAGGGATTTTAAATTCAGCGTGCTTTTGAAATACAGGGGTGTTTTTTCTTTTGGAGACAGACCATTTTTGCCCCATATGCCAAACATTCTAATGAAGCTCACGTACGATCCATAATCCTAACTATCCCCACCTGCCAGCTCGCCGCAAACGCACTTAACACAACAGGCTCAGATAGGCATTGTGCACCGGCATGCGCACAATATGTACTAATGAAGCTGTTTTGCACTCCGCTCTTTTTGTCCCTGGCTCAGCGAAACATGCATAAATCATAATAAACAAAGAGATGAATATTTAATCAGCAGTTCCCCGGCTGTGTCTTGAGTCCCAGTCTCCTGCGGGGAGAGAAGCTGTGATGTGGCACATACATGGAGCGGGCAGATCTTCCTTTGGGACAGGCACTCACTGAGACATGCCTGTCCACGAGGCTTCTTCCTGGCGCCGACACACTGGACCCAGCCCCTTGTCCCTGGAGGGGACGCTCTGGGCTCAGCCAGGTGAGAGGGGGATGACAAATTAAAGATGCTCCAGGTCTTTATGCAAAACAAGACACTTGGTTTCACTGTTACCCTGCAGGTGGTGTCATATGGCAGCTCATAAAATCACAAACTCATTGCACATACACATTTCACAGCTTCCAGAACATACTTGAGACCTGTATCTCAAAAATCATTCTTTCCTTTAGGTAAATTATTAAAAAAAAACATGCATTTACTCAGTAATGGTTTTGAATAGCATTACTGTGCAATTGGTCCATGGGCACTGTAGTTCTTATGGAATATCTGAGCACCTCTACTCACATAGTCACCCACACAGTCACAAGTAGTACCGGTATCTTCGTCAGACACAAAAACAGCTCTGGTCCAAGCTGGGATTTAACCATGAAGCATTTGTTTTATCGAACCACTGGCACTTTCACTACAAGAACAATTATGGCACCTGAGATACAAATTTGTACTTCCTCAGATCTCTGTTGGAATAGTCCATCTTTGGTTTATTTGCACCTCAGTTACTAGTGCTGGCTCCTTTTCTAGTCAGTTTGACCAGTGAGTTTTGATTAGTGACTGGACAGTGGCCAGTTAATTGCAGGGTTTGATTTTAATGTAACACAAACATCAACAACAAGAACCTGCTCCACTGCCTTCTTTGGGCTATGGTTCTTAGAACAATGTTGATCACTGGTCTGGTTCTGTATTGTGCAGAGCCAGACCCTGTGGAGATGCATACAGTCCAGTACAAGCCCAGCTACATGATCTGAGAGCTGTAGCATTAGGCTCCAATAGGAGCAAAACAAAGTGAGCTGAGCTGTCACAAGGGATTACTGCAGCCAGGCAAGCCCATTCCCTTTTCCACTACCAGAGTCAAAGAAGTCATAGTTATCCATATATCATATTAATATCACAACCATATTTGTCTAATTCAATTACAAATAGCAAGCATAGGAAAATTATCAGAAGGAATTACTAGAATTTTTTTGTTCTAACCCTGCAGGGCAGAAAGGAAAAGCCAATGGAGAAGCAGAAGATCATGTTTAGATGTTCTGTAAATGTCCAAACCTCTTTTAAAGTTACTGGTATGTCCCTTCTCAGAATCAGAGTAAGTTTCATTGCCATTATCAGAGAACAAAATTCTCAAACCTTGGAATTTGCTTTGGCTATGCACTATAAGACAATGAATAATAAGAGTATAGAATATTTTTGGGGCACTTGTTTGCTTACTCATTCTGGGATGGCCTCAGTGCAGCGCCCCCATACTGCCAATGCTGGGTCCACATGGGACAAGCAGCTGAGGACGAGCACTGTAGTTTTCCTGACACAGATGCCTTGCCCCTCCTGAGGATTCTTACATGTAGCTGCAGTGTTTGAATGACTGCCTGTGCGAGCGTGTCCGTAGAGTAGGAGCTTACAGGGTCTATGTGCTTTCTCATCCCTCCATTTGAGACACCTGACGTGAGGGGAGACTGATCTGACCTGGACTAGGTGCTCACTGCTTTCTGTTTGCACTAGGGTGACCGCCTCAAAGTGCAGAAAAAGAGGGACACGTCATTGCATGTAGTGGTGGAGGGATGGACTTGGGGAAATCTTAACTCATAGATAATTATGTACAAACAATAGGGTTTAAACAACACATTTTCAGGAGCCTCTGTGATCAGTATATCAATATAATAATGTGTTCATGGTCCTGTTTAGGTATTTGATTTTCAACAAAAAGGTGAGAGTGAATAACTGAAAAAAAACTGCAGTTAGTTAACTTGTGACTGTATTTTTATGCGTGAATGACTTATTTAAGCACAGAAATCATCTCACTTGTTGTAGTTTCAACCAAGTCAGCTCTTTTTGGTCAAATTGTATTAAAATAAAGCTCAGATTAAAGTCTAACTTAAGCAACAGAGCTTCCAACAGAGCAGTGCCTACAGTTAGCATCACGCCCTCAGGAAATGTTGATGACATCAGCTGCAAACATGTTTCAACCATGAATGCAGTACACCAAAAAGGTCATTACCTACATGCCATCATTTCACTTTTCATAATTTCTGTGGCATCATTGAAAAAGTAGAGCATGAGGCCTTAATTTCTTTACTGGCCCATCAAAAGAGGGACAGGTGCACTCTGTCCAATTTCACTTTTTAGTTTTTATTGTGACTGCAACTGTCTTTTGTTGTTTAGCACCCTCCCTCCTTTATAAAACACTATCTACAGCCCAGCAGTCCATTCTAACAAATATAAAGATTGGACTCTTTTTACTGTCATTATTTCGGCAGCTTTGACCTCACAAAAACATAATCAGTTGCATTTTTATTTATACACATGATACAGCGGTTGTTTTCTTCCCATACTGATTTCCATACTTGTATTATTCCTCCCACAGAGCATGAATATGGATTCTTGTTGGCGGCTCAGTGTCAAGTACTGAGACGTTTTAACTCCAAATTACAATATTGCAAGTTTTTAAGACCCAAAACTCTCCTCTCAACAGCTATATACTCAACAATAGATATTAACCTTTAGACCTATGTTGTCTCAGTTTAAAATTGAAAATATAGAAATAGCAATATATTTAAAATGTGCTTTATGTTATAATTCGTACATATGTGACATTGGATATTTATTTATACTGCCCAACCTAACAGATCATGTTTCTTCTTTATTCAAGATTTAGTTTGTTTTTTGATTTTTCAGCTATAGCACTGTAGTGGAGTGCTTGCGACGCTTGGGGCCTACGCCATGTTAGATTTAAACGCCTGAGTGGTTGATATAATCTACGATGTCAACACTCAATATTTTCATTTGATTTTATTTGATTTCATTTTTCACAGTCCAGCAGAATACACCATCATGAAGCCTCCACTGAAACAAGCGATATAGCTCTCTCTTTCTGTAATTGAAAGCCTATCCTTCTTCTGCACTTGAGGAAAAGTACCGTTTATTTTGGCATAATTGGGCTGCTTCAATATATTATTTGTAAAAGAATTCAAGAACAAACTAGAAAGATTTTTTTTTCCCTTGGACTATTTTAAAGGAGAAATGTAATGTCTTTAAACACTGCTAAGCGCTTACAAATCATTTTCTGTTAGCCTTTCCCTTGTCATTTTTACAGCAGGACTAGCCATCCTCTCCCACCCCTCTCTCTATATTCACATCTAATGGTGTGGAGAATATTAGCCTGCTATTAAAGATATGACCCACAGTTTGGAGTCATTGCCTCTTCCTCCCATTACCCCTTTGATGGGTCAGGCCAATGGGCTTTAAAACGGCTTATTCTATCCCCTCCCCTATCTCCTCCGAATGTCTTTGTGAATGGAGGAGAAAAAAACAGGCACCTGCTACAAAGAGAGCTCACCTTGTCTCCACTACAACAATTTAATCTGCCGAGCACCTTTTCAATCAAAGCGTGTCAGTCGGGGCCTCCTTCAACACGACTCTCATACAATGCATGGACACACACGTATAGGAAGTGGGGCTGGGCAAATAAATCCCACAAACAAATCGATAATGGCTCAGGTGAGGAGATCCATTGGTTCTCTCCTTGCTATCATGTCACCTTGGATAAAGATTCTTTATCCAGACATTACACATTTGGAACACTTTTTGTGAGAGATGTCTTGTACAGCCAAGTTGATATCCAATTTCAGTCCCTTATAATAAGAAGAAATAAAATAAAATGCTATATATAGGTGACACTTAATATACTGTGGTTAACCATAATACAGTATAGAGGTCATTCAAAATTTCTCTCTTACTGAGTATGTAATTAATACCCAAACCCCTTACTTAAAGGTCCTATCTTACGCAAATTGATTCTTGTGAGTTTTGAGCCATGTTATAATGTTGTTACCTCTTCAAAAACATACCTGGAGTTGTGTTTTGTTTCATTTATACATGTTTGAGTAATTCTTTAGTATTAGTATAACTTCCTCTCCAAAGCTCAGAATGCTCTGTTCCACCTTGTGTCATGAAGCTGTAGTTTTTAAGTTAACAGCTACATTTTAGATTTAGTTTAGTGGAGATTGGAAATTCCAGGGCTGAAATGATCCAAATGATTCTAATGAAGATGTGTGGAGTTTAAAAACACAGTGGACCACTTCCTGTATTACCACATGTCACCATAAGGTGGAACAGAATATTTACTGTTTGAGGAACAAACAGCCTAAATATACATGGTTTGTGTGTTAAACTCTAGGTGTATTTTTGATGAGGAAACAACATTATAACATAGAGTGGAAAACAGTAGTTATTTTACCTGACCCAGTAATAAACTAGTGGAATGAATTAAGTCTTTCATCATGCTCGATGAAGGGAAATTATGGTGTTAGTATAAAGTGTTCCCATTAATGTTTTAATTTACAGCATTGTAGACTTACTATGGCTTTTAGCATGTTATTGTAGTACTTTGTTATACTCCTTCTAATGTCTGAAATATTGTTCAAAATGATGCAACATTTTACAGTGTTATTCTTGCTTAAGCAAGTGTAAATCAGAGCTGCGTAATCACCAAATAAGTCCACAGTCTCCTGACGTACACGGCGCTCTACAAGTGATCGTAATTGAAATAAACATGCATGGAGTTCATGTCTAATGTTATTTATTCTACCAAAAGAGCAGGTGACTTGTTTGGATATATTTAAGTAATACATTTCATGCAAACCTTGATGCCCGTAGTCACTTTTGTTTAGAAGGTAGATGAGAAAAGAAATGCGAAAATGCATAAATCTTAACTGAATGCCTATGTCAGAGGGGAAGTGGGACGACACATGGCACCAGAGCTCGCAGGTACATCAAATGTGTGAATATGCCTGTGAAATGAATTGAAATGGGTGTGAAAGTGCATCTATTTGCAGGCGGATACACCTCCCTTTGTGTATTGCCAATGTGCATATGAGTGTAATTGCAGGCCCCCTTCCTTGTGTGCGTATTTGGCTCGTGTGTTGTGTTCTCTCTTTTTTTTTCTTTCCTCACCCACCTCTGTGTGTGTGTGAGTGTGTTGATTGTGTGTTGGTTGTTATCAGAATGACACCATCCAGCAGCCCCAGAGGATCAGTGGAGCTGCACCAGTTTCAAATGAAAATAAATGAGAGGCAGTGACCGCTACTGCCTGGGTCCCACTTTAATGAGGAGATAGAGCAGGAGAGGGGTGTGGGGAGTGGGGGGTGGGGGGGTTGGGAGGGAGGACGGGATGGGTGGGCAGGAGGTGGAGTGGGTGAAATTGGAAATAGAGGGAAAGATTGGTCAGATTTGGGGACAGAGAAGGCCGAGAGAGACAAATGGTGGGGAACAGGGCCATGGTGATGAATGGCGGGGCTCCTCACTGGCCAATTACAGCTGCAGGCCGCACTGATGCACTGCAGGTGGAGCAGACACGACGCACTGAGAGACTCGCAATATTCCTCCACTTCATGGTCATTCAAAAGAGACCTGTCCTTAGTTGCACTAGTGACAGAAACACTCAGAAGTACAAAACCCATTTGTTTAAGAAAAGAAAAAAGATTATATGATGATGCTATATTCTGTAATACATGTAAAAGTATTGTGCATTATTCAGACTTTTATACTCTTTACATTTGGTCTCTTTAGTTGATGTTATATCATTTTAAATCATATTTATGTATGAAAAACAACTTAATATTTTCCTTGGACTTAAAAATAAAATTGTTTGATGTTAGGGTTTGGGCCAAAGTTAGGCCAGTAACTGTGTTTAAGGGGTGTATGTGTCTAAGTATGTGAGCTGTGGCTGGTCATGTCAGGAGCACTGATTCACTCTGTGCTGTATCAGTGACAGGTCAAAGGGCGTCTGTCACACAGTATCAGTGTCTGACAGAGGCCATTGGATTGTGTCATGATTGTAGTAATGTTTTAGTTTTTTCATTATTCTTAACAAGTGATGTTTTCAAAAGTATGTTATTGTTTGTATTTGCTTTTGTATTATAGTATTTTAAAACCAGTGGGACTTGTTGCAATGTAAAACAGGTTCATGGAGCCTTCAAATGTATTACAGGGAGATGTGCCTCTGAACAGTGTTGTTGTGGATTTCTGCATTGTCAGATCATGTGCAAAGTAGGTCAGTGAGCATTTAGTGCCCACAGCCTCACAGGTAGAGCTCAAATTTGTGTTGGAACACGGTGTCCTCACCACAGAAGAAGTGAAAGGAGAATGATAGAAATGGACAGAGACACAGAGTGCCAAATAGACAAGCAGAAACACAGTTATGTTCACATCTTTGGAACAATTTAGGACACAAAAAAGTTTTTGAAATATATTACCTAGGGGGCTTTCTGCTTCACTGGGTTTGCTGGATTTTGAAAAAATCAGGCACCCTTTCTCGATCCTGATCCGGGCAAATACCAAGTAAAAAAATGAAAAATGTAAAGCATAAATATTCTTGTTTAAGCTTTGCTCTAGATGTGTGTCTTTAGGCATGGCATGATGCGCTGATAGGTTGCCCCAGCTGTATTGCTGCGACAGTGTAACTTGATAAACATCCATCAAGAAACTACAGTTAAGTGAAGATATGCATGTATTTGTTTGTATTACTGTGAAAACAAATTACATTAAACAGAGAATATCAAAAATGTGCATATAAGATTGCTCGACGTAAGGAAATGTTCTATCAGTCCAAAGAACCAAGCAATAGACTTAGACAAACTTTATTTTCCCACAAAGGAAATTACTTGGACACAGTAGCTCACACATAACAATATTTTATAATAACAAAGAGAAAAAATATAAACGGTAATAATAAATTCTAAATAAGTAGCAATAGAAAGGACTGATGGCTCTAGTTTAGGCTAAGGATAGTGAAAGTAGTGAAAGTAGGGCAGACAATGTTGCATATTTACATGTGGATACTTGGATGCACACAAGGCCATCGTGTACTCGCACAGGTGAAAGGGCTCTCTGGCTTCTCTGATGATTTGAGTGGACAGGATATGAGCAGTCAGAGTCTGTTTGATTCTTGGCTTCTCCCATGTCCACTTACACTCAAACACAACTGCGTGCTTTTCTGAATTATTCATGAAACCATCATTAAATATTCACATGTGAAAACTCAGTACAATCAGCGCCTCACAATCCTTTCTTCCTGTGAATAATATACAAGCCAAACCCAAACAATGGTATGAATAAAGTTTTTTACATGTTTTAGTTGCTTTATGTTATTTCTGTCTTTGCCTCACACAACTCAGCTTGCCCCCTTCCTCCTTTCAGTGATCGATTTATTTTATTGAGGCAGCTGAGCCCCCCCCAGCCTGAGGTGAAAGAGAGTGAGAAGAAAGAGTGGGGAGAAGATAGAAATAAACTAGACGGAGCAGGAAAAAAGCTAGAGAGACAAAAGTGTGAGTGCAAGCGAGGGCAGAGGCAGACCTTGCCATGAGCAGGATCTGGTAGAACATGGGGTCCTTGGTGATAACACGCAGATACAAGAGGTGATGGGGGGCCAGGATGCAACAAGTAAGCACATGAAGAATATGAGTGGACAACTGCTTGTGTAGTGTAAAGAGAACGACTAGAAATTATACACATTTGTCAATAGTAGTGCTACAGTAAATTTGTAAATTCCTCTCATAAGGGGTCATAAACATGCTTTTGTGTAGGCCTGAAACTCAAATAGGAAAAAGAAAAAGAAAAACTAGCAATATGTAAATTACACAAAAAACAAAAGAGAAATACTTTAAAGACACTATATATTGCAAATGTTTCATACATACATGTCAACATTTAAGTATACTGCTTCTCAGTTGACAGTTGAGAGTGCATAGTTGGCCCCGAGATACTGTCTGACAAAATACAATGAAAAGTTAAGCTCATTAATGAGGTGTCTTGTTACTTTGAGGGGGTCACCTGCATTATTTTCGTGGCTCTCCTAAAGGAGGGCCTATAAAATCCTATTGATGCTATAGAGTGGGCAGTGGCTTATATAATGTTCTTTACCACCTCTTTTCTGTGAAGGGTCAAGTGCAGTGAAACATGGCTGCCTATCCCCACTCCTGGGACAGTGCTAACCCTGAGGCTCTGATGTAGGATCAGCCTCTCACATCCACTCTCTGACCTCAGCCCTTGCAAGTAAACATGCAGGCTGACCCCCGAGCAGAGCCGCGGGCCAAGTCCCACCCACGCCATACACTTAGCCTGCTCTACGTGTGCATACTGAGCAAATTTTTTCCCATTGACCCAGATACTCATATTCTTCCCCCAGAGAGCTGTCTCTCTGTCTAAGAGAGGCTCATTATTTTACTGGAGAGCCCTGCCTCTTCTTCAGTAGAGGAGGAGGAAGTGGGGCAACAGAGAGGCTGCACAGTGGTGCATTCAAGCCCACTCTGGCTCCACAGGGATCCATAGTGGGTCCACACAATTAACACTATATAAACCGACTCAGCAATCTGCCTAAAATCAGGAGCTACTTCATTATTACTCAGCTACCCCCATGTGAAATGCACTGCTCCAAATTTGGCCAGACCTTTGACAGTTACTCACGTGACAGTTTATGATGTTAGGCTACTAGGATGGTGTTCATGATAGGGGTAGAGACAAGAGGAGCAATGCAAAGCCAAGGTAACACTGTGATGATGCAAAAATATAAGTAAATGACTGTTCTCATAATTACTTTAATGAAACGATTCCAAATGTCATCAGCTTCTCTATCCTGGACAGTAGCCAAAGCTGTAGAAACTACACCATAAAAAGCATAGCCTATATACTTCTCATCCACAGTCATTCAGTTTATCTACAGCCATTTAGTCTTTGCATTCAGCGCTCTGCCTTCGACTTGAGACATTTCATGATATAAATGGGTGTTTCAATCTGTCCTCATTAAAACTCCATTATTGCAGTCAGTCAGCACTTCCAGACACATATAGGCTACACATTTACAGAGCAGAGGAGACCCAACAGTTAAAGATCAGCTGCGGCGTTCCGGGCCACGCCTCCTGCTCGGCACCTGGCTCTCCCACAGTTCGTGAGGCGCGCTGTTGCAGAGCGGATTTGCAGACAGGACCGGGCGGAACACAAACCGGTGTAAAGAAACGCGAATGGGGGCGTGCGAGGAGGGGAGAATGTGACAACTGCTGGATGCGGACAGAGTGTGTGCGGCTGGCTACACTGCCTTTGGGGAGGCCTCGGCTGGTGCACCTGTCCCTCTCCGTCTTCGTGGCCAGGCGCAGTTTGAGTGAGAGCGACGCGCCTGTGTTTGTCAGACAGGGCTCTACAGCGGTGAAGGCAAACGCGCGCTCTCTGCCTTCTCGCACATACACACGCTTCACACACACACACAGGCAGGGCAGGCAGGCAACATGACTTCATCCTACAATCTGGATTTTCTGCCCGATATGATGGTGGAGAGCCGCCTGCTTGTTCCCGGAGACAGAATGTGAGTTGGGTTTCTTTTCTCCTTTCTCTCTTTGTGACTGTGTGAGTGCATGCTGTCCTGAAACGCGCTGTCCGATGTGAAAATGTTCCCTGCTCCGGCTATGTGGTGAGAATCCAGGTCAAAACAAGCGCTTTGGTCCGTGCCTGAATGTTACGAGTGGCTTTTGGGGTTGCTGCGCTAGTTTGTGCATCTTGCTTTTTTCCTATGCGTCGATAAACGGCATGGAGATTGCAGGAGCGCCTTGGGCTGTTACGAGCCTCAGACAGGATGGTGATGAATGAGCGCCATTATGGAGAATTAATGCTAGTTCCGTGGATAAACCTTGTCTTTATGATGCTATATTCTCCGCTCAGTGGCGTTAAATAGACCGTCTCGTCAGGTAAAGCGGTTAGAGCGGCTTGTCATCGCTGTTAGGGTAACACAGAGATGGGAGGAAGTTGCTCGGATTTGCAGCAGCCGCCCTTTCTCAGTGTCTTGGGGTTGTGGACCGCGGGAAGTCCACAGTGGGAGATGGAGAGACCCGTAAACTCTACACGTTACCCCTTTAGTTGCTGGGTCAAAAAGCGCAGGGAGAGACGGGAGGGATCCGGACTCACATGAGTGGGCTTGAAAACTCCTTTAGAGGCGTTTTCTACCCTCATCGCGTGCTAATCTCCACACTTTTGGACACTCGTGCAAAATGAGGCAACACAAGGGGGTTTTGAAAGCGCGCAGGAATGCATGGAGGAGTTGTGTGTTCCAATTGGATTTGAGCTAATTCATTTAAACTCGGAATATTTTCCAACAGAGACAAAGAGGTTTTCATGGTCATGTGTTCCTCCCTCTCTCCTCCACAGAGCATGTCCCACTTATGTCCCCTCAGCTCACAGAAGCATGTGGCTGATGTCTCGTGTTGTGCCTTGTTAAATATGAAAATGCAGCCTATACGCGCCCTAGTTCTGCTCTGCCCAGTCTTTGTTGTCGACTATTATGTTTTGTTCTTCTGTTTTAAAATATGAATGAGTTGGTCCATAGGGCAAGTGTTTATAGTTCAGATTACAAACTGCACTGTAGAGGCTTATTTAAAGGAATGTTGTTCCTATTTACCCTGCGACACTGTAGGCTACAGGGTGATTTATATATTGATAAAACGTGAAATAGTTTTTAAAAAATCTATTTATACTTAATACTTGTTTACCACAACATTCTTTCACTGACTTTGTGCCATGCAGTCTAAAGCCATACTGAAACTATGCATTAAGTCAGGTTACAGATTCATTATCATTTTATGGAGCCATATAGTGGCGTTACGAGATTGCAAGTATTCATGAAAGCTGCTGTCACATGTCCAAGTCGTATCATATGACATTACACAAGCACAACACTGATCTGTGAGTCATGAGTTGGTAGTCTCCAGACCACAGTAGCCCTTTACTGTCTGTGATGGAGCACAACTAATTGATATCTTAAACTCTAAAGCCCCAATTCAGAATGCTCTCCTTTTTAGCTTCACTTTAACCTGTGCAGTCCCCATTTACTCCAGCCAAAATTTCACATTATACAGAGCGAGCTTGTCATTAATCATTGTCATTGGGAGAGGAAAGTGGAGTTCTATGTCCAGCAAACTATTTTAGATTTGCTTGCACTGTTTACATAAGGGCTGCATGATTTTAAAAAAAGTGTAATTGTGATTTTTCTGACAAGTACTGCTGTTGCAATTAGAATTGCAATATATGTTTAAAAATTAAGATTCTGTTTAGAGTGCACATTGTAAATAACTCCAGGAGCAATAACATTTGGGAGAAGACTGAATTGTGAACTGACAAAAATATAAGAATCACATGCAATAATGATTTAATGCAATTGTGATATATTGTACAGCTCTAATATAAATGTGCTATGTCTAGAATCACCAAAAGCTTTGATATAATCTGCACTGAAAGAGTATTGAAAAATGTATGCCACACAGTAAGGCATACATGGTGGCCTTTTTATCTGGCCGGGCGGGGAGGAGGCGGACAGGTTGAAGCAGATCGCGCTCTAGAGATGACACTTTATATTTATGTGAACATAGCTCTTAAGGCTGGCCATTAACCTCACAAGAATAGCTTTAGGAGATCTGCTGATTTAGTTCTATGTATCTAGGCTTAACAGCTTTGTCTTATTTCAGCTGAATAAGTATTGGCTTCACTTTGGTTTCTGTTTCCTTCCAACTTTAACACTCATAACAGTACACTCACGTTTGGATCTGGCTCTGCTCCCAGTTTATCTTTGTTGTGGTTGCTGCACCCAAGTAAAACTTTCTGCAAAATATTGTACTCTTTTACTGCAACAACTCTATTGTATCGGTAACACAGCCACAACTACATGAAGTACTATTACCTACCACAAGTACCGGTGACCATATACTGTTTCCCTACTTATTCCAAAAAGTCAAGAAAAGTTATGTTTTAGAAAATGTAGTGAAACATCTGTTACTTTTCAAGATTAAGTGTATTAAGTATCAATTTGCTTTCCCCCTCTGGCTGTGCCTGACTTGACAATTATAATGTAATTGTAGAACTAAGTGAAACTAGCAGTAATTTCTCTAAATCATGTGAGCCTCAACTTGAAAAGGAGCAAGGGAGAGATTGAGAGGAAAGCAGCAGGACCAGTGGCCTTTCCTCTCTACTTCTACTCCTATCGCTCTGAGAAAAAATGTGACCTCTTACCCCTGTGCACTGTGAACTCACACATTCAGCTGCAAAAAGCCATGTTACGGAAGCTTCCATTTGCATAGTGCAGTAATCAAATATACCACATTGAACAAATAGGAACACTGAGCTGCTAGCTTTGACAAGTACACTGTATGCTGCCAGTTAATGTGTACACAGCCCACCACTTAGACGCACTTCCCTATGGGCCTATAACAAATGTATATCTCTTTGCAAACTCACTCCTCACTCTTCCTCTCATTTCCTCTTCCTGACAGGCATCAATACAAAGTCCAGGCATAGGAGCTCAGAGCACAACAGCTGAACGGCCCTCCCAGCCAACAATGCAGGCTTCCCTTGTGATATATTGTTGCCTATATGTACAAGAGACTCAGTTGGATGATGGCAGATGCCATATATATATGTATACATACGTGCATATATGGTTGAGTGTCACAGCAAAACTAACACTCCTTATGAAACCTTCTTGTGTTTTTCTTTGGTTCACCTGACCGTATTCTAAATTTGTATGTTTTTATCTCATTTGAGCCAGCTTAGGGCCTCAAATTTGTTCAGGATTCAAGACTCACTGTCCACTAGGGCCCAAAGTCCTTTGCTCTATATGCAAATAAAGGTGGCTGTTTTCTTTTTTTTATTCTTTCATTGTGTGGGTGTGTGTGTGGGTGTAAAATGTAGTTGTGTAGCTGTAGTAGTAGTTTTTTTTTGTTTTGTTTTTACGATTTATATTGGCTTTCATTCAGATCCATTTTTAAACAGATACAGTCAGTGGCAAAGACCCATCATTTGTGCCAAAGCTCATCTAAAACACATGTAGTAGGCCTCTAAACACCTGTGATTTATTTTTTCCTGGTTATGTATTGCCATATGCAGTTGAATACTTATACTAATATTACAATACATTCTAATAACTGCTCCCCTTGTCTTTCAAGATTTTATAGCACACTGTTCATACACCATGCAGCTCTAACCAAAACTCAACCTGGTCAGCTCATGAAAACCGGAGAGAGGTGGTAGTGGTGAGTGTTGGTGCTACTGAAGATGATGCAAATGTGTGTGACTAATCCTGAAAGTGTAAAATGAAGGAGAACAGAGGACATTGGGGTGAGAATTGACATGTGCAGACTGGGAGGAGCAGAGGTGTGAAGGAGAGCGAGATGTGAGGGTTTGACAGCCGTGGACTCCCTGGACAGACGGCTGCTGGGATTTGTCTGATGTGGAGATTAGAAGAAAATGAACGGGCGGAAAAGACTGAATTGGTGTTGGTAGGTTTATCTCCCTCCTGAGGAACCTTTTGATTCTCCAATGTGCAAAACATTTTAAAATGAAGGAAACACATTCAGTGGCAGTGCGAGAAGATCGCCTGTCATTCCTGATGATGTTTTTGTTGATAATGTTACTTAGACGTATACTCTTATGTGTGATATATGATGTGATGAAGTTGTCTTCATGCGTCACAGACTACAACATTGTTTTGTGTGGCTTTCTCTGAGTGTGTTCTAGTCTGTGTGTGTGTGTTGTCATTATGATGAATGTCTTTGCTCTGCTGGGGCTCAGGAGCAGTTGTCTGTGGCTGACACTGGTGTGCGTAGGTGGCCATATATCACAACAATGTGTCAGAGGTCCCTGTGTAGATATGTCCAGAGTGTTAGGGTGTGGTTGTGAATGGGCAGGTACTGGTAATGTGTGTCAGGCCCCACAAAGGCTCGGCAGGCTGCATGTCGTCATTATTAGTATAAAGAGTGAGGCCTGTAGTTGACTAAAGACATTCTGTAGCATGCGCTGCAGCTCCAGTCCGGCGGCCGTATACAGCATGCAGTCTGGTGGTGCTGGCGGAGGTGCTGCGATGCTCCCAATTAGTTCTGTTGGATTACATTTTTTGTGGGATGCCGGAGCCCACCGCAGCCTTTTCTCTTAAATGAATAGCTTTCATGCACATATGGTCTCACAAAGGTGGTGGTCACAACTGCACAGCAGAGCTCTGGTCCTCATGTGTCACACCACAATAAGACTGGTCCCACGCTGGAGCTGCATCTGGACTGGGCGCAATCTGAGCGTAAAGACATGTCCTGTTGCTCAATTAGTCGACTAAAGATAGACGATTGGCAAAAACTCTCAAAAGAACGTATCACTTTGTATTTCTGACCAAACTGCACTCACGACACAAAACTATTTATGCAGAAAAAAGTACTAGAATATAAACATAGATTTAATTTGTGAATGAATCTGCATTTTACAGGTCATCAAATCCCTGAGGCAACTTTTACTATAGACTCAAACTGTTGATTATGTCTAAGCTTCTGCTCATTTACAGTGACTTCCCTCACACTGAGACAAGCAGCCTGCCTCTGACTGTGCACTGTGGGCTTGTACTCGCTCTTTTGTCTTTTGTTTCTCCAACAGTGGGCAGAATAGTTTCTAAAGGTTAGTTCTGATAAAACTATTGTTTTGATCATAAATATTTTTTTAATTGAGGGCTCAGGAGGAGCATAATTATATTGTAGTGTAACAATCATTAGTCTGCAAAAGTCATACACATCTTTTACCCTGCAGCACACTATTTATGAATTGAAGCTTGCCAATAGTGTGTGCAGTGTCGTGTAATAGTGAACTGTGTGTCAATGTACGAATCCTTTTGTGAACTATTTCAGTGCATGGCCTTGAAATAAATGAAGCATGCAAAAGCTTTGAGTGCAGCACACACACAGAGCCACCCACATACATACACTCATGCATACTCTGTCACACACACCGTTAATGTTGTACTGTTGTTCACATCATGTCCCTGGGCATGATGATGGGCAGAAAAATAACTGAAACCTAAGAGTCTTAACAGAGCACAATAATGATCTCTCATCCTCTTGAGCTGTGTCGTATCTTTCCTCTGCACTCGCCCGTGTCTCTCTTCTCTCTCTTTTTCTTCTCTCTCTTTCCCTCTCTCACTCTCCCTCTCTTCCTCAATCATCAGCCAATGTCTCTCATATGTACACTGGGAAACACAGTGCCTCGCCAGAAGCAGAGCTTACCTCATGCATGCCTGTAGATTCTGTTCTTCCCCTTCTCCCCTTTGCATTCCTTTATCCCTCTGGTCTATATCTTCCCCTCTTTCTCTGCACACTCCCACTCATTTTCTCACTCTCTCTTTTTCATTCAGCCATGCCAAATGCTTTACCTCTGTCAACTCTTGAGAGTAAGAAAAGCTGATTGTTCAGGAAAAGAGGAGGACTTTGGCCTTATAAACTAATAACAAGAAGTTATGAACCAGGACGTTTGTTTTGATAAAAGACAAACTGGAGACCACGTAAACCAAAACAACCCCATTCAATTATGGAACAGGAAAAGAATGGGGCTAAAATTGGGGAAGAGGATCGCTTTACTCACACTTCGTATGGGAGTAACAGCTGCTCAAGGCTATTAGGTTGATCTCCAGTGGGCATTTTACCTGGCTCATGTCTTTATGGCTTTTTAGTTACCTGTTGAACTGCTTCCATCTTTGTTAACAGACTTATTGCACCATTATTTTGAAGCTGCTATTAAAAATCAATTTGCTGCACAGCCAGAATATATCGTTCTGGTGCATGAGGATAAGATCAAGGTCAAGATTTAGTGGTAAACCATAGACACTGCATGATAGTGCTAAAATAAAATATTTTATTATTGTGTTACATACATTTTTAATGGTCAAGTAAAATAATAATAATATATGTATGTATTTGTGTTAATTGAGAGGTGTACTAATGTGGTACACAAAAGGCATTTGATTGAACACTGTCAAGTCCTTGACCATAAGGTCCACTGTCTCTTTCTTCATTTCTACTGCAACTGTTTTCCAGAAAAAGCTCCATGTAGGTAACAAAACACACAATGGAGGCAGTAACTAATTTAACTAGTATATTCTTTGTACAGTTTTGTCAGTTTCATTAAGTTGGTATACTCACCAGAATATTTTCAGATCTTGGGTGAAATAATACATTGAGTGTGAGTACTCTATTGTTTTCTGACATAAATTTGAGCCAGCATTGGACAATATATTGCTTCCACATTTGGATCTATTTTGCGAGTGCGAACATTTGGATGAGTGTCAGTCCATGAAATCTGTGTAAATCACTCCAACTCATTGAAAGCGCCTGTGCCAGTGTGGGGACTCTGCTGTGCCAGTATGAGAAAGTATAACTCGTGTAAACTCAAGTGTTTGTATTGGCTCCAGTCGGCTCCAGGAGATGAGGGAATCATTGAGTTATTCTCAGCTGTTATTGCTTTATTATATCCTTTTATAAACCATAGAAGAACTCAATATTGGAGAGCAATCAAACTTGAGTACGCTTACTGCTGTGTCTTTGGGCACACTTCAGATGTGATTATAGCATTATTAATAGAACAAAAGTGTTTTATTTTAAATCATTCCAGGTGGTTGTCAGTCCCAAGCCTGGTCAAATCAAGCAGGTTGTGAAAAGGAAGTTTGGGGCAGGGGAAAAGCTTAAGAGAAATATGTTGTGCATGTATATATCACAGTGACATGTTAAGGTATACTTTGTGATCAAGTCTGGATGAACAAACAAATGTATTTATTTCATTTTGTATTAGTTTATTATTATTATTATTTTAAGGATAAAAATATGCCATATCAATATGTCTATCACTGCAAACTAGGGGCTATGGATATCCCTGAAGGGAAAGCCCAAAGCAAAGAAGAAGAATTGAGTTAGAGAACACTTTAAAATATAGGTGGTAAGCTGAGGAAAGTTCTTGACGTGTTTATTTTAAAACATGATGTAGTGCACTGCCCCAGGACTCCTAGATGTAGTTAGTGAGGGGAAGGAGAGGCAAAATATAAATGTGAATCTGGTGACAGTGAATGGATTGATGTGGCGGAAGTGTGCTTGGGAGGGAAGTGAGGAGTTGGGAAATGGAGGCAGGAAGCGAGGATGATGCAGAGGTGGGAATAAAAGTGGAGGTTATCAGCGAATGGTTATCTGCTGTATCCTGGGGGCTTGTGCAGTCATAACAGTGATCTAATCTGCTCACACACACATGCATACGCTCAGCTCTTGGTGCCCAGGCTACCTATCATCCATTTAAATCATCATCTGTCTGCGCTTCACCCAATACATCGAATTACCGCCAGATTCCCACTTTTTAATTTATCTTTGCCTTTATTCAGCAGAATTGCATCCATCCCTCTGTCAAAGCTGCCTGTGCATAGCCCCATTCGCGATGTCACCCGCTGCCTGAGCGTTCTCTTTACAGCCAAAGAAAGTTATGCCGAGAAACTGCAACAGAGCTGCTGACGCCAGATGTTTTTCAGAGATTTTCAGGCACTCTTCAAGTCAATAGGCTGACATGTGACAAGTTATGATTGTTAACCATGAAATGATGTGTGAAGTTTAAAGCTATTTTCTATGTATCCCATCATAAAGGGTTAATAAACTTTTTACATTTTTTTTTTTCAGGGAGTAAAATATGAAGCCATCATCTTCAAAAATGTCTAAAGTCTATGATTACATGAGTAAATATCACTTTATTGAAATATAAATTAAGCTTTTCTACAAATGTTTCCAGTGGCGCACAGTGTGTCGAATTCTTTAGGCAGAAACGTGTATTCTTCCCCAGCAGCTGGCGTTTTTCTTACCACTATAGTTTTGTAACCAACTACTTTGAAGTTTGAGCCATATGTTTGGTGAACATTTGGTCACTGCTGACATCCATCATAGCAGCAGCAGCTACAGTAGGGCTGCATGTGATGCCTGTCCATGCCTGTGTCATGTGGAAATACAGTCTGCCTGTCCCCTATAGGTCTGCTGTATAGAGTGACAGGTGCTATGGGAATAAGGGGGGGCAGTAAAATGTGTGGGCGTAGCGCTGCTGCTATGTAATGACACCATCACTCATGCCTTGGCCAGAAAGAGCATTTAAACAAGATCTGATTTTCTCTCTCAAATTCTAGACAACCTGATCTATGTTTTATAAAGTAGCACAGTGTTAAGAATTTTAATCTGCCGGTCAACTCAATGAGCTATGGTCCAATTTGTCTGTTGAGACATAGACAAATGAGTGAGACTGCAATAACCAGTTTAGCGTCTTGGCACTTTAGACTCAGGTAGACAGGTCAGCAATACTGTGAATCAAGATTTGTTTGGGGAAATATCTCCATGTTGTGTAGTCAAATGAAGAGACTGGAGAGACTGATCCCTCTGCTGCTGTCATTAATTGTTATATAATAAAAAAAGCTTAGTGTTGATTTGTAAAAACATAGCTGATTTATTTTAACATGACCTGCCCTGGTGTAGCAGTAGCATTGGATAGAGCACCTTTATGACATTTTTATTTCAAATTCAGTGTTTACTTCCTCTGTAGGATGACGTGTCTTTTCTGTTTTGTTTAGATTTGAGTAAACAGAGTTATAATAGATCACTGGAGCATCCAGGAAGCAGTACTCCTTCCTTCCTTTATTTTTTATATTCATGTATGCGTTTTAGACCTCCCATACTGCACCAGGGAAATCGGATTAGAACAACATTGGCTACAGTGTTTATTTGCCTTTCAGTTGTAACATGACGTTCTATATGTGTGTTCTCTGCAGGTCTAGTGTAAAGGCATAATGGAGCGCTTGGCAGAGGTCAAAACTCTCTTTGACAAAGTGTCAGTCTAAAACCACCATCTGATTTTCACTCTATTGAATAACCGAGTCTTCTTTCAGAGCTGTGGGAACATATGATTCGCCTCCTTTAAATTCCTTCTCTGGTAGGGGATTGTAATTTCTCAAGGAGCTTAAACATGCAGTGACTTCTGTGCCATTGATTCCTGTTGAATATTGCCACTGACAAAAAAGGGAGTGGCTATTTGTAGATGTAGCTAGCTATGTTTTGCATTCTATGTTATAACAGGAACATGGATGTATGAAGATGTCTAAGGAGATCTACTCAGTCATGCATATGGAAATCCAGCTGTGTCTTAGTCTATTCTGGAATAACCCACCATAAAGTATGATGCAAATGGCCTCTTCTCTCCTCCAGGAAGTACCTTGTTTCACCCCTCCAAGCTAGTGCTGATCAAACAGGCTTGATGGTTTTGGCAGGGGCAAATGCTGAAGGCACCACTGGAAAGACATTAAAATGAGGGGAAAAGAACCTTAAAGGAGCAAAGTGGCAATCTTGGCTGTCTGGCTCATTTGCCTCAGCACAGATCCATTTTACAACATCCCAGACCATTTCCCACCCAGGATTCTCTGCTGCTGTGATCTCCTTACATGTTCATATGGGTGTGCTATCAAAGCTGGGCTCGGGTCGACTCAATTGTATAATTGAAAACAGCCAACTGATGTGCGCTTCAAAAGTAGGGCACGACATCCTCACCCCTGGTTTCTGATACATAAATTAACATCTCCAAAAGTGACATTTAGCCAACTGACCATGTCCTGTGCAAATCTCTCATTCAGCTGCTCAGACTAAGATTCATCAAGGGCTCACATGCTGGACTTGCTCTAAGTCAGTATTTTTCATGGTCAAGTGGTAAACTGCAGGGGAAAAACACATGTTTATTTAGAGCTGAATAACGTATTGCATAAAATTACATGTATCAATCAAACTGTCCCAATTTATTACACCAGCTATCAGAAAATAACATTGTGAAGCATTAGGCCTGAGTTGAGTGCCATCGCTTCTATCACTGTTCTAATGCCTGAAGCTTGAACTGAAATAACACAGAGCTGAGTGGCGAGTTCATTATAACTAGGTGGCTGGATTTGTAGCATGAAGACTATACAGGTTACATATGGTTTGATTTCATTAATGCGGCATTACAGACGGATTACACTGAATCGCTATCGTTGGGAATTATAAATCTCCAATGCAATGCTATTTGAAAAATGTCCAAGTCTGTGTATACATTGTAAGCGCTGGTGTGTGCCTGCAGCCCCCGGCCACATTGTGATGCCTGCTTGGCTGAGTGCCCTCATTCTGCTGTCCCTATCGACGCTGTGGCCTACATGGCTGTGAACAGGACTGCTTTCCGCTCTGGGTCGATACAAACGCAGCGCTGAAGGGACAGCCTCGGGCATACACACACATTGTATATACACACACACACACATTTGCAGATGCTTGCATTTAAACACTTACAAGCATGAAAACACAACCGTATCACCATGATTCAAATGGACAGCCTGTTCCTAGAAGTGAAGGTGACAAGGGATTAACACTGTCCGTGGTGGGCTGCTGCTGCCGTACTGTCAGGATTTCCAGATTAGTGACTTAATCCATCTTGATATAATCAGTTTGTTGTATGCTTGGTTCTGATTGATATTTAGCATCCAATAAATCCTTTTCAATCATAATTCATAATTCCCTTGAACCAAAACGTACAGAAGGAGTTTTTGTAATACAGACTCATTTGAAAAGTCTGAAGACTTGTTCTGATGACTGTGATTGAAAGTAATTGGTCTATCTTTATATTTATTTTCAATCTAGAATGTGAAACCCAACAATTAACAAATCAAATCAGAATGATCAAAATTTGAACTGTGGTAAGATCCATTACTGAGACAGTAGCTCTAAGATGAATGTGTCTATTTGACACCTACTAGTAGTTGTTTTTCTGTGCAGGATGTGAGGCTGTAGCTGTGTGACAGGCTGCCTGTGTCTAAGCAGACAGATCTGGACTTGAACAGTGGATTCAGCACTACAGTCAAATTCTTAACTACTGTGATCCAGGAGCGGGTCAGTGTGAGCGCTGTGCAGGGGCTGGCCGCGGTGTCCTGCATGCTACAGTAGATGTGTACATGACTGGAATGTGTGTCAGCAGCAGCTTGGAGTCGACCTGGTGTAGCATTTCAGAAGACTAGGTCCCATATACACTGTTAAAGGCCAACAGGGATAATTTTGGAAGGAATCAATATTTTACTCTTTTATGATCCTTCTTAATATATCCAGGCAGGTTCATATGTTTTACAAATCTGTTGGTACTGCAAGAGCAAGGTATAAAACAGACCTTGGGATTGTGTCATCACATCAGAATTTTAGTCTAAATCCATTAGAGATTTTTACTACAAAACATAGCACTTTAGGTATGACACTATAGAGTGATGAATGTATTTGTGACCCAGCTGCTTCTTGGCTCTTAAGTTTACGTTTTGTATTCTTTTGGCTATTGCATCTCTATGGATGTTTTGTATGCAGGTACAGTAACACTTATTTTTTGACATTCGAGACTGAACTCCACACAGTGTGCGTGGACTAAAATCTGACAATGAGGATAATATGGGGTAAAAGTAAAATTTTATACAGGTGCTACATATAAAAGTCACATGACCAGCTTACATCAAAAATGTTGATTCTTTCACTTGGTGGAGAGGGCCTGCTTAAAGTGGGTGTCTTTGGCATAGCGTGGTATGGGAGAGTCTGAATGTGCATGTATGTGTGTGAGAGCGTGTCTGTGAGCACAGCCATAGGCCCTGACAGGATGACAGCTGTCATCAAGAAAATAGTGAGCAAGGAGGAGGTGAGAGAGCCTCAAGGGAACACAGACTTTCTCACACTTGGTTCCAACTTGCACTTGTATGTGCTGTGTGGAATCTCTGTTTAGTATGTTTGCTCATGAATATAATTGGTTTGTGTTTCTGTAATGTGCACACTTCTCTTCACATCACCTCTTATATGGTTTGGACATAGGGGCTAGGGCTGCTGTGTTCACAAGGTGGGTCTCTGTATTGAGTTTAGCGTGCTTCATTAATTTATATTGTAAAATCAATGATGCCCATTGTGGTGTGACCTGCCTCTGTTGTACACATTGGATATACTATATATGTGTGTGTGTGTTTCTGTTCAGTAATAGCGCCCCCTGGGAATAAAATGGGCAGTGGAGGGAGCAGCTCCTCTAAGTCACCTGGAAAGTGAAGCCATCTATCAAGTCATTCTACCTTCAATCCTTTTGTTGTCCTTTTGTCTCCTCTATAGGCCTATTACAGCAATCACTGCTCTTAAAGCTGCCCTGGACCTGAGGTGTTCACCTGAGTGTACAGTGAGTGAAAAAGGGATGGCTCTTCTCCTCAGTCTCTGTAGAGTTGGGTTATGTGTGTTTAACCCAGGCTACTAGGCCCCAATGAAGTCTAAAAGTGTCTGGAAGAGAGAAAGGAGAGTGAAGCCAAGTACAAAAAGAAAAGTGTCCATGATGGGGAAAGTATGAATATTTTCTGTATTTTCTTTTATGGGAATACAAGAGTTTATTAAAGTCATACCATTAAATTACTCACATCTGTTCACTAGCTTAAAACAAAAAAGGCTCAGCTAGTATAAACTCAGTTTGACTTGAATTGCATGTATTTGTAGAGTCTGTTGTATATTGTCCATTAATTAGCATCTGGCCTCATCGCCAAAACTTCTAATGACCCCTCTATTGTAAACAACCCTATTAATATTGTAACAATCTGATCATGATAGACTAATTTGGTTCTATAGTTTATTGTCAATTGCAGTGTGCATCTCTGCTATCTGGTTTTACATGTACTGTAAAGCACATTTCACAAGTTTAGAGTACTATTATTACTGTCGAAGTAGCTATAGGATAGATGAAATACGGAGTAATTTTTAGACCATGATGTTTTGGCAGATGACAAATGTGAATATTTGTGGTGTAGTAATGAATGCTTGCATCCTCCAGCTATGCCTCAATGAAATAAACTAGCACGAGAGAACAAGGTGTAAATCATCGGTGTCAAGGTGCATATTGCTGCAACTAAATTATTGGATTGGAACATTTGAATTTCCTTGGCATTGCTTAAGGCATTTGAACATTTATTATTCAAGAATATTTAACGTGTTTGCATTTGTTTCTGTGAACATAAACATCTTTGACTTTTTTCTTCTTTTTTTTTTTTTCTTCAAAACCCTGTTGTCGACCAATCCTCCTGATTACTATTAGTGTTAATCCCTAAGCATTTGTGGATTGTGGTTTTCATTTAAATAGCAGCATTTACTAAGTGCAGACTGTAAATGTGGACCACTACAAACTCTTGACTAGAGCTGATGTTTTCAAGAGTTCTGACTAAGTTTTACCACTCTTTTGCTTTGTTAAAAGGGCCTATGTTATGCTATTTTCTGACCTATGTTATGTTGTTTTCTCATCACAAATATATATATATATATATATATATATATATATATATATATATACAGTCCAGCACATAACTGCAGGGTGTAAGATGCTGGCAGGGAAAGCGTACATGGAGCGACATAACCAAGTAGCGGGCATAGTGTACAGAAACATTTGTGCAGAGTACGGGCTGGACCCAGGATCAAGGTGGGCAATGCCTCCAAAGGTTGTGGAGAATGAGCGGGCCAAGATCCTGTGGGACTTCCAAATACAGACTGACAGAATGGTGATGGCGAACCAACCAGACATCGTGGTTCTGGATAAGCGGGAGAACCAAGCCGTGGTGGTGGACATTGCAATACCGAGCGATGGCAATGTCAGGAAAAAGGAACACGAGAAACTAGAGAAATACCAGGGGCTCAAAGAAGAGCTGGAGAGAGCCTGGAAGGTGAAAGCATCGGTGGTGCATGTGGTGATCGGAGCACTCTGGGCCGTGACCCCCAAACTGGATGAGTGGTTGCAGCAGATCCCAGGAAGGACAACAGACATCTCAGTCCAGAAAAGCGCAGTACTGGGAACAGCAAAGATACTGCGCAGAACTCTCAAGCTCCCAGGCCTCTGGTAGAGGACCCGAGCTGATGAGGGTGAGAGAGACCAACCACCGTGGAAGGTGAGAAATGTGTTTTTTTTAATATATAACTATATATAACTATATATATATATATATATATATATATATATATATATATATATATATATATATATATATATATATATATATATATATATATATATATATATAACTAACATAACTAGTAACATATAAATAACAGACTACAATTTGTGAAAATGGGAGAATATTTATCATCTTGTTTGTGCATAACCGCTGGACTTCCACAGGGGTTAGTGTTGGGGCCCAAACTTTTCATGAGACATGGAAAAGTTCATATTAATGAACATTAATGAAATGCATTCCTTTTGCAGATGACACAAATATCTTGTGCATTGGGGAGAGTGTGCCCCAAATATTAGAAACTGTTTCATTAGAATTTAATAAATTAAAAAGTTGGTTTGATTGAATTAAATTGTCATTGAACTTTAAAAAAAAATAATAAAATAACATAAAAAATCATGATATTTGGTCATTGCAGGAGGAAAATCAAATACAACTTATAATAGATGATAGAGTAATTATTGAAAGAGTGACTGAAATTAAGTTTCTTGATGTAATTTTTTTTTTTTTTTTAAATGTAGGCAGCATTCAGTTTTGGGCAAGGCAAAGCAGGTTGTGAACCACAATTCTCTTTCCATATTGTACTGTACTTTAGTGTTATCATAGCTAAATTACTGTGTAGAGGTTTGGGGAAACACGTATAAAACCTCACTTCAACCATTATATATACTCCAAAAACAAGCCATCAGGATAGTTCATAATGCATGACCACACTGACTTACTTTTTTTAAGTCTCGTGTGCTAAAACTCATTGACATTGTGGAATATGCAACATTACCGATTATGTACAAAGTTAGCAACAATCAGCTTCCACATAATATTCAAAAAATGTTTACTGTAAAAAAGGGCAGCTATAATCTTAGAGGTGAACTCATGCTAAAGATGCCATTAACTAGAACAACTATGAAAAGTATGTGTATAACAGTGACGGGTGTAAAAATGTGGAATAATTTGAATTTATCACTTAAACAATGTCAAAGCATAAATATATTTAAAATAAGCTTAAAGACTAAAGATTATTTTTATTAAATATGGCTGAGAAGAAACGTGTATATTATGAACAGGTAATAGTAATAATTTACCACCACCCAGTGTGGAGTGAATGAATAATGAACTGTAAAGCACTTTGGGGGTCGTGAAAGGTGCTACATAAATGCAATCATTAATTAATTAATAAATAAAAGGTAATTAATAAAGTTAATATATTAACAAATTAACAAAATCAACAAAGAATATTCAAATGGGTACATGTATAGTAGGGAATAAAAGGATAAATAACAATTCATAATTAAAACAATATGTATATATAAATATTCACATATAACTAATCCTGGAAGGGGAACCCGAACAATAAGGGGTTGCTTCATGCTTTATTTTCTTTTTTGGTTACTGTAGTTCTTCTCTCAAACAGAAAACAGTCTGTTCCACTTTGGGATGTATTAAATTAGTTACTTGTCTATTAGTTCTGTTAATGCATCAACATGTTCACTTTCTTTTGGAATATTCCCAACAAACGCCCCCATCTGAGCACATATTTCTATTATTTCTTCTTCTTCAACTGTAGGTATTTGTTATCATGTGTATTATGTAATACCTCAACCTGGCATTGACCTGGCATAAGAATTGTCTTTCACACTTTAAAATTTGTCACCCTTTAATCGACACCATTGGCAGTTCTCTCCATTTTCCACAGGTGTAAGACCTTCCTTTTTTCCGAACATGCCCATGAAGAATCAGCTAAGGTCAAATAATGTGATCAGCCACACTCGAGCATCAGGGAAGGTACCAATCAGAATCAGCATCACGTTCATCTGCCCAGCATGTTGCATCCTGAATATAGCAGTGTGTGAGAGATAGTGGGAGGGGTGGGTTTAAACACATGATTAATCAGGAGTCTTGTATGGAGAGGGGCAGGAGAGGGGGGCATCCGTTTGTGCCAGAGACAGTAGTGTGTGTGAATGAGGTGAATGGGGTCTTTGGCGTCCAGCGGTAAGGTAATGAGAGAAGCCACAGTGTGTGCACCTCCAGCCTCTGCAGCGGAAGGAGAAGGGCATGAGGAGAATACAGAGAGGGACGGCTGCTGCTGATGGGGCTGAGGGTTAGCCATGAAACAAACTCACAGCAAACTGGCACACTGTACAAATGCAAGATTTCCTACAATAACTTGGTTTCACCCTACCGCTATGTCTCAATAACTATACACATGTGGCAGTGTTCACTTTTTTGAAAGCGGATTCTTTTGCTTCCTGAATAATATAATGATTATATAATATCTGAATAATATTCAACTTTTTTACAAATGTTCATAAAAAATAAAAGCTCTTAAAGGGTATTAAGACAGTCCTTTTCACAGAGCTTTTAGCAGACAGCGTATGTACAATTCTGCAAAGGGTCAGCTTAGTGATTATGTGTGCTATGGTGAGATGCAAAACCAGAGCACCCAAGGGATCTAAGGCAGGAACAAACACAGTGCCATTAGCCGTCTGTTCTGGCCTGTTCCCTCTTGACATTATGGAGAAAATGACATGCTTTTAGCGGTGACTGTTCATATAAGAGGGTTACCTCTGTCATTTAAAGTT
Source organism: Odontamblyopus lacepedii (assembly GCA_034769755.1). Taxonomy (NCBI): domain Eukaryota; kingdom Metazoa; phylum Chordata; class Actinopteri; order Gobiiformes; family Gobiidae; genus Odontamblyopus; species Odontamblyopus lacepedii. The sequence continues at coordinate 28,715,505 of CM068344.1, read as the reverse complement.
AAGAGCAGGTCGGAGCTGAAAGGAGCCAGCATCTCAAGAATAACCGTGTTCCACCGATAAAACACCCAGCGACATAGGAGCGCTACTTTTACTGGGCTTTCAAAGTGTAATATCTGCTCATAATGTATTGTTTTAGGAATGGAATAGGTCAGCAAAGGTATGTTTAGACCTGAAATGCTTTGCAACTATATAAAATGTGTTTTTTTTTTTTTTTATGTAAGGGCAATAAACCACAACTGGACATCATAAAACAAGAGCTATTAATTCTATCCTTTATCCTCCATTTGTCAATGCTGGATCCTTTGTAATTGATAAATGGTATTTGCATTGTGTAGGTGAAAAGAGCTGCTCTTTCTGCTGTAGTACAGCCTCCACCATCAGTACAGCTGCAAACCTCAGGCACTGACATTGATTGACAGATGTCAGATGTTACCTTCTGGTCCATATGGTAATCTTCATGCAATGATGCAAGCTTATTAACTACTTAATTTGAGGGTTAGGGTTAGGAGAAAAGGTTAGGGTATTCATTAAGTGTAAGTTCTTAATGAGCAATATTTATTCTTTACAAATTAAATCTTTGTTCAGGCTATTAAAAGTGTCAAATTATTAAGAGCTATCATTTATTCTGCATTTATCCTCCCCTTTTTCTTTTGTCAGCCACTTTGATCAACTCCTGCTCTATTATGTACACCTCAACCCCACCTGATGTAACAATGTGCATAAAGAGCGCTCTTTGATTAAGTTGTGTGCCTCTTCAGAAGGCCTGACCCTATGGACCACCCCAGCACCGTTCAGAGACTGTGCTTTAGGTTTGTTTGTCCTCTGTTTTGTTTAGTCATTAAAGTTGTCACACTGCGTTTGGATCAAAGCGACTTGAGGAGGGGCACAAATTACCATCTTATATATTAGTGCTGACACCTCATTAATGAGATATAATTTGTCAGAGCAGCAGCAAAATTGAGAAGGATTGTTGGAGGGTTTTTTTATCTCCACACATTTCAGAGGGACCCACAAGGAAATGGGTTTTATCAGCGCGGTTATGCATTTTTAAACCATTTCACTGACTTAAAGGCCCTATGTTGTGCAAAACTGTGTGAGCTTTAATTCATGTTATAAATAGAGCCCGACCGATATGGATTTTTTGAATCGGATATGATACCGATATAACAGTCTTTGGAGCTGCCGATAGCCGATATAACACCCGATATATTTAGTGACGTTAAAATTCACTGTAAATCTTTAGCTGATTATAAAAATTAGGTTTGACTCCATTAGATTTTAAGTTGGGTTTATTTAGGCTACATTTATAGTTATTCTGACTCTTTAGAGTCATATTTAAAGGTTGGCCTAAAGTAAATAAACTACCAATACTAGCAATACGTGTGCTGCGGTAATTAATCATATGCATAAATGCATTCACACCTCTATTCACACCTCATTTACCTATCAGTGCAGGTCCAGTAACATGTGTAGTGTAGTGTGTTGCACTATAGCCACTTAGCATTAGGCCAATTTAAGAGAAAGGCTATATGTGAGGTAGCTAACAGCAGCTAATCACTAACCAAAAGTAGCTTCAAAACCGACACATTTGCATCAGTCACCGCTCACACAGGCTACTCTCAGATAACAAGTCTTCACAATGAAATGTCCTTTTTAGTTTGTGAAAAGAATATAATCCAGCATGTTGACAGCAGCTGCGTGTGTCCTCTGTCTGCATTACAAAAAATAATTTTCTAGCATAGTTAAACTGACTTGAATTAAGCAGATTCACCTTAAAAGATTAATTTTAAGATTCTTTTACTTAATAAGAGGAGATTTTTTTTACTTGTTTCAAGATATTCTATCCTGATTTATCTTATCTAGATATTACAACTTATTCTAAGAACTTTTTATATTAAATCAAGCCAGGTTAAGCCTCTTTAACTTCCTTCTTGAACCGATAAGGTGAAAAATCTTGCCATAAATGCCTTGAAACTAGTGTTTTCTGCTTAGAAGAAGATTCATATTTCATCTTGTTTTAAAAAAACTTGGTAAGTGAAAATTTCTTATTGCACTGGCAGATAATTTCAATTAAAATAGGGCATTTTTACCTCAAAATTGGTACTTTTTTTCTTATTTTTGATAGGCCTTTTTTGCAGTGTATGGGACTGTCCTCTCTTCTTCGCACTCGCACTTTGATAAAAACAAGCAGTAGTTTTGTTTCTGGCCTAAACTGCACTGAAGTTCTTTTTATTTATAGTCGGCGTCCTGGATCAGACACTTGAGCATTTAAAGCCAGCGCCTCAGTGTTGCACACTGATGTTAACAAGAGGACATGCGTCTCATGATGTGACTCTCGGGTACGTTCAGGGGCAGTACAGCGTCACAGACAAATGACTCCTCAGATAAATACTGGTGCGGCGCCACATATTAGGACATTTATCTGTCTGTAAATTGGATTAAATGGACGCAATACAGAGAGTCTATGCTTTATAAAGAGGTATAACATGCCTACGTGGACTATCGGCCCATATCAGCAAGATTTAGGCCGATAGCCGATATGTCTCCAAGTGCCCATATCGGCCAGGCTCTAGTTATAATGCTATTACTTTATCAAAAACATACCTGGAGTTGTGTTTTCTTTTATTCATACAAGTTTGAGTAATCCTTTGTTATTAGTTTATCTACATCTCCAAAGCTGAAAATGCCCTGTTCCACCTTGTGATGTCATGAAACGGTAGTCTTCAGGTTAATAACTACCTTTTACATTTTGCATAGTAGAGATTGACAGTTCCAGGTCTGCAATCATTCAAATGATTCTGGTGCAGGTGTTTGTTTAAAAACACAGTGGAGCACTTGCTGTATTGCCACAAGAGATCACAAGGTGGAAGTGGAAGGTGGAGTGTTTTCTGTTTGGGAAAAGAACTCATCTTAAATATGCAGGATTTGTGTGTTAAATTTGTGAATTAAACAAAACACAGCTCCAGGTATGTTTTTGATGAGGAAACAACATTATAACACAGATCAGAAAAGAGCGTAATGTGGGTCCTTAAACCAATAACATTACACTGAATACATATATTTTAAATCCATATTGCTGATTCATTTACATATTCTGTGAGTAGGGGTCACACAAGTGTCTTTGGATAAGTTACTTTGAATTCATCATCCCTAATTTCGCCCTCTCATATAAATCTGGACTGAGGCACATGCACCATGTTGAGTTGTGGTTCTTTAGAGGCTGAGGTTTTCCTGTTGGCAGCAGTGTTTATAATTAGCTGCTATGGCTGGATGTTTCGAGACATTTTGCAGGTTGTCAGGCCGTGGAAGTGCTGGTGCAATGTGATTGACGGTGAGTGGGCACGGTGGTGAGGGCTGTGGTGGCTGCGGTTAGCCCAGATTGGCAGCCTGCTTTCTCTTAATGCCTTTTTAACCGTCTAACATTATAGCTTACTGGGAGTGTTTATTGCTTCACTTCTGAGATTCTAGGTTTGGTTTTCTCTCTCCCATGAAACCTCACTGGGCACACAGATGTACTAGTGATGGATAGACGGCTGTGTTTGCCCACTGCTCATGTGTGTTAAACCAATCACAAATTACAGCACAAGAAGAGGACAGGATCTCTGAGCTGAAAAGACAGCGACTAATGAGAAAAGTTACACCGGTTTTACTTTTAATGAGAAGACTGTGACTGTGGCTCACCTTAGCTGGTATACAATAACAATAACACCAGACCTATACACAAGCCTTTGTATTCTGTTTGTGTCAGGAGGTCAGCTACTTGATGAGACATTTTTCTGGCCATAAATCTTATTAGTGTGTCAGGCAAACAAGAAAACGTATCCAAGCATTTGGACTGTGGAGAGAAGCATTAAGAAGTGAAAGAATTCGCTGTAAAAGTAAAAATATTCCCACCATCAAGGGGAAAATCGATCAACTCATCCTTTTTCACTAAACCATGGTCCAGTTGAAAGTGACCAAATGGACTCCATCATCTACACAAATGTATTTTCTTTTTTGTCACTGTCATTATGTAAATGTTTATTGCTTCAGTTTAAGCTGTGTAAAATTTTGGTTGGATGCTCTTTCTATTTGTCCTTTTACTGTCCCAGTACAGCAGCTACAAGAGTTGGTTACATTTATATTACAAACTCAGCCCCAGACAAATAAATCCCACTTGGCCAGTCTGACATTTTAAAACTTTTTTCCATTGCAGTAGCTAAACTTCCTGTCAAATATTTTCTTACAACAAATGCCCAGTTTGCGGTAGCTGTAGTGTGGGGAATCAGGGAGTGTGTTAGAACTGCAGGTTGTATTAGCTCGTTTTACTGTGCTAGCCTTATGTCTTCATCTGTGGAGGATTAGCATGCAGCAGTGGCCCGCGCTATGAGCTGAGCCTCCCTCTGATTAGCAGTGATGCATTTGAAGCATCCACAGGGAGAGACAACGCCACACTCTCCAGCGCAGCATACCGTAGCATTGTATTATGAACTGTGTGTAGGGTGTTAAGCAGATGTTTAATGAATGCTGCTCAGTAGAGAATTGTGAAGAAGACTCTTAGGCCAGTGCTGTGCATATGTCCTGAATGGGTCGAACAATTTTGACATTCCTTTTTGTCAAAAAAAAAGCGTTACACTTTCCATTTCTCCAGAGGCATTCAAGAAGTTAGGGAGAAGGGTCCTTGAGTAATATTTCATGATATGTGTATCAAGCCTGGTGCAAAAACATATTGTACATTATCCAGGATGTTGTTAAGGTTCAATATCTAATTTTTCATCATTGATAATAAAATTTAATTATTTTATGTTGAAAATACTTCTCCTTTTATGTACCTCCACTCTTGCCATTAGTTGCAGTGACTTTGAACCAGAAAATTAGAGTGACATCTTAAATAGCTATTGTGAGTGAATGTAAAGGTAATAGAAAGGTAAAGGCTAGTAGAAGAAAGGGAGCAGGAGAATGGTGGGTGGCAGACTGTAGCCACTGCACCCTTGGGTGATATGTGCTCTGTGTGGTGTGCACAGGGAAAGCTACAGATGAGTAATGGCCTCTGACGCGTACGTCTCTCTTGTCTCGTCCTCCATCCGTTTCATCATTACATGCCATCAATCTCTCCATTTCTCAATCTTCCTGCCAACTCACATTGTCCTGCACCACTTTTCCCCTGCTTTCTCTTTTCCCCGAACATTGTCTGACAAATCCTCAGGGTTTAAACTTCTGTTTTAGTTGTTTCTTCTTTTGCACTCTCACCTGAACACTAGTTCACTGTCCTGAACAAAGTTTGTGACGGCGTATTCAATTATATCAAACATATAGTATATCAACTTATTGTTCATTATATACAAACTAGAACAATATATTTTGGGACTCGGTGGTAGAATAAATAACTTCTGACTAATTATTATTAGTTAATTCTGCTCTTGATTAGTTGCAGTTCATGTCTTTTAATGATAAGCTACTGTATATTTAAAAAATGGTTCACCAAAATGAACCTGCCTGTTTGTGTCAATGGCATAATGTGGTTTCAATACCATCATTACCTATCGCTATATTTCTCTGAATATTGTGCTTCAAAATGAATTATTGTGACAAGCCTATAGTCGACTAATTGAAAATTTAAAAAAAGAAAAATCTTTAGTGGACTTTGAAAATAAATGTAGGATTAAACAATATAGGAATAAGATTTTTAGTCTGTCATCACCACAGCAAACACTTGCACCGTGATTTGACAGATTTTTATCCAAGGTGCCAACCGCATTTCTGTGACTGGAGAGGGGAATGTGGCTGTCATATTTTTGTAAACTTAACTTAGAGCATGTCAGGAAAATTGCTTTAGTATAAGTACCATTACAAGTTATATTTTCACCTCTAGCTTTAAAGCACTCTGTCATCAGCTCTACTTGTCCATGGACACAATTGCACGTAAATACTAGCATACTGACATGCACCAAAAAGCATCAGTCAAGAGTAATGTTGTTTAGTGTAATTCACTGTTGTAGCCTCTGCCTCTCAAAAGGAATCATTATAGAGATTACATAATGGAGGTCATTTTTCTTCCCAACACATACAGCTCTGTGATGCCAGGACAAAGTGTTTGGGAGGCGGGAGGAGCCTGTTAGCTGGGAGCTGAGAATCAAATGGGTCCGGTGTGGAGAGTCTAAATCAGTGGCTTCTAGCTTTGCTCCTCTGTTCAAATCCATGCCCATTACTCTTAACAAACCAGAATAGATCTGCAGTATTGATCTGTTGGCAGGAAATACCGTGTTCATGCACATGCTGTCAGGTTAAGGAGCAGGATATCTTAACTCCAATTCTCCTTATTATGGTGATATCTGCACTTTGGAGCTGAATATGGTTAGAAAGTGTGGAATTGTTACAGAGGCTGAGTCCTGTGACCAAAACATTTTTCAGTATTATTTATAATTGACATCTAAGATAACAATCTCATAGTCTATAGCTGGTGAAATGAGACAAAGGAAATTATATGTCATGTATTATATTATTCCTAAGAAAATGGTAAACAAATGTAACTTTGATACTGCTTGCAAAATGTAGTATTTGTATGGCTGAGTTTAATTCATGATATGAGGTAAAATTCAGGCATTCAGTGAAACATAATTCTATGTATGTTTTTATTTAGCTCAACTGCATCAATTGAGAGTACTTAGTTAAGACCTTTATATCGTTCATTCTGTGTGAAGAGGTTGTGTGGTTGGGGACCTCAGAGTGCTCCATCCATGTGAGCTATGTGGCTAATGGCTATAGCTGTAATAGCACATGTTCTGTAATTACTTTGACATCATTCACAGTGATTGTACTGTAAACACTCATTGATTTTCTGTACGATCTATACAGAGAGGACACCCTCTGACAAGGTTGTGCCTATAAAAACTGTCCACGCAGGTCTCTATCCTTGACCGTAACCATTGCTTTACACTAGGCTACTATTAATTAGATGTTGATCTTACTAATTAACACAGTCCTTCTTAATTTCTTCCTGGCACTTGTGTTCACGTGGCTCACTTCACTTGTGGAGTTGTGTTTAGCGCCCTGTTTGATTTGCTTCACTGGAGTAATGAGTTTGGAAAGCCGACAAAAATGGTGAAGTGTATTTTGAAGGAGCCTCAGGATGATTTGAAGTCCTGGGGGCTCTGAGCGGCAGAAGTGCGCTCTCCTGCGTACTCCCACTCGTGTATGTATTTACTCAGGGATGAGCGCAAGATGCACCCTGCGCCGCATCATTTATCTGCTGTGTTATCTGTGTGTCTGTGTGTGTTTTCAATGCAGAATGAGGGGTTCCATGCACAAATGTTTTTTGAGAGAAAAAAGGAAAAAGGCAGAAGGAAATCCAAAGAAACACAGAATATATATATATATATATATATATATATATATATATATATATATATATATATATATATATATATTAGTCTTGACAGTGACAGTGGGAATGATTTAAAATAGAATTGTAATTTAATCTGATAATCTGATGAAATGTGGAATTTTATAAACCTATGGTTACTTCCGCTTCAATACATACAGTATTAGTGGGAAAAGCTAAAAAACTAGACACATTTATCAATGAAAGACGTTTCGTCAAATACAGTAATTCCAGTTTTACATTTTATACATTTTAATATTGCTTTTATTGTATATTCTTCTTCTTTCAAATAAATGTTGACCTCATGGAATCTCTCCTCTCTATGTTCAGTGATTTATATTTGACATACCACTGTCTTTGTTAGACAAAATTTAACCAGAGATAAAGCTTAAAAGTTCAAGCAGCAAATCAAACAATTGGATAAACACAGCAAAAGCGCTTAGGCTCAACGATTTACCTGGTAAAAGGAGCTTATTGAGAACAAGTATGAGATAAGGAGTGCTTTACAATGGAGAGATAAAGACAAGTGCTCTAGATTAAGCCTAATATAACAGAGCAGCATTTATCTTCCCCGCCAAATCTTGTTGACTAAACAATAACAGCTGTGACTGAGGGTTTTACAAATACTCAAATCACAGCATCCTCTCATGCCAAAACTATTCCAGTTAGTAGAGATGGGAACGGGCCCATGCCTGCTTAGCCCTGTGGCCAGCATGAACAATGCATTGTGTCCAAGTAAACATGGAAGTTATTAAAAATGATGATCAATATTTAATTTGTATTAAGAGTGACTTACCACTTTTAATGAGTGGAGTAAACATCTGAGACTGGGAGATATAATGAGCAGACTGTCCCAGTTTATTTGCTTTTTTGGTCTTTTACTATGTGGATGTAGAGTTGTTGTATTATATGATTACTGTAATAATGGTGTTTTATATCACAATCCATCAATTATGCATGCCCTAAAATATTTCCTCTAGTAAACATGTACCACCCATTTTAACACAAAATATAAATCTGAATGTAATATTCTACTGACCAAACAAGGTCATGTTATTTACTGTTTCTCAGTCTGTATCAGCTTCACAGTGCAGTGTATTTACCCTTGCACACCTCTGTGTATTGTCCTATTTAGCATGGTTTCCACTCCTGCATCCTAATAGCCCCAGAGAGCAGGGCCTCTGCTGTCTGCTATTAGTGAGCAGCACAGATCAATGGGCTCAGGGACTGCATTGCCAACCTGTTAGCATCCCCATTCAGAATCACTGAACTGTGGCTAACACCGCAGCTAAAGTGTTTGCTTGTATAGAGTGTAAAGAGGGATGGCCCACCTGTACCAGCCCTGTCCACACCTCTGCTCCTCAGCTCCTAACAACTGACTGAGTTATCTACCCAAGGGGTTTTCCACGGTTACTGCCTTTACCCAATAATCACCCTTGGAGTCTTCAGACTTTTAGCACTAGATCACAGTGACTTGGTCAAAGAGAGTAATGGAGATGTTTGAAACATGAAAAAGGCTGTGCAAAAAGTTATCTGTAGGTATGGTGCTTATTTATCCTCTGAATGTCTTTGATTGAGATGCCCTTTCTATATTTAATAAATGGAACCACTTATGATTATAGACTCCGTTTATTGAACACTCTGATTAGCTAGAGGAGGGTTTCTTGGCACCACTAAGAGCTTAACATAGTGTACATGGAAAGCTTTATAAATGAGAGAGAATTAGTTGTAACCCAAAAGATTAAATACAGTGGATGTTAATGTCAAATGGCTCAGATTTGGTCTAAATGTGTCAGCTGTGGCCCTGGCTGATCTTTGTGGGTCAAATGTTTGTGTTTATGCCTGGACGCTCCCAGAGACACTGAGCATATGCATGCTCACACAGGCACATGCATAATGAAGCCCCCTCTCTCTCTCTCTCCATCTCTCTCCCTCCTTCTCTCTCTCCACGCTATCAGAATATATCAGCATATGGCTCCCCCCTCTGAGACAGTGTCGAACAGACCTATTCAGGTTGAATTTTGCTCCAGAGATCTTGACCTAGAATGAATGACAGTGGAAGGATGGGTATAGAAAAAGAAGTTAAAGTTACACATCTTGTTAACCTAGTGGAGTGTGGGCGTGTGGGTAATTTTTGAGAATTAGGTCCAGTCTCATTTAACATACAAAAATACCCACATTTTTGTACAGCTTGAAGCATAGCCATTAGCTATTTTAAACCCGGTCAATTTTTCTTTTTAATGGTACATATTTCCCATTTGTAATGTGGCAATATTTAGTATGCGATAGAATTTTTTTAGCACAAAAACTAAGGCAAATGAACACCCAGACCCTCTAATATCCCCTAATGCTTCCACCGCCCCCCTTTCCTCCCTCTGCACAACCATGAAGAGCATAATTACATTGTGGTGAGCACCAGCACCTTTCTTATTTTGAGGAGACATAGTGAGCATCCTATTGCTTTGATATCCTGTGCAAAATAAATACAACGTAACTCATCAAGGATTTAAAAGAAGTATTTCATGCACACTGGAGCTCTTTAGAAAGGTGGGCGTGTGAGTATTTTCAATGCTGACTGTGCGCCAAATAAATCATAGAGGAAAATAACGACAAGGAATGGATTGAGATGCTTATGAAAGGATAAAAAGACAACAGGGAGATAAAAGCATGGTTCATACAGTGGTGAACTTCAGTAATTTGTTCATTTACTTAATTCTGCTAGGAATATTTCCGCCACAACTTTGAGGTAGAGGTGATGGGGTGTGCCAGTCTGCGATTGTGCACAAGAATATTATACAAATTAGAAAACAGACTGTGTGAAAGAAAATCCACAAGCAACAGAAATAAAGATAGTTATTTTGTTAACATATTATTTGTAATTTTAGGGGTGTAATGGTACATGTATTTGTATTAAACTGTTTCGGTACGGGATGTTTGGTTCGGTGCAGGGCTGTGCACGAGTGAGTTCGTGCAATTTGTGTCGACTTAAGTCAACAAGCTGCCGCTTTGAATAAAACGGCTGATTTTGTCAAATAGGGTATCAAATTTCATTCAAGCTCCCCTACATGGCAGACATATAATACTACATCCCCGACTCAGAATTTCATCATGCTTCTATCCTGAATAGTCGAGTTACAGCATGTTGAATGTGCGAGTGGAGTTAGTTTTCGAGCGAGCCATTCATCAGAGCGATATTGTCTAACTTGGCGGGGAAAAGGACGGCCGCTCAGTGCGGGGGAATTCCCACAGCCCCGGGAAACGGCGAGATACAGGCGAGAGGAGCCATAAAGTGCACAGCCGTCCACACCTCGCCGCAGCCCCGGGAAGCAGCAAGCTGTGTGCGGCTGCGCTGGGTGCTCCAGGTCAGGAGTGACTGTCGACTAAACCAGAAATGAACCAGGTCTGAACCAGGTCTAAGCCAGGACTGAACCAGGTCTAAACCAGGTCTAAACCAGGTCTAAACCAGGTCTAAACAGGGTCTGAACCAGGTCTAAACCAGGACTGAACCAGGACTGAACCAGGTCTAAACCAGGTCTAAACCAGGACTGAATCAGGTCTAAACCAGAAATGAACCAGGTCTGAACCAGGTCTAAGCCAGGACTGAACCAGGTCTAAACCAGGTCTAAACCAGGTCTAAACCAGGTCTAAACAGGGTCTGAACCAGGTCTAAACCAGGACTGAACCAGGACTGAACCAGGTTTAAACCAGGTCTAAACCAGGACTGAATCAGGTCTAAACCAAGAATGGACCAGGTCTAAACCAGGTCTAAACAATTATCATTATAATTATAATAGTTATTATTATTATTAGTAGTAATGATTTTCAGTTTGTTTACTATTTACACTTTACCTGAGCATTCAGTGTTGTGCAGTATTGTAGCATACACAAGGTGAGGGGCCTTTTAGAGGGAAAGAAGTGCTGCATTTTATCATTTAAACATGTGATATTTTTTGCATTTTGTTCCCATACTGTACCGAAAATGAACCAAGCGTGGCCTCAAAACCGAGGTACGTACCGAACCATGATTTTTGTGCACCATTACACCCCTAGTAATTTTGCATGTAATGGTCATTAAGAGAAAAGAAATCTCACCAAAAGACCGGGATCACCTGTTTCAGTTGACTGGCATATGTCAATGTTGCGTGGTCAAAATGCCCCAGTATTTTGTACGCAAAGGCTGCCTGGGGTCCAACATGCTAGGTTGTAACCATGGTGAGAAGATCAAGAGTTTACCTTCAGTCAACAGTACACAGGGCTTGACTTGCTCTGCACAGATCACAAAGAGAGCACTTCAGTACCAGCCAATAAAGAAGCACCCTCAAGCTTTTGTATCACCACCATCTTTAAATTCTTTACTTTTCCTTCTAGCTTTCCTTCAATTCAATGACACTGACTTCGCTTTGAAAGCTATAGTATATTAAAGTGTCGGGGGCTGTTTTATTTAGTCTATTGGAAGTACACTTGAAAAACAAGCACTGTGGGCAATTTCAACAATCTGTTTTGAATGTTTTGTTGGAGTCACAAACAACAGTCGGCCTATATTGCAAATTGTCAAACTTCTCAACCCTTTGTGCTAAAAACGATGAAGAGATTTGCTCACAATGAGATGTAATTGCGTGCAGACCCATAAAACATACAGTCATGATTTTAAATCAGTGCTGTTTTGTTACCAGCAGCCTTCGCTCTGTTTGTCTTTGTCTCTTAGTGCTGCCCTGATTACGCCATTTTCAGACTGTACCCTGTGGTTTTCTCCTCAGTGCCCCCTTTAAAGGTGTCACGACCAATGTGCATGAACACTCCGGGGAGATTTATTGTTCAAGCCGCGCACAGCGGTGGAGGTGTTACATGTCACGCTGTTGGTGGAACACTTCTCTACAAAATGGCCACAACAAAAAATATGTTGTTAAAGCCACTGGTTTTAAGTGATAGTCCAAAATCCAGGTCACCTATGTTCCAGTATCAGGGCTGTATGATGCAACTCTTCCACATTCAATTATCTAACCTACTTCAGGGTAAACATGGCCTTCAGCAACTTACCATCATTTCTTCAGATTGATTAGAGAGAGAATGGGTGGAGGGGATGGATTTGCTCCATTAATGCTTATCCTGTTTTTACTGCTACTGCTATTACTTGGTTTGAAAACCAAAGCTCCAAACTCTTTCTCTCAAAGTGACAGATTTGATTAACATTTGTTGTAATTGGCGAAATGGTTTGCGGGACTATACATTGCAGGGAGTACACGCGTTCCTGCAGTCTCTCTCTCTTTGACCATTAAGGGTATTTAACCATTACCACACTGTACTTTTCTCTGTCAGTGTCCGAGTTTGATGCTCAAAGCTGAGGTGCCACAGGCCCATGCTTGTGTCACATGTTTAGGCGAGGAGAGAAGTGTCATGCATGTACTTATTCTGTGACATTTGCATGACTCAGCACACAGTATGGTATGGCTGGAGTATATTGATACTGTGGACTGTTAAATTGTGGCACCAGAGCTGTTCGGGTACAGTGTTTTGTCCCCATCCTTGTGCCCTATGGTGAACTAGTACACTGTCTTTGCACACAACCGTATTAAGCCTTATTGTCTCCTGTTCATTGGATCGACATTGTTGGAGCATTTTATGGAGACGTATTAGTCAAATGGGCCATCATCATCCCCATCGGCGAGTCAGATGATGACTTTTGGCAGAACCCAACAACAGCGCAACGCCAGACTGCCTGAGCCACTGCCATTCTATCACACACATACACATGCACACACTGAAACCACAAAAACAAGCTGTTCCTCATTAGGGCCACAAACATGAAAGATGGGAGTGTGAGGAATGGGATATGATGAAGAGGACAGCATAAGCTAAAAGTACGAGAAACACCAAGGACAAAGAAGTAAGAAAATGTGTTTGTTCCACTATCATGGGCAGAGAAAGCTCCCCCAAGCCCCCTGCCATGGCACCCTCACTCACACTTCCCACCATGCCCCATCAACACTGGTGTTCCCATAGCAACAGGAAACAAGGAGGTGAGGAGGTAGGAAGAGAGGAAGTGTGCTAAAGATTAGAGTGGAATTTTGCTGTGACTGCTGTTGCTGCTGCCTGGATTTGACCAATCTGGTGTTGAGGCTTTAAGATGCTCTAATTCTCTCCCCTTGCTTTCCCCTCTATCATCCGCACACACACTTGAAAGGAGACACCAGGTCAGGATGAAGAAAACATCTTAGAGAGATCATTGCAGGAACAATTCTGTCGAGGAAGAAAGAATATTGTTTGAAGTGTTAATCAATATTTATGTCTTAATGCATGGATATTGAAATAAGGAATCTTACAACTGCACCATTTTATGTTTTTTATCTTAAATATAAAATATTTGGTGGAAAGTTCTAGTACAAAGAAATAGCTTAAATTATAACTTGTTTTATGTTAGAGTTGTGAGTTGATATAACTGAATAATGTCAGTTGCAATTTTAATGTTATAATACTAAAGTTTTGATTCAATAAAATTGTGTTTTATTTCAGCCCATTTAACCACTTAGAGGAAGAGAATAAAGGGGAAATTGTGTTCCTCCAGTTTTTCACCTCCAGTTGTGGCTAGCATGCCGCGTGTGTGCGCTCATTAGCAGGTGGCAGCACGCGGTTGCTCGTTAGCACAGAGCTAGCTGAGCACTGGGGCATCGCTGCAGCTTCATTAGCTCCTGTGACATTTATCTGAGCGTTTCCACCGTCTCCATGGCAACCACAAATACACTTGCTTATAAACATTCACAAACTCCCCTTTCATCTGGTTATTTATAGTTAATAACCGAGGTTATAGTGCTCATTTGGCAACCAGATAAAATGCTTCTAGCATGATGCCTGGTTTGTAATTTCTCATAATATTGTGACAATGGTCCATGATCAATGTAATAAACTATATATAGTTGAAACAAGGCTGCCAGTCCATTCCATTGGCCCCTCCAACCACCACTAACCACCTGTTAACACACACACCACACTTAGTGAAATGTCTTGCCCAAGGACACAACGCCAGTGTGCACTAGTCAGAGGGGTGTTCGAAGTACTTGCTAGAGGATCTCATCCTCCTAGGATGGCCTGTGTATTTGTTTAATTTTACTCAATTCTGTTATGTTGTGTTAAGTTTGTTTTTCCCCAAAGACTAGAATGAAACATGACTTTCAAGGCCCATTCGGCCATTGTGTATTTGCTTGTTGTTGCGTCATCCACAGTGTTTTAGTGTGAGGTTTGTGTCAAAATGTGTCACTGAAGGTGTGAGTGTCCGGTGTTAGCACCTCTGTACACGTGCCGCTGTGTGTCTATGAGAATGCTGACCTGAACCGCCCTCCTCCCTTGGGGGTGAAAGTGATGTTTCTCAGTCTAGTTGTCAACAAGATTAGTTCCCCTGTGGGAGCGTTACACATCCAGCAAACAGACTGCAAATGAGAAAAGGAGGGTGACGGGTAGGCCCTTGCAGAAGTCACTCACAGGGGTTTGTTTTGTGGAGGCTGCAGTTTTGGGGTTAAGGGAGTCAGTGAGGATATGTGTTTTAGAGCAGAAGCAGAAGGAGGAAACAGCAGGGAGATGCAAGCAGTCAACCTGAACTGTAGTCCGTGTGTATGCATGTGTGATATGGCTATGCATGTGTCTGTGTGTTGGCTGGTTTCTGAGAGACCATGCTGAGCTCTGAGCTGTGCTTGCTTCTAGACCTGGTTCGTATGCAGCTGTCTTCTTCCCTCTCTCTCTTATTTTTATTCTAGCCCTACCTTCCTCAATGTCTCAGGCCTTTTTTTCCATTGTCTGTGAGCACCAAGTATGTGCCTGACTGCCAGTTGGTCTCCAGCTGTGAACAAGGCAAACACAGTGGATAGCAGGCAGTTTCTGAGGACCAGGCAGCTCATCCTGTGCTCCCATTACCCCTAAAATGGGGAATGTTTCCTTTTTTCTGTTCACAAATAACCAGTTGAACTTTTCTGGTCAAACAGTCTCTTCATCGCCCCCACACCTATCACTCCCATAACTGACCAAATAAAGAGAGAGTTCTATTGCACAACGCCTATCAATAACTTAAATTATCAGCTAAAACCAGCTTTTACGGAATATAATGTGATATAATGCTAAGCTGTAACCAGCTGTATGAGTCACATTATTGTTGATATTTCTTTATTCATATTTGGATTTTTACAGTTACATTTACGTGTGTTTGCTTTAGTTGCTATCAATGGTGGGTTCCTATTTCATGAAATACATAATCAGTAATCATTTGCACTAGTTAGTTTGTAACACTGGATATGAGGATGTAACAAGTCATGATTTTTTTTTTTCCAGAAACCTCAGATATATACTCAACCACAGAGAACAGAGTGCAGATCAAGCCTGCCAAGTCACAGTCCTAGCTACAGCGAAACTGGAGTGATGGAAGCAATAGTTAAGCTATTAAGACAAACAATTGTCTCAAATTGAGAGGGAGAGAATGGAAAGGAAGAAAAGAGGGAGGGAGATGGAGAGGCTAACGCAGGAGTGGATCCACTCAACGACTTAATCTGAGCCCCAGGACAGTCTCCTGCTGCGCAGCACACACTCTCACAAACATGTGCACACTACACACCACACTCACTCTGTGTGCTGCAATAACACCTTGTCAGTCTTGGCCAAGGGGCAAAGGGAGAGTGCTCATTCCTTTGTAGTGAGCAGCGTCACCTACTTCCAATCACCTCAGGATACAACTGAGCATGCAATCTTCACAAGAGTGATCTTTACATGGCCCTGTGCCTTATGGCTACAGAGTCAAACTCTTCTTTGTCTCAGTGGGTGAAGAATGGCGTCCGGAGTACAGTGAGGACAATGTCCTCCATGAGGGAGGAGCAGCTCTGACACCAGCTATTGTATGCTTTCTCCCATGGACTGGCTCGGGCCTCACATAAACAGCCAACAATAAGGGATTGTCTCAAGCGCTTCTCCCTGGGTATAGCTCCCATACTACAGCTCTGGGATGGGATGGACAGGCTTCAGCACTTTGAACCCAGCAACCATACAGGCCTAGCCCTGAAAGCTATTGCACATTTATGTGCTTAAACACTGGCTTCAGAGCTTAATAGGAGCAATAACTTCTGTCCCTGCCTCTCTGAAGGGGTTGCATTGCATTGAGGCCTGTGCACTTTATCGGACAGCTTAGTAGGAGCACTCGTGGCCCCAAGGACTGTTAGCACTGGTTTGGCTCGTTGACTCTTTCTCCACTCTGGCATTTTATTTGACATGTCCTTTAAGTCCTTTAAAGAATTGGGCGTTTCTGCTGAGCGCCTCGGCTCTTTCTGCAAAAGATGGATGGCGCGCATTCAAAGGTCTGCATTTTTCTCTCTCTTTTCCTCAGTGTTTCTCAATCTCCTAAAGTCTGTTTTGCTGTATGTCATTTCATGGCATTAATGCTGTCAGATAACCAGTCTTAAGATTTGGCTTTGTTTTGTTACTGCCCCTGTTCTAGTTATGGCGGCTGCAGAGTGCAGAGTAATCAAACACATCAACATTGTTTCATTAACTGTTTTTTTTAACCACTTAGAAGTTTGCTGTCCTTAAACACAGTTCTCCTCAGTTGTCTTTAGTACTGCTGCTGCCATAGTCTCAACCAATTTAGTTGTGTTAATTTACTGTAAATGTTTTGGTGTCGTTTTTACTTTACATCAGTGGTTGACCAGAGGAAAAACCTATAGACTCCATGTGTAAATTAGTGCATACAGTTACATGGGCATCTGTTAGTTAATAGTTGCCTGTAGTGGTTTTGGAGCTAATCTCTCATACACAGCTTCACATTAACAGCTGAAAAGCCTGGATTCATTCAGGCACTCAGACACAAGCAGATGCTCACACATGGCACTGCCTGGACAGCTGCACGTCGACATACATTCAGTGTGTCTCTGCTTCTTATCACAGATCACATGTCAGTGCAGCACAGTGAATAGACCCACGTCTGCGGCATACATTAAATACGGACTTTGTGCTGGATATGCAGTTCAGTGAAATGGCAGAAGACATGTTTTATCTGTGGGTTTTGTGCAGGAGTACATGAACAGTAACTAAGCTTTGAAGAGAAGTGTTAGCAACTGTATGAAACTTACCTCACCTCTTTTAATCCATAAAACATGAACACTGCTGTATGGTTTTGCTGAGTTCTAAAAACTGGTGAATACATAAGTATGGTAATTATTCATCATAAGCATCATAGACAGATCAAGTATATAGACCACACTGTGATACAATTTAATAGATATGATACTGTTCAGGAAACACCAAGTGAGGAGTTAAAAAAGAGACTGTGGAATGAGAATAAGAACCAAGGCCCGATGCCCCATTTCACCAGTACTATCCTAGAAAGCTGTTTCTCTCTCATGGTGCAACATTAGAATCAGAGAAGGGGCTAAGAGGTACATGGTCTTTAACAGAATTGTTGGAAATTCAGGCCTTTAGGAAGATTGTATGGAATCTCTCCTGCAGCTCTGTATCTATAGTCAATAGAAACTATCAAAGTGGTACAAGTGAGAGCAAAGGCTGAACTTTGTGATCTAGTCCATCACAGAACTCCTGTAGCTGTCATACAGGTGTTGACATTTGGGATTTTGAGTACAACAAAACTTTTATTGCTAAAATGTATACTTACACGTTTCTATTTGTGTGTTTTTCTTTACAGTAATGGCACTCCTGGGAAGATGAACGGGGCACTGGAACATTCGGACCAGCCTGACCCGGATGCCATTAAGATGTTTGTTGGTCAGATTCCGCGCTCCTGGTCAGAGAAAGAGCTCAAAGAACTATTTGAGCCTTATGGAGCAGTTTACCAGATCAACATTCTCCGAGACCGCAGCCAGAACCCTCCACAGAGCAAAGGTAATAGAGTGTAAAACTATTATGTGTTAGCCTCCGAATATGGGCGTGTAGTACTTGTTTTGTGTTGTAAGCTGACATAAATGGTTGTACCAAAGATATAATGTGCTAAATTGCAGTTACATTTCATGCGCCATTTAAAGACAAAGCCATGTCAGACATAAAGGTTTAGTTGTTCAAATCCACATGATTTGCAGCCATTTTCTCACTTTCCTTTTCACTTTTGAAGATGTTTTTTTTTCCCTATTGATGAATTTGTCAAGTAAAGCTGCAAATAATACAGACACTAGCAATGAATAGGGAGACAATAGTGCTGCCATACAAACAGGCATCAAGCAGTGGGGGGGCTGATGACAGGCCTCATGAGATGTGCTAGGAGGGAAGAGAGAAAGGACATAAGGAAGTGGAAATGCTGCGTTTGCATCCCAGTGAAACTCCAGTGAGATGTCAAGTTTGACACTGTCACAAAATATCCATCACAAGTAAAGGACTGACAAGTAAAGGATGGACATCACAAGTAAAGACTGACTGGTTAAATAAGTACATTCTTTATCAAATTAGTTGTTTTGTGTTTCAACCATAAACCATATATATGAGTGGACTAAGCGAGTGGGACATCACCCATAGCATTCAGCGCCGCTCAAATGAGGCTCCTGATTGTAATGGTTACAGGAGCAAATTTGGAGCCAGGCTCCATATTTGGAAAAACGACCACAAGTGTCATAGCAACCACAAGAGCCAATGATGATTGAGGTCATTAATTGTGCCCGCCCTACTCACCGGGGAGCGCCCGGCCTTCTCATCGCAGAACGGCGATACTCTGCTCTGCACCATTGTGCACGGGCTGTTGTATTTCGGTGGTTCTTGAAAATAACAAGGTAACTTTTAGCTTTCATCATCAAACTTTAAACAATAAGTTTTAGTCATTGATTGGTCTGTTATTTATGTTCTATCTAGTATCTATTTTGCTATCTACACGATAGCAAAATAAAAAATTCATCATTTAAAATTACAAATAAAAAATATACTAACAACAGCATTAAATGCAATAAATCATTGGATATTGTATAGATGGCTACCGATATGTGTTTTATGAAGTAATACAATCATGTCAAGGCCCCTGAATATTTTTGTTGTCTGCATACCATATTAGATTTATTAGAATTCTGATGACATTAACCAGAGAGCCTGTGGTTTAAACGTCACCTTAATGAAAATACTGTTGCTATGCTACTTCACCTAACATTGCCCACAGGAAGGACATCCATCATAATATAAATGTATTAAAAAAAAAAAAAAAACTTGGAACAGTCCATGGTATAAATATACCTTGTGCCTGAAAACCATGGTGGTGTCAAATGAGGTGATAGACATAAACAACAGTGAGTCATTTGTGTTTTGAATGTGAAATCCACTTTGAGGTGTGCTGTCCTTCACCTCCCTCTCCCACACACTCCATCTCTGCTTGCTTCTGTCTGAGTCTCTCCAGCTGCCTCTTCTCTCAGTCACATGAGTTTATATGATCACAACTCCACAATATGCTTGCTCTTGTGTAATGTTCAGTGCATTTTACTTTGAGATGACTTCTACAGTTAATTTTATATCTATTGTGATGGATGGAAACATGAAAAGTTCTCCTTAAAGTCCTTCACTTGCCCCCACTCTTTGACATACTATTAAAATATTTATTTTTCCTTGGACTAATGAGGTAAGTGTATCATTTGATTCCACTTAAAACACAGAAAAATCCAGGCAGGCACTATTCCATTTCTCTCTTTTCCCTAATTGAGATCTCTCGGCCTGATTTGTTTTTCTATCTCAGAGTGAGGTGGAGTGTTTTAAAGGGAAATGTTGCATTTGATTGGGCTCTTAGTGGCCTTGGTTTGTGCAAGCTTTAAGCACTGCTGTTGTTTTTTCCAAGTTAAGTACACAGTCTGTCCTTATCTGCACCAACTCAACCAAAAATGCCCATAAATTCTTGCACTATGTACCATTTATTTGAGGAGTCAAAGATACCGCGACCTCCTGAAGTTTTTATTTCATATTACAAAACTGAATTCTTTTTCTGGTTTTGAAAAAAGACCTCAGCCAATTTGGGGACAAATAAGGCGCTACCACACAAACCAGTCTTGACCTTTACGTCTTCTTCGGCAGTTTTCATTTAAATGAGTTTGTTAGTCCCACTGAGCGGAAGACGGACAAAACTTTGGCAACTAGAGTTTACAGCTCGACTTTACTGTTTCCAGTGTTTGTATCCTCATTAGCTGCCACTTCTAAAATTGTTCGTCCAAAACACAACATCAAGAAAACAGGAACTGTGCAACATAATATAAACACAAATTGACAGCAAAAGTTTGGCAAGCAACAGACTTGTCTTCAAAAATAAAATGAGAGCAGGAGCCAAAAACTTGCCAAATTAGAGAGCAATTATGATTCTATTTACATGGTACAGAAAGCCAAAGTTTACCCTTGTACAGGTACACCTGCAAGTAAAAAAATAATATATTTTTTAACACATTATATGCAAATACCTCAATTAAAAGACACCAATTTCTTTATTGTTTTATTTATTTATTTTTATGTAGTTGTATTTATGAATGTCACCACTATTGCCAATTAGCCCTGAAATACCATGTAGGCCATTAGTATGATGAGTGATTCATTGATTGAAATTAGTGATGAAATTGCAAAACCGTCTTCCATGGAGAATAAGGCACCCAAATGTTGATTTAATGTGATACCGAGTTGATAACAAAATGACTGGATAAGCCCGGAAAAGATGAGAAATTGAGATTTTTCTCCTGTGGAATGAGGAGGAGATGGAGGGAATGATAAAGGCGGAATTAGAAAAAGAGTACCAGAGGGGTAAACACAAAACGTCCTCTTTTTCTGTGACACAACCTTCAGGCCTGAGTTTGTGTGCATTGTGGTAGCAAGAGACAATTCATAACATCTATTTAAACTATACTGGCTACCTGATCAGATATCTATAGTGTTTTAGTTGTATTGTGTGGTCGACATTGCTTTTCACCTCAAGGATAGTCATCTCGATGTGTAAAATAATGACGAGTGGATGTGAGAGAAGAGAGAAAATAAACCAGAGTTAGCCTTGCAAACATTGTAAATAGATGTGGCATCGCTCTCAAAGAACAGAGATCTCAATGGGCTACGGTGTGTTTTGCATTGATAGGATAAAAATGTTTTCTGCATTATTCCTTCAACAATCCACTGTGATACTAAAATAGTTAAATTTGAAAATGGCATCTCATCTAATTTTTGGAAAAACAACAACAGTAAACTCTTCATTTATACAAACCCTGGATAAATCAGGTATTCATCAATTGTTGTGTTATAAAGGCTGTGTTAACACCAAACAAAGCATCTTTAAAGGTGCACTGCGTAGCTTTTCTGGAGATGTTCCACAGCATGGCATTAAGCTAATATATCTTGTATGTATTCATTTGCAGGTGTTTTTATTTCTCAAAACTACTGCAAGGACATGCATTCTTACTGTGACGAGCCCACTTTTCCACAGATCTGACCTGTAACTTGGTGATGTGGCCTGCTTGTCTCTGTGGAGATAGTCAAATTAAATGCATTAACTATAGAACATTCAAGATATAAATAATAATAATAGTAGTAATAATAATAGTTAATAGTTAACACTGGTCATTGTGATCACTGGTTAAAACGTCATGATAAAAACAGCATACAGAAAAATATTCAAAAGTCAAGAAACCAGAAACAAAAGATTTAATCTCAAACTGCTGAAAATACTTATCCTCTGTGTGACACATACTGTCCAAATACTTCTGCTTTTGCTTTAAAGTACAAACTGACTGTATTCTCTTACCCAGCAGTTACAACAGAGCAAATGCCTAACTGTCCAAGACAATTATCTGCTCTAATGGATTCATCTCAGACAGGGCCCACTCCAGACAGACAACCGACTTATTTCATTCTTTCCTAAAGCAGAGACGCCAATTATGTGGCCTTAACTAGATATAAGCTTTTTTAGCAACTTAGTCGAGTCCAATTAGGGAGCAGCTGCAGGTGCATTTTAATGGGAAGTATTCTCAGCTCAGAATTTCGAATTAGGCTTCTTTTTTTTTTTTTTTTTACCTCAGTGTTTATACTTTTGCATGCCTCAGCAACATAGAGTGTTGCCTGGTTGAATTCGCAGAGCAGGGATTTTACCCTTTGCTGAAGTGTGTGTGCTGGTGTGAGTGTGCACTTCAGGGTTAGTCAGAAAATCGGCTTTGATTCCCGGAAAGTGCTTGTTGTCTCCAGAGATACTGAGAGGAAGAGGATTTGTGTTGATTGGTGTTATTCCCTCAGAAGTAACCTGAAAATGGTATAGCTTTGCCTACTGGATACACCATGTATCTGTCACATCCATGCAACTCTAAAGCCATTCTTCTTTATCTCACATGACATTGTCTATGCAATAAATAAGCAATATTTGTCAGGTGACAGCAAAGGCTATAAAAATGGACTAAGTGAGTGTGATGGCACCCATAGTGTTCATGCGATGCTTAACGGGTACAGGAGCGAATGTGGAGCCAGGCTCTATGTTAGGAATAGGATTTTTTTGACGGACAAAATAGCGGAAAAAAAGTCAGGATCATGTAGAGAGGGTTAATATGAACATTTTAAGACTAAAATGATGAGGTTCACTGCAGCAGTTACAGAGAGAGGGACAAGATCCCAGTGTAAGTCAATTGAAGCCAGAGTCAGAAGGAGCCGGAAGAGCCTCCTGGCGCACTTCCTGTTTGGCACGCAGCAGCTAGCATCATCATATATATGGTCTATAGGTGACAGCGGAACAACACTTTTATTATTTATTATTATTTATTGTTGCTTCCTTTTGTATGTGGTTTCCATGGTGAACAAGTGCATTGGACATTTGGTAGATTTTTGTGTGATAAGACATTTCTTCTTCAAGTCATGTTACTATGACTGGTATGGCTAATAAGCTAAATACTGGATGTCAAATGTCAGTAACCATATATAATAGTAACTGTCAGCACAGTCAATTCATATTTTAAAATGGGTTAGGCATTTTTCATCAGGGGAATTTCAATGTGGTGTGAATGATAGGGATTTCCACTTTAGTTAGCTCTACTTTATGAGTGTTTCTGGTACTTCAAAAAACAATAGATGAGTATACCCCAAGGTAAACAGTTATACATACAATATTTATGTTTAATTCAGCATATGCTCAGCCATAGCAATGAAATAAACTAAAAAGAATTATGCAACAGTGATACCTGTGTCCCACCGTTTCCTCCATGCCTCCTCACCTCTTCACTCCTCTCTGTCTTCTTGTGTTCAGCTGCAGGGCTGGGTCGACCCATCATCGGATGGGGGTTGATTGGTTGACAGAGGTGAGGAGCAAGGGTCTTCTCTCACTCAGAGGGCATCGTCAGCTGCCAAAACTATTTATACTTGTTCTTGGTAGCCATTTTCGACCATTTATTCTCATATCTTTCTGTTTTCTTGACAGACTTTCAAACATTAGCTTATTAAAGCCCTCTTCATTTGATCAGGTGTATAGTTTGTTCAAATGTCCCTAATCTACAGCGGAGGTAAAGAGTGCTTCCATGCATACATCTCTCTTACCAGGACAAAGCATATTCGTGTCTCTTGTACTGTATATTCTTGTTCAGCTTACTCAGTTTATTGCCTTTGTCTCAAAAGGAAGTCATCAAGACAGTATATGCAAATTCTGAAAAATCCTTCAGCTTTGTGTTCACTGGTGGCAAACTGGTTAAATGAGACTGTGGGATCATCATCTGGCCAGCTGACACAAAATGTATATGGAGCAGAAAACTAAATCTGACAAGAACATTGATTGTGCAAAAACAAGCTTGCTCAAGACTAATTTAAATGAGATGCACCCAGAAGAAAATCCAGCAGTATCTTTAAAATGAAAAGGAATAAGCATGTCAAGTCTTGGAGCTTTCTGATTCCATGTTGCGAGCATGCTGACTCTTAAAGAGGAGAAGCAGGATCTCGGGATAGCATGTGCATAAAAGTGTGTGTGTGTGTGTGTGTGTGTGTGTGGCTATGTGGTCCACTCCTCTGCTCTTTGATCCTGGTTTGACAGCACACCACCTGGGACCCACCACCACATGCTGCATAGCTCCCAGGCTCTGACTACACTGTAGGAATCACAAAACACTGACTAACGTGGCGCTAACAGCTAGCCCGCCCCTTCATATTACATGCCATCAGAATCACTAATGCTAAGACCCAAAGCAAACCCTCCATTGTATACAGTGGAAAATCCAGCTGCAATTATTATTCATCACTCACAGTACAGCTGGAATTGCTAATGGCACTCAAGGGTCTCAGACTTGAACACAGGTAAAATAGAATTTTAGCGTTGCAATGTGCTAGGTTTTCTGTTGGAAAAGGCTATAGCTTATCCGGCAGCCATTAACGGCTGTTCCTTTTGGGTTTAACTGGGGATATCTATATTCATAAGAAATACGTTGGCTGTGTAGTCAACTGAAGAGTTGTCAGAACTAATTCTAGTAACATGGTCATGAAAATCAAGTATGTAAACCTTTTAACAAAATGACTATGAATGCCTATTAGTCCAGCAGCCCCAAGTTGCTTTATTGATTATTGAATTTATGTCTTTATCAACTTCAAACTGATGTAGTTAGCCCGAGTGCGGAAGTTGGAGCAGGAGGAAGAAGGAGAATTTAATTTCTGGCCCATACACAGGCACAGAAATCCGGATGCTAACACTAGGCTAAGGGCCAACTAACCAAACAGATCTGAGACCTGGAGGAGGTCGCAGGATTTCAGCTCCATTACGCTCCCAGACTCATCAAAGGGACCCAGGGATCAGGAGGATAAACCTGCTCCAGATGCTTCACTGCTGGGTTTCACTCAGATGCTCCGCAGGGCAAGTGTCACCAGAACGAAGGCCTGTGATACGTCCAACACCCCCTCAACTGTCTCTCCCATTAACACTTAGCAACACAATGGGGATGTCAACAAAGCAGCTGTGAACAATGGAAAATGTGTGGTTAGACAGTATGCACATGCCAACTTGTTAGTCTATTGTCTAGTTAGTCTATTGTGTATTGTAAAGGAATGGGACTCGTACTCCATCTTTACCACACAGTTCAAAGTTGTGGATTAAATGAAATGAAATGACATTTTGCATTGTAAATAAAAAAAAGTGATGTGTTATGTGTCTAATTACCTTTGTCGTACAAGTAATCATTTGATTTTATGTCAGCCTGTGTAAATGCCTGTTCTGTGTAAACCTATAAAGTCAAAGTAGTCATAAAGTGGCCCAGTCTACAGAGAGCTGTGTTGCACATAGCCCTAATAGCGGTGCTTGTTTATAGAAGGAGATGAAAGCCTCACACCTCTCTGTCTGGCCTTAATGTGCTCCCTCTCGGTTTTAACCTGACTGAGCGTTTTTATCGTACTGAGTCAGCAAAAAACTACCACTCGCCCAAACTGTTTCTACTTTGCTCTTTGGGGATTAACCACAATTAAGCCCAAACATTTGCCCATATTTTTCACCTTTTGATTCTGAAAGTCCTGTGGGGTCTTGTGTTTATCTTTATGGCCAAGCAAAATGCACAAGTTACAGTATTTTGTACTTAACCTGCAATTCTTAAAAGTTTAAAAATGCTGATAGCTAAACTAGCTTCTGCATCATCATTTTTTAAGACTATTTTGATTATTTTTGTGGATTTAGCTGACAAAGAATAGGGATAACTATCTTAGATAATTGAGTTTTGATGGAAAAAAGGTCTGCTCAGCCTGCTGCCTTCACAACCTGCCCTGTGATAAAGCAGACGAAAATGGATGGATTTTTTGATGATTCAAGCCCTTCATACCAATCTTATATCGAAAGTACACACTGGAATCTAGCCTTGTGGTCATGGTTAACCAAATTATACAGTAAATAATCAGGTATTCAAGAATGTAATGCATGAATGTTAAGCTATTGCAAATCAGTTGCTATTGTATTTTGATATTATGTTAGATGTTACATGTTTACATTATCCTGTGAATATAGGAATCTGAAGAATGTAAAATGATGTTGCATGGCTCACAGACTCACTGGACATAAATCCACGTTTTCCAAAGTGTGTGCTGCTTCTGTTTGTGTGAGTCTGTGGGCACAATAACACATCCTTCTTGCTCATGTCTCAGAGGCTCAAGTCATCAGCGTCAAAACATATTCCAAAGTGCTGCCTTCTTCTGCTCTGTGTTTTCTCCTTAACATTCTCACCATGTCGGCTGGTGTCGACAGGTGATGCCGGCAGATGAATAGAGGAAGTGCTTTTGTTGCTGCTTGTGCTCATCCTTCTCTTTCTCCCTCTCTCCCCAGGCTGCTGTTTTGTCACGTTTTACACAAGGAAAGCTGCCCTTGAAGCCCAGAATGCACTGCATAACATAAAGACCTTAACAGGGGTGAGTGTCCTCATTTCTCTTATACTAGTGTCAAGTTTTATTTTACTTATTTTAGTTTACTTTTGTTTTACCAGGAAAAACATTAAACACAAATTCTTACTTACAATGTTTGCAAGGATGTGCTAGAAAGCACTCAAGGTGATAGGAGAGTAGAGGGGCACAGAAGCCATTTGCATTATCACACCCACACACAGTAAGATTAAAATCGTAAAGTCCTAAAATGTCCTTGTGTCCAGTGAGAGGGCAGGTGAGCTCTGTCATAACTTTAATATAAAAGTAAATTAGATCACATCCATAAAACATACATCTAAGATATAGGTATTAAATATTTTTTGTCTGAAATTACAACAGCAAAAGAGAACAATTTACGCGGAAGAGAATTAAAAACTTAGGAAACTGACAGGAAGCAACACATTTCTAATGTAAAATGTAATTATAAGCTGCTTAGGATTCAAATACAAACTTGTTTAGGCATTTTGTAAATGCATTGTATAATATCTACATCTGCTGGCTTTTCCTGCATGCTCTGGACAGGAAATGTGTACGTACAATACATGCTTGTGCACATCTGGCTTTGACTCTGACAATAAGGCTGTGTGCACATGCTGTGACATTGCTGTCCTCATGTAGTATGCTCTGTGATTGTTCTATCCTGGAGCACCGCAGGAGAATGACGAAGGCAGTGAGCTGGAGACTCTCTCATTCGTGCTCCTTTAGCCCTTGGTGGATATTTAGTGGCCCCCGGATCCCTTCTGCTCAGGCTATTGGCTGTTTCCCTACCTCTCTCCTTGGCTGCACCAGCTAACTGGAAACTCATCATGTGAGCGTGTGTGCCCACTTGCTTCTGTCAGTTGGATCAGTGGATAGGCCCCCTGGGCAGGATGGGGCGGATACTGCAAACCCCATAAGAGCTATATTCACGATTTGTGCCTGGGCTCCTGCTTCCTAGTCAAGCTTGTTGTTTTGTAGCGCCTCCATGTTAATCTTTTGTGGACTTAGTGTGTTAAGTTTGTTGTGTTTTTGTGAACCATGAGAGTTAGTCATTTATCTCCTGTTGAAGGTGTGAAAGAGCCCCCATGGGAGACCACGTTTCAGGAACAGTCAATCTTCTTTTAGCACTATGACTAAGCCCCTCCTCTGCTACACTGACTTCATCTTTTACATCTCCGTCTTTTTGCCTCTTGTTCCACCTTTTATGTCTCTGTCTGAATCAAATCACACAGTCAAAACACTTCTTTCTCAGCTCACCCAAAAAATACACTAGTAATTTACGACGCACAAAAATTATTTGTACATCCCCATAGGAAATAAACAGGAACATTTTGTTAAACCAATAGACAAAAGACAAAACTATACATTTGACATTTAGTACATTTGCTGTATTTTTAAATTGAGGTTTTAATGTTCTACTTCAACTTCAGCATAAAAAAATGCACATACAAAGAAGCCTTGTGATGAGCATTCTTAATGAATTGCTGAATGAGTCAAGAGAAAATGAGTAAGCTGGCAGATGGGGAGAGAAGGAAACGCAGTCCAAGGTCAGTGGAGGTGCTGTGCAGATGGACAGGGAAGAGGAGGAGTGGAGCTCTTCACTGTGCTGCAGGGCAAAGCAATAAACGGGCCGCAGTTAAAAACCAATACCTGCTTATTAACTTCTCTGCTCTCACGGCTTGTAAAAGCTGTAGAACAATGTTTGTATTGGCACTCTTCCCTCCCCCCACTCTATCTCTACGTCCAACCCAGACCCTAACAAGGGAAAGATGCAATCAGAGTGAAAACTGGATGAGGGCCAAATTGACAAAAAGGGCACCAGTATTGGCAGAACAAGTTGGCAGCTATGTAGTGTTAGGACAGTGGAATGATTTCACTTCTGAGTCAAGCATGCGTTCTTCAGTTTAAGTTCATAATTTTCTCATAAAGCATTGCACTTTAATGAATCATTTGTCATTTGTTTGTAACGGCCACCTGGAGATTTGGCAGTATATGTGGTAATGTGATGGACTCTGGCTACGAGTTTATAATTATGAGCACTGACAGGCAAGGGAACCATACCAGAGAGAATTATTGGCAAAGATGAGAATGTTGTCTAGTTGAATCATCATGGCAGTTGACGTATCCTTTGCTAAAATAATCCAAATGTGTCACCTCTATTGATTGGTTTGTTTATCATCTGATACTGTACTTTAGAGCTAGAAATAGTCCTTTTTTCAGAACCACCCAAGCTGAACATTATCATAAAGCATTTTGTAGATATGAAAAATATAACACTTTTTTTTAAATTAAATTAAATATACAAGATACACAACTAATATACAACTAAATTATAAGTAATAAGTAAATATAACTAAATTAAGTAATAAGTCATTTTAACACATATTTCACATTTAATTTTATATCACACACTTCAGAAACTGTTTATTGCTTCACAAATTAGATACTGAAGTATTGATTCAAAACACACAAGAACACAGAGTTTGACCTTATATCTGGCTTTGAACAAGTTGTTTTACAAGGCTCTTGAGTAAAGCACTTGCGATTACACAACACTAAAACCCAGAAGCAATAATGGAAATGCAGTCTTATAAGATCTATAATAGCTGTTTTGATACAAGTGTTATGGCACCCTTTTCATATATCTCTGCTATTGAATTTGTACAGCATTGAGCTATGTAACACTAGAGTAAACAGAAGAGTATGTTTTATATAGGAGTTAGATTCAGTGGAAAGCTTGAGTCAGTCTAGAAGTGTTAACTACACACTCTGCCGGTCTCTAAAAAGTGTTCTGAGTTACAGTGAATAGTGGACACATTGATTCAATTCTATTTATTATATATTCCATTTACTCTACATTATGTATTGATTAGTCATTATATTTTTACCTCTGAGTCTATTTTCCATAGCATCTGTCAGTGGGTTAAGTGAGCGCTAAGGTCATCAACAATGTTCAGGTGGCCAAATGGATTCCTGTACATTTCAGAATATATTTCTCTACTCTTAAGGCAGATACAACATGTTTTAGAAGAATAATTATGACCATGCCTAATTTTAAGCTCAGAGCCGTATTGCAGTAACAACACTGAAGCGTGACACTAATTTGCATACAACACATGCTATGCCATGCTTTTACCAATATTCTTGATTTTGCATAACTACTCATGTCGAATAACAACAGTTTGCCAAACTTGTTCCTAATGACCTGCTAATGAAGCTCCTAGGGGGTGGAGACAGTCTGTGTCTGTCAGCATGTTTGCCTGGAGTTGATCTCGTCAACACTCTAATAGCAGCAGTGAGTCTAAATAGTGCATTTTCCTCTTTTCTCTCTCACATACACACAGCACTGCAGCCTGTCTATTGTTGCAAACATGCCTGGTACCCCTGGAGCGCCTTAAAGTCATAAGAGCTAACCCCCGCTGCTGGGGCTGATGTGCGCCCCCTGCCAAACTTGTGCTCTGAGCATGTCCCACCACTGACTTTATTACATTACATTATTTTCACTTTTACCTCTCTCCAATCCTCCTGATCCACTCCATGCATATCCAGAGATGTGTGTTTACAACAACAGCGAGTTAAAGCCTGTCAGCGTGCCTGTCAGACAAGGTTGTTTGAGATTTTCCACTAAATTAAACTCTTTCATTAGCGGCTGACAGATGTCTAAATGCCCAGAGTCGGCTACCCCCCACCACCTCTGCTCAATGAGTGCACCCGGAGGCCACTGCTCCATCTGAAGCCATGGTTCAGAAGAAAAGAAAGAAAGAGGATAGAAAGGAAAAGAGAAGGAGCTAATACGTATGTTTCCTGTCTAGAGCACCTTTATTTTAGTGAAATTTTGTCAATGTCAACTGCACTGGTTTGTGGAATGGATGGTGGATCTTTATTCCTGTGGCCTCGGTCACCATTCAGTGATGTGAAATTGGGTTCAAGACTGTTGCTTGAATTTCTTATCTTTTCCAATCACTTAACTGGCATAAAAGAGATCTGTTACTGAACTAACAGAACTTAAAGGTCTGTAAGGTTTTTCATTTAATTCTTGAAAATTGTGTTAAATAATTGTTTGTTTACTTGTTTCAGCTACTTTCTTTAGCTTTCCTCAGAAGCGTCACGTGATGGTGTAGTGAAGTGTCTTGTAGACACATGACTATAATACTACTACTAATAATAATAATAATAATAATAATAATAATAATAATAATAATAATAATAATAATAATATCTCCTTGGACCTCCTTTGAGGATCTTGATGGCCTCTCTTTACTAAAAATAGTAAAGACATGAAAATTGAATTTGTCACACAAAAAAGAAACCATTTAAATTAGCTTTGCATTTATCAAATAAAGGCCTCAACCCTGATGTGCCAATGCATAAATGCAGAGGGCATCAGATGCAAAAACATGCTAAGTACTACTGTGAAGATGGCAAGTGATGAGTGAGAGGACAGTGTCTGACCCTAAACTGTGTTTGCTGTATTCGAAAATATAGTAACCAGGGATAGACCAGGGCCTTGAAGGTTTGTGCACACCTCACGCTTTTTTGTTCTTTTTTTATTGAGTTCAAACTGTCCATCTCTCTCTGTCTGTACAGCTAAGCATCAAACCTCCTTTGATGCTCCCTTGTCCCATTGTGACAGCCTGTTAGAGGGGAGTACTGGGTTGGTGGCAGCAGAGGGGACTTGGATACCTGAGGAGCGGGGTGGTGGGCTGGTCCGCACGGGTAGCTCTATCCTACATGTGGGTGGATCAGAGCGTTTGGCGTGTACTGAGCTTGATAAGAAGCACGGGGCTCATTAAAACCTGCCGTTGAACTGAGACCACACAAACGCAGATCCCCACCTCCCTTACCTTTCTGTTGCCGAGATAATTAGTGATGCTCTGCTGGCAGCGTAGAGGCACAAGGTTGACTGTTCTCCAGAAAACCAAAGGCACATCAAAAGCCCCCATCAAAGTGAGCACGATCTTGAGTAAGGTTAGGGTTTAAATGCTCTGAATTACAACCCAAAAGACGTAGCTCATTTAATCTGTCATTTATTGTCAAGTTGGTGGACAGAGAGCTGGATGAAGCTGCAGACTGTAAGTGATAATGTCTATTATCATTCTCAGCCATGTGAGAAATCATTGACTTTCATGTTCAAGCCCTTGTCAGTCTGTCAGTATTACTATGCAGAGAATTGTAAATGAGAGCTGGCATAGGCTACTGCTTTGGATAGTGGCCTCTTTACAATGTCTTTAAATTGCTACGAGTGGCCATATAAAATGATGTAATACAAAACCAGAGCTAGTGCATATGTCCAATTTGTAGTATTTGATAATTAAATTGACTCATGTTAGAGTAGATCAATATACTGGTGTCTTTTGCCTTGTCTTTTATGAAATCTCTTGTTGTTTATGCCTCACTACACATAATTTGATACTAAAACTAAATGTAAATTCACATCTAAAAGAAGCAATACAATTCTTCAAAACTGTGCCCCTTTTTTTCATCATATTTACTACAAGTAATATTTAATATTATCAACTAAGGGATCAACTAATTGGCTTGCATTAGAAAAACGTTCCACTGATCATATACAAGCTGTAGCCATATTAATCGTTCAGTCATTCATGGCTAATTTTAAATTCCTTTATTGTAATCGAAAAAGAATGAAATTAAAAAATTTCATTGTTTAATTTCATTCTTTTTCGATTACAATAAAGGAATCAATCAATAGCTAATAAAAAATCAGTGGAGTAGTTGAACATCCTGAGCATGTACAGTATATTGGTGTTTACACTTGACAAAATTACGAAGGCTTCTGGAGTAACCCGACAATGCTGATTTGTCAAAAGTGGGTGAAAAAGGATATTCTTCTGCATGGTAAAACGGCATCTCATTGGGCATTTCAGCACTGTCAAAATCTGCGAGCAAATAGTTGTGATGGAGTGAAGTGTTGCCCGCAAGCCATTATTCAATCTATAAAGCGCACTGTATACAGATCTATCACTTTGGAGTCAAGTACCATAGCATACTTTTTTCCATCTTAATCATTTTATGACATAGAGCCCATTTTTCTGCAAACTGATTCTTAAATCCTGTACACAAGAGCGTATTTGACACAGAGTGGGTGATAAGATAAGTGAACAACCTAATGTTTGCAGTCTATGTTTAATGTGTTTGTTCAGTTACAAGCTGTCACACACATCACCTCTCCACTGCTAAAGCTTTCCTTGCCGCTCTTCAGTCTTACAGAAAATAGATGAGGACCCATTCAGGAAGTAGTGATCGTAGTAGTGGTGGTGGTAAGCTTGCAAGTGCGGAAATATAGCAATGTAGCTTATTAAATGTATCATGTACCAAGGAGTGTGTCATCAAACATTCATGTGTTATAGCCTAGAGGATATTATGCAACGCACTGAAAGGTTAGACCCTGAACAAGTGCTAGATAAAAAGGTTGAATGGAGACCAAGGCAGCTCACACAAGTGTTGTTAAGGTTTAAATGGCACCTTCAAATTCTTTGTCTTCATGTATATATGAGGAGCCAGCCAAAACATTATGGCCACCTGTTCAAAATGCAACACCATGTCACTAAATGTCATGGAGCTCAACAGTGTCCACCCACCACTTAGTTCCAGAAGTACATTTTTCATAAATTGTTTCCCGTAAGTCATCATATTAAAAGTTTCAAAGCTTGCTTGATCTAATCAGCTATGTGGTAAGTAAACTCCAAGACAAAACAACACTTTAATTTTGGAAACTTCTCCTCCTTCCTCCTTTTATGTTTTGCACATCCCGTACCCCAGCATTAAGGCTGAACTGTAGAATTGGGCCACATCATCTTTCACCACTCATTTCCTCCTCTTGCATATATTTCTTTAACTTTGACTACAGTATAATAATCACTGGCTTACTGTTCTCCCATCATTGGCCATAATGATTCATCTGATAGGTGTAAGTCCAGTGGTTTCTTCTTTGCACACAGCACACACACATAAGTACACACAAATGGATTCCCACGGCAGTCCCATTACAGTGGTTCATTATCGAAATCAATTCAATTAAAGGCTGTAATTGCTGTAGTAAAACCTAAATGCTATCACAAACACTAGCAAAGGATAGCAAACATCATCAATGCTTGGATTCTGTGTGCGTGTTGTTATTTAACTGAAGAAATATTAATCACACGTTTCGAATTAACTCCCCTAACCCCTTTTTCTCTCCGAGTTGGTGGCAACGCTTAAGAATATTGATTCCACAGCACGGGAGGGGAAAAGAAAAGCAGGAAAGCTAACTATGTTAAACACTTAGCGCAGTTAGCGTGGAGACAAGATTCAGCATACCTAATGCCAAATCCCTCAATCATTCCGCTCACACCCGCACGCTGGGTTAATTGTTTACCAAGCTAAATGAAGTGGGGATAATGTAGGCTAACTGTGCACTAAGCAGCACTAAGACAAGGGATATTGTAAAGGACAATTTGATTTATAGTCATTTGTTTGCCCAAAGAAAAGAGAGAGAGTCTAAGTCAAACTTCATTTGTATCAAGGTGTTTGTTGAAAGTGATGTGAGGAAGCAGGGGAAGCAGGGCTGTTTGCCATGTGTCAAGTGTGTGTGCAGACTTAATTTAATTGTCACAAGTGTAGATGGTGCACTGGTGGAATTACACTTGAACTCTTGTCTGGAAGAATAGACTTCGAAAACTCTACCCCATAGTATAGAATCTATACTATAGATATATAGGCCAGATTGAGTGTAATGTATGAAAAAGATGGCAAATATATATGCGAGCATTGTTTTTTGAAGTTTTGTAAAGAATGTTAACAAATGTGACAAACTATGATAAAAGCATATACCAGTCACTTTGTTATTTGAAGTGTATTTGTGTGCATTGCCATCAAAGGGAAACATTTCATTCTGTTTGGTGTCCATTTGACCAAACTTTCTCTTGGGAAACTATCACAACAGCACGCTTCCAAATAGGCTTTGTCTTTTTAACAATGTTTGCCTGCTCAGTGTGAACAGTGGGTCAGTAAAGGTTAAAAAACATTTCTAATTGTGCCCATATTCTTGTTTATTTGTCTAAATGAAAAGGTCCAGGTCAGATCTCTTGCTTTAATTGGTATATTATTGTGTGACACTGTGGTATCTTGGTACAGTTATTAACAAAACATAACTATAGTCTAGAGCTTGTTCATCAGCTTGTGTGTGCTTTGCGTGTATTTGTGTGTGCTTTGTTCACTAATATTGAATTTCGACTGTGAGGCCATCTGTCTGACTTTGACCCAGTAGCTCACCGTCACACCTCGAGACAGGAAGGAGGAGTCCAGACACAAGACAGCAGACAGCGTCCACACTCCCCTGTTTTTTGGCACAGGCCCTGCTCATGTGTCTCTGGCTCCTTCAAGATGCCAACTGCTGCCAAAGGCAACACACAAATACACACACACATTCACACGATTCTACATCACTCTGGCTGGGATTTTGGAAAGACAATGGTTTATATATAGGTTATAGGCCTGTCACAATAAACTTAAATGTTAAGTATGATATATTGCAGCATGAAAATATTGCGATTATATTGAAAGGTGGCTGAATGATTAGCACTTACACTTTACAGCAAGACGGTTCTAGGATAGGTTTCACTTATCAATTGAAAACATAGGTACTGTAATAATTCTCCTGCTGAGGTGGTCCTGACCAAGCCAAGCTCAAGATCATGGAGATGGGTCCCTGACTGCTGTACGGCAGCAGCTCACTGCTTCTGACAAGTTGCCCCAGTGGCACTGGTTGAAGAATGGGTCAAAAGCAGAGAATGAATTTCCCTCACAAGGGATCTATAACGTAACCTTACCTTACTATTTTAGGAAACAGACACAATAACAATAAAAGTTCCATAGTTCCAACTATGCTTATGTTTCTACAACATAATAATAATAATAATAATAATAATAATAATAATAATAATAATAATAATAATAATAATAATAATAATAATAATAATAATAATAATTGCAAAGGCAGCAAATACAGGCAATACAGCAGTACAGGCAGCAAAATAAAAGCACTGCAGTATTTCTGAGGGATTATAGCATCACAATATAGACTCTTCTCGGTTGAATTAAGTGAGTCCTCTGGCTCTGGGACAAGTGGACCTTTGACCTTTTGAGCAGCGGGGCAGTCCCAGCAGACATCGGCATGTGAGGGGAGCTGCTGGGGTATAATGTTAACCCAGGAGCAGCAGTTAACATTTGGGACGTGTAGGATTTCCTGAGCTGTGTGTACCAGGAGGGAGTGTTTAATGGGCAGTAGGTGAGGAGTGGAGCCTTAGCACATAGAGTACCTGAATGCCAGCCGGGTCGCCAGGCTGGCTTTCTTTATATGAGCTGGAGGATATAAGGGGGAGAGGAAAAGGGGCCGCTGGGTGACATTTTGTGAGCTTTTGGTTTGCTCAGTGGCACAGAGGGGGCTAGCTGTCTGTTGTACTTCTCAGGGGTCTGACATAGTGCTTACAGTTGCTGAAAAACACACTTTAACTCTTGTGTCTGTATTACCGGAAATAAAAGAATTTAATATTTGGTTGGTTGGTAAAATAGTTGGTGAACACTGACTTACTAGTTTTCTTACTTTAAAGAAGTTCTTGGTGTAATACTGGGACATAGCATCTATACTTGTGAATATGTGTTGCACTCTTTCTGGGGTTTCTTTGTGTCTGTCTGAGGCACACTGTCACCAATAACCTCAAGGAATAAGAGCAGGATGAAATGATAAATAATTAGAGCCCATTTACCTGCTGGACAATGAAATAAATATGTGAATAACTTGTCTAAGCATTGCGAGAAGAAATGCAGATAAATTAAGATTGTAGATTGCTCCTCACCTAGGCTGCTTTTCAAGCTGCAGACAATACTAGACAGATAAAGACTTAGCAACAACTACATATTTTTCCTGTCATGCAGCATTAATATGTAAATGAAATGTTAATTGTTTTTTCAGAGGTGTGCATTTATCATGTATTTTACAGAAGAGCAGAACGTGATTCAGTCTGTGCAGTTTGTAATATGGCGATTCATGTACTCCAAATATGATTAAAAACAAATTGTCACACTTTATTTTCAAGTGTTTGGATAACAAGCACATAATAAGCCTATTTCAGGTCTCATCCAACTTAGAAAATAATCATCAGGCATCCATCATTTACATTTTGTTTTTGTAATTTTATAGCAGTCTGTTAAAGAACACTTTATTTTCCATATTTGCCCAATAATTTGTTGACGCTTTTTATCAAGTAGCTCCCTGTAGCTCATAAGGACCTCTTCAATTACTGGGATAGGAAAATTAATATTTCTTGGAAGAGCACAAGCAGAGCCGAAATTACTTATAGGGACAGACAGGAAAATTAAGTGGACAAGGACAATGGCAATTAAACAATGACAAAACGTGGTCCTGCAATTCTCTCTATACCATTTTTTTTTTTTATATCCTGTGACGTTTATGATATTTATACATTTGAAAAACATAATATTTTTGATAATTATATGCTCATCACAGAGGTAATGATTTTGGCATACAACTTGGATTAATTTATAGCAATTACAAAGTAGGTTTAGCTTTTGCTGGCCTATAGTTTATCAGTGCATCGTTCAGCACACTAAAACATATTTATGTAAGTCAGCTGTAAATAATTGTGTAATAGTATACAAACTTAATGGACAAAAAAGAGATTCTAATAACATTTATTTATGAAGACATCAGGGAATATGGTGCATAAACTCAATATGTTCATAAAACAGATGTCACTGTGAAATAAAGACAAGAGAAATGTCATCAGACTCGTGACAGATCTTATTCACCACCACAGACAAGTAAGAACAAATATGTAGCAACACTTATAAAACATAATTTTCCCAAAAATACTGCATGTACTTCAAGAGGAAGGGGGCACAGACAGGTCAGGGGCTTGTAAGATAGCACAGTCTTGCAGCCCTGTGGCCTAAGAAAACCTTGTTTTTTTGTTCAGTAATTGTCACCCATGTGTATTTAGTTGCTGTGTTCAGATACATGTGTGGGGGTAAATGCCAACACAGCATCCTCATGCTGCACACATGGGTGTGCGCTCTGACGTTTTTTACTCTTTGTGCTTTTTACGAGGCTGAGCGCGGCGAGGACTTAGTAGTTTTGTCGGGGTCCTGCTGAGTGCATAATGAATGGCAGAATGTGGCTGTGGGCCTGCCAGGCAAAAAGAAACGCCACAGTGGAATTGTGGGATAGCAAAAGGAGAGTCTTGCTTTGTGGGTCTCGGCAGGGGCTTACTCAGATCAAACATGTCGACAGAGCCGGAGCCTGCGGGGTGGAGGGGCAGACAGACCTGAGGTGAGACGCCTCTAAAGTAGACTGGGGTTTTGTACCTGTGGAAGGAGCTGGTGCACTGTGTGTGTGTGTGTGTGTGTGTGTGTGTGTGTGTGTGTGTGTGTGTGGGTGTGGGTGTGTGTGTGTGTGTGTGTGTGTGTGTGTGGGTGGGTGTGTGTGTGTGGGTGTGTGTGTGTGTGAGAGAGATGCTTGGGCTCTACTCACCTGCTTTGGCAGCATGTTTCTGGAATGAGTGGCGTCGATGCTCTGAATGCTGTCAGGGCTTTTGTTTAGGTTTTCTTTTCCCTTTGCGTTAGGAGGACAGCCTTTGAAATGGATTAGCAAGAAGTGACTTGATGGGACTTCCAGGTTTTGCTTTGACATGACTTTGTTTTTTGATCTGGCTGTAGCCTCACACACACCTCCGTGCCCCAGCATCTGTCCTTGTGTTGGTGACACTAACAAGAAACAAGCCCACAGGCTTCCTATCCTTGTCTACTCTTGATTACTCCTCTTATTATTTTCTGTTTTGTTTTTTTTGTTCACATGAATAAAAAAAAAAAAAACACCTTTTTTTGTGCATGAATAATGCCCATTTCCAATACCTTTCTGTATATTTTATTCTATGCAATTATATGTGAACATAAAGAAAATTACATATACAATTAAAGTCAGTTTAAACTACGAAGCATGCTAATTATGTCGGACCAAGCACCTAAAAAGGAAACCTTTCAAACGTATTAAGAGGAGGTCTGGACACTGATGTGATAAAGAAGAGTGAATTGTGATATTTTCTTAAACCCATTTTCTTTATGTGCATTCAATGTTATGTTATTTGTGATAATGTGAGTGTGTAGAGCAGAAGATTACTGTTAACAGACAAAAACAATAGGTAATTAATTACTGTCAGTATCTGGTTTAAAACTTTATTAAAATATGACACAAATTAATCAGAATAAACTTTTTTAGCAGAAAAGTTTAATCAAATCAAAAATGAGAACCTACTCTCCACCATGTAGTGCCGCCTTCAGGTCACTCAGGGAAGTGCACCTCAGACAGAGCATGTGTGTCTGTCTGGACCAGTCTCAGGGAGTCTGGATGATAAGAACCAGTGCAAGAGGAAGAGAGTTGGGATAAAGGTGTGATAGAATTGGGAGATCAAAGCTTTCTGTCACTGCGTGACTGAGCCCAGGGGCATTATGGGTAAGATGGGGCACATCCACACTCACACGGACACATGCTGCCGCCTGCTATTTGACTCGGAGTGTGATTGATACTGGGTTAGATTTGGAGAATCACTGTCATTCAATGTGCAGATCAAACAGCCACATAATCTCCCATAAAGGAAAAAGAGAGCAAGAGATTTAACGGGGACAGGGGAGAAAGTTTGAGACACAGAAAGGTGTCGTGCACTTCCTAGTTGTCAAGTATAATTAACCTATTTTTTAAAAAGGTCTCCAAGAAATCATTGAAATCATGGGAATAAATAGGAAATGTTTGCTATTAAGGCTGTAACAATTAACAATTAATTAGGATAATTGTAACTAGCCACTTACTAAAAATAATAATTGTGTTTTTATAATTGTAACAACAATTGTAACGATGTCAGTGGTCTTGGCTGGGAATGTTAATTAAAAAAAACACAATGTCAAAATAATTGTTTGACTAGTGATCGAACTAATAAATTCTGAGTAATCCACTGGCAAAATATATTTTGTTGCAGTGCTATTTGCTGTGTTTAGAAGAATCTAATGTATTTATTACTCCAATATTTTCACCTCAGTAAAATGCCTGAAACTGATACTTCATTGTGGACAGTGTTTGAGTTAGCAATCTTGCATGTGTTCATTTTCTGCTTTCTCTTCTTCTCTTTCAGATGCACCACCCTATTCAAATGAAACCTGCAGACAGTGAGAAGTCAAATGGTAAGTGCCTTCCAAACACACCTATCTCCATAGTAGTTCTGAATTGGCTTGGTAATAGATGGCTACAGTATCTCTGTACGTATGTTTGATCGCTGCACGAGTGGCAAAGGCACCTAGGGACCAGGCCAAGGGATTGAATGTGAGACTAAAAAAGCATGACTGTATGGGGGAAATGCTGAGATATATTTTTTATATATTATGAATTATTAAAGTGCTTGAGAAGAGGGTCAGAGCCAGTTGAATCGTTTGCCCTTATAGTGAACCCTGCCTGGATTCCCAGTGGCAGCTCATTTAATATAAACAGGCTGTATGTACACATGCATATCATGGTTTAATGTATACAGGTTTACACACAAATACATAAAGTGTAGTCTCTGATTTGTGTCCCCAAGTCACCTTTGCATGACGGTGTTATCCATTCTGCTTATCCAGATGTGCTAATTATTTTGTAAATGAAAATGCTGCTTATGTAAAGAGAAAAAAGGAGTAAAGAGAAAAAGTAAATTAACCCAAATTTCAGCCTTGTGGCTTCAGTACCAGTGTAACATGTGAGATAGTATGCTTTCCTCACTGAACAGATCAGAATATTAATCACAACCCTCTGTTGAAATTGTTATTATTTTATAATCATTCATTTTACAACATTTAAACAATAATACTACAGGCATGGTGCACTGTTTTTTATTGAAGCAATTTCCCTTAAATACCATTCACCAAAATGAGTTTAAAAGTTTAAAAACTAAAATGCAGCGATGTTTTGGAGACAGCTGTAATGACTTTTGTTGCAGATATTTTGTTCTTATTTATCCTTTGCCTGGGTAGATAGACATTATTATAGTTTGAAAATATCTTTTTCATCTTTACTCAAATGTGCTCGAAGACTTCAAGCCAAATGCTCTTACAGTGTCCACTGTTAAAGTATGGTCATACTCACTCAGCCATGGGAGTCATCTTTATAAAACCCAATCTTTGCCCCAGTAAAAAGCTGTGAAATACGGGTTTATAAGACCTTACTACGGAGGTAACGATGCTAGAACTTAATAAAGCAGCTTCTGCCTGCCGCCAGAATTGTGAAATATAGCGAAGACCATACATAACATATCTATCCACTTAATGGTAATGACCTTTAATATACTCTGCATTAGAGCAGCTGTAACAATGAGGGATGGTCGCTCATAGCTTTATTAGTTTAGTCTGTAGAGCATATGAAAGACAGAGACACGAAGTGGAAGATGTACAGTTTAACTCCAAATAACTATATTAGCAAATGTCTTTTTCTTTTTAGTTGTCTTCTAATGTGCTAAAACTCAGCATGAAGTCAATTTCGCTCCATTTTTCCCAGAATGCAAAGCTGGCTCCAGATCATCCCACAGCCAGCTTCATGAGTCTTATCACCCACACGCCTGCCTGCGCCGCTCCTCCTAAAAACACAAACACAGTCAATTGTAACCATATCTGCTCTTTCTCTCCTTTCCTATCGACGTTAAGTAAATTAATTACACTGCTGTTAGACTTGTGGTAATCTTCCTCTGGAGTGATGTGCACACTCACACATACACGCTATGTACAAAGGAGTTAGAGCCCCTTTCCCAAGTACACTTATCTTGGCAGTGTATCCCAATGGTTGTGTGTGTGCTTTTTAAATACACAAACAGTTCAAACTGCAAAATAAACAAGTGTGCTATTGATTTCCCAGAGTGCAACAGACCGCTTATCTCTTTCGCCTCGCGGTGAGAACTGTCAGTTTCCTCATTAAACTTGAATTGGATTAGCATTACATTGAATGCAGTGGGAACTTATAAACACACCATTATTGTTTGGGGTAAGGATTTCTCCGGGAGTACCTAGATGTAGAAACATGCAGCACACACGTTTCTCAGCTAGAGCGTGGCCATATTGACAAAATGAATATCCTTTTTTTTTTGCATTATTTCAAAAATGATAATCAGAGGATATTTCATCAGGAATGTGCTAAAATCTAATTGTAATTGTTTTGGTTTAGGTTCAAGCCTAGTAAAAATCATGAATTCACTAGTTATTCAGTGAATTGATTATTATAGTAATCTGATTATTACAATATAACAACAACAAAAAATATTATCATGACATATTCAGAATCCAACGTAAATAACTTCAAGTCTATACTCCAAAAAAATCCATACTCTTAAAATGTTTGCTCCATGTTGATTTCGCTTTAGCATTTACAAAGTTTGATTTCATAAACCTGGTTTACAGAGAAATGGTAATGAAAGAAAATTAAGGATTTAATAACTGCTGTTTGGCCATATTGTCTGGAATCTAATAAATTGTGATGTTTATTTTCACAATAATCATAGCATTAAAATCCAATATTACATCTCTAGAATGGATAGTAAATGTAACCATAAAAGGGCTTAAATATTACTTTGTGAGATTACATTATATGCCTTTGTCGCAGTTTAATTATAGAAGATAAATAAGACAATATACTTGATATTCTAATATTGCACATCTCCAAAAAGAATTGCAATCTAGATAGTTTTCGATATATCTCCCACCTCTCTTTCCAACGTTAACCGGAGCGCTTTCCTGGAGATTGCACTGGCGGCCGGCTGGATTTTGTCAGAGGAACACACAAACAGGGAGGACAGACGTGTGAGAGAGGACAAGCTGCACAGTCTCCCTGCACTGTGGCGTTGAAGTGATAATGAGACATTGATCACAGCTCACAGATGGCATGATGAAATACATGAGCTCTGTCTGTCTCATTCACTCCGCACCACTTGGGTTATTCTTCCACTTCTCTCTCATTTGCAATTGAGTTTTTCACCCATCATCACCCATTTTCATAGGTGAAGGTTTTTTACTTTTCTTTTTGTTCATGTCTCAAACGTGTTCTTCTGCCAATTTAATGGCCTTCACACTAAACACGTGAAGCTGCTTAGCCCAGACCTTGAGTTATTGGTGAGGACTACAGTTTGAAGCATTTGAATCTTTTTCAGACACATTACTCCATTCAGACCTGTGAGGAGTCAACTTATACCATAACATTCATCTGTCTGAGTTTAGTGGAGAGGCATGTAAAATGTCCAAAAATGTTTCTGGATATCAAAATCTGTCACTGCATCAGCAATACTGTCCGCATCTGTGACAGTTTTCCGTGGCTCATACTCATATATACATCACAGTCTAGACACATTTCCCTGCACTTAACCCTCTAATAATTTTATTGTATTGATTTACAGTTCAATATATGAAAGCTTTAACAATATACTGTATTTTTGGGCTCAGTATTTATGCAATGGGTAGATTTTTGTTGTTTCAGTTGGAATATGATAAGATTTGAGCTGCAGCGGCTTAAATAAAGAACTTTTATGGCTAATTATTCAGGCCTTTCAATGATACAGTCTGTCTAAAAATTGGTTTACTAGGATTAACCTGCTTTGTAAGTGGCATAAAGTAGTTTCAATATTATCACTGATAGCAATATTTCTCTTGTAGCTTATATATTATGCTTCAAAATGTCTTGGCCCAAAGGCAGTCAAACTACATTTTTGTTTACACTTGAACAGTTATATATGGTATACTTTATTATCCCCGTAAGGTAATTTGTCCTCTGCAGTTATGTCTTCCTTCAATGTGGTGTGACTATAAATACCTTCACTTCAGCATGCAACATAATAAAAGTGGTATTAAAGGCTATATTTTACAATCCTGCTTGTTCTTGTTTCTTCAGCCGTGGAAGACAGGAAGTTGTTTATTGGAATGGTGTCAAAGAAGTGCAACGAGAACGACATTCGGGTCATG
The DNA here is from genome assembly GCA_034769755.1 of Odontamblyopus lacepedii. Taxonomy (NCBI): domain Eukaryota; kingdom Metazoa; phylum Chordata; class Actinopteri; order Gobiiformes; family Gobiidae; genus Odontamblyopus; species Odontamblyopus lacepedii. Next base: position 28,671,809 of record CM068344.1, on the reverse strand, counting down.
TTCTCTGCGTTCGGACAGATCGAGGAGTGCCGGATCCTCCGAGGCCCAGACGGACTGAGTAGAGGTGTGTTGCCCCATTATCTACTATCTGCACTTAGGCTCCTCATGTACAATATTATGTCTCTGCCTCCAGTACCTGCTGCACTACTGATTCATTACACTACATGCTATAGGTGCATGGGCATATATTTCTTACTTTATAACTCATATTGGACTTTAAAAGAACATGCATATATTTATTTTTATTTCAAAATCACGTGTATTAGTAGGGTAAATTTTAGCTAGCATGCAGGCTTGCACAGCTAATTAAAGCTTCTTAAGGAGTCATTTTAACATGTAGATGAATCAGTGGTGCCCCTCGAGGCCGCTCTATGAACATTCTCCTTTAGCTGTCTCTATATCCCTCTCTTTTTGTTGTTTTTCCTCCCTTCTCTTACTCTTGTCTTTCATCAGCCTTTCCTTCTTGTACCATTATAACTCCCATTTGCATCTTCTCTGCAGTTCAAGTGTAACTCTGCGATGCAAAACGTACATTTCTTTAAATTCAAGTTTAAAAAGAACAAGGCAGTATGTTTGTGTCCTTGGAGTGATTGACAACCTCACATTATTAAACGAACCATGGCCTATAATGAATGTGATAAATAGTAAGATAGAGTGTGCGCTCTTACTCATTATCACTTCTAAGGGAAGCTTTGCTGCTCTAAATAAAAGCAAGGGTGGCCATTTTAAGAAATCAAAGAGGTTTCAATGAATTTATAAATACGTAATAAACTATTTGTGCTATTTTAAAATTCTAGCTGGACAAGACAGAGACACCTTAATATACCCATCTCTTTCTAAACTGCCACCCCATCCGATTTATTTTCTTCCATTGCTCCTGCTGCTGCCCCGCCCCTGCCCCTCCCCCTTGTGGTTTCCATGTGTGGAGGAGCTGGAGGGAAGGCTTCTGAACCCAAACTTCTGGCCCATTCTGCTCCTGCTCCTCTGGCTGTCGCATGGGCTGTCGTTGTGGATCTGTCATGTTGCTTCTTCTATGGCTGTCACGTGTTATAGATGTTTATTTGTCTTTATCTAGTCTTGTTGTTGCAAATCTCCCGTCTCTCTCCCTTTTTCTCTTCAAGGTAGAAGAAAGGCTTGTGCCACATGGCTGCAAACTCAAACTCCCATGCTCCTTTACTGCTTTTAAAACTGTGCCGCCCTATATCTCCTCACACTGGCATGTCCTAGAATCCACCCTCACGTCAATTTGTCCTCTTTTTCCGAGACATCCTCCCCTTCTCCCTTCTCCCAGCCCATTCTGACTTTTCTCTTTTGTCCTCATGAATATTTCAGATGTAGTGGCCAAATCTTAGCTTGTGAAGCACCACCGAGCAATAGGGAAATTTCATGTTTAGACTTGGCGAGTAAACAAACAACATGCAATAAGTAGGTCTTTTAGGATTTCTATAAGTCCCATAGGCTCTGAGTCCCACCTAGATGTACTGCAGACCGCTTTTAATTCACGGTATCAATCAGAAGTGCGCTCTACCATCCAGCTATTAATAAAATATGGATCGCACCACAAGTGGATGGCTGGGCCTTGGGAGCTACCCCAGTTTCATTAAAGGACTGTTTGGTTCTCCGCTGACGACAGAATGCGGCCCGTGAGGTATTTTTAGCACTCAAACCTTGTCCCATCTCACTTGAAAAATAAGGCATTCAACAAGCTGCTTTTAACTTAGCACAGAGTAACTAATTGGCTATACGTATTTATTCATTTACGTATTTACTTACTCTACAACTTGTTTAGTAGCGCAGTTGGTGAGTGCTTTATAAATAGTTTCTGGCTGGAAGGGTAACCCAAATGGAGGCAGACTTCATAGATGATCTAGTTCTGGGGGGAGCAGGACAACCTTGTGAAGCAGTCAGTTAAATGACAGATTGTCGCAAAGCTAAAAAAAGGCAGTACTTTCAATCAGATGAAAGAGTGACCTATTTCAGAGAAAGACTATAAAAGGAGCAAGTATCCCAGCCCGAATGTTTAGGACTAGGTCATCGTCACTGATCTAGATGGACTCAACAGCTCATACCAAAAATATATACTCACCACCCCACATAACCAATTTCAGCACAATATACCCCAATATCAAGACTAAGATGAACTCTCTTCTAATAGTTTGCGTGACCACACAATTTACAACATTTGACTGAAGATTTCAATATTTAAATAATAATAATAAAGATATATTTTGGTATCTCTGCATGTTTGCCGTTCGTATTGCCAGGCAGACTCTAACCTCAGTTTGCCTTTCTGAAGCGAGCGTTTTGTCAGCCAAACCTGAACACGCTGCATGTGTCTGTGAGCATTTGTCTAATCGGTTCAGGCCTGGCTGCTCTAACGTAGCTTGGTGAGTTTGTTAGCATATTATTAGCCCAGGGGGTTGTTGAAGCACTCCTCGCATTATCTCTTCTAATCACTCCCTCAACAGCCGTGCAATCTTACATCACGCCCAAACAACAACCCATAACACGCCATAAAAACTACCTCCGCCATCTTGATTGGTTCAAATCATTGTCAAAGGAGGGCAACCAACCCGACTAGTGCGTGTCTATTCTTCTTCCATCTGACTTAATTTTATTTTTTATCTGATTTCCATTTTCCCTAGCCCCTGTAGATATTTGTCTCCACCCAGCCCCCTTCGGCTGCCATTTTTTCTCAAGCAGAAAAAAGAGGGCACCCAATCAGTCGCACAATACCAGCCCAAAACCCATTCAAATTGCTCTCATGCAAATTGCAAACTGATTTACAATGTTGCATTATTGAAAATTTGAATTCAGGTGTAACTAATTCTGCCAGTGTGATGGAGCAAAGGGACAATCTTTTGAGGAAGGCATAACCCCAATGTCCCGGCAGCTAAAACTGATTGTGTTATACTTAGGCATGGGACGATACTGAATTTTTGAGTAACAGTTATTATGGCCAAAACAATTGAGATTAACAATGATATCACAATAACTAAAATAATTACACAAATATATCTAAATATTAATACAACAATTACAATTTAAATATCATGTCATAAGTAAAAACAACAACAGTCTAGAGAATATCATGCATCTATCTTTTTCTGTAGAATCTGGTGATATAAAGCCAATAACTTTTGTTGGTGAATATGACAATTATACAAATTTTACCACAAACATCTATGTTCTACTCTTATTATTGGTACTTTGCCTCTGATGCCATCAACATTCCCTGGGAGTGCGATGCTAAAGGCACTACTCTGTCAGAAGCTCTATTAGAGTTTAATTTTGTGTTTTAGTTATATATAATTCAATCTGACCAGGAAGAGCTGACTGAAATATTATTAGTAGTTATAATATAATATTATAACTGGAATATAGTATTACAAGTGATATTATTTGTGCCGGTAAACACGTCTCTCATGCATATAATTATAGTTACAAGCTAGCTAGCTTTAGCCAACAGTTTTTCAGTTACTGGTAGTTACTCTCACCGTTTTTGATGACACCTAAATGGGACCATGAATGGTGAGACTGATTACACTCTCCTGAAAATTGTTGTTTAAATCCATTTCCAGTCCATTATTTTTCTGTTTTTAGATAATCTTAAAACTACTTTGACTGTGTTTGCTAATGTGTGCATTGTGTAACTATGGTAACTACTAAATATTCCACCAAAGAGATACATGTAGATCACCCCCAGAGTGAGATGTCACTGCAAAGTATCAATTGTGTTACGATATTATTGTTTATTGTCCCATCCCTAGTAACAGTGTATGTCCTGTGATGACTGTTAATGGATGGGCAAGGTTCAACTTCCTGAAATGGGATTGTGGTTGTTTCTACAACAACTGACAATGTTGTTGTCCTGTATCAATCTGTTTGGGGTTGTTTTGTTGTACTTGTTGTTTTAGTTTTATTTATAACAAAGATGTGTCCAACCCTTTTGTCTTGTTTTTGTTCTTTCTCGTCTCCCCCTCCTCCTCCCCCCACCCCTCTGCCTTCCCCCTCTCTTCTCCACTGTCCCTCCATACCCCTCCCTATTACAGGATGTGCGTTTGTCACGTTTTCGACACGAGCTATGGCACAGAATGCAATCAAAGCCATGCACCAGTCCCAGACTATGGAGGTACAGTATACTTGTCCTTCAGATCTTGTGTTTGCCATCTTTCCTTTTATTCCATGTGTCTACTTTCTGCCAAGAAACATCCTTGCACGATTTCATAACAGTGCACTTTATTACATAAAAAAACATTGCGTCAAAACATTACCACAATTATCATAGTTTTTAAAAAATTCACTGCAACAACTGTAACCTCAAAGACTTGCAACTAAGTGAGAAATAATGAGCAGACCTTGCCTTACACTCTCTCTGTGTCAAGTGGCACCAGATCACCACACAGCCTGTATCCTGTTTTTTTCTTTCATTTGTTCGTTAACTGTTTTTTCAATAACTAACTGGCAATATTATTCTGGTCAGATATTTGTGAAAGAAATGCTATTAATAATAGGTAGTTCTGATTCAATCAAACAAATTCTCATCTTGCCAACTTTGGAGCAGTATTACTGCTAACACAGTTGCCAGAGTAGGTAAAAGATGACTTGAGAAAAGAACAGATTATATTGCTTTTTTGGATGTCTGCCACTCTTTTTTCCATGCTTATACTGCCTGGACGATCATTTCTTACAGGATAAAGTTTGTCAAACTTCCCTAAAACCTGTGACAGGAGAGGAGTACCTTTGACACGAGAGGCTGGAATAGGCAGGTGGTGTTACAGACCTCATCAGAGCTACAGCGACCCTGGCACTGCCGTAATGGGGAAGCAGCTCAGGCTTCTTTGTGCACGGCACGTTTTGGGGCACTCTTGTCAATATTGGTGGGCTCTTGACAGGCCGGGGTGACAGGCCTGTGATTGGGAAAGAGAATTACACGCTGTACAACAAACGCCAGTCTGAAGAGTTATGTGAGAGACAAAAACATGGTAATAGCAGGCTGTGTTAAGGGAAGAAGACAAGTGGTGTTCACCTTGCAGCCCTCTCATTAGAGATGATCATGATAATCAGGAACACTATTGATGCGCTCTGGCATGTGGAGAACAGAAGCCCCTCCCACCGTGTGCTGTGGGTGTGTGTATGTGTGTGCGCATATAGGCTTATTCCTCTGTGTATGATAGCCCAGTTACATCATTCTGGTTTTTATTTCAGAACCATTTGAGAACCAGTGGACTATTTATCACATCTTTTTAAATGATTATTATTTTATACTAGGAATACGTAACAAGAATATATTTTAATTATTTTATCGTTACAATGAGCTTTACTGGGCAAGTCAGGAGTAAATGGACTTGTTGACACGCTAAATGTAAAATGTACAGTGGATTTCTAACACAATGCCAAAACGAACAAATGGATGTAATTAAAATGAAAAGTTTACTTCTACAATGTGCATATGATTCAGAATATTAAAGTATTAAACCAGTAATGTAAAAAATTATAATTTTGAAAGCCATAGACACACACACACACACAAAACTTAAACCTCAGCCACTCAGAGTAAATCAGATCACATAGAGATTTTCTGTTTACATCCCCTCTGCTAATACCAGGGAATAGTAGATTACTTTGACCAGGCAGTAGGAGCAGAAGCATCAGCGTGTCTCCCCTGACTGGAGGAAGTGACACTCTCCCCCGACAGAGTTAGTATTATGCTAGAATTATCCTCGCTCTGAGCACTGTTCTGCCACAATAGGCTTGGTAAACACTAGCAGTGCTCCTCGCTTTTATCCTGCATTTAGGGAAAAAAAAGACTTAAACCATAACACAGCAATATTGCACCGGACAATGGCAAAATACCTTCATTTCCATTTGAAAACAAGCTGTTTCTAGCCCCGGGCAGACCTAAATTGCCGCATCCGTTTGTTAATGTTCCTCAGTTTTGCAATTTAAAAGTAATTACTTCAGGTCCGAAAGAGGGAATGAGGTCTGGTAAATAGAGTTTGGTTATTGTCTTGGCTCTATTGCACCCCACTGTCTCAGATAAAACAAGATTGCGGTTGTAGGTATGCGCGATGTGTGTGTTGGATGGCAGCACGTCCACACCGCATGTCAGGAGGGAGAAAAGGAGGCAGACCCCGCGCTCTATTCACTGATGGCCCCGTCACTGTCATATCCATTCTCATTACGCTGTGACATTCAGGTACACACGCCACACGCCGGACGCAAAAACACACATGCTCCCCTGAATGTCACACCATAATGAAAGTGGATATCAGCGTGACAGGTAATTCACAGTGAAGCCTCTAAAGACACAGCCCAAAGCGAGTGGGTTGGTTTGGTTGTGTTGTATTGGGTTTTATTTGTGCTGATATGTGCTGAGTATTATTCACTGTGTCTAAAGACTCATTTAGCACCCCTTGCTCTGCACCTGACGCTAAAGCACATTAGCAAGGCACTATGAATGCACTACAGCCTCTGTGCCACTGGAGCAGAAGAATAAGTGGAGTGTGAGATGGTTTAATATCAAGCAAACTCAGCCGGAGATTAATCATAAAGTTTTCAAAAAGAAAGTATACATTATAAATGTAAACATGCATATTCTAATACAACTGTCCAGGAGCAAGCTTGGTGCATGTATTGTTATTAAGAAGAATGAGTTTGTTTTATTGATTTTAAGTGTTTTATTGTTAAAAAAAAAAAAAAAAAAAAGTCATCTACAGTTTTTTGTTGTGGAGTGAACAGATAGTGATAGAGATTAGTAGTAGCACATGTAATAAAGTGTAGTAGAAGAGTTATTGTCAATTTTGTTGATGCATATTATGTGTATCTTACATACATCAAATTTTACATGAAAGGTTATGTGGCCCGCCGGCATGGTGGCTGAGTGGCAACACTCAGGCCTCACAGCAAGAAGGTTGCAGGTTCGATCCCCTGGTCGCCTGGGCCTTTCTGTGTGGAGTTTGCATGTTCCTCCCCGTGTCTGGATGGGTTTTCTCCGGGTACTCCGGTTTCCCCCATCAACCCAAAACATGCCCGCACCCCTATGAACTAACATCAAGGACCATGATGTCCACCCTCCTGTGGGCTCACCACCTGCAGAGGGGTTCATGGGGGCGGTCAGGTGCTATGAGTATTGGGCAGCAAGCTGCCCCCGCGACCCAGCCGGATTAAGCGGGAGAAGATGGATGGATGGTTATGTGGCCCATAGCAGTAGTGTTAATATATTAGTATCTTTATTGTGTATCATGGTCAGTCTGTTGTATTTGATTTAATTTTTTAACTAGTTCTATTATAAATTATTTTGATGAGTATGCATACTTCTAAGAATTTAATGTATACAGTAAATTTTCTTGAACATTCATCTGAGTTTGTCTCCCTCCTCTGAATAGTAAGTGCTTATGAATGTGCAGAAGTGAGTTAAAAGTCAGTGTTGGGGAAGTAAATCAAATCCTTTGTGTAACTGTCTGTTCCCAATTGATTTGGCATACAGATCTGTAATAAAAACATTTCATGCATTTAACTACTGTGCCATTCAGCATCCAATTAGTGCTGGGAGATGACACACATTGACATTTAAAGCTATGCAAGCGCTAAGCAAGTGAGATAACAGGGTCACAGAGCAGAAACTCTCCTGAAAGCTACGGGAGATTGATTTTCAAGGTATAAGTTTGTGTGTGCGCTTGCATTTTTGTGTGGTTTTTAGTGAAGGAACTGATGTGTAATGTTCCCTTCACAGTTGTCTCTGAGAGTTGTGTTTCAGCCCTGCATGTGTGTGTTTTCACTCAGTGGTTCATTCTTGGTTGAATGAGTCGGAAGAACCAAAAGTTTTCAATATCTTTTTGATGGTGATTCATGCAGTGGTGCACTTTCCATCAGCGCACACATTCCCCATGCCATAATTACCTGTACTATAATTATTAAAGGTGCTAATTACGATGCTATATCATTTAGAAACTACATGTCACCTGTCTGCTGCCGTATTTGTCAGTAGTATAAAGGCCATGGCAGGACATCACTGATTCATGACAGAAGCATCTATCAAGCGCATGTTATTTTGAAGAAGACATAGTATGCTTTTCTCTGCTATACTGTATAGGTATAATCGATCACATCCAACATTGTATATTTTGGACATTTTAAACTGTGATACTGATCTACACGGCCTAATAAAAGAATAAAAATTTGAGCCAAAATGGCTATGCAATGCTGCTACATCTATTATGTATGGGGGTCGATGAAAATGATTGAAATTTTTGAACAATGATCTTGAATATAAGAGAATAAACATGCATGACTCTCTGTAAATACAAGAGAGGGTACTTAGAAAGGGTAAATGAAAAAAGGAAACCAATTATAACATGATTAAATGCTCTTAAAATTCAAATGGATGTGAGCTTTGCATTAATCACAGGCTGAGATTTAACAGAGGAAGAGTCGGCAGGGAGGTGTCTTCTTACCAGGTATAGGTGAGGTGAATGCCTGGTAATTCCCATAGATAATATTATGATAAACAAAAATATTAAAACTATTTTAGGCCAGTATCATTTTTGTGACAGGATCCAAAATGTACAATATAATATCTGCATTAAAGTGTTGAATGCATAATATAGTTTGTTTGCTAAAAAACTGCTTTCATGAATCCATTTAAAATGTGCATGGAAAGGACTGTATGAAAACAAATCTGTAACACATTCCTGCCAAATCATTACACTGGCCTATCTTGTCTCTAAAGAGGGACAAATTCAAAACAAATCAGATGCTTTTCTAATTTACTTTTACACAACATGAGGTGTAATTTCACCCACTGGCAGGGTTTTTCAGAGCTCCCAGCAGTGGCAAATACCTCTAAACATTAGCAAGCCTGTCAAATTATTTTAACAGGACAAAATAGACCTCAGTGTGGTGAAACATGATGAGAGCCATGAGATAATTGCTCACAGCAAACTGGCTGTAGTTAATATCACTAAATCTCATTGCACTTCCATCTTTGTAAAATTAGTAATGACTTAAATGTGGCCTGCGCAGAAAGACAAACTGTTAATCTCTTCAGTAAATGTATCATTTAGTGGCTACTGGTTAATAGATTAATTATTAGCATTATTTATGTAAATTATGACAGATAAACGTCCAACACAACATTATGACACCCTGGCTATATATGATTCGGTGTGTATTCTTGTTTTGTTTTTTATATTTTATTATTTTACATTTATATATATGTTCTGACAGATTAAATACACATTATTCCATGATGTGACCATTGGCCCTGATAAAGGTTTTATGTTTCAAGCCTTTTTCCCAGAGAGACCCAGCTACAGAGGCCCCTCTCCTTCCGCCACAGTCCAGGGGAAGGCTTCTCATTCTGGGGCACGCTTCCTCCGACTCGGTGCATGTCAGCAGGAGCAATGAGATATTTAGCAGAGAAGGATTGGGAGCTGGTGTCTCAGGGGGAATTGAGTGCAGACGCAAGGTCCTGGACTGACACTCTGCCTCCAAATGCAATTCTTCCATGGTCTCCCCTGCTTTATCTGTCAGCAGTCCGAAGAAAGAGAGGGAGGGACAGTGAGTACGGGAGGAGGCAGAGTAAATATGGTAGAGCCCGTCTCAGAGAGGAGACAAGCTCATCTAAACCCATCCTCACTGCGCACAAGTGTTCTGTAACTGTTAAGTGATAGGTCCATTAAAAACTAAAATATTAAGCACTTGGGGTGATCAGTGTTATTATGATTTTCATCCATAGTTATATCAAATTAATAACTAAATAACAATATGAAATCTAAATTGTATTTTGTTTGGCTTATCAATTAGATAACCAGTGTGACTGGGACAAACTTGAGAAAACTTTTGCACTTGACATTTTGAACTTCTAATGAATGATGGGTGATTCAAGAAAATCATAATTGTTCCTTGAGTTAAAAGCAAATTAATCAACAGTTTTCATCAAATTGACTTGAAAACAGATGAAAGCAGTCGCTCAGGTTTGAGCTCTGACATAGTGCATGCTGGGAAGTGTGCTAAATGGCTCTGATTGAATTCACTTAATTCAAAATGACTGGTAGTTCTGACAGTAGAGCTTAGGTGCCCTATGCTCCTCATAGATGATGCCTTTCTCCTTTTCACCTCTAACTACAATACATGTGTGGCTAAGTGCAGTACAGTTATCCATTCCTATTCCGCTGTTGCCTGGTGTGTTCCAGACTAAATGTTTCAATCAAAAGCTTTTATTCCATGGTGGCAGATCGCCTTTGTTTCAAACGGATTTGCCTCTGGTTAGGCTTTGATTGTGGTGTGTGAGCAATGGCGTGGTGTGACAGATTGAGAAGCTGCCACACAGACACTGTCTCCGGCCCCATTGTTCTTCATGTCGTCTTTCATGTTACAGTTGTTGTGTTGGATGTCCAATATGCCTGCAGCAGACCTACCATACTCATAAATACAGTTACAAGCACACACTCTCGTCACCCAGGTGAGGCTTGAAATAGCCACAATTATTCACACTTCTTGTGATAGTCTGTATCTCTACATCTTGCTCTCTCGACCTTTCCTTCGGTCATCCCAAACACTCTCTTCCTTTACCACACTCAGCTCAGACACACAGAAAGTATCTGTTCTGATGAGATGATGAAATAGTTGGTGAACTCGGGAAATCTGTTTCAGTTGAAACCATTCTGGACTGAGAGATAACTAAGCCCTTGTGGGGTAGAGAAGAAAGCCCTTCGGCTTTAGACTGGTGCTTCCTGTGAGAGTCCCAGTGTCACTGCCACATGTGTGCAGGGCAAGGCGCTTTGAATTTAGAATACTATTTTCTCCTCCAACTCTCCCTCAAGTAATGTTCGGAAGTTCCACAAAGGCATCATGTCTTCTACAGTTTTACAGATTTCTGTCATCTCATTCATAACTGTATTTTGCTAAGCTGTAAATGTAATTTTCCAATGTACTCCTACTTTCATTAACACTTGGTTGTGGCCCCTCACAGGGCTGCTCATCTCCCATAGTGGTGAAGTTTGCAGACACACAGAAGGACAAGGAGCAACGGCGTCTGCAGCAGCAGCTGGCACAGCAGATGCAGCAGCTCAACAGTGCCACCACCTGGGGCAGTCTGACGGGCCTGGGGGGCCTCACTCCACAGTACCTGGCTGTAAGAGGAGTACACCTACCAACAAGCACCACATCAGCTCAGCTTACAGCAGTACAACCCCTCACCAAGGACTCGGAGTGTGCTACAATAATTGTAGCTTCAATTATATTTCATCTATTCATCTATTTTTCAGCAGTTTATCACTGAAGGTTTTAAGTCAAACTTGTAAAAAACACATCCAAAGTGCAACTGCTGCTCTCACTCTAATGATAATGCACTTTGATTTGTCAGACCTTTTAATCACCTCTCTCATTTATTCTCTAACTAAAGAAATAAGGGCTATTCTTGGGAGTAAAATGATCCATGCAGTAATGACAAGATGTTAATTTGCGGTTAATTTTAGTCTTTGAAGAGCCCATATTTGACAGCGTCAGTATTTCACTTTTGTTGTGGAATCTAATTAGTGGGCTAGATTAGAGCTTTCATGCTCAACTTGTCTTGGAGAATCATGACAGAATACAAACAGTGCTCGCTTAGAGGAGAGATCAGCCTGTATTAGCAGCTCATTTACTCATAGAGCGCTGATGCAAAAAGCGCATTGCTAAATTGCTCATTACAATGTTAGCTTCTGTGCGTAGCCTTGTACAAACATGCATTCAGTGCTGAGTATCCACCTATGTCATCCTGTCTCTTTCTCTCTCTCTTTGCCTGGTGCACAGTTGCTTCAGCAGGCCACGTCTTCTGGAAACCTGGGAGCCTTCAGTGGGATCCAGCAGATGGCTGGTGAGTCCAGATCACTAATAAACTCTTCTTCTCCCTCCTCCTCCACAGGCACAGAGTCTTTGTGTTCTTCTTTTTTTCTTCAGACTTCTAAAAGCGGACCAAAGAGCATAACAGATGAACTTGCATGCTGGAGTAAAGAGAGATCTTTGCCCTGCAGATTTATTAAGTGTTGCTAAGATTTGTCTTGATCTTTTAATGAGGCCAGACACCAGTTGTGCCCTGGGCGTGCAACAGTAGCTAGCACCAGGCTTTTGTCAGGGATGGATGAGGCCCACAAAGAAAAAGGACTGGAGAAAATGGCTTCAGTTGTTTCTTCACAGAAGCACTCTCACTACTGGATGGCACCCCCTACTGACCTATTTATGCAAAGGTTTTGTGATGCTTTTATTTATTAATTTGTTGATTTTTTTAACAGTTCACAATTTTGAGTACAAGAAAAAGAGATAACAACTGTGTAATTCTGAACAGTTCAATTCGAGAACAAGTATGTAATGGATGAAGGATGTGTTAGTGTCAGAAGTCACAGCGTTTTAATCCAGTGCTCTATTAATTCAAGCCTTGAGCAAACTAAACACACTCATTTTAAATGTTGAACAAGATAACCATTTTTATTTAAGAAGTATCTTTTTAAGAGTGCACTTTGGAAGATGGAAGCCATTATTTCTTATATATAGCCTTGAAAATGTGAAGATTCTAATACCACAACACTGCCAAAGTCATTCATGTTAATTGTTGAAGATGTTTGCCTTCTAATCTAAAGAGGTTCTTCATAAAATTAGACTATGCACGGAATCTAAGTAGCCATTTGCAAACGACTGATTTTTCGCAATGGTGTGACTATATATGTTGTGATACATTTAGACATTTAAGTTGTTCATATATTTTTTTCTTTTTTCCTGTTTGTCAGTTATCAGCTTTGTGTCTCATAAGATAGTGAAAGGAAGATATGGGTATATTTAAATATGACTGCCCTTTTGATTTATTGGGAATCATACGCTGAAAAAGTACTAAGCCATGATATACTTTTTATTGTTTCTTGTTAAGACCGTTGATGATTTTCTCTATAACTGGTTCAGATTTATGAGTGTGTGCCTTTGTGCCACACTCACTGTTTATTTTAAGCTCTTTTTCGCAGTCACTCCTACACCTCCCTGTAATGTCGCACCCTTCCTTTATCTCATCTTTTCCTTGATTTCTCTTGCTGTTTTTCTCACTCTGTTCTCTCTTATGCTCCACAAGCTCCTAATTGTTCAGGCAGGCGATGCTAGAAAAACTGCCTGGCAACAAAAGCAAATCTTATTGGGAGTTTTTGGTATTTTTTTCTCTCTCTCTCTCCCTCTCTCTTTCTCTCTTGAGAATGTGTGCCCAGTCTTAGCTCCAAAGTACACATTTCTCCCTTTGCAGTGGCGTGAATAAATGAGCTGTGATTTGGACGCGGGGGCGAGTAGCACTGTCTGAAGCTGGAGATCTGTTGGTCCTCCATCTGTGAACAGAGAGAGAGGGAAAGAGGGAGATGGGAAGCTAGTATGAGCGTGCATTAGTGATTGGCAGAAGATGGGAGACAGCTGAATGACATCTGGTCCCAGTCTTTAACACCACGAGCTGTAGCACTGAGAGCCTTCAATTACACCAATGAGCATTCAATTAGATGCAGCCAACCCAGATCTGCCATACTGTCCTCAGTCACACACACATCTATTCCAACACATATGTACACTCATGCACTCCCAGACCATCTGATGTTCCCATTGTCTCAAACGGGCGTCCTTCTCTTCAGTCCAGTTATTTTTATCTTCTGTTCGTCTTTCGAACCGTCTCAGAAATTGTACTAAGACAGATAGCCTTTGACAATGAAATGAATGATTGGACCAGAGTGCTTTAAGGAAAAAGAGAGAAAGAAAGAAAGCTGCTAGACACGTCTTCAGAGAACAGAGGAAGTGGGACAGATGATTGATATTTTTTTAATGCTCATTCCGGGAGACATGTTAAATGTAATAATAATGAAGGAGAGTTAAGAAGCACTGGCCTAAATATGTGCAGAGGATAAGTACAGGCTACTAAGACCTCTTAATGCACATAAATTAAAACTTACGGTTTACATAGCAACAATCATACCGTGCTTCATAAATGTTGTATTTATAATTTAATAATAATAATTTTAAAATAGGCATGGGGTCAGAACCCAAAGAACCCAAATGCACACAAATAATCAATAATCAGTAGGGGCGGGACTATAAAGGACATGATATTGAGATGTAGACACAAATGAATACATATAGCCTATTTTAAAATTATTTTATTATTCTTTTGTTTATTGTACTTTTCACACAATAACATTTCATATGCAGTATTTTAAGTAAAAACATTGGTTCCATGGCAAATAATTATTGCTGCAATGCTAATTGCACTCTTAAGCTCTCGTGGCAAATTAAAAAAAGAAAAATATCACAAGATCATTTTTCAGAGGGCGATAATCTTGTGGTAGATCTTATGTCATGAGTTCTTGTCCCCTAAAACGTAAGGAAGGATCTTCTAAGTAAAACTTAGAGGACCTTTATCAGTGCACTTGTCCAACTTCACAGTGGTAAGGAAATAGTGCCCAAAACAAGGCTTACAGACCTCATGGGTAAACGTCAACCCCACAACAATTTTATTAATGTAATACAATTGGTATGTACTTTCAGTTGGACAAAGTAGCATATTTGGTTGATCATCAGTATGGTACAGAATCGATCTAAACAGTGATTTGGGTCCACATACAGTAGTCTTGAATTGTCAGATTGCAGTTTTTTCTTTAAGCAGATGGCTGACGTTCTGTTAAAACATTTTTCACATCATGTTTGAACAGTGCTTTACAGACAAAAACACACACACACACACACAAAATGCATGACTAATTTCAGATATGAATTAAAATGGCAGGATTTGAAATTTATATGCCTCCATATATGCCTCCATGCATTATTCACACTGGCATTTAGTGGTCCTACCTGTCTTTAACCAATTTCTGGTTTCTCTCATCTCTCATCTTCAGTGGAGAATTGCTTCAACAAAGTATTAAAAGAGCCATGAAGAAGCTTTCTCATCTCCCTGAAACACTGAGTGAGCCAGCTTTTTTAAGCTTCCCCCAAATTAGTTTATTGTGACAGTAAGAATGACAGGCCCAGCTGTTATGCGTGTGGAAAAATAAAATGTATCTTGACTTCAAATGTAACACATAAAATTGGGAGAAAATCACTTTGAAAAACAGATTGGTTTTGGCTTCAGTGCACTTCACAGATGAGTAAAGACAACTTACACACAGCGTTCATTGCTGTGGACACTTTTTTTAAACCATTACAGATGCACTATCTTCACAATTTAAAGCAATCGTCAAGCTAAAAGTGAGATTTTTCTTTTTGTGGAAGAGCTTGTCAATGAATAGATATTTTGGATAGTTAAGTAGTGAGTGTAGTACTGTATTTGAAGGATTGTACAATAGGTAGATGCATTTGGTCCAGTGTAGAGATGGATACAGTTGTTGTCTAGCTGTTGTTCTTTTTATTTATTCATCTATTGATTAATAATTTGAGAAATATTGTTGATTTTGTCTTTGTGTGTGTGACTGTGTATGTGTGTTTCCATGGCACTGTATATACATCCAAACTGTATATACGAGCATACACCCCATAGGTGCGGCCCATATTCTCTAACAAGTCCCTGAACAGAACAAGCTGCTCAGAGCTATTCGACCCACTGCTGTTGATCTGCTGTCAGGACTCTAGTATAAGACATAGCCTTAATTTAAACATATTTGGTCATTTATTAATCTGGAGTACAGTCACATAATGTTATTGAGGGGGGGAGTTATTTAGATGTCTGAGGAACTACTGTAAATTGACTAATTTTGATATTGGCACCTAGAGGTCAGTTGTGTTTTGATTTGTATATAACATAACATATAGTAAGACATGAAAGACAGAAATCCCTCATTCCTACTCTTAAACATCTGTTTTGACTGGGTTAGGTGCGTTGGGAATTATTAGTGAAAGCAGCCCCTGTATCATTTGGCTGCACACGCTTTAGTTATCACTGTAGCTGTTGGAAGAGGCAGGTTTACCGTCATTTACAGCGGCACACATTGGTTTGGTTTGCAGACAGTTCAGTTGTCTCCTGTCGTCTCGTTTGGCCAGTCCACAGTCCTCAGCCTGGCTCTGCAGGATTGACACACCTCTCTGGCTCCTTTCTCCAGGTATGAGTGCGCTGCAGTTGCAGAATCTGGCCACTTTAGCGGCGGCAGCAGCAGCAGCTCAAAACTCAGCCAGTCCTTCCACCGCAAACCCCCTGTCCTCCAGCGCGGCGTCCCTGGGAGCGTTGGCCAGCCCAGGTAACGCAGCCGCAGCTTCTTGGGGCGGGGCTTGACGCCAGGGCGAGGCCTGCCTCACCTCCGCTCTTCTACATTTTCATCCCTGTGTTAACAGATCTCGCACATCCTCGTTGCTGTCACCACAAACCATGTTCATAGTCACATCCATTGTTGAAATCTTTATAGAGAAGTGGCACGGTTTGTGTAACTCTCCACTTAATCACCCCGTGGACCACTCATCTGATCGTGTGCAGTTGTCATGGCGTCGTCCGTCACTTCCTTATCCGTGAGCCGGCCATGTGGTGTGCTTACATGTGTGTGTCTGTGTGTGCGCTCGAATCTGCATGTGATTGTGAAGTGCACTCTGTCTGGCCCAGTGCTGTATTCTTTACAGTCAATATTGTTTACACCACCACAGCTATACTTCCTCTATATGAACAACATTTTTCTAAGGCATAATATAGCATCTCAGCCCCATATAGAAATATTTCAGCAGGAAAAATAATACGAAAGATAATGCCTTCAAAGATAAACCTTACTGTACTATTATACAACAACAACTGCTCAGCAACTGATGGTTGTAGGCTATAATGTGATATGACCTCATTTATATTACAGCACAACCTAACATCATTTTTATGATATTGTGAGGTGTATCAAGAATCCTCCAAATAATCCACAATTCACATTTACTATACTATGCCTTGGGATCTCCACCGTGGACATTAGGGTTGTAATGCTTACTTGATAAACAGGATGTGATTATGTTGTCCTCGGGGATGGATGTAAACCTTTCAAATATGACAATTGTAATTATTTCACAAATATTTTTTCTCATCCTTTACTGGTTTCTTCTTCTTTTACTTTGTGTGTTGTTTCAAATATCAGTGCAAATATCTGAAGCCTCAACATTCCTCAGTTATTTAAACACCCACTTAACTGATTTTTGCCTCACTTTGATTAGCCTTAGCCACAGATCTGCCTTTCCCTGTTTTGTCTTATTTAGCGTATTTATTTTTTCTATTTTATTTTTTATTTTATTCGTGATCCATTCTTCTTTCTTCACACGTTACTTTGATTCCATAATTTTCCTCTGGCTGAATGTCTCTGAGTAGAAACTTGCGTTGAACTACTTTCTGTAAATGAATGGCACCATACTGCATGTGTCAATGAACCGGCAAACACTGCAGAAGTTTGATATAAACAGTGACGTTTGCATGAAGACAGGCAGCTATCTTCATCTTCTTTTCCTTTTTTCTACCATTTGTCAAATGCTATATTTTCACACCGTTTCTTCATACATCTGGCAGCATTCCTGCTTTGCTGGCAACGCTTTGATGAGATAAAGGGTAAATGAATAGATGTAGTGTTCTGTTTTGGTGACTTCTTTGCACCATACTCTTCATCATTCCTCTGTGTTTCTGTACACAGTGTGTTTGTATTTTGGCTGTGAGTTGTGTTGCAGCTGTGACAGGTAAAACAGAACAGGCTTTGGACCCAGTCTGCATTTTTTTGGCTTGTACTGTTTCATGTGATTACATGCTCGCCTTCAATGGAGCAATCCAACGTGTTAATTATCGTTGGTTGTATATGAACAGTCCTGTTTGGAATTTCTGTGTTTTTGATGCTGCTTTTTATATTTATGTTCAGTGTTCAATAAGATTGTCAATACAGCTTTATGTAAACTCTTCAATAGGCTGTTTTGCTAGATTCTTTGAAATCTTCTTAGTAAAATACCATGTTAGTCAAATCTATTGTAGAAAGAATGCATATGTGCAAGAACTCTGCTGTGATAAAGGCCAAGGCTGCATATACTGTAAAGAAACTCCTCCTTCAGGTTTGCTCCTCTTGCCATACTGGATTTGAAAATCTTTTTTTTTTTTTTCATTTTGAAGGTTGTAATCTTGTATATATTCACCCTCTGTATACTTAAACAGAGAAGCTAATGTAATCAAGAGGCCGAGCATAACATGTATACTTTCATTCTCAAATTAGGATAACTTATATATTAATCAAAGGTTGGCCATATTTGTTTTACAATCAGTGATCACTCAAAATAATATTTTTTTTTATAATGCATATGCATACATGCATGACATGTATGCATTATGCAGAGTATCAAATACATCATAGTTGCTGTGTTGAATGACATAGGAATAGTGTAACTGAACATAGATATGTATTTAACATCTGCATTTGTATTTTCCTTTGACTTTAAATACAGTATAACACTTTGCTCTCTGTCCCCTATCCTGTCCTCCTCTCATCCTGGCCCTCCAGCAGCAGGTACCACAGCCAGCTCCAACGCCGGCGCCATGAACTCTCTGACCTCTCTGGGCACCCTGCAGGGACTGGCAGGTGCCACTGTGGGCCTCAACAACATTAATGCACTAGCAGGTAGTGTTAATAGTGAGTATTCACCATCTCCATCTCATCCACACCCATCACAAGTCACCTTAAACATTCATGTCAGAGCTAAGTGTGAACTGACACCCTGAGACTAGCAGCATAAAGATAAACTACTGTATGGTTGTGTGAATGCTGCTCTTTAATTAGGGTATTTATAGAATAGACCCAAACATTTAACACTAATGTTCAACATTTAGGTTGACATGTAACAGAACAACATATGTTGACATAGACACAAAATACACTTAAGTCTGTAAAAACACTCTCTTAACTCTGTTTAAAAGATAAAGCATTGAACAGAATGCAGTGTTTTTAAATCTCTCAGTTTACACACTCTGATTGGTCCTCTCTGTCTCTCTGACATTTCTGTCACTGGCTCATCAGGCCATGTCCTCTCATCCATCTCCATCGCTTCTTCACTAGCTTCCTGGCTGCATGGTGAATTTGTCTTTTTATATCATACTTGTTTAGGGTCTTAGCTGTGTATATGTTTGTCATCATTTGTATGTAAGTATCCTCCTTTTTGCACTAATTAATTGACCTACCCCAAAGTATATTCATAATTAGAAACATAAGAAATATATGATTATATAATATTTTCCCTTCCACATAGTCACAGAGGAGCCTATACCAGCCATTGTGAACACCCTGATCTGGACAATGGTCGGTATCAAACACTGAAAAGCAACTGTTTCAGTTAGGGAGATTTATGGGTGAAAGAGCCAGAAAAGATTAAAGAAACATAAGACACTAAGGTAGAATCAAATTGCAGGGATAACTACTCTGCCATCAGGCACCATCTGGTATTAGATTGTAACTGAATTAACTCATGCATTTTGCTTATAAAATGCATCTTCTTTTTCCCCTTTTCAATAGCAACAGAGAGTCACAGCTTGGGGCAGTTTCTGCAGAATCAATGGAGTATATAAACGACTCCATGTTTTCACAATGACCCAGGGAGCCGCTACGTGTTCCTATACACACTGTGTATTGAACAAAGTACAGCCGCGTGCCTGTGTGGTCTACTATTATGACTGTATGTTGTGTCCTGCCTTTGACCTCTGGGGAGACGGGGCTGGGATCTTAATCAAGCCTGTTATGACAGCCCAGATCCTGAGCTAGCGGCCCCTTCCACCACATTATTCTCCTCTGACCTTTAGCGCTCCATGGCACCAGTGGCTGTATCTGCTGTGTAAATCATAGATCTACACAGGTACACCGCACACACATGTAGGCACCCCCATTTCTTTTAAAGGGGATGGATCACTTTCGCTTTACATCCCATTTTGTTCGTGGATAACCCTTTTCTCCTCTGCTTGCTCCCCTCCCATCAAGCCACCTCATTTAAACACATCTAGGCTTTAATTGAATTGCAAAGGTCACCAGTGCAATTATTCCTGAATAAGTGAGTGACCTATAATCCAGAGCGCTGAGGTGATCATTTATTTTAGTGTGTCTGATGCTGAGGAGACAGAGAGGCTGAGCCAGTCTGCGACAAGTTGCCCTGCGTGGCCAAATGAAGCAGTTACAAGCGGCTAATGAGTGTTCCTCCTGTGTTCCCTGGCTTTTAAAAAACCCACCTCCCACCAACATGAAGACATGCTGGCTTTCAAACACTAAAATAAAATGTCACTGGCTAGAAAAGTACACATAATGACATGCTAGTTTAAATATTATAAAGTGGTTTGATACACATAAAATTCCTACAGCAGAATCAACTTTGCAGATGAGATTAGGTGAAAAATATTCCTTATTTTTATCTATGTGAAAACCCTTGGTCTGACATTTGACAACAGTCCACTTTGTGTGATACTTTTCAAGCCAAACCATCCATAATTTAGCGATTTGTTGAAAATAAAAAACTGCTTTGGAGTCTCTGGACATTAGATTGGTCTTTTTACCTTAATGATAAACTTAAGTATTTACAGGGGTGGAAAGTAACTAATTACAAATACTCACGTTACTGTAATTGAGTAGACAATTCCCACCACTCTGTCTTTTCTCTACTGGCAAATACACATTGCACTGCTCAGAGAACTACTAACTTCAGGTTTAAACTGTTAAATATACATAAAATACTGA
Source organism: Odontamblyopus lacepedii (assembly GCA_034769755.1). NCBI lineage: Eukaryota > Metazoa > Chordata > Actinopteri > Gobiiformes > Gobiidae > Odontamblyopus > Odontamblyopus lacepedii. The sequence goes on along the minus strand of CM068344.1, from coordinate 28,651,113 downwards.
TCTAAACTGCTGCTAAAAAATAAAAAAGTAACTGACTCTTGTACTCTGAGGAGTATCTTCAAGTGTTCTTTTTACTTTCACTTGTACTTGTAATTGAGTACATTTTTAGCCATGTAACTTGAGTACAAATTTGCAGTACACTTTTCACCAGTATTTGTAACAGTAGTTTCTATAACTGATATCTGTTTAATTAAGCTTCTAATATTTACTACTAGTAAACTGCATCTATACAGTGGCTACAAAGAGAATTGTTATCCCAGCTTAATTTAATTTTAATTAATTTCTGTTTTGTAAGGTTGTCATGTTGTTTCTCAGTGACTTTTTCATGTGCAGCTCTGGCTCTCATCAACTGCATTCATACTATTTCATTAGATGTAATGTAGTTGTTATGTGTGTCATGTGTATTGTCTCAGTCCTGTCTCAATGTGTGTAGTGCGTGCATATATACTGTAAATGTCTTTATGAACTTGTCAACTATTGTCTGTCTCGTATCATGTATATGTGGTAAAATAAGAAAACCTTGAGCGCTAATCAGTAAGTGCACTCTTCTTTCTTTATTGTTGGGTTTTATGTAAAGTTGCTCAAATGCTCTCAGGTATGGCGGCTCTAAATGGAGGTCTGGGTGGTGCAGGGCTCACCAACGGCACAGCGGGCACCATGGACGCGCTGACGCAGGCTTACTCAGGGATACAGCAGTATGCCGCTGCTGCACTGCCCACCCTCTACAGCCAATCACTGCTGCAGCAACAAGGGGCCGCTGGCAGTCAGAAGGAGGGTAAGTGGCTCTGGGACGTGTATTATAATTACAGCATTGCCTCTCACCACGAAGGCCCTCTTGCTAAATCATTAATTAAATGATATAATCAGATTCTTAAAGAATGTACCAATGAAAAGTCATTGACATCACAGGTAGACTTACAATGTTGGAATATTGCGCCCATCATTATTGTGTTTTGTATTTTAGACAGTGAGAGGATCTAATAATAAACAACACAAAATTGCACCAAGAATTATATCAAACATGGATCGAAGTCTGATGAGTCAAAATGCAACTTTTTTTTTTTCAAAGCAGGAACAGTAAGATAGTGGGATGTCTTCCTTACAGCAAATTGTTTGGCTCACTCCATTTTGTGAAGCACATCATTCAAACACAGGAAACTTCTTAAATATCACTTCTGATTAACAGCATTCAGTACCTGTTTATTTGAACAAAGTTTGGATTTGGGTATTCACTGATCTTAAGGATATTTAATCCTTTTTTCAAAAAGAATTGTGCAACTCTACCAACTGAGCTCCTGTCTCCCCAGTTTGTGTAAATCTGACTGAAATTGAAATCATATAAACATAAATATGCACTGTGTGCTATTTAGCCTTGGACACTCATTGCTAACGCAAATTGATACTCCCACCAGTAACTCTCATAATACACTTAAAAGTTATACTTATCCAAATTAATTATTATTTATAAAACATGTGAAGTGGTTGAAAAATGGTATTATAGTTACCCCTGTTGACTACCTTTTAAAAGGAAAATTATTGGCACTGCGCTGTGTCCTGAACCAGAATGTAATGTTTTAAGTGGAACTGTGGGAGAAGCCTCTACTGACAGTCCAGCATACAAACCAGTGATGAAATTGTATGCTAAAACAAACACAGCTACACACTGCCCATTATTGCCTCTGTCACGGAAAACATGGGCGATAACTGCAAAGATGTTCTTTTTATTTCAAGCTTTCACATCATCAACCACGAGCAGCCATAGTGACCAAAACCCTTTCACCAATGCCATGTTGCCTCAGATAGAAAAAGGGAAATAATAGGCTTTAAGAGAGGTAACCTTATCAAAATATTCATAGTTGAGACAGAAGGTCAGGAGCTCACCCCTGACCCCCTCTTAAGAGAAACACCACATGTGCCTTGTATCAATGAATGAACAGCTAAAGAACAGTAGATGGACACACCATCATCACTCAAAGCCCACAATTTTGTTTAATACTCAATACAATCACAAAATGTTATTTAAAAGGCAATACAAAACTCAAGGTCAGGCAATATTTCCGTGCTTTTGTCGCGTTTCTATGACAACAGCACAGCAGTGGGTCATAAGCACAATGCTACTCAGCTCCTTATATTTTCAAATGCAATCCACTATGACATATAACACCTATTTTTATATTCTTGTCCTTGCAGGTCCCGAAGGCGCTAACCTGTTCATCTACCACCTGCCGCAGGAGTTCGGGGACCAGGACATTCTGCAGATGTTTATGCCTTTTGGAAATGTGGTGTCTGCCAAAGTCTTTATTGACAAACAGACAAACCTTAGCAAGTGCTTTGGTAAGATGCAATGCATAATTACACATACTACCACTACCCACTACAAAGCCACTCTATACATTATATTACTTATGAATAGTGACCATTCACTCACTTATATAACTACTGTCACACAGGCAAAAGACAGTATGGACTGCCCATAGCTGAGTTCAAACCACCATCTTTCTACCTGAGCACTCAATATACAAGTACATATTTTATTCATCATCCTGCAGGAGCCAGATTTAATGAACTATAAAAGCAAGGCAATAGCCACTCGAAATTACCAGAAAATTGCTATATTTATCTTGCTTCCACAATAGCTTTTACCTTGCTGTGGAAGTAATTATTATGATGTACAAATAACACTTGGCAAACTAATCCTGGGGGGTCTCATGAGGCTAATTTTAAATTTCTTGGGAAACTTTTTTTTTTTCCATAATGCATCAACATCAACACATAAGGGCCTATTTTTAATAGAAATCTACAGAAATACATGTATCATTACCTTTGGGTAATGTGATGACACTCACTTTTATTTTGTAGGAGCTTTTATTATTTACATCATTAAGTATATGTATCTAAATAGAGAACAATGTAATTATTCAATCTCTTATATGTAGAGACATTATACTAGAACAACCCATATGCTTCTGTTTTGTTTCCCTCACTCTTGACAACTCGACAGCTAACTTCAAAACTAGTTTCTAAAAATGTATATTGTACCATGTTTTTAGGCTTCGTCAGCTACGACAATCCTGTGTCGGCACAGGCAGCCATTCAGGCCATGAACGGCTTCCAGATCGGCATGAAGAGGCTGAAAGTGCAGCTAAAGCGCTCCAAGAATGACAGCAAACCGTACTGATCTTAGAACTAGGGTGTATCTGCTCCCCTGTTAGCACTGCTAGGGTAAGTCCCCCCTAAAAAACAAAAAAGAACAAAAACAGCAAACCGAGCCACGACCTCTGCACAGGGACTGGGGGGTGGGCTGTGGGAGGGAGGGGAGACGACCTACAACCACCTGAAGGAGGGAGACTCACACACTCCTCCTTTTGATATACTTGATTTTTGGAAGATTTTTTTATTGTTTCTTTCAGATATTATTTATTACACTTTATTTTTGACACACATGAACGCTTCCATTATCGTCATTACTTTGTGCAATTTTTCTCACTTTTACTGCAGAAGTAGCTATCATGGGTAGCTGATTTTTAATTTAATAATTATTTAATGTTTTCTTTTTTAGAAAGTATTTATTTTGCCAACTATAGACGTGAAGACAAAGGAGCCATGATGATTATTTTATGTTTTCTCTCTCTTGCTGTGAACCTTAGGCCTAGGCCTGGTTCCTCTATATAGTACTTTTTGATGCTCATGCCAATATGCACACCTGACCTTTGACCTCCGCGGTGTTGGTTGCAGGCCGCCGCTGCTTCTCTGAAATCCCTCTTTGCTTGCTGGCAACCCGGGGGCAAAGGCTGCAAATCATAGTGGCCTCTACACAGTCTAGTTAATGGCACCAGTTACACTTCACAAGAAAAAAAAAACTCCAGCTACAGTATGTCATATTTATATGATAAAAGAAAAATAAATACTTTTCTATTTGTCAAATTATGAAAAAAAAATACAATAACTATTTTCTGGGTCAGATCACATTGGTCTTAGATGAAAGGACGCATGCACAACATTAAAAAAAAAAGATCCATAATTTGAAGAAGTCTATACGACAGTAATAACCTAATGAGAGTATTATGGGTTTAGGGGTTCACTGAAAATACTTGATGTTTGTTGAAAGTAAAAAAAAAAATACAAGTAAAGAAAGCCACAGGCCTGTAAATTTTATTTGTAAAAAAAGCAGTTCTATTTTTATACAGCATTTTTACTGCCTCAGATAAAATGGATTTTATTTATTGCCTACTGTTAAGTTATTGAACTCCTATAAAAAATACAGCATTGATAAAGAAGACCCTCATGGAGTCGGGTTCTCCAATGTTTTCATGTTTTTTCAGTGCAGTCCGACACAACACTCCGCTGTCATAGAAAAGCGCACGCCTCACTCACTTCTTCACAGTCATTGTCCGTGTCCATCCATCTCTGTGTGTTCTCTCTCTCCCTGTCTGGAGAGAGCCTCGCTCGTCCACCTGTCCTTCACATTTTAATCTGATTTTTTTTCCCATTTTTGTTTTGAGTGTTGTTTGTCCGTGCCCTCACCCTTCCAAAGATTTTTAAGGAAAGGCCCCCCCACTCCTAAAAAATATATATCAGTATTTATTCCCAAATGTGTTATCCATCTAGGATGCGATGGATCAGACTTTGGGTGCACTATGGTTTGTGTTTGTTTGTTTGTGTGAATGACTGAATGTGGCGTTGCTTGTTAGTATAATATAATCCTAGATTAGTATCACTATATACTGCAAAAATGCAAAATTTGTGCTTAAAAATTGCCAATGAAATTAGTCCGTAGTGTTGCTATATACAACAGTTTGCATTGTTGTTTGTTGTTGTTAATGTTGTTGTTTTTCTTAATTTATCAAATGCTGTAGTGGTGTGGTGCTTTGGCTCTCTGTGTGTAACTCTCTCCTTTTCCCTGTTTTTTCTTTCCCCCTTTTAGAAACACCCATCTCCATGCCTGTTAGCTCATCGTTTGCCTAGCATGTCTTCGTGGCGTCCAATAAAAAAACACACAAAAACACACAAAAAAAAATTAAAACAAAAAACTCCCCCTACCCAAAAAGTGTCATCGTTCTCCCCATCTTTGTTTTTCTGAGCTCACCTGACCATACCCTGGTTCTACTCCTCTGCCACCGCCTACTGACTTTTTGAACTTTTAAACATCTATGGACTTGTGGTGTTTTTTGTTTTGTTTTTGTTTTTGGTCTGTGAGGTTTTCATCCAGGTCATGGATAGTAATTAGTGTAGTTCTAAAGCCTAAAGACACTTCAGCTCTCATATCGACAAGAGGGGAACCATCTTTAAGTTTTAAAATTATGGTACAATGCCTACTTTTATTTGGATTTTTACTTTCTTTTACTGTTTTTTTATGTTTTGTTGGATGTGACCTCATATGTTGTGGGAGAGGTTTCAGGAATTTGGGGGGGTGGGTGAACAAGAATCAATGTGAACAAAAAAAAATCTATTATAAAGCTGCATTCATATGAAGAAAGACTGATAATTTTTTTATGAAAACCCTGTGGCAAAGTTTTTCCATTTCAATGTCTTTATTTTTTGCATTTTGTGTTTGCCTATTTTCTCTACTTCATTTAAAATAAACTTGAACACTCACTACAGGAATTGGCGCGCGGCTTGATTCTGCTGCAGATGAGAAACGCAGTGCACAGGGCCAGAAGCTGTCTGCGCCACTTTCTTTAAGTATTAAGACTACTTCCACAGTTTTGAATAAAAAACTGATCGATTCTAGACTCTCTCAGAGCGCTCTATCTCTCTAATGGTTTTTACATTTTTCAGGCAGTGTAAAGTTTTTTGATAAGGCCATTTTCAAGTGGCTCTGTTTCTCATTCAAAGTCTATATATAAGAACCACTTTTTCTAGAGTAGTTACAAAGGTTAAATAAAAAATGACAAAAAAGACATTTGCCCTGTTTGGTGGGGGAGATATGCTACCTACTTGTGTCACCTTTTGCTGAACTGACTCACAGATAGACAATCCATGGTTTAAATGCACATGAAGAAAATGACCTATATTTTCTACTGTTAAAATGTATAGAGGAAAAAACAAATATGACGATACCTGTAACCCATGTTAATGTTGGTGCTTCTTGTGAGTTTAGTTGTGGTTCCATCCCAAGTCCGATGGTCTTAAATGTCTCATGTTTTTCAAAGACTAAAAAATCACTTTACTTGAAGAATAGACAAAGCCTTTCATATTACAATAGTTTGTTTTTTTGTTATTCTTTTTCAGGGGTCCCTATTTGCTAAAATTCGTTGTCAGTTAATTAGCTCTATAAAATTCTTAAAAATATATATAAATATAAATATATCTATATATATATATATATCTATATCTACAATGTCAGCTTGTGAAGCATCAATGTCATTATGATTTTTATTTCTCTCGTGGGAAACAATATTAAATGTGTTTTTGTTGTTCAGCAAAATGTCTTATAAAGAAATAAAAAAGACAAGATCCGTGGAGTTTAGTGCCAAAATTCTGAAGGTACTTCCTGCCTAGCCGCGTCAGTGTATTTCTTGTGAAAATGATTTGATAACATTGGTATTTTATTATAAGTGTTTTGTATGGATCCCTCATATTTAAAGTATAGATTTAAAAAGAGTTTGTTAACTTGCTATTCTGTGGTCTTGTTGCCTGAAAATGTCATGTTTGCTTTTTTTCTTTGTAAAAAATGTAAAGAAGTGCCCATGTGTCACATATATACAGTATATATATCTATACACAGTTGGACACACATGCATACACTCTCTCTGTGCAGACCTCACATTTTACTTATTTGTTGCACAAAAGCCCCTGAGCTTTGCCTTCTCCATAGCCACTGCTCTGCCCCCAAAACCACTTCCCACACCAAATGTCTGATGTTTTCTTTATCAAAAGCCTTACCACACAAATCTTTGCACTCCTAGCTATTTCTATCAGTATCTCAGTCATACACACTTTAGTATATTGTTTTGATTGTTTTCTTAGCAGCGCCGTCTCAGACTTTTCATTTCAAGAGGAGGTGATAGTCATACACAAAGCCTTATTTCTTCAAATCTTCTTAACCATTTTGTGCAGTTCAGAGATCATTATTTTCATGTATCATTGCTTGGCTTTTTATGATGTAAGCACAGAGCAAGACATTCACAAACTAGCCTTTTCTCTTTTGAGGAAAAAAGCACATCTTTTTTCAGAGATGCGAGTTTGTAGTTAATATACAGATTCAGGACTTGTTTTTCATAATCATAAAGTCTTGTGGGCCAAAATGTTTTAGATGCCAAAGCGTGTTACTGTTACTGACATTCTCACGGTCAAGTCGTTTACATGGCACAGTGTTGTCAAAGTTTATTGTTTTTCCCCTTACTCCCTGAGAGCCTATAGTTTAGTAGTCTGCAAAAAAAGATGGCAGCATTATTTTCTACACAAAATCTCACCAGTCGCCTTAAACCAGGGAGCGTCGCACCAGTATTTTGGAAGACTATTTTGTCAGATTTGTGCCAAGTCCAGGGTCACCTTTTGTATACTGTTTACTTCTCACTTTGTCCGCCATTTTGTGAGTAGATTGGCCGAGTTGTATGGAGTCTTGTGATGGCCGAAATTTTAGCTCCGGTGTGAAGGATGCCCACTAGCTGTCTCAGGCTAACCAGGGTTATTAGAAGCTGGGATATGTGGAGGGGGTTGTCTTATTGGAATAGCGACAGGGGAAATAAAGCGCTGTTGTTCTGGAGTTGGAAGGGTCACAGGCAAGCAAAACAACAGGAGAGATGAAGGCATTTTCATTAACTACTCAAAGACCAAACCCAAACTTCAGATAGAAGAATCAAGAGGAGAGACTTCAGCTGTTTAGTTATGGTTTTTTTTTTTTTTTTCTTAAATGCAGTATATAGCTTGAGCAGTGCCACAGCCATATTACAATAGCTGGATAGTCCTATTAATGTCAAGGGACCATTTTGCTAACCAGCACATGCAGGTTTTGAACATTGTAAATCCGCTGCAAATCGACTCAATTGCACATTTTGTCACTCTTGCACAATCCGTAATACATGATCATTGTTAGTTTATGATATGAAGATATGAAGCACTATTTTGTATACTGTCAAAATCAGTCCCAAAATATTTTGTCAAAATTGCCAAATTTTCACCTTGTTGCATGGTGTAGTAAGTGTGTCAAAGCATGTGTTTGCGTTTAAATGTTAAAGCACAAGAGGGCGGTAGCGAGTTCTATGGAGCGGCTCACCTCAGGGGCTTTTGGTGCTTATGCTTGTTGTATCTTTCTAACTAAGTCACTGTTCACTTCTCTGTTTTTTCTGATTTCTTAATTATCTCAAGTGCTATTTATCAACAAAGAAAAGGAACAAAAAAAATGTTGTTTCTTTGCATTATAGCTTATGTCAATGTTTTTTGAAGAAAAATGTGTGTTTTTTTTCATTTTGTGTCGTAAAATGAGCTTGTTGTCTATTGAAATGATCTAATTTCTTTGTTGCTTGATTTTTATTATTGATAAAGAGGTTTTCAGTATAGTAACTGTCTTGAGAGAAGCCAAAGTCAATGCATTTAAGTGGGTCCTGTAAGCGTATGATGTATGTTTGTTTGACAACTTCGGAAATTTGTCACTGGATGGGATACTACAGTACAAAAAATGCAGGCTTTCCTATTTCTACAACTGATTGTACTTATGCATTTTGTACCAGTGGAATTTTTTTATACTGGAGATTAAAGGATACAACAAAAAATGTAGAAAAAATGCTCTTTTGGCCTCTCTGATGATGCGGCCAGACCTGACTTGGAGTTCTGATTTCTCTATAGCTGGCCTCTAGAACGTTGGCTTTTGATATTTACGATTTTCTAGGTGATCTTTGGCTTGAGTTCTTTCACGTCTTTTTCCTCACTTGTGTGTTTTGTTCTTTCTTTAGTTTTTTTTTTTCTTTCATTCTTTTCTTTGTATTATTTATTTTCTGAAAAAGCAGAGGGTAAGTGAGTGTCAAATCTCTAATTTTTCTTTCTAGTTCTAGCAAGTTTGTCTATACCAGAGCACTATAAGCTTCATTTGGACTTTCTGTATCGTGCTGTCTACATGATAAGACAATTCTTAGAAAAAGAAGGGTTAGAAATAGTCTCCTTCAGTGGATTAATGTATTAGTTTAATAAAGAAATCTACTAATTTGATTTTAGCTGGTTAGATTTTCCAGTTTCTCTGTCCTCTGTGAATTAACTGTGTAGCTAAAGCAGTCAGAATTATTTTTGTAAACGTATGTTCTTGTGTGATGCAGTTTTTTGCTTCTGTCTCCTATATTAAACCATTTTTCCTAATACCTGTCTCTCTGTGTGTGCTGTTATGTTCTAGTCTGATGTTGTACTGTGCCACAACCTCCTGCCTCTCCTCCATCCTCTTTTCTTTCACATTATTTCCCCACTGTACGATGTCCATGTTGTTTATTTTGGTTGTAAAGTCATTTGTAGGGGAAAAACACTGTTCTCATCATTATCATTATCACATGGTAAATATGCATCAAGAATGTTTGTATGTATATTACTGTGGAGCCCAAGCTGCTGTGACAGTGGTTCTGAAAGTAAAAGTAAAACTGAAACATATACTTTTTTTTTTTTTTTTTTTTTAATGGGCAAAAACACATATATGTGCATATGCCTACAATCCATCCTACAAGTCATCCTGGTAGGGTCAAAAGTAATAAATCAATACATAATAATTCTGTCAACTGGACAAAAGTAAAATTAACAAATATACTCAGAGCTGTATATGGTACCCCTAAATATGAATTATTCTTAAAGAGTCATTTCCTTTTACATTTTACTTATATTGGAGTCATCTCAGTCAAGTCTAAACTGGGATTGGTACACGGTGATGGTATAGTCCACTGTCCACTGTTCTGGGTGAAGTGTGTCCACTGTGTGTCCCCTCTGTGTCCAACCCACTCCTGTCATGCCATTACAACTGCATCTCCCGTAGAGAAAGAGGAAAGAGAAGTCAAAGGTCAAAGTTCACGCTTCATTCACTGATGGTAAATAGAATTACAGTGTAGATATGCTTAAGCAGCAGTTCTCTCGACATCCTCATTTTCACTGGCTGCTTTCACATCTGAACAATTGTATTGCCGTTGGGTATAATCTGTGCGTTATAATGGCACTGAAAGGTTGTTTCTGCAGTGTTGTTGTGTATCACTTTAAAACAAATAATATATATAAATAATATATAAAAGTCTAAAAGGTCAAAACATTGAGGAAATTGATCTAAAGAAATAGACAATAAATTGCAAATGTAATGAAAAAAAATTGTTGTAGAACATTATCAGTATAATTAAACACCCATTGTCCATGCTTATTTTGAAGTAGCTAAATATAGCCAGTTATTGTAATTCAATGAAAAACTGCTAATATAGAAACACTGATTTTATTGGCCTTCTGTTGCCCTGTCTGTTCTTTTAAAATCCTTAAAAGTAAAAATATGACTCCAATATGGAATAATGGTTTCACTCCAAATATTTCATGCAAACCATGAACATAATCTGTTTTACTGAACATTCAATATTAAAGTATTAAATCAATTATAAATAAAGAAAAAAATAAATAAGTAAAGTGCAAAATATAATAAATTACACTTGACGTAATCTGGACTATTTTAAGTATCATCCACATGAGTGAAGGGCATCTTGCACACATTTAAGCATCTCTTCTTTCAATACTGCAGCGGTCCACTAGGCCTGTTATTAAATATTGATTGCGAGATTGAAGTGGAGCATACAATACACTGGTGCTGATCTGTGGATCTATGGATAGATGATATTGCACCTTTATTACTGGCCCTCAGTTCGAGAAAATGTCTGCAGTTCACAATTGTATTTTCCACAAGACCTTTTCTTCTTTCTTATATTTTTGTTGGTTGACTTTTTTATTTTCACTCATAAAGTCATCTTAAGATGTGAAAGTAGCCAGGAAGCAAAGGTTTGGTGTGTTTTAACTTTGCACTCACCACCGGCTATATCTGACGTCCATCGGGATTCATTCAAGGTAAGACCTACACTGCCAGACGCTATATATACTAAATAAAGTAGTGAAGGCTTGAAGGTCAACACAACACAAGAAACACTTCAATTCAACCATTTTTTTCTTCATTTTTTATTTCAGACATTTTTTAAGACTGGCTCAGTGCTTCTTATGAAGTTTGATAGAAGGATTTAAAGCTTGTGAAGAAGCTTTTAAGAACAGTGTTTAACAGGAATAATCATTGGTTATAAAAGAATGCAAAAAGACGATTAGGCTAGTGTTTATGCTGAACTTCTCTAAGCTTATTGGAGCTTAAGACACCATTGAGAGAGCTCTGTGATTCACAGATACACATAGCAATCAATATACAGCACACAAAAATAGACAGTTAAAAAAAATGTATTTGAGAAAGAGGTTCCCACATAAACTAATTGAAAAACAAGCACTTAATGGTTTACTATATATATATATAATTTTATCATTTTACCTTATGCAGGTTTGAGACTGACACAAAGTACATTGTACATTGACTGGTTAACAAAAATGAAGAAAGAACATTACACATTTTCTTTTTTTTAATTATATGATGAAATAATTTGTGTGTTACTTTGACTGGCCATATCAGACTATACACTATATAATTGGCATAATTTAATTTTGACACATCCAATTATAAAATTATAAATAACACATACAGTACTGTATGTTACTGTGTGTACTGTGTGTGTTAAATAAATATAATAAAATAAAAATACATAGACTGTCATGAGAGGATAGACATGTTATTATTAATCAGTAGACACACATCAATTATTCATACTACAATCACTGCAGGGTAACTGCAGGGTAACTTTTTCCTCTGTCCTGACTTCCTGATGGAAACAGCTTCTTCCTGTCAGTGTTGAGCTTTTGGGAAATAAAATAATATTCTGATCAGAGCCACAGTGCTAATTGGGCTGTTGGTCTATGCATGTGGCCATAATGTTTTTGATATGAATGTAATCTCAAAAGGCCCCTTATTCAATGTGAAGCTAAATATTACAATAATCACACTACCCTGTAGCCATAAGGCTATACTAACGTCACAAAACATAAAGTCACATAACATAAAGTCACATAACAAAGGTCTATACAGTTATGATGAATCAGTCCTTTTTTATTTCTTAATTTAATTTAATCTTATTTTTTCAAGAGTAAATATGCTAGTGTGATTTTCCCTCATCAATTTGAATCAATCTTACTAAGCTATTAATAAATAATTGATAATTATAAATTAAGTCTTTCTTCATTCTAGTGCGGTTAGTGGGCTTTTGTAATTTAATTCTATCAATTTGTATTTTAATTTTAAAGTTGTGAATATTGGCCTAGATTATCTATGCCTTCACACAAAGTGTGTTAACATTATGGTTAGAGGGAGAATTAAAGATTATCATTTAAATGGGTGAAATGAAAAATGTAAATTGGATCAATTTACAATAAACAGGCCTTTTAATTGAGATGGACAGTCTCTAATACAGGGCAGCTGCTGTTAGGGAAAGTATTCACTGACAAACAAAAACACTCATTCTACTAAATAACTCAATGCAAGAAGCTGGGAAACAAAATCACAGCCTATTGTTCTGAACAAACCTGACTGTATTGTAGTTTAATTTGACATATTTGGAACCTGTCACTGAGTGGAAAGCAAATTTCACAATGTGTTGTGATGAGTGGGGCCAGTAATTAAATTATAGCTGATCAAAGGCTGCAGGAAGAGCTTTTTTCTGTCTGTTTTTTGTATTTTTACATTCATCCATCAATTCCTCATTCCTTTGAAGAGCTGAAATGACTCATTCTCTCTTTTTGGGGGAAAAAAAATCACAAGTCTATTATATTTATGCAATTCCAAGTTTTATGGTGGAAGGTGAATTAGTGATTTAAAATTGTTACCCAGAGAAAATGAGCGAGTTCATAATAGTGGTACAATGCTGCCCTCCTGTGCCTACAAAGACACATGAGCGGAACAGGAACAATGATAATTTACCCTTCATCTTTAGATCTTTATACAAGTAGGCCAGACAGAATTAGTTTCATTGCATATTGAGTAAAACAGAATGTACACCTGAAGACTGTTCTGATCTCCACTTCCAAAACCCTGCATCCATTTTTATTACAGGATCCCACTTTCACTGTTCTCTTTTTGGACTACCAGCCACCAAGCTCTCCCTGTTCAGTCCTGCCACCTGTGAATCACAAAGTTCATTGTACTTACAAGTTAAGACAGAGACAGACACAGAGAGAGAGAGAGAGAGATTATAATATTGTCAATGATATTTTTTTTGCTGGACTCTATATAGCCTATAGTAAAAATACTGAATAAACACACCTCCGTCTAGGATTTAGAGTTGGCTGGCTGATGTTTAATCCAAGTTGTGTGATTATAATTGATGTGAGAAATGCACTATACCACTGAAGTACCTTCCAGGTGAAGAGGGCAACTGCATTTTCTCCTGCTGTAGCTCGTTACACCTCTTTGTGCATTTGTCTAAGAGTCACCACTCTTCACTTGCTCGAGCACTTGTGGGTGGAACTGATGTTAAATTTGTTGCAGACAGCAGTAGCACAATCAGCAACTTAATAGACCATGAAATCAACACTCACAGTGGGGCGAAGCTAGACTCATGTCCCTCTCATTGCCCTCTTAACATGGTCACATGATGCATTAGGATAACAAATAGGCTGTAACGCTTGACTCTAACAAGGTAAGAGCAGCAGGTCCATGTCACACTCCCACATCGCTCTATAAAACATATTGCCACACTTGATTAGCTTGGAGCCACAATATGGTTTGAGCCACAGAGTTTGGAAAGCTACAACAGATGCATCCATGCATTTATATTCACCTTTTATTTAACAAAGCGCAAGTCCTTGACAGCTGATGGGCATGTTCAATAAAGGAACACAGCAGGCCACAAATGGGTAAATCAATCACTGAATTAGAGTGAGTGTGACATTGGTCACACTCACTCTAGAGAGACTGCTCAGATATACAACTGAACAATTTGAAAAAAAAAAACTTTGTGTGTAGAACATACTGCAAATCATAGGCTTTAGCCCTAAACAAAATTTAGCCTCTACAATAGTTTTAGAATGACCCTGATCTATATGAGAATATGTATGACCACATGGATATATAAAAGAAATTAGGTACTATTTTGAGTTGAAAATACCATTCTATTGTAGTAAAAAAAAATGTGTAAATTATCAAAATCCAGGATCATGACCACTATTAGCAGTTTATGTTTTTTACAGCCTATTTTTTGTATGACTTATGCAGTAAATACATTTCACTTGCCTGTACTGCAAAGCATTAGCCTCACTGCAGTGTCTGATAGTTACTCAAAGTCACCAGTGGCATTATTGGGAGTGGAGATGCTCATCTTTATAAACAGTATCTCTATCTGAATAAATACAGCATAAACATCATCTTCATACAGTACACTTAAAGCTCTCACAAATCAAACTCACATCAGAACTGACAGCTGCAGCTCACCACACACAGGACCTTTTCAAAAGAAAAGCCGACAAGTCAGACTGGTATACCTAAAAAAAAAAAAAATCACACTTACACTTAAGCCTGATTTTTTTTTATATATATATATATATATATATATATATATATATATATATATATATATATATATATATATATATAAATATATATATATATATATATATATATATATATATATATATATATATATATATATATATATATATATATATATATATGTATAACAAAATTTAATAAATAAAAAGGCATGTATCTTAAGCTAGTTTAATACATTATCATTTTAGGCTATAGGCTTGCCAACAGTTTGCACATTTCCCCTGATTTTTTTCCCATTTGCAGGCCGAGACTGAGTTGTATTGCATCTTTTGTTTATTTATCAAATGAGGAGTTATACATATTATGCTGAATAATTTAAATATGATTAATCACCTGTCTGTATCACAGTACATTTCTGATTTAAATGTCTAATTTTGTGCACTCATAGCCTATATTGATGTATGTTCATGCTTAAACATCTAAATACACCCGACCTAAAACTATCGGCCTAGTAACAACTAGGCCGATAGTTTTCATAAAACACTTAAAAGGAGCGTTTTCTCACGCTGCACATATTTGACCAGCAGAGGTCAGCCAAAACAAAGCTAAAAGGTGACAACAGGATATTATTACAATGTTAATAGAAATGAGCCTAATTTAAAAAAAACAAAAACAAAAAGAAAGAGAAAAAGTAGCCCGATGAAAGCTCTAGCAAGGGAAAGCAATTTATACGTGCATCTAAGTGCTTCCATGGTTTAAATAGCCTATATTTCAGTGTGTCTACAGCATGAAGTATAATAAAGATCTTATTATAGATCCATGGTCTAGAGACACGCTGTAGCTGTAACTGTAAAATCGTGTTAGTTTCAGACTTCATTTCTATTATATTGGGCTAAATAATAACAATGCCTTACACGTGTATTATGGCAAAATAACGATCTTTATATTTAAGTTGGCCATCAGCCGGATGGGACATAGGTTCTTTTGTGTAGCCTATGTTAGTGGTGGTCAGTGACTATAGCACTCAGTAATGTGTGGGGCATCGGGGCATCGGGGCATCGGGGCATCGCAGGTTGGAGGACGAGCAGCGGCACCAGCCGGTGAGATGAGAGGCCGGCGGGCGGCGCACTGATACCTGCCTGGGATTCTCACGGCTTTCCAGAGTTTCACAAGTGCCCTGGACTTCCTGGTACGGGACCATGGACATTTTCTGCTCCTGTGTGGCCAGGGAAATACCCGTGGCCATGTAAACGAAAGAAAGCCGTCGAGCGGAGAGCAAGGTGAGTGTTTGCTGTAATCTCTCTCGTGTTTTGAGCCGATGCTGTTCGCTAATGTAGGAGCAGGGAACTTGCCGAGCTCATGAAATTTCATCTGTCAGTGCAAACAGCGTTTCTGTGGGGCTCAATGACGATGGTCCTTACGATCGATTTCAAAGTAAAATGAAAACCTCTTCATTTATATGTATGGACTAAGCTGGACCTACGCGCAGATATATTCAAGAACTTCTGCACTTACGACACAAGTATGCTTGGTTTGGATACTGTAAACTTTGTGCTTATTTGTATTCACCGAGGCCTACCTAGCCATACCCACTACAATGTAGCTAGCCGTGTACATTATGCAAATTTCCGGTTTGTCTCTACAAAATAAAACATTTGCCATTGCCTACTTTAATATGCAGTGAACGTGATCTCCACAATATGAATATGCGTTTAGTAGTATCTGCCAATCTCTTGAGTCAAATAAGTGTGTTTAATAACCCAGGGATGTATAACAAAGCCTCACAGTGAGTCAACCACCAGCAGCAGAATGGAGCACTTTGAGCCCAAGTTTAGGACTCTGGAAATGGCTGGTGTTTTGCTGTCTCTGGATCTTGGAGCACATGCCATATCATTAATTTGATCATCTTAAGGCAGCTATGTTGTTTGTGTACAGCAAAGGTGAATTAATGTTTCTTCAGATGAGCAATAAGGCATTTATAATATACCTATTTAAATCCATCCTCTATTGTTTTACCCATTAAGCACAAAATGAATGTAGGCTATCCTAAACATTTGAATTAATGTTAGTATTTAAGTTAACTATGGAGCTAGGCTAGTGTCTGCTGGGGAGTTAACGTAATAATTGCTGTCAGTGTCATCTTACTCTGAAGCGGTCTGAAGGATGTTGCTGGCATGATTTTTGGGGTAGTGACCATAGACTCCCTTACAATCCTTCCTATCCCGTTTCAGGATAATGCGGCTTAATGTAGTCAGGGGCTTTGCTGTTTGAAAACACGAGAAATATGTTACGTTATTACAGCTGCTCAAACAGTTTTTCACCAGACGGTCATTTAGCCCCCCACGGACGGACAGCCTGAAAACTCACGTGTTGGTTTCGGATCCCTCTCCCCTGGCAGCGCTTTCTCGGTCCGGATGTAATGAATGGAGTAAAATGTCAGGCTTCAACTATTTGCTTTATCAGCTCTATTTGGAGCTATTGAGCTTTCCTGATCAGTCAATGATGAAAACATCCTAGAACAACTAAGCACACAAATCATGCAAAACAGTATAGGCCTAGTTTAATGAGCAGTATCGATAAAAGATACTGAGAGCCTTGGCAAATGTGAACATATACAAACATATGCCCGATTGTAGGAATAATACTTTACTGCAGCTGCAAGATCAGGATACTTGGTAGGTCCTTAAGGTGTACTATACATTTTCTTGTGGATGGTCTGCCACTTGTTTGTGTCCATGTAAATGTTATTGTTTTGAATGTTTCACAGTATGGGATTAAACTCATTTCCCATAGAGACAAGCAGGTGACTCTACCAGGCCAAATTATAGGTCAGATCTGTGGAGAGGTGAGCCTGCCGTCAGTAAGAATGCATGTATTTTTTGATCAGTAAAACCCCTGTAATGCAATAAAGAAATACATGCAAGATATCTCAGTTTAATGGTATAATGAGGAACATTTCAAAATGCAATTTGTAGCAATTGTTTATGATGTGTAATTACTGGGCTTATCCTGTGAAACAAAAAAATGGTTCAAGATTCAATCAGTGCACCTGTCAACATGGCATGTAACTATCAGTGTAAGAAAAAGTTTTTTGTTTGTTTTTATTTCAATCACAATTGCTAACGCCACAAGATAAGAGTTATATCAAACAAATTCCAGAAGTGGATAACAGATCTACTTTGCAAGGTTCAAAGTACTGAGTTTTCTGTGCTCCTCTTTTGGCTTTTTGACAGAAAGGAAATAGAATAGCCTTGTTGTCATTGGGGTCAAAAGCCCCAAATGAGTCCATCTTGTGTCCTTCTTCTCCTATGACCCACTGACGAAGAACAGCCACAAACATCTAAGTCGCACTACAGTCATAAAAGCACATTTTGAGCATTTTTCTTCTTCTTTTCTTCTTGAATGGTCTATTTATGTGCCAAGGTGCAAGGTGTTGGGTGGCTTCTCAAACTACAGCTTTTGTGTCACTAAATGCCTCTAACTTAGCAACAGGGTTTAAGGTCCTTCTCATGTTTTAGTCTCCCCTTTAAATGTCCCTTCAGTATATTTTTGTATTTTTTCTTTGTTATCATTAGTAATAATACTACTACTAATAATAATGTTAATTCTTCTTCTTCTTCTTCTTCTTAGTCTTATTATTATTATTATTATTAATATTAATATTAATATTAATATTAATATTAATATTAATATTAATATTAATTATATTATATACCACATATATAACAGTTCCTGCTGCCTCAATCAGGCTAAATCCATCTGGAAAGACCCATCACACCCCGGTCACAAACTGTTTGAACAGCTCCCATCAGGCAGGAGCTACAGGTCCATAAACACCAGGACAAACAGACGACAAAACAGTTTTTACCCAACAGCCATTAGTTTACTAAATGGGGCCACTAAAGCATAGTTTTTACATTTCTGAATGTGGAAGTGTGTGGCTGGGACATGTGTGGGTGTCTGAAGTTGTTAGGCACTTTTTATGTACTGTACATAGTGTTTGTATATTTGTATCTTTTTACTATTTTATTACCTTTGCACAGAATGAGGAATGCACTTAATTTCGCTGTATTTGTTACAATGACAAATAAAGATATTCTTTTCTATTCTATTCTATTCTATTCTAATAAGAGAGACAGACTTTATTGATCCCAAGGGAAATTCAGTTTTGCTGCAACATTTACACTGCACCTCTCAGTCACTGTTATGTCTCAGTCAAAGGTCTCAATGCAGTTTAACAGGAGGACTGGTCAGGTAGGGTCAGCAGAATCCAGTATCAGGGCAGTTCGAGGAGAGGAAGCCAAAAATGTCTCTCCTCTGTGTCCTGTAGCCTGGGCATCAGAGTAGTGTCCAGAGGGAGCCAGGTGAACACAACAGGAAAGGCCTTGTTCTTACTTTGCTCTGGTGTTTCAGGTTGGTGATGAAATGGTTCATTCCCTCAAAGTATTTCCTCTGGGAGGGCCTTTGCTCATTTGCTGCTACATATGGCGTAAAAAGCCTGTAGCATCTCCAATGTCCATAGCTAGCTCCTTAGCTAGCCTCTTGCACAGTCTCCATGGATACAGGAAAAAACAAACAGTTAATTTCACACAATCCAACAGTCCCTTATGTTCATTCCGGCTGTGTCTGCACACCACTACTCCTGACATGTTGCCACAGCAACAACGAAGGATGGGTCAAATGCAGAGGACACATTCCCCTATGGGGGGAGGGTGGGGGGGTGTTTGTAAACACAAACAACTGATTTGGCCCAATACCATCCACCCGCAGATGCCTGTAATGTCTTTTATAAGTGCAGTGCAGAGCAGCAGTAGCAGCAGCAGTATCTGGTGCCCAGATGTGCTCTCCACAGGCAGGTTGTGCGTTCCCTCTGTACTCTGCTCTGAACTGCTGCTGCTACTGTGGCTCTTTATTGGCTGCAGATCCCCTCTGGCTCACTGCTCTCTGTTTTAATGCCAGCTTTCAGATTGCCCCCCTAAATTTGATACAATGGAAAGAGCTTGATACATCTTTTGATACCACAAAATAACACTTATATATACAATAAAATAAAAATTTCAACAAGTAGTTTCATTGTAATCATGTGATCATAATATTTTCCAGATTTAGATAAAAGCCCATTCCAACACTATTCGGGAATGGCCCATCTATGCCTTATTTTTATCCAATATCAAATACATACATAGTTTCTTGTAAAGCTAACAGTAATACTGCTTTAGATTTGAGTTTGTTACAATAAATTGATGATGATATTGTGCTTACAGTATGAAGCGTGTTCATGTCAGGGCAGAGGTAATGCATTTCATAGAAGCCAAACCTGTCTGGGATTTTAAATGCACCATGGCAATATTTAATCTCTTTAGTCTGCTGATTTGACAACAACCTACACTCTGTGAACACAACATAGCCCTGCTTAAAATGCATGTATATTATGTTTTATCCTATTACTTTGTCATAGCCTTTTGCATCTATGTTTTTGTCTGGACCATTTGGACATGAGCAATGGGCATGTTATAGAGTTATGTAACACCCATTTAGAATGAACTAAAGAGAACTGATGATAAACAATGTTCAGTGAGTGAGGTACCTCTCTCTCCTTCTGTTCAAATGAACGCTGTGCTCTGCAGTGTTGTTGATTTGTCATTCTGTGGCAACTTTCTGCTGACCTGAGCTGCTTTTCCTGGAGTCTGGAGGATATTGGATCTCTTAACATCTGCAGCAGAGGCATTCACAGCAACAAGAGGGGGGCTTCAGTTCATCACCTCCTCCTCAGCTTCCAGCTCTTCCTCTTAAATCTCCCTCCAGCTTCAGCAAATGGATCAAATTACACCTCATTACTGTGGCCAGATTACTGTTATTTATGCATCCACTCAGCCATTAGAATAGGGGGATCATAGATACACACACAGTCTCTATTATTAATGTCACAATGTCAATTCTGTAATGAATAAAAACATTAACTTATAGATGGAATGTTCTTATGTGTTGCTTAATGTGTTTTAGGTCATGAGTGCCTTTAGGAGAGATCCAGTGGATTATAAACTCACCTGTCTGAAGCCCTGCCCTGTCTGGGCCCATCCTGGTTCCCCACCACCGGCATCACACTATGAGTGAGTACAGTAAGGACTATTACAATGCCTTTGTTTGCTTTATACTGTTCCATAAAGTTGTGCCTTTAGTTAGTGACTGCAGGCCCAGCTGCAGGTGTCACAAGCCAGTAAGTTGCCGTGAATGGAAGTAGAGAAAGTACTTCCGAAAAGATAATCATAAGATCAGCATTACTTATTTTGAACAACTCAGATGCTAGTCTGGGTTTCATAATAGAGATGCACAGGCACAGTGTAGTAGCCACAGTGACGTTCTAACTCTAGCGATTTGCAACTGGCTCTAGCCCTCTCCCAGAGGTACAAACATATGGAACAGCAGAACGAGCATGTGCGATAATGTCCTGTACCTCATCAGTCATCAATCACTGTGTGTGTGGAGGCATGGCTGTCTCCAGCACATGTACCGCTGTGTGGCAGCAGGCTGTAATGGCACTGCATCACACATGGACCATGTATGAGTCATCCAGGAGGACACAGCACTATACTGCCTCTTATTGTACTGCAGGATGCATGCTACAAGAGCAGGCTGGGCCAAGATGATAGCAAGACCATGAACTTGTATTGTCTGAAGAACACTACCCACTTGTCACTTGAGCTACATATAACGTTGTTTATGTTGTTTTATTCAACCCTTTTATTTTTATTTATTATCACTGAATTGGGAAATCTCTCGCTCCCTTTTATTTCTATGTGGAGGTGGGCCCCTCTGACTGCCCATGGGTAAAGAGACCCTACTATTGCTGAACCCTTCCCCCACGGTCTCCAAGATCATGGGGCCCTCATTTACGTGCCAGCAGGCTGTGCACTATAGTTATGCAATAGACTATGACCTGGGTACAGCTCACCCTCCAGTATGCTGTAGTGCTTCTAAGAAATTAATCCATATTCTTTGTTTAAAAAAAGAGTTGTATAAAACTGACCATGTGCAAATCTTTACGAGAAAGAATGACTTTGCTTTTTTCTTCCTGGCATTCCATTAATATCATACCTCCATTTCTGACATCTCTGACATTTTGTGTTTTCTTTTCTTTAAGTTCACTTCAGTGATAAGAACTGAATGTGATTTAGCATTTCCTGCTGTTTGGGTAGCGATGTTAACTTTTGGTGTGCAGACTACTCTGAATGTGTGAGTTCTGCAGCTCTGTGTACTAGAGTCCTGTACTGGGTTACCGGGGCAACCTAGCACATGTGAGGCCTTTACTGGAAGGTGATTGGATTAAGTGCACTCTGGCCCAAGCCTGTGCTGAGAGGTTTAACCCTGCTTTTTCCTTTGTGTGTGTGGCCACCTGTGCACATTTAACCAATGTGTGTGTACATGGTTCATGCATAATCCTAGGGAGTGATGAAGACCGACCTAAATGTGTGAAGAGTAGGAACACATGAGTAGATTGTGGATCTTTTAACTGAGCTTATCCTTTTATATGTCTGCATGTTGTAGCTCCTTTGTCATTTCAGTGTTTTGTTCAGAAATACCAGTGACTGGGAGTCTATATTGAAAATCGTAAATAATGCATTATGGGTTTAATGCTTGTAAATTGACACCAGGCTTTATTTTGTCCACTTCTCCGTCTTAAAAGTCTGCTGTCATTTAAATGATGACAGTTGACTGGCGCTGGTCAAACCTGCTGCTGACATATGGAGCTGTGAATGTGTGGGGGGGATCTGCTGTCAGCCGGGCTTCAGGGTGTGGTGCTGCTGATAATTACACCTGGTGCCTGCTCTCCTGGACTCTGCACTTTCCTCTGTGTTTACCTTAGCTGATTCAGGCTCAGCTCTCATACAGGCACTGTTCTCACACACTGTTGAAATTGAGCAGCTTCCAGGTGTAAACATCCTTAGACTTTCCTATGTTGAGCAGAAAGTAAGGCCTTACTGTTCCTGAATGTGATCATTGTACTGAGACAGTCTGATATTGATGCGAAATTAAACATGAGCAAATGGCAAAAAGAATGTTGCTATTCCAGCAATATTTGTTTTTCTTATAATTGTTGTAATGATGACACCTCTAGAGTGAAGACGCACTTGTTTTGGTGTGAAATAATTGAGTGGTCACAGAGTGACTACTACAAAGATCGGTATGTTTGTTTAGAAGTAGCACAGTTTCTACTTGCTGGCAAACTGGTCCGACCACTCTTTACGCTTCATTTACCTGATACATCCATCCTAAAACATGCTTTAACAGATTTGGGATTGACATAAGTTGTATTGTACTTCTCCTGCTGATGTTATTTCACTATCACCAGATCTTTATTTGATCTGCTTGACTCCTGTTGACGAGACCTTTTAGTATCACACTGCCAAGGCATGATTATCACTGTTTTTCACTGCAGGCACAAAACACTCATCAAATTCCCCAAACACTACTCTGTGTTCCTGTTACTCCAGCCGGCTCGGCTCTCTATGCCTTGTAATTTACTGTCCTAGCACAAACAAAACAGACAAAACATTAAAAGCAATATCATGTTTCTTTGTGAATTAAAATAGTTGTGTTCATTGTCAAACCAAAGGACAGGAAATATTCCATAACCAAATATCATTCTCTTTACAGCATTTTCATATGAATATTGGAGAATCTTCTAACTGCGACTAAATGATCATTTCTAATAAATAGTTTCAAGTAAAAGGGAGTGATGCACTGTGGTTGTATCATGCTGATTGTATCCGCCTGCTGCTCTATAGACTCGGTGTGGTCAGTTTTTCTTTTAAAAGGCCCATATAATGTAAAAATACGAGCTTTGAACCATGTCATAATGTGTTCGCATCAAACAGTTACCTGCAGTTAGGCCTGTGCAATTAATCAGATTTAGATCAAATCAAGATTCAGTCATTTCTAGTAATCAATTGTGAGCTTGTTTTTTTAATCAAAATGTCTAGAGCCAATCCTCTGTCAGTAAAAGGAAGTGGTTTGGAGTTGAGACTTTGAAGGAAAAGTTTAAAAAGTGCATAATATAAAACATATAATATTACACACAAATCACTTTGAAAATTGAATTTTATTGAACTGTTTGAAAATTAAAAACATTTTGGACTGGCCTCAATGCAATAAATGCAGGTGAATAAGGTGAGCCCTGGCTCTGTTTCCTGGCCTCTGTTCAGTGTGGTGTGTGATGCTGTGATGCTGTGTGCTGGTGTGCACAGCGGTGCTTTTGCATATTTTGAATTATAGCAGTGGGTGCGGAGGGGCAGCGGGGGGCGGGAGCTTTACAGGAAGGAAGGCTTGTTGGAATATGATTACATCTGTGTGTTAAAGGGAAGGGCAGCAGGAGGAAATGGAGCCACAGACCTTGTCCTGGGGGCATCAGCGTGGAACTGTAGCATGCACAAACACACACATGCACAAACACACACATGTACACACACACACACATATACACATGCACTGGGCTGGAGCGGGCAGAGCTCAGTGCTTTACCTGCTGTACAGGGAGTAAGCGAGAGAATGAGAGTAAGAGTGGGAGACTGTGTTCCTATGAGAGACCTTTTTATTTCATTGTTGCTATCGTCTGTCGTGTTGATTACAGTTAGCACAGTTGTAACTTTAAGCAGAAACCTCTAATGAAACGTGAACTGCCGCTTCCTGGAAAACAGTGAATCTTTAATGTGACCTCATCCTGTTGGGTGGGTGTGGATGTTTGGCTTTTCTCCAGCTGTACAGGAATTTATCTGCTTTTTTAATATCCTGACTTTACCTGTTCTTTCAAAAATGCCCCTGCAACTACTGCCCTTAGAACTTGAACAAGAAATTTGAACAAGAAATCTGAGTCTCACCACTATTGAAACAACTTTTAAGGAAGTAACTTTTTTAGCATTATTATAGTAAATAGATGTATTTGTCAAATCACTTTTATTATGAAATTTACACTTACTGACTAAATGTTTGCTAAAAGCTTATCATAACCTCATAAAAAGTATAACAGTATACATCCGTGGGAGCTGGAATTGCACCACCAACCTATGGGTCAGTGGATCTGAACGCTCTCCCAATGATGTCTATGTCATGAGTGGGACTCAAACCACTGACCTTTGGAGCTGAAGACTAGGGCTGAGCTACTGCTGCCCTATGTCATCATGTGTATAGTCCCCTCCTTGGCCTGGACACCAGCAGAGTGAGGCTGCAGTGTAGGAGCTGACTTGGCTCTCTGATAAGCCCTGGTTTCTTGTGCTAGTGATGGATGTTGTGGTAAACAAGTGTCCAGACTCTCTCTCTCTCTGATCCAGGGTCAGAGGGTGGAGGGGCATGGACTGTTCCTGTGACAAACATCTGCGAGCCTGTCAGCCATGATAAACGGCACTCACCTTATCGACCAATGTCATGCAGAATAGATCTGATAGACTGTGTGGCCAATTTATGTGTTTGTGTTGGAGAATTTGTGAAACAGTGTGAAGACTCCCAGCACTCTGCAGGCTCTGTACTATACTCCAGCAGTTTTTTTGTCTAGTTAGGTTTGTACCATGTGTTTGTCTGTCTTGCAGTGACATGTACATGTTATTTGGTTTTATTTTTTGCTGTACTCATGTTCCACCTTTTGAGCACTGTGCTACATGTTGGCTCCTCCCTCCAGAGGTTCTGGGAGAACTGAAGTCTGTGGGCGCTCTAATCTGTGTCCTCGGTGGCATATAAAATGTTACATTTGATTTGCGACAATAACTGACTTGTAGACAAGGGCTACACTATGTGCACTTTACTGTTGCATGTTTAGATCAACTCAAACCAGAAATTTGACTGGCTTGAATCCTGCTTTGATACTGGAAAACACAACAAGAATTGTGTTGCAGAATCAACAGGAAATGCCTATTTGGACGGAACAGGAAATGTCCATTTAGTTTTAATAAGGTGGACACTAAAAGCTCCTCACTTCTGTTGACCTAGGAGAGATGGGCAGCTTGAGTGGTTCATTATTCTCAGTGATGCCACATACACTAAATTAAAAACCCAGATCTCACCAGTGGGCTCTGCATTCGCCAGAGCGGTGATGGAGTGTATTACAAGCTGCCATAGGCCCTTATGAAGTGCTGCTGTACGTCCACATGTCTCATTTGGATTCAGCAGCAGGACTCATGAACACCAGAATGCAATGGAGCACAACAGGGAGCGTTAATCAATGTGCCAAGCAATCAGCGCTCAGCTAATTCAATCATCTCTCCAACACAATGCAGCCATTAGGACATCCAAGGGGTGTGCTCTCTACGGGCTCATGTCTCTATGACATGTGTGCTTGCTTTGCCAGCGATTACTGACCAAAACAGGAGCAAGTCATGGCCACAATGGAAATCAACAGACCTCTCCACCTCCAGAAGTAAAATTCCCATGTTTTCTGTAGTCTGAAAGTATTAAGAGTTTCAAAGCTATATTCTTACTGAAACTGCAACTTAAGTTACTGCTTAGAATCCAGTCAAAATCATCCCGTTTTTGCCAGCGAGATACTGCATACTAATTGCACACCATATCAGCCTCCAAGGTATCCCAAACAAAAATTATTACTGGAGAACGAAATTAGGTTGAAATCCATCAGTGAACATGTGTTCCAGGTGTATTTTCATTATGTTTTCACAGTACATCAATAGCTGCACTAAGCTATTTCATATGCATTAATTGGGAGTCTCACCATTCAGCACATTACTAAATCCTAAAGCATACATGACGGGCATGTAAAAATGCCTAGTTAAAAAAAATAGGACATTTGTGACTAGTTTTATTACAGTGTTTTATATGCAGGTTATTTGCATAAAACATGAATAAGGGCTGTGGTACAGTTGATCAAAACATCTGCTGTCCTTCAGTGCACACCTTAGGCTGTAAGTCGATGAATACACTGGTCTTCACATCTGACGTGTTAGATGTGCTTATGTGTCCTAAAGGTGTCTGGACAGGCTGAGATCTTCAAGGTCAGGGCTGGGCCAGTCCTCAGGCCACTGTAAATATGGAGGTGGACGGAGATTTGCCTAGAAATGTTAAGGGTAGAGCTAACCTGGCTCACACAGATTGTTACATGTAGCACTCTGAATTGAATTCAACATGGCGAATATTTAAATGCGGTTTGTTGAAACACTTGTGATTGGTCTGAATCACTGGTTAACCACGAAATTGGTACAGTAGGAGCCGGTCCAGATGGATTCTTGAGAATTTGTGAACTCACAAATATTGCAAGATTTCATCTTGCTGGACAGATTAGGGTATGGCATTTTTAAATAAATGATATATTTTTCTGCTTAACAGTGGCTTTTATTATATTTGTACTTATTGTTTCAGGATATGTACCGTAAATTCCGGATCACAAGCCGCTACTTTTTTTCTACACTTTCAACACTGCGGCGTGTAATATGAAGCGGCTTTTTTATTTTTTTTTTCATCGCGGGAAAAACATGGACCAATAAAATGAATAAGTAGTTCACTGAGGTCCAATGAAATTGTATGATTAATCACAACTTCCTTATTTCAGTCTTTCTGCTAACCCTCATCAACATGGAGAATACCAGACAAAAAGCATATGATGCAGCTTTTAAACTAAAAGCGATCACTCTGGCAGTTAAAGAAGGAAATCGAGCTGCTGCCCGTAAAATTGGCATAAACGAGTAGATGGTACGAAGGTGGAGGCTCCAGCAAGAAGAACTGAGCCAGTGTAAAAAGACAACCAAAGCTTTCAGAGGTAACCATAGCAGATGGCCTAAGCTTGAAAACTTTCTGGAGGACTGGGTTAACACGCAAAGAGCACGCGGCCGCACTGTACAAATCAGACTGAAGGCTAAAGCGATCGCTACCGTGGTTTATTCCCAGAGCGCCAAGGTGTGTATGTGCATTTCGCGTGTGTGTGTCCCAAGTGTGTGAAGGTGTGTAAGTGCCTGTGGCGCGTGTGTGTCCCAAGTGTCACCAGTGAGCGAGTCCGTCCCCAGAGTTCAGCGGGGACGCGTCCATGACCCATCCCGGAGGCGCTCCAGGCGGCGGGGACGCAGAAGCGAACCCCCCGCCTAGTCTTTGGCCAGCGGTTTATAATATGGTGCGGCTCATATAATTACAAAATTGATTTTTCTTCATAAATCTGAGCATGCGGTTCTTAATCGGGTGCGCTCTGTAGTCCGGAATTTACGGTAAGTTAAGTTCTTCCACTTTTCATGTCTCATCTCTTTTATTATTAGTTTTTCAGAATCTACTGAGCCTCCACAGTCAGTGTGAAGTTGCCTTAGCAGTATCAATTAGACATGGTCACTGTCAAAAACAACAAAGTTAATAATTGTTTTTTTTAAATATACTTAAACCTGCAATTATCTGTCACACTTCGTGTTCAGCATGAATTACATAATACTTTACCTCTTTTCCTCCATTTCCTGGATAAAACAAATGATAGTGATAATTCTAATGCCAGGAAGTTGTGCTGTCCTTATTTGGTGCTGCCTGGCTCCTATATAATGAGATTGTGATTTATTAATTCATTTGGACATTGTTAGTCTGAGAAGCCTCCCTTCTCTTCGTCTCTTTATTGCATTACCAAAGATGTACTGGGAGTGACAATGACTGACAGCGTTTGAGGGATGAGAGGGCGTTGTCATTGCTTGCAGCTTTCATTTAGTCCTTTACATTCAAATGTCACCATGAGCACAGTGACCAGACCAAAGTGAGAGGGGCGAGTGAGAGCCGAGGAAGCGCCACAGGAGAGAAGAAGAAGAGAGAAGATGCTGTGAGTGCAAGATCTTATTAATTTGAATTTAGAGGATGTGATGAGGGGAGCGCGAGAGGAGCGATGAGGGCTGTGGACATGGAGACCGAAGGCTGCTGACAATAACACAGATGAATGGAGGAGAGGAGGAAGATCGGAGAGGGGGGAGAACAGCTGAACAGCGCAATGCTCGCATCACACGCAGTTTACAAAGGGAGGGACTCTTTTGGACCACTTTGAACAGCTTCAGCTAAGTTAATTTACTGCGATTGGAAGAATTTTACAATGTGTGCTTCCTCCACATTGCCACAGCACTATTTCCACCAGTAAACTAAACTACCACGAGAAAGGATGTAAAGTTTGCAACTGTCTGAAAGAATGCAATCTGGAATAGTTGGAGCAAGACACGGGGTGGAAAGGTTTTCAATAATGAGAGCGCTGCTTTGGACCGCACCTTTCGGATTTGCTTTGGAGATTTTGTGGAGACATTTTCAAATCCCTAGCAACATGATGTAGATGTGAGGATGAGTTTGGTAAAAGTACCGGGGCAGAGGGTGGTTACTGGGGGGAGAAGGGCAGGAGTGATGTACCCCTGCTGCCCTCGACGCCGTCTGCAGCTGCCTAAGTGAGTATGCAGGTTCTTCAGATCGTCAGAGAGCTGGTGTCACCGTCCAGACGCAGAGCTGCAGCCGGGTTTGGAGGTGTGTGCATTTTCACTCCCTAGTATACAATATCATTTTGTTCCATTTAAAGATGCACCATGTAACTTTTCTTGTGATCTGCTTGTCTCTGTGAAGATATGAATTTGACTTGAATGGTCCACAGTATGGCATTGAATTGATATATTTTGCATTTCTTCAATTACAGGTGCTTTTTTTGCTTGTAAATATGTTGAAATGTTGAAATACATGCGTTCTTATTGTGCGGGTTTGTTTTTCCACAGATCTGATCTGTAACTTGACCTGGTAGTGTTGCCTGCTTGCCTCATGGAGATGGATATGTAATTCCATACTGTGTGTGGAACTTTGCAGGCAAATCAATAATATTTCTATGGAGACAAGCAAGCAGGTTGTGAACCCCCCCAGAAAACTTCTGTAGTGCCCTAATGAAAGTTTGGACTGTTGGGAATTCAAAAATCAAAGTGTCCTATTTGGAAGTATTACTGCACAAAAAGTCTTGCTTTCTCAAGTTGACTATTTGGTTTAACAGTTTATTTGCTTTAAATAGTTTTTTGATAGTTTGCCATCTTTGTTACAACTTGAAAAACTGCATCAGGTGTTGTCATTATTAACAGAGGCACTAGAGCATTTCTTCTTTGACTGTGTATAAAAAATATCTTTCTCTTGTTTGCACCTCCAAAACGGTCCATTAGCCATTGTTGTTTAAGCCGCGGTATCTGTGTGTCCATGTACATTTCCTGCAGCTGTGTTTCAAGAGTGTGCCATGAATAATGAAGCATAGTGCCCTGGGTAATGGAACACTGTGTGACTCCTGTGTGTTCTGCGTTCCTATTGGACGAGCCTGTATTTGATACCTTCTTCAATCCACTTTTATTGTGAAAAAGTCGTTCAGTTCTGTTAGTTTCTTGCTTGGTATTTGCTTCTCAGCGTTAGTGTTATTAAAGAGCATTAAAAAATAATTACATTACATTGTATTCAAGTTGTCCCATGGAGTTTTACTACAGTTTTACTACTCTAAAAGTTTAGTACATTACCGTTGCAAATATAACATTGACATATAACATCGTGGCCATACCGGCTTGTCAAAGCCTGATCCCGTCAGATCTCAGAAGCTCAGCAGAGCCGGGCCTGGTTAGTACTTGGATGGGAGACCACTGGGAATTCCAGGTGCCACAGGGGGGCGCCAGTGGCAAAAACTGTCGTAGTGTCCTTAGGCAAGGCACATCACCCACATTACCTAGTATAGAAAGTGGTGTGTGCGTGAATGGTGGTGGTGGTCGGAGGGGCCGATGGCGCAGATTGGCAGCCTCACTTCCGTCAGTCTGCCCCAGGGCAGCTGTGGCTACAATAGTAGTTTACCACCACCAGGTTTGGAGTGAATGAATAATGCTCTGTAAAGCGTCTTTGAGTGTCCTGAAAAGCGCTATATAAAACTGATGCATTAGTGACATTTTTTTATGTGAGATATATATATATATATAATTCATCCATCTGAGACTTTACACTACAGTATCCTGTGCATTCAAGATACTCCTACAGATCAATTCTTTTAAATAATAGACAAAACACTTGAAGTACTGGACAAGGTCACTTCTAATGATGGCACCAATCAATGTAGGTTAATGTAGCTGCTAAATGTAGCTGCACTGCCGGAGAAATGGGATTTGCCGCAGTTTAAACTCACACTGCAGGGTGACATTCAGGATTGAATTAGTACTTTTGTTAAAGTTCTTCTAAAATGATCAACTACATAATCATAAAGTACATATTCCCCATGCCTCATCGATGTTTGGGTAGACGTTGAACACAGTATCCTGAAACTCCTTTAGTGTCATTCTTTAATTGTTTAAGTGCATGACAAGTGTGATAGTATTTGGTAGAGTGTGATGAGCTGCAAATGCTGTGGTACTTAAACATTAAGATGGTGAGATCTGAGGTGCTTTGTCCACTGATTGAGTCATACTTTTTGTTTCTGTCTTTATTTTTGTTCATCAGTTCTGCTTAGGAACTCACCTTTGTTGCTGATCTTAGATCAATGCAACCTAATTTACAGGTAGCCAGACTTAAACAGATTTGCCTCGGAAATGGAAGACTGGATTTGGTGCATTAAGTCCACTTTACATTGTGTAAACCTGGTTCTTCACGCAGATCAGGGTTTGTAAATTCAACATTTAACAATTATTGGGGCTATTTTTATTGTGATTTTGACAAGACATTTTAGACAGTTCAGCACAAATCTGGAGAGCTAAGAAGTTATTTGAATATTGCTCACTTTTTTCATGTTGTTTTTTGTGTGTGTGTCTTTGTTTTTTTTGTTTTGTTTTTTTAATGAGGATAAACCATCTGAAAACTTTGGTAATCTGAAGGAGCAAAGATACAGGCCCAACCTGAGCCTGTATAATAACGTGCTGTGCAATGTTCTACAATAGCAGTATCACTCAAGATAATTTCGCAGCATAGTTTGTGTTTATAGTGCCATTAACAGTAGTTATAGTGGTTTGCTTATAGAGGAAAGCACTGTGAGATTCTCTCTGCAGCATTGGTGAGTTAGTGAAGCAGAACATTTAGGATTTATAACGAGCCCCTTGCAGGAGCAGCCTGGTGCCAAACTGCTGCGCTTCCCTGGTCAGCACCATCGGCAGCTCACTGTCTCACTGCATTATTCAGCAGCATGATTCTTGGTCTGTCTCTTAGCCAGGAAGGTACATGCAGATATTCAAATACTGCACCAAAAGCTTAAACAAGGGGCTGTTTAATGGAGAAAGTGTACCATCTGCCTCTGATGTGTGTGCAGACTGCAAGCTGCAGGTGAGAGCTGGAGGGGCCGTGGTCCAGCCACAGTTGGTGACAGACTGAGACCCCATGACTTCCCCAGTGCAGATACAGGACTAATTGCTTTCCTGTCCTCAATAAAGGGCAAGGCTGTGCTGTCCTCCACACAAAACAGCAGCCAGACTTCATCTGCGAACAAAAGTGATCTGAAAAGGCTTCCAGTGGTGTTATAATGAAGTGATTGTTGAAGCCTCTTTGTTCTTTCACTTTTTATTTCAGTGCTGGTGCAAGCTGCTGTAAAACATGATGCTTAACAAGTCTGTGATTTTTGTTTTCTCAAAAGCATGTTGTGTTTTTGCACACTCGCTTAAGTTAATTGTAGAATTAACAAAGACTAAGTACCATTTATTGGTAATGAATTGATGATTCATGTTCACATCCCACAGTAGATTGGACAGTTTAAAAGTTTGGGATTTTTTTGTGATTTTGACACACTTTTATAGTAATGACATAAATAGTTAAGAGTATCCTGAGTTAAAAATGCACTGCACCGTATGTTTTGATGGTTACAAACCAGTGTACAACAAGTCCTTATTAATCATTAATTTTTTGTGGGGAGTAGTGGCCCTAATGCAAAACCTAACCAAATGTGAAGTAATGGTAATAGGTGTGTGATAAAGTTCTCTAACAGAAAAGAAACCATCTATAAGTATCTGCATTCTTAACTGCAATGTACCTTCCCAGTCTTTTACCATCTAACTTCCCACAGATGAAAACCGTGTTTAAACAGTTTGCTCAGGG
Source organism: Odontamblyopus lacepedii (assembly GCA_034769755.1). Classification (NCBI taxonomy): domain Eukaryota; kingdom Metazoa; phylum Chordata; class Actinopteri; order Gobiiformes; family Gobiidae; genus Odontamblyopus; species Odontamblyopus lacepedii. The sequence continues at coordinate 28,618,530 of CM068344.1, read as the reverse complement.
CTTCAGAAGTGTTATCTGCTCACTTCCTGACTGCTGATGGAGTCGAGATAGACAGCTTTTTCCTTTTGTCGTCAGTCTGCCTGTTGCTCTTCCCAGCCCTGTGTTCTCACCCATTTATCACTGCTGAGCGCCACAGCAGCACTCCTCATGGCACATCACATTCATTTCAAAATGAAGTTTTAATAGAAATGGTTTATCATCTTGCTGTCATCACTGGCCCACCCCAGTCCTCTGCCTCCAGACTCAGCATGGTTTATTGTTGTCAAGTTAAATGCTTTTCGAAATATAATAACCTGAAAATCTAAGAAAAAGTCACAACATAAAACTGGTTTAAAAAACGCATAACATTTCAAGTTGTAAGGGCTTTTGTTATATTACTTTACATGACAAGATTAGATTTTTTTTTTACAAATTTATTTTATGTTTTTTTGTTGTTGTTTTTTTTAATCTAGTTGCTGTGTTATAGAAGAGGCTCTTTTTTATTGCCTTTCAAAAAAAAATACATATTGGAATATCATTATCCATTTATCTGTCTTTTTTGCACCCCCGTCACTTTTTATTTCACTTTTCCAACACCAATATTATTTTGGATCGTGTTGTTCAACATTTCAAATGAAGTCAGATCTGATTTGATTGGTCACATTTTATTTTGGTGAAATGATGAGAGGATTTTCCCGAAATATCTGTGAGTCCTCCCAAAACAGAGATGTGCTCTGTCTCCGAGTTGAAAGCAGCCTGTTGTGCTGTTGTTGTGTTTGGGTGGGGAATGTTGAGAGTGGGACTGACTTACTCTTGAAGTACCATTTCTGGTCTGTCTGTAGTTGCTGTAACAGCCACTTCATTGTAGGCTCACTTCTCTGCTGTCATTTCCCTCTATGTAGTTCTCTACTTTGACAAAATGATCTAGTCTGGGTATACTCTTGTTGAAGTAAAATACTGTGACTGATGCGGACTCTGAATCGGCTGGAGGATCCCCGGGATTTCTCAAAAAAGGGTAGGCCTAATTCAAAACATGCATGCTCTTAAATTATGGTTACATGTTACCAGTTTACTCTACCACGATTTATTATGGGAAGAACAGTTGTATTTTTAAAATGTACACTACAAAACAGTATTGTCTTTGTGGAGGCATTTCCAGAGACTTTGCTGTTTTTTATACTTGTTGCAGAGTACAGGGACAACAGACAGAGGATTACGTAGCAGAGTAGTAATAATGGTTTAGTGTACGCGTGCAATTGCCTCATCAGTTGTTAAATGGGTGACATTATCTGGTGTTAAAGTTTACGTCACTCAGAGGACACTTAAATGACTTTTTACACCATGGTATTGCATTTCTCACAAAGCATTTGAGTATTTAGTCTTGTATTTTCCATTTAAAAACATTGTGTTTTTCCTTGATGGTTGTGGCCTGCAAAATAATTGCTTTGATATGTGGGATGAAGATTATGTTATATTTTTATGTTTTTCCTCCAGTATTCTGCAGACTCCACATGAGGTCAGTAAAAATGGTGTATTGACTGCCTTGTTGGTGTACTGCTGTCCGCACACATCAACAGGTTGGAAAATTTGAGTTGAACACACCCGAAATGATGAGTGGTCTTCTAAGACAAAGCACAGGAAATGAGTTGTCCCTTATCAATTTATGTTATTGTGATTTCTGTTGTTTTTGCAATGTGCCAAATCAGGAGAAGTGTGTGTGGACAGGGGCAGAGAGGCGTGACAAGTGACACGCTCTTAACATGAGGAACAAAGAGGGCTCATTACTGTAGGCTAAAGAGGGCTTTAGGAAAGCACATGGGCCAGGAGGCTGTGATTATGTTCGGAGCTGAGTTCACTGTCATTGTTGTTAACAGCTGCTGATATTAAAGAACAAACACACAGCATATGGACTTCTGATCACATTCGCCTCTGAGGTGCTTGCTGCCAAAAGTAGACAACATTTTTCAGACAGAAGATAAATATTTTAATTATTTTATTTTATTATAAGACTAATATTTTTTAGTTAAATTCATTTAGCCTGGGATCCAGACTGGTTCTCTCATTACATTCTGTACAAAAGAGCTCTGGTCACCATCTCCTCTGCTGCATGTCAGGCCAAACTTGGACAGATCCGTGCAATCAGGTCTGTTCATTTCAGTGATTTTCACAATCTGAAAAACTCATTGGTCATCTCACATTCAGAACCAAATCAAACTTCACATTGTTTACTTTTTTGAATGAATGTTGAACAATTATTCATTATTCATTGTAACCATAAAAAAAAAAAATTCCCTGTAACAGGGAAACCTTTTTTGCAACACTGTAAGAGTGAAAGGGCACTGTTTTTGTGCTGTTGAGATTCCAGCAGTGGTCACTCTGCCTTGTGTGGAATGTGTTCAGTGTCACACTACCCTGTGTGGTGAATAACTGTGGAAAAACACATTCTAATATACAGAGGGGTAGACAAACATGGATTAAACATTTTTACTAGTGTTTTTGTTATTTTCATATGTTTAAAGTATTGAAGTTAAAAGAATAGTCATAATCATTACAGTTTATAATGACATAAGCCATCTTCTCCTGCTTAATCCAGCTGGGTCGTGGGGGCAGCTTACTGCCCAAACCTCATAGCACCTGACCCCCCCTATGAACCCCTCTGCAGGTGGTGAGCCCACAGGAGGGTGGACGTCATGGTCCTTGATGTTAGTTCATAGGGGTGCTGCATGATTGGAGTTGATGGGGGAAACCTGAGTGCCCGGAGGAAACCCATCCAGACACGGGGAGAACATGCAAACTCCACACAGAAAGGCCCGGGCGACCTGGGGATCGAACCCGCAAACTTCTTGCTGTGAGGCCTGAGTGTTGCCACTCAGCTGCAACTCATGTTATATCATACACATTATATGTTAATGTTAAGACGAGAATGTGAAAGTGAAGTTGATATAATCTGTGGTGAAAACGTTTTCTCGTTTTAACTGAATACTTATAATAAAGGAGAAAATGGTAAAAAAAAAATCCTCGTTTGTCAGTTCTTTGTTGCCATAGTAACACAATATATTGGTTCTACTGTATAATGCCAAAGGTAGAACTTGTAAACTTAGATGGCCGTATCAGTTTTGGGAACATACTAAACAATGACTCCATTCATCCAGTTTGAGCCCGGCTATATGCCTTTAATGTAGAACCCTTATTGAGGAAGTTGACTTCACTTCCTAAACTGCTAATGATACAATACAGTGGGTTCCCATAGGCCTTAAACGAGTACTATTAAAGACCTGTGTAGGTGGGAGAAAGATATGTTAAAGATGAGGACAACAGAGACATTTGAAGCACAGCAGGACAGAGATGGTACTGGGCATCTCCCCTGGAAGATCAAGCACAGGTGGAGGTTTACCAGTAAAATGTAAAATGAATTCAAAAGCAATAAAGTAATAGGTCACTACAGGTTTAATTGAATTTGTAGCTCTCTCGGACACTAATGTGAGCTGTAAGAATAAAAAGGATTTAAATGTGTTTATTTTAAGTCAGCAGCAATGGAATACTAATAGTGAGGGAAGACTTTAGCATTAGACCAGTTTAAGTTTAATGAAAAGCTTTGATACCTGCTCCCACTATTCCTCTAGCTTCTCCTGTGTGAACTACATGAGGGTCCCCCAGAGTGAGTTTCCCAGAAAGGGTCCAAAGTGTTTTTGTCCCCCTGTTTGCTCCTTTGCCCACCGCCCCACATGCCTTTCCCTGACACACACCCTTCTGTCATAAAAATGCCAGCCTGCTCAATAAGAGACTGTTTGTTTGGGACCGTTAAAAATCCCAGTGCAGCTTTGCCCTATTTCGGACCCTAGTGACCCATGGAGGAAGCTGCAAAATAAACAGGGAAATGCAATCCTGGCTAGAATACCAGACAAATAAAGTGATTACATAACTAATAAGTTTGTGGCCAGTCTGTCATTGCTGAATACGGAAGTGTGCATGTGTCCTTTTACAATGAGAAGAACTAATGTTGTATCATTAACCTTCTATATACAATGTTTAGAGTTATTAGAACAAGGATTGTGAGTTAAGCAGAGGGCACCAAACCCTGTGCCATAGTTGTGTGATGGGCATGAGCCGTCTGACAGAAGAGGCTCCTCACTGACCGGCTCTTCATTGTCGGCTTTGTGTAGAAGTTGCAGTCAGTAGTATCCTTATGTATAAGACTCTACTGCATATGGCATTGTTCAACCAAATAAAACATTTCCACATTTTCAACTATACCTATTGTTTTGTTTGCTTTTGTTATCACAACTTTAATAAGCTATGTTCACGTTTGTTATACACACACCCACTGGTTCTGCCCATTTTCCTATTTCTATTTCTATTGCTTGGGAGAGTTTGTACTGTTAAATAATTAACTTCTGGTACCATGGTAATATTTACTTGTCTTTTTTGTTTTCTCTACAGCGTCTGACACTGAGCAGGATGCAGCGGTGAAACTGAACCAGGAGCGGGCCGAGATAGTAGCCAAATATGACAAGGTGAATCACTGTGTTTATCACGCTTTTTGTGTAGTAGAACTTTTTTGTTGAAAATGAATGCATATAAAAAGCAATGCAGTTGTATTGTCGTGACTCTTTCTGAATATTATCTTCATGGATTGTAAAAGGTTGTCACTGCATCTCTATCAAGTTCACTGAACCAAAACTGACGATAGCGATAATAAAAAGTGCACAGGGTTAAAATGGTGATAGCCATCTGAAGGTAATGAGAACCTCTACATCACAATATGATGATTTAGTTCTGGAAGTTATTTGCAAATTATTATTTTGAATATTGTTGCTGTTTTATATTGGCTTTTATTTTATTTTATTTATTTTTGTGGCTATAATATAAAACCTCATTCAAACATCTCCAGGTCTGGTAGCCAGTGTGAATGTTGGTACATGTACAAACCTGTTGATCCTATTGTCAGACGTTCTACTTTATTTTCATGAATGTTTTTTTTAACTCTATGTAGATGTACAGCATGCTATCCAAGCCATCATGCTGCTTTTGTAAATGAGTCTTTCTCATTTGGTCCGACCGCTGCATAATTAGTGTGCCTCATTAGGAGTGAAGAGAGCATTGACAAAGAGAGGATGGAGGTGTGGGTGCTGCTGTGAGCGGTAATCTTCTGAGAAACACTCCAAAGCACCAGAGTGAGAAGGTGACGGACAGAGAGCAGCATCAAACAGCTGTGTCAGGACGTCACCAGCTCCAGTTTGAGTTTAAAAATCAAGTTCAGAATCTCACACTGCTACATTAAACTTCTCTCAGTAGGTCTTTTTTTTTCGTGTTAAAGTTAAGTGTAGACTATATTGCATTCAGACACTCGTTATCACCAAATCATATAATTACAACATATACATATATTCAATTATGCATTTCGTAGCAATGGTTAGGGGACAGGTAGGCAGAGTAAATGCTTTATTATTTGAGCACCAAATGTTTATAAAAAAAAAACTACTGCTTGACTGACCACTCATCAGGTATGTTAAAGATGTGTGTCTGCATCTCTATTGGTCCAAAAATATTGTGGTAAAACCTTTCCTCACCCATCATCACTGATTTTATGTCATTCTCTATAAAATCAAACCTTTTCACCTGTGGCACAGCTGTTTTCTCTATCTGAAAGCCAAGTTCAGCACATGGTACAGGTGATGAGCCAGGAATGCTTCTCAGCACCTCGGATAACCCTTTTTTAAACAAGTGCAGATATTTGAGTTTACGCTTTCTTCAAAGATCTGCCAGTGTGAGTAGTGAGCAGTCCCAGACGCCCTCACTCGCTTTAGCTTAAAATTGATTTAAAGTCAGTAAAGACAGAGCGGATAAATGGACACACATGTGGACGCTGCAGGTTGGTCACAACAGAGAGGCTTTGATTCTTTTGTGCTCTGTAATTTTAACTGCTGAGAGGGCAGCTCAGAGCAGTTTGTTTTCCTTGGTTATAAAGACTGTGATACCTGCATCAGATTACTACATATTAATCTATGTTTGTTGTATCTTCACTACCAAATAATCAATGCGCAAGTAAATACAATAAATACATCCCTTAACATCTGCTTCACCTCAAGGATTGGATATAATTCTACCCAAGTATTTATTGACAAGCAATACTGAAATGTGGGTCTTTTACACTCACTATAAATGTAGTAAAGAAAATCTTTACGATTTATATTACTTCTTAATAAGATTATTGATAACTCCTCCCTACAATGTTATCTTTCACACACCTTCCAGCACATCCACACAAGCAGTCTGTAGCCAGTCCATGAGCATTGGTAAACACAGAGCATGTCTCAGAGAGGAGCCTGCAGTGAGACGCTGACGCAGGTGGGCGTCTGCCTGTTCATTTCACACCTCTTAACAGCTGCTCGCGCTCTCTATCACACAGTTGGTGTCGCACAAACTACACACTCAACCAAGGGCAACAGGGTTGTGCTCCTCATGTAAATTAAGCAGCCAATCAAACGGCACTTTAGTTTTAAAAACTGTTTTATTTAAACTGGATATGCATGCTGTTTTTTCATCAATAGAAGGCTATGGTGTTTTCATAGCTTTTTTCGGAGCTCATCTAAATGTTTGGAGAGCAGAGCATGTCACTGTCATTGAAATTGATATGTGGTTATTTTTTAGAATTTCATACAGATACAGGAATGCAGCAACTAACCTTTACTATTTAGTATTGTTGAAACATCCTCCGACTTTGTTTATAGACTTTTATACATATAGTATACAGCAAACCGAGCTATTAAATGCAACAATTTCATCAAAAACCAAACTGGGATCTGTAAATAATTAAAATCTAGTATTTCCAATGTGTAATTTAACTTGTAAAAATGACAATTAACAAGACTAATACAGAGGGATACTGTTATATCATTTGCACCTAGTCTATGCATGAATCTATTTTGAGTATTTATATATTGAAATACGTTTTCTTTGCATTAAAATGGAATGATTAATATTAATCACTGAGGTGGTTTGAATTTTTGCTCATTTTATGTTTTAGGGAAAAGAGGCAACTGTGGAGCCCTGGGAGGATACCAACTTCCACCTGTACAAAGTCATTGATCGATTCGGCTTCGTTCAGTAAGCTTATACTGCCCCAAGCACAGCCTACTGTCATTATAGCTCTTTTTAAAGTCTGTTTGGACAAAAGAGCTGCACTGAAGGGAGAAAATGAGAGGCTGTAAATACAAGTGTTGCTGAGGGCTGTTGGCTTTGGCTGAGCGACTGGAGGAGCTGTGAGGCTCTTAAAGCGCCCTGTGATGTGTGCTGGATTTATGGCTGGCACACACACTGGCAGGAAACTGGGTGGTCAGCCACAATAACAGTGTTACAGTCATGGACACAGTGCTACAGTCGAGCCTCAGGGACTGAAAGGAAATGTACAAGTGACGTATATGGCACTTCTGATGGAGGGCATCTAAGAACACACAGGACCTGAGGTGTACCCGTGAGTGGGCATGCAGACTGGGTGACAATGACACAGGGTTAGGCTACAGCTTATATAATGTTCTGTTTACTTTTACCATAGCAATTATGCTTTTAAATTTACACGATATAAGGGGGGCATTGTACTATTGGGCTATTATAACTGCTATTATAATGTCTAATCTGAAAAGCATTTTGTCCTCTTATATGAGCTCATGGAGGTATTAAAATGCACACACAAACATGCAGTGAATTGAATTTATCAACTGCAGTTGACTTGCCTTTTATAGAAATTCAAAGTTATGTCAAAATATTTAATGTGTATTTATTTTTTTATCATAATGACCATTTTTTCTTCTGTCTTTTTAGTGAAAATGAACTTCCATCCTACGACTCGGTGGAGGAGAAGGTGAAGGGAATTTTATTTTTGTTTCATTTCGTTTATTACCATTATGTGATTACCATTTGACTTACCTCCTTTGTTTGCAGCAAAAGCACACCGAAGTGGAGAGGACCACTAAATGGCTGAAGATGCTGAAGAGCTGGGATAAATACAAGAACAGTGAAAAGGTGACTATACACACTGCTGTACTTCTCCTATAGAGGGAACAATTTAAATTAAATAAACCACCATCGCTTGTCTCCATGGGGACCCAAATTGGGATGGGACCAGGCCCTGCTGTGACCAGGGTCACCGATCTGATCTGTAAGTTGGCCTGCCAAGTTTGTTCCATACTGTGGAACTATCAAGGCAAAGCAATAACATCTGGATGGAGACAACCATCTGAATGATTGGAGCAGATTATCTGTCGGCCTCTTTTCTCAAAGAGAAAATGGCAGATGGCAGTAGCTCTCCTCCTATACTGCTGCTTTCACTGTGCATTGTATGTTGAACAGTACCTCTGGACTAATATGCTACTGTTTGTGCTCTTAGCTGGTCAGGAGGATTTACAAAGGGATCCCTTTACAGCTCAGAGGCGAGGTCTGGTGTCTGCTGCTCGATGTACCCAAAATAAAAGAAGAGAAGAAAGACTTTTATGAGGTACATATGAGGTATTTTCAGTAGGGTGAAACTCAAGTCAAAAGACATATTTTAGGAAGGCAGGCTGTAATGTCCATGTGTTCTTCCTGAGCTTTAACCTTTTAAGAGAAAGTTGCTGTAATTAATATTGATTGTAGTAATCCACATTGCAACACCTTGAATGGAGAGTGTTGGTTGTTTGCAGAAGCTGAAGGCCAGAGCTAGGGGACTGTCGCCTGATATCCGTCAGATAGATCTGGATGTCAACCGCACTTACAGAGATCACATCATGTTCATGCACCGCTATGATGTCAAGTGAGTGCAAAAACAGCATTACTCCAAATAGGTGCAGGTCTACTCAAGTTGAATGCATATGTTAAATGTGGGACACATTTTATTTCTTTCGTATATACTGTACAAGTAACAAGCATGTATACTTTTTTATATGATAATAAAGTATGGTTGGGTTTGATTTTTTAGTTCATAGATAAAATTTTTTTTTACTTTTTAGGCAGCAAGCTCTCTTCCATGTCCTTACAGCCTACTCGATATACAACACGGTAAGTTGCTCCTAAATACAGTCTTTGGAAGCTGTAAGCAGTTTTAGTACTTTACTGGTGAACTTAGAGGAGGTGCATGGGAAAAGAGAACTCAAAGTATTTCTAATTGCACTTTCTCCTTATGATCTAGCACCAGATAAGGAGCTGACAATGATTAAATTAACTATTTATGCTTTTTTCTTCTTTACCAGATGACCATGACATAAATTTCAAACTTTATATATCACCGGTTATTCTTCTGTCAAAATTAAGTTGTTTGTTTCTCGTGCAGGAAGTGGGCTACTGTCAGGGCATGAGTCAGATCACTGCTCTGCTGCTCATTTACATGAATGAGGAGGATGCTTTCTGGGCCCTGGTCAAACTCTTATCAGGCCAGAAACATGCCATGCATGGTATGTATTAGGGCTGCAGCTATCGATTATTACAGTAATCGATTATTCTGTCGATTATTTTGTTCGAATAATCGAGTAATCGTTTGCTATTGTCGTGTCTACTTTGCACATGTTAAGTACACACCACGTGCACTGACAGATACACGTGTTTTGGACATGAAAAACTTAATTATCGCTGGGCTAAGGTTGACTTGCGTCGCGGTTTCTTTTCCACTTGATGTAATGTACGGGGCTTTCTGTTTAGATGTTGTAGCATCAGTGTTGAGAAGGTGACTTTTAAAATGTAATCCCCTACAGATTACAGATTACATTTCCCAAAATGTAGTTTGTGACGTAATCAATTAAATTACTTAAAGTGAGTAACGTAATTTGAATACTCTGGATTACTTGATATTGTCATGATTTTTAAAACTACATAAATGTAGCAACCAGTTCCTGCACATTCTTGTTTGGTTTTAGACCTGGATTAGTCCTGGTTTTAGATCTGGTTTAGACCTGGTTTAGACCTGGCTTGGTCCTGGTGTGAGTTCTGGTTTAGAGGCGCACAGGAGGAAGCGCGGTCCACGGAGTGTACGCGACAAGACACAATCCACGCGCAGAGTATGCGGCGTACGGGAGATGAGGAGCGTGCAGCGTACCGGAGATGCGGGGTGCGGAGTGTACCGCACCCCGCCACCGGAGGTTATGCTCTTATTATACATCCATGGGCGCCGCGCTGTTGTGTGTACAGTGAAGTGCAGTGGTTGTGCGGAAACTTTACCTCTACCACAAAAGGTTCCGGCCATCGCCGAGCGTATGAAAATAAAACGAAGCATCGAGGCAAAAAAAAATAATCGATGCATTTTTCTAATCGATTAACTCGATGAATCGTTTCAGCCCTAGTATGTATTTTGTATTATACATTTTTAATGTACAAACATCATCATAATAATAATACTCACCTTGTTGACCACACCTTTTAGGTTTTTTTGTCCCTGGCTTTCCAAAGTTGATGCGTTTCCAAGAACACCATGACCACATCCTGAAGAAAATGATGCCGAAGCTCAAGCAGCACTTGGTAAGAAAATACGACTATAGTCATCTTACAATCCACAGAAAGATACTTATGGTTTGTTATATCCTCTGACAGGATGCTCAAGAAGTTTACACCAGCCTCTACACTATGAAGTGGTTTTTCCAGTGCTTCCTGGATAGAGTATGTTAGCCCTCCAAAAATACATGTAGTTTGAAAAGCACATTTCAAGCGTTTCAATAATGTTGCAAGCTAACACAACTTAATATCTATGTCCTCATTGTGTCCAGACTCCTTTCACACTTACACTTCGGATCTGGGACATCTACATTTTGGAGGGTGAGCGAGTGCTGCCTACCATGTCCTACACTGTCCTCAAACTTCACAAAAGTAAGATATTACTTCATATTTAACTACTGTTAAGGCTTATCCATTTATGATGTAGTAAAGCATTTAAGCTGCATTTCCCAAAAAGAAGACAAACTCTTAACAGCTCTAGTTGTGTCTTTAGAGCACTTAATGAAGTTGTCCATGGAAGAGCTGGTGGAGTTTCTCCAGGTCTCTTTGTCCAAAAACTTCTACTACGAAGATGACGTTGTAATTGAACAGCTGCAGGTGTCCATGAGTGAGCTCAGGAGGGCAAAGCTGGAACTACCAGCTCCAGGTAATGCTCTGAACCAAACCCACAGAATCATGTTAAACCACGAGGAGCATTGTTGACTGTTAATCACAGTGTGACGTACTGCATTGTGAGCATTGTACCAAATGTAATAAAACCCAATTAATAAAAATCCCTTTCACTATTATGCAGATCTTAGAATAATGACAAATGCTGAAGGAATATGGCTGCTTTAACCTCACCATGGCTTTGTTAGAAACCAGATTTGTGTTCACCTGTACCTAGGCAGACTGCTGACCTGGCTTACTACTGTCTGTAACCTGTGGCACTTCTTATCGCTCCTGCTCTGTCTCAATAATCTACCTTTTCTCTCTCTTCTTTCATACATTGTTAGCCAACAACATGAAAAGTGTGGCTGTGAGTGGGGGCCACATACCCTCCTACAACAGTAACTGGTGGGCTATCCTGACTGATCTCCCCTCTGTGTCTGTGCATCTGTCCCACACTCGGCCTTGACGTTTTGTCTGTCTTTCACATGTCTGTCCTTAACACATGGGTTTTTCTGTCACAAAGGACTTTTACTTTTCCTCTTTAAAACATTTTGTACATTGCTTATTTTTATTTGGAGTATTGGAGTTGTTCTGTTAACGACAGACACACTTATTTAAGGTGCACACTTTTTAGAGCATTAAGGGAATTTCACTTATACCTCTGTATTTGTCATTAGTATCCTTTTCATGAAAACCGGTGAATTAATCTTCTTTGTCAGTATTGTCTGTTACAAAGTCATGAAACTGCCTTCTGCAATCCATAACTAAAATCAGTTTCACTTGCTGCTCCCCTTCTCTTTTGGGATTTATCAGTAATATTGTCCTTATATTATAAATCTAAGTCTTTATGGCCGTGGTGTTGCATGGCTCATGTCCTTGTTGTGAGTTCCTTCATCTGATGTCAGTCAACACCAGTGTTTATAACCAATTAATCTTAAAGTAGTGTCTGTGTGTGTTAACAAAGGTATCTTTGTTTTCCAGGTAAAGATGAAGAGTTTCCTAAAAAACCTCTCGGTCAGCTTCCACCTCCGAGTTCAGAGTCTGTGGTGAACCATTTTGTGAATGGGCAGAGCCACGCTGAACCTATTGAGCTTGAACGAGAGCCTAGTCCACTACCAGAGCGTCAGGCAAGTCGGCCTCCAAGCCGCATTCGCAGAGACTCACTGGATAAGCCCGTCCGCCATAACAAGGCTGATCGGAAAGATGCCAGCTCCAGGGCATCCGGAGAGATTCCCAGTGAGCAGCATAAGGTTTCCCCACCTGAGAGGGAGCCAACACCACCCCCTGCTCCCACTCCGCTACCCCAGAACCCAGTGCCACAAACCACTGTCACTGCAGAAGGGAAAAGCAATGCCACAGCCAACCACAACTCCAATGCAGTACCCAGTACTCGTCGAGATATAGGTCCCCGCTGGTTCAAACCCTCAGAGACTAAGCTAGAGGCTGCTAAAGCTGCAGCAGCGCGGGAGAGACAGAGCAGAGGGAGCTCTCCTGCTCCTTCCAGTCCAGATGACATCGCACTGGCCCACAGACGACCACGCTCAAAAGGCTTCATCCCTGGCTCTAATAGGGGCTCAAATGCCTCACAATATGACAATGTACCTGGCTTACCTGACCAGGACTTTGATATCCTAGAGCTGGAGAGGCCTCCATCGAGAATTAGAAATATTCGCTCTGAGACTCCTTTTAGTGCTTCATCAGGTCATCACAACAGTCCGCATCGTGGACCTAGTTTGGCTGGAAGTATTGTCTCTGTAGCCTCAGGACCCAGAGGGGCAAAGCACCCATATTCCCATCAGTTTTCTCACAACACTTCAGCAGGGACCCAGGGCGGTTACCCCTTTGGCCACATTGTCATGTCTCCGCACCAGCAGCCACAGGGTAGAACCACTACTGAAGTCCCCATCTTTCACCCAGCCCACAATGTGAATCTGGATCACAGAGGGGAGGACCCACGCCATGTAGTGACATCTCGATATACCCCCTCCCCCACTAAGATGTATGGGGAGCGAGCATATGCTACTACACAGAGGCATGCAAACAGTGTTTCCCCAGAAAAGTTGTTGATGAACAACTCCTTTGCCACATACCGCAGACTGCCTCCATCCAGCTCCAGCCACCTCCCCCGCAGCGCTCAGCTTCCGCAGGAGTACCCCCTGCAGCTGGAAACCTCAGGGACCTCCACCCCCATTTACCTACAGCAGCTCACCTCCACTGCACAGGGCTACACTGCAGTGGGACAGCGCAGAATGGAGCCCAGCTTGCACTACTCTCGAGATAACAGACATAGGGGAAGTATGGATGAATCCCCATGGGGCGAGGGTGACCTCCACCCACCATCTCCGGGTGGGATGCCGCGCTCACCCAGCTTTCAGAAAGCTCAAATGTTTCCTCTGCAGGAGTTTACCTTTCCTGCCAACAACCTTCATCACTTTAGAACACAGTTTCAGGAGCAGCAGCTTGCGATAAGGCAACAGCACCCCCAGCTGTTTGTAGGACCACATTACAGAAATGCACATGAGGCATTTGCCATGCAGGACTCCATGCTTCTGTGACAGACTAAATGACTGTAACACTGTAGAGTATGGGATAGTCGGTAACACTGTGGTTAGGTTAAGTGTTTATGCTTGCTTGATAAGGGTATGGTTTTGTTTCTGCTTTGTATTTTCTGACATAAATATGTAATACTGACAGGACACACCAGCTGACAATATTTCTACTGATCAGTTTGAGAATAAACTGACTGAAGATTTCCTTTTATTTTTGGATGTAAAATAACAGATGGCTGTGTATATCTTTTTAGAGTCTGTACAGTGGGTTTTGATGTAATGTTTAACTATAGAAAGGGAAGAGCCAATCCCCGGTTTATGTTTTTATTTTTTTATGTTACTTCAGATCTATGTACATTCTAGAGATTTATTGTTATTTTTCAAAGAGAAAAATATAATCTAACAATAGAATGCGATTTTCTTTTCTATTTCAAAATTAACTTTTGTTTTTACATGTTAACACACTGTATAAATGCGTTGATATAATATGGCAAGAGAGACTGGATATTTATAATCATATTTATGCCCATGGTATTTTTTTTATTGGATACAGATTTCTATTAATTCTACTAATTAGATTTGTATACAAAACCTCATTTCATGAACTATTCTTAAAGGCATCTGTTCAAAATCTGTCACATTCAACTTCATATTTTATTAACAGACCATTCAGATTAATTTCGCACGGTGGCTGAGTGGCAACACTCAGGCCTCACAGCAAGAAGGTTGCGGGTTCGATCCCCGGGTCGCCTGGGCCTTTCTGTGTGGAGTTTGCATGTTCCTCCCCGTGTCTGGATGGGTTTCCTCCGGGTACTCCGGTTTCCCCCATCAACCCAAAACATGCCCGCACCACTATGAACTAACATCAAGGACCATGTTGTCCACCCTCCTGTGGGCTCACCACCTGCAGAGGGGTTCATAGGGGGGGTCAGGTGCTATGAGTATTGGGCAGCACGCTGCCCCCGCGACCCAGCCGGATTAAGCGGGAGAAGATGGATGGATGGATGGATGACTGCTCTGTGCCATAACATTTTCTCTGCGTTACTCCTACCAGCTTTTCCATTGTTGTGAGCTCAACATTAATACAGTCAAGATGCTTTGTAAAATATATAATTTTGTTTTATACAATACTACTAGAAGATTGTACTACATAGCTATACATTAGTCTTACTTGCATCTATGATTTTAACAATTAGTTAACAAAAATGTGTGTCCAATTATTTAATGTCTTGGCTATACACACTGACAAAACAGAGAGGAATTGTGCAGAGTTGCAGTTCCTCAGTCGTGAGCTTTCTCTGCTTTATGACTCCAAACAGGTTTGCGTTTTTCTATGAAAGCCCTGATTCCTTCTTGTCCATCTCTGAGTGCCAGATTATCAACCATCACTTTGGAAGCAATAGCATATGCAGCATCTCGACCTTGTGCCATTTGTCTTTAAGAGAAACAGATTGAGAAATATCACTGGAAATGTACACAATGTCTGCATATGGTTTCATAAACTATGCTGTATATATTAAGTATATCTGTAGTGTGTCTACTATTATGGATTATAGTCAAAATAGTAATTTTGAATATCAGTGATATTGCTTGAAAACTCCTCTTTACCTGTAGAAAGTAGCTTTGCCAAGGGCCACAACAGGTTGACTCGCTTGACATATCCGCATTGCAATGGCCAGAGTCTCTTCCTCTAGTCGATTTTCTGGCACAACCTTACTCACCAGACCATGCAGCAAAGCATCATGGGCCGAGATGGGAGTTCCTGTAAACAACATCTCCAGTGCAACCTGAAATGGATATTGTAAGTCAAGTTTATGCAAAAAAAAAAAAAAAAGTACAGTACAGTACTCCAATAATGCTAATGTTACCTTTCTGGGCATAGCTCTTCCAATAGCTACGGCTGGTGTAGAGCAGAATAAACCCACGTTAACACCTGGAGTAGCAAAAGTGGATTTCTCTGAAGCTATTACAATGTCACAGCTGGCAACAAGCTGGCAGCCTGCTGCTGTGGCCACACCATTCACCATGGCAATAACAGGGACTGGTATATCTTGAATAAGGCTCATTACCTAAAGATTAAAGAGTTATATTTGTTTTGTTATGCTCAGTTTAACCACTTTGAGCACCAATGCTGGTGTGACTATCAGGACGCACCTCTGAACAGGTGTTGAACACCTTTGTATGATGCCCTCTTCCCTCTGCGGATGTCAGTTCTTTTAAGTCATGACCCGAGGAAAACACGGGTCCATTGGCTGATATACAGACAAAGTTAAGTATACTTTATTTGTATTATAGCCTAATTTGAGCAGGGTGCAGATCTACCTGATATTAAAATAACTCGAAGATCTTCACTACCGGTTTCACTGAGGATGCTCTTACGAAGTGATTCCAACATGAACAGGGAAAGAGCGTTCCTCTTTTTAGGATTATTCAATGTAATTCTCCTAAAAATAATAATATACGAATGAAGAATGCTGAGTAAGTAAACCTGCTAACATTTTCTCGTTGGAGTAGTGCACACTGGATGTGATGGGCTGCCTCTTTTGTTCAGCACTGTGCATTTCCAGAAGCACAGACCGTACAGAAGCCCCAAAGCTCACCTGATCCCGTTGTGTTGACTCAGAGTAACTGGGTCGACGCCAGTGTGGCAATAAAGGCGAGACTCTTTCCACACAAGGCTCCTTTGAAGTTTATGTAGACTGACAAAGCTCATCATTAGGTTTCTAGCCATTTTGCGGTGTCCTGTCCTTCACTTAATAACACGTACCACAGAATAAACGACACCACCGTAAACCCTGCGCTGCTCAACGACTTCCGTAAACGTCAGCCTACGTCACAAGTTACGAGCAAAACTTTATATTTTTATACTGATAAACTCGTATTTTAATGCATACATTGTTTACTTGTTCACATTATACATAATGTAGCCTTATATCTGATTTTATTACACTTGAAGAGTATCTTTTATCTCATAGTTAGCCAATCAAAGATCTTGCTGTTTTGAACTGCACCTTGCAACCCTAAAGTTCTCCATTGTGGGACAAATAAAGGTTATTTTATCTTATCTCATCAACTTGATGTGGATGCTTATTAAATATGAAATAGGCTCATCAGAAAATATGAGTGACCATTCTGAAAAAAACAAAAACAAAGTCATTGACGCTCGCGTTTATTGTTATGACAAGAAGGGTGAATCAGTTCTATGTAAACATTTTACTAATATTTTGTGAGACATTGATATAGTTAGTCCTGTCATGGTAGGTGAGACACCAAAGCTCAGAATCCCTTGAGTGAAACAGAGGAGCATATGGGCCAGCAGGACACAAGCTTCATGTCAGGTGACTGCGTTCAGGCTCTGCCCTCCCTCCATTGGGCTGAAAAACTGAACTTTAGGGTTCAGCCCTGAATTGTTCTTGCGTAGACTCCCACTGCTGGCAACCTTACGCATGGAGTTATTGCGTCTCATTGAGTTGCGTTTGCGCAGTGAGTTCTGGTGAGACAACTCACTTTTCTGAAGAGTCTGGATAAGAATGGAAGGTTTCTCATCCAGTTCTCGAGCACTACAGTGAGGTGTTGCAACCTAGAACAAAAACGTTTTTTTGTTTTTGTTTTGTTTTTTAATAGACATAAAGAAAAATAATGTTTTTACATTGTTTTACCTTAACTGTATTTCCAAATTTTGAGTAGTCCACAGAGTACACCCCTTCCTCTTCTGTCACTATGGGGACAAATCGGTGGCCCCACTGGATCTCCTCAGACACATAGGAGGTGCGAGCCTGTGTGGTGATGCCTGTGGTCTCCACCACTCCCTCCAAGATGGCAATGACCTCCAGATCACTGCACTGCAGCTCCATGGCTGACAAGTCATACATCGGGCTAAAAACAAGTACTTCCATATTAAGCGCATGGTCCAGTGTTATTGTAGGCCAGACCAACCTCCATAAGCTTAAAAAGAATTAATGATAAATAAAAAAATTTATGATTAATAAGAACAATATCTACCTGTTTTTGTCAATAACATGGCAAATGATGAGAGGGGCAAGCAGAAAGAGGTTATTGCTGGCCACAGCACTCTCTGTCTGGACATCGATTTGATGAATGGGGATCACCTCACCTTCTGGAGTTGTGGTCTTTTTCACCACCTGCACAAGAGTGCACACAGATGGTAGAAAACAAGCTTGTACAGTTATGTAGTACAGTAAAGAATAACCTGCAATCTGATGGTGGCTCCAATAATCATACTCTTCCTGAGGTCTCCAATACGGATCATGAAGCAGAGGCGGTTGTTTCTAACAGCTATAACAGCATGACGACTAAAAATCAAAGTCTCTGCTCTCCGGTTTGACTGAGCCGTTTTCATAAAAATACAACCTGGAAATGGAAAGGATGGTTACTGCATTCATTCATTCATTCATTCATCCATTCAATCAAATCTGAAATGTATTAAATTGAATACAAAATTGCAATATAGTATTGGGATGATAAGAGACATAGCCTATAGACTAAAGGCTTACAGGTCATGGAATGACGCTAATTAGTCCAACGAATTTGTTGCAAGGTAGGCCTTGTTTCTTACAACTTTTTACTTTGTGCGACCTCCCTCTAGCGGTGTTTTATTACATTACGTAGACCTACAGTCTTACCCAACATGACAGCGCTGATGATGAGACCCACTATATTCTGCATTATGAGCACAGTAATAGCAGCGGGGCATTGTTCTGTGATCATTCGTCCCCCAAACCCGATGGTCACTTGCACTTCTATGGAGAACAGGAAGGCAGACGTAAACGACCTGCACAGAAAGGACAAAGATCACAAGATCTGTAATTCTCTAGTTTAGGCTGTGCTTTTTTCTAAGACTGGAGTTGGCTGAACTGTAAAGATCAAACCTGAATGTTCTAAGTCTGTTATTTTCACTCTTTGAGCTCGTTTTAACCTGTTGATTCAATATGCAACTTTTAAAATAAATTGGGAAGGCCACAGGGAGTCTTACAGTAGCAGACTTATCTAGCCCATTTTAAAACCTTTTATCGCAAGTGCTACAATGTCATTCTCGATTCCAGCTTGCCCTCTCTCAATACTAAGTCACTAACAACTTACTTGACGTCCGTGACGCAGTAGGTGCCGCTCTGCCTCTTCGGGTCCAGGTCTCCGTGCGCGAACGCTACAAGCCACCAGCTCATGGCAAACAGCAGCCAACTGCTCACAAAGGTGGTGGTGAAGATAACCAGTGTGAATCGCCACTTGAGGTCCACCAGCGTGGTAAACACGTCTTGTAAAAATCTGCCCTGCTCACGGATGTTCTTGTGTGCCAAGTTGCATGAGCCATTCTTTGCAATAAACCGCGCCTTATTGACCCGGTCTCTGAACACGGGTTTTCGTGGCATACGGGACACAAGCCCCGGTAGCCCGAATTCCTCCGGGATAATGCTTTTTCTTGCAAGCATCTTAAGAAGGCCACATAAAATAAGGAACTGTGCGTCTTTACGCACGCCAGCGGAGTGGTTCCATTGAGTATCCCGGCTACTTGTCCACTGCGAACTTGTGGCGCTTGTGCTGTTGTTTCTGAGATCTGGGGCTGGGGCTCTCTCCCACTGACGTAGTGCCGCTGCCAGGGGCCACAGCTCCTTCGAGCCGCTATGTTTTGATACGGGAAACAAAGTTAAGGAGACAGTCCTTAATGTTGTTTCACGTCTGTTTCAACAGATTACATCAGTTGAAGCAATGAACAAAGATAAAGCAAATACAACAAATTTTATACACATTTCTCACGTGAGGCATTATCAGGTAAGCCTATTTATTTTTTAAACAAAACAAAAATCGTGTTCAATGCGCACTAGGATTATCCAACAACCAGTAGGTGGTGCTATGGAAGTATTTGTGCAGCAAGAGGAACGAATCACAGTCCAAAACTGGCAAACTTTTAATTTTTCAAATGTAAAAAACAGGCACATACAATTCATCATTTTAAATAGCCAGTTGTATATTTTACTACTTTTGTTTGAAAGCAATATGTGAGTTCACTTTTTTTTGCAGTGGTGGGGAAAGTTGAGTAAGCTACTATGATAAAAACAAAAATGTGACAGATCAACAACTGATCCCATTGTATAATAAATAGCCATAGAAGGTACAAAAATATAAGGCATACATTTTCATGTGATAATGGGTCAAAGGTCACAAAAACGATGAGTGTAAATATTGTATAAATAAAAGTCAGTGTCTGAGTATAATATACATCATAAAGAAGGATTAGTAGCTAAATAACTAAAATGAAATAAAACTCATCTCATAGTGTATGTGTATGTAAATAATATATATTTGGCATTTAGTTTGTGCAACATGTACCATAAAATAATGTATAAGCTGGATACAAAGGGACATTTTCATTTCAAGATAAAGGGACAGTTTTACAGGTATCTAAAATTCTGAGAAATTGAACAGTTTAATTATCCAGATAATAACTGTATTAAATTACAGTTATTCAAGAAGAAATCTAAGTGTATCTAAATATAATACTAGATGACAATTCTACCATAGAACAGTGTACTATCTCAGGGAAGGTTCTTCAGCAATGCATGAAGACAGACAGGCAGTTGGACTGAACTTATAGCCCAGAACCATACAGTGTTTGCACAAGGAAATCTGAAAACCCAGAGAAAAGTGGTTATGCGTTTAACTGATGGTCCAATGGTTAGGACAATAGTTGCAACACAAAGTGTAAGCCTCTTTTTGTATTGTGTCAATGAGTACTAAAATAATTGTGATCTTACTGTTTGTTAAGCATTCTCTTTTCTGTGTTTGTTTCTGAACAGCACAGATGTGCCAACAATTAGTGCAGTAACTACCAGTTCCCATTGTGTGGGTAAATGGCTTATATACTTATGTGCATGTATGTAGCAGTATGTGCACTGCTACAACCCACTTGTTCAAGAGTCCTTTATGCAAAGATACTCAGACTGTTTCTAAGGGCCAAAGACACATTAGGGCCCCCGTGTAACTGGCAAGTCAGCTGTTTGACACAAGAACTGTCTTTACATGTCGGCCCGCACAAAGGAGGCAAACATGCCATCTTCTTGCTCCAGCAGAGTCTCAGGTTTGTCATACTCCATAATGTGTCCTCGCTTCATTACAATAACCAGGTCGGCGGTCAGGATGGTATGGACACGATGCTTCAGATGCACAACAAAAAAATTATATATTTGTTTCATTATTTTAGTAAAGATGTGAATAGCAACAGAGAAAAGGAGAGAAAAGCAAGGAATTTAGTACAAACCAGGTATACGCAGAAAAGAGTCCACTGACCCAAACTGCAACTCTGACTTCATGATAAAGTAATGCAAAGTAAATATGTCAGATAAATGGATATGTTGGCCAAAGTAAAGTAGTGGTGAGCTGAGCTGGGCCAGACTGGACTGGGACTACTTGTAAGTCCGCACTAGCACACTGAAGAGGCTCTCCTCCTGTGCCAACAGGTTTGGAGCAGAGTCAGACTCCACCAAAATTCCTGAGGAAAAAACCAACACCTGTTCTGCGTCCAGGATGGATGACACTCGGTGCTGGTAGGGCAAGGGCACAGGGAAAGAGTAGAGAAAGAAGCAGAGAAAATTGAAGGCATATAGTAAGGGAAATAGAAACTTAAGATTGTCAGTATCCGAGAATCAAATGTATATAGAACAGTCGGAAAATTAGAACATATAAAAGCCAGCATAGCAATAGCAAGGATTTTTTAATAAGAAACAAAACATATTCCAAAAACTTACTGCTATAGTGACAACAGTCCTGTCGGCGAATGCAGTCATAACAACTTTCTGAAGTATATTCTCCTGTAAAGAGACATGATGACAAGTGTCAGTAAAAGAAAGAGACTTGTCAAGCGACTGTATATACAGTACAAACCGTGGCCATGTCTATTGATGCAGTGGCTTCATCCATGATGAGGATGCTGCTTTTTCTCACAAAAGCTCGAGCCAGACAGAATAGCTGTCTCTGGCCAACGCTGAAGTTCTCTCCACCTTCAGTGACAACAGCATCTGGACATCCATGCAAAATAAAGACATGAGAAAACATAATGGCCATGACTTAACATTATATATATAAGGGACACTGTCTGGTATGAGCTATTAAAATAATATGCAGTTTATTATAAACACCTTTGATGGAAAAAATAAGTTTCTTTTATATACCTAGTCCTCCGGGAAGTGCTTTCACCATATTTTTGAGCTGAGCAATTTCTAAAGCCTCCCAGAGTCGATCATCAGTACAACTCTTCTCTGGATCCAGATTAAACCTGAAAGAAATTGATTGAATTGAAACTGTTTAGCAAATTATGTTAGGTCCATTGACTCTTCAGCCTGAGCTTACATTCATATAAACAAGAGCCAGTGGAAATGTCAGGTCTCACACTGTTGGTCTCACACAAAACTATCACCCGCGTCATTTTAGTCCAAACAAACAGCACATGCACATTTGTCTTTTATAACAAACACGCCATCACTTCATCGACCGCTAACACAAACTTGCAGAGGCGGAGATTGTGAGAGGAGAGAGACAGTATCCTTCCACTCCTCACTGACCCCTCCACTACATGGTGTTCGTGACCAATGGCACATTAGGTCGCCCCAGCTAGATTTCCCACTGCGATTTCAACTAGTAACCCCACAGCTGGGACTGAGTGTCATCACGAGTCAAGTGTCTCTCCAAACTAATGTCTATGAACTCAGCGTGATCTGTCTTATTCCATTCTGTCCCATGAAACCGACATTTTAAGTGTTTAGGGCCATATGTATTGTTGTTGTCAAAAATATATAAATCTACTCTGCCAATGTCTAGCCCCAATAAACAAACAAAATTTGTGTTATTATTATTGTAATATGTATTAAAGGTACCCTTTTAGGTGAAAGGTCTGCAACCTGCTTATAGCTATGGAGATGTTAACACTTTGCCTGGAATATTCCACGTTAAACTTATCTATTTCCAAGGAGACAAGCAGGGCCAACTAGGCCAAGTGACAAGTCATGTGAAGAGATGACTCTGCTTATAGTAAGAATGGATGCTTTTGAAGGTATTTTTGAGGAACAAAAACACCCATCACTGAATAAATGCAAAAAGGATGTTTAATGCCACACTGTGGAACATTCCAGGGAAAACATCTAGAGACAAGCAGGTGGTGTAAGTTAGACAGTGCTACGTCAGTAAAATTTTATGAAATGTATTTCATTTCTAAGTTGCCTTATTTCTTTATATTTATATGCTTCCAGTTAGAGATTGGGAGATGGGGGGGGAGAGACTTAAACATTACTATGCACTGATGTTATAATACGTTATAATCAACTTCTCTCAGTCTCCCACCAATATCGTGTGTTTACCTGATAGAGCCACTGAATAAGACTGGATCCTGGAGAATGATGGAGAGCCGTGATCTGAGAGTGTGCAGAGGCAACTTGCAAATGTCAATCCCATCAATGACAATTTTTCCTGGAAACAAGAAATTAAATATATTTAGCTTCTAAAATTTTAAACAATATTGACTGTAGTGTTTCCCTTAGAATCCAGTATAGCAAAGTCTAAAAAAACGTTGTGGACCTGATCACCAAGACCCTGATATGGCTGTACTCCACTGCTTTATAAGGAGATGCTGACTCTAAAGTCCACATTTACTGTTTAAGAAAAGCCAGGCCAGCTGCCAGTTACTTTGGTGTCTGTGTGTATGGAAAAAGTGACTATGTAATCTCTTCTCCTCACAGTCTGTGAATTAGTCATAGTCTGGAGTGAAAACAGACCCACATAATTAACTTCCTTTTAAAATCCAATTCATAACAAAAGCAGTTTAAAGACTTTAGGCTGTCAACTCAAATAAATTTAAACCACATTCTTGAAAGAAAGTGGATGGATGTCTTCGGCAAAGTCTATATTTGGGTCATTGGAGAAGCTACTCCAAGACCTCTTAGGCCAAAAGTAAGAACAAAATGTGTGTAAAATGTGTCTCTCTGTCACACAATGGTATTTCTAATGAAAGAGTTGAAATGTACACCTTAAAACTAGACAGTAAACAGCTATTAAGGCCAGGTAAATAAATCCTATACTGCATTTGTTACTATTTTGTGATGGAGCTTTGTCAACACTATTTAACATAAATAGCTGACTGGATCTCTCTGTAAAGTTTATAGCCATTCCTGCTTTTAAGATGTAGAAGAATAAATTTATATGTTATGACTTGAAACGTTTGGCTACACAGTTGATGAATTTGTCATGATAGCTCAGTTATTAAGTATAAATAAACCACATTTGGTGTTCAAGTTTCTAGTACGGAGGAATGAAAGTGCTTTCTGTTTAAAAAAAAAAAAAACACATTTTAAAGGTGCACTTTATCAATTTTTTTGGTGATTAGATAAACATATCTATCTCCATGAAGATATGTGACCAAATTACAAGTATGTGGTGGTCCCCCTACCTAAAAAGTTACAAAATGCACCTTGAATGAATAAATAATAATTTAAAGAAGCTATTTTCCAGTGTTGTGTGTAAGCCCCGCCTCAGACCAACCTTCAAAAATATCCACCATGTTGAAAAAAGCCAGCGACAGTGAGGATTTGCCGCTGCCCGTGCGACCACAGATTCCCACCTGAAGTAGAGAGCAGCAAAGTGACACAACTGAGAGGAATCAGACACCTGTGTGACGGAGTGTGGCAGCTACATGCTGCATGTGCTCAACCAGAGCCATGACTTTAGCAACCCAAAACAAAGCAACTTCAAAGGAGGTATAAATATTGAATTCAACTGGGAGGATTTTCCTTATTCTTGTTTTGCACAGTTACATGTTAAAATTTATGATGAAAACTGTGATAATGGCTACACCAAAACTGTCTCCCTTATCAGTCTAGTGTGATGTGATGACGGTGGTTTTCAACAACTGTGTGAGAATTAGTTGGTCTGTATACATGTATTTGAACATAGAGTATCTGACGACAATCTGCGACTAACCTTCTGTCCAGGCTGAATAAACGCATTTACATGTTTAAGCACTGGTTTAAGCATGGGGTCATAGCGCACGCACAGATCCTGGATTTTAATTTCTCCATTCTGAGGCCAGTTCTCGGGAACCTGAGAGGTGTCTGAAAACAGTAAAGAGGGGAGTAAAACACAAGCAGCTCAAATGTATTTTTAATAACATGACATTAAGTTATTTGAGACAACTAATAATGGGAAAAAAGAGCATATGACTCAAAATACACTTTCACCTGTAACATAATGTATGGAGAAATACTTGAATAATAGATAATAAAGTGACTAAACAACTTACCTATAGATCCTTCATAATTCTCTGATTCTGTGCCAAGGAAGCTGTTCACCTTTTTCACAGCTGCCATCTGGACCTCCAAGTCAGCCAGATTTCTTACAACCCAGTTCAAGTAGTTGGTGACCTACAGAAATAAGAATTATACATTTACATAAATGACTAATAGGTCATGGACCATCTTTTTTCCCAACAACAGCAACTTACAGTTAAAGCATAGGTGAGTCCAAGGCCAACCAAACCCCCAGAAGATGGCAAACCATACACTGAGCTCCAAATAGAAGCTCCAGCTGCGGTCAGGACAATTACAGCCCCAAGATAATCCTCAAAAAATGTAAAAAAGTGATGTGGGGTGTAGATGATCCAAATCCAGTAAAATTACAAAACTATTATGATTAAACAAGAGTGAAAAATAAAGACCATTTAAATAAAGAACTTACTGTGCGAACTTCCAGCCAGCGATTAGCAGCAGACAGGAACAGGTAAGCTGTGTTGTTGGTATCTGTAAGCTCTAGCATTCGCTGTTTAAATCGTGCTTCATGTCTTTAAGAGTGTAATGCATAAAAACATAAATAAAATTTGTCTTAATAGTGGGTGAACAAAGGCACATTTATTGGTGTGTTGTACCTGAAAGCTCTAATAGTGGTCAGGCCTTCTGCTGTTTCCGAAAAGTGACAGAGTAGAGGCAGCTGCGTGGAGTCGTCTAGGTCCTGAAGATCCCTGAGCAGTAATTTGAATGTTAGACCCTGAATTTGAAAGACTTACAGTTGTAAACTTACTTTGAGGCAACTCGAAAATACTTCTGGATGAAGTAAAACGCTACTCCCAGGGGAACCAAGGCGATCAGAAATATGGGAGTGATAGAGGATATGACCCAGATGGCAGATAAGCATAGCAATGTGGATCTAGTCAAAGACTCCAGTGTTGGAGGAATATGCTGAAAAGACATAACAACAACAAAGTCATGACTACAAAACTATTAAATATGACTTGTGAAACAGCTGAATCTTTATTTGGTAAAAAAAAACTCAATCACATACCTGATCAATAATATTAGTATCTGCTGAAAATCTGTTTAGAATCTGCCCCAGTGGAGTTACATCAAAAAATCTGTTAAAATCAGAAACAAAATGTAGGACTGACACATATTTTTAAGCCCTTATAATTTATTATAATGTTTTGTTTTTGGTTTTTACCTTATTGGGGCATGGATGATCTTGTTGAGCAGGTTGTGATGAAGGTTGGTGGCTGCAGAAAGCCCCAGGAACTCCACAGTGAGCGATGTGATGAGGCAGAGAGTTATTCCAGCAACACACAAAATGATGAAGACGGGCAGGTAATAAGAATTCTGCAAAGTAGAGACCATATTAAAGGTGCACTGTGTAACTTTTCTGTGGAAAAGTCCAGATAAAACAACATCTCCATGGAGAAAATATGGTTTCAGATCCCTCATATACAAACATAGTTCCTCTTTAACACCATTTTCATGCAAATAAGCATTCAAATGATAAATCTAAAAAAATAAATACATAAAAAAACGTACATCTTCATCTAACGGCATAGGAGTTGGCTGAGTGATAGTGTCATTGATCGTAGTCCCATTTGTAAACTCTGGCCCGCTCTGGTTGGTTTTGGAGGAGGTCCAGAAAGCCAACCAGTAATCAATGGCAACGATGACAGAGTGTTTGAGAAGTTTAGAAGACACCATGAGGAAAACCATGAAAAAACCACCAGAGGAGAGGTAACACCAGCACACCTATGACAAAGGAAAAATGAGGTAAGCTGATATCATTGTTTTAACTGTATTTAAGTGACCACAACAGCACATACCAAAATCCAGTAACAATAGTGTTATGGATTAAATGTCTAAACCAGTAGTTATGTACCTTCCAGGGGATTTTTGATCTTCTGGTTGTGCCTGTGGACATGTTATCATCTTCTTCTTCTTCTTCCTCTTCCTCTGATGGTTTGAAAAAATTGTTTAACTCAGTGGTTTTACAATGGATGAAATAGAGGGGGGGAAATTACCTTCGTCTTCATCATCAAGCTTGGCCTCCCTGGAGTAAAATGCTCTTCTTAGTGTCTTCCTTTCTAGAGTTGTTTGACTGTCCTGCTGGATATCCTAACAGACACATAGCATAAGTGTAAACACAGAAAATAATAAAGAAATTATGATAAATCTAAATTATACATGCCTTTTCCAGCCCGTGGTCCTGTCTATTCATGAGCGTCTTCCAGTGTTCGTAAAGCTCAACGTCATGAGTCTGAATGTCTTTTAGAGTTCCCTCTCTCAAAATAGAGCCATCCTTCATAGCAATAATCTAGATTGACAAGTTACATGTTTCAAATTAAAGGTCTCAATGATTCTGATACAAGATGATTTTAAAAAGATGGCTAAGATCATGTGTACCCAGTCTGCGTGTATAAGATACTGCAGCTTGTGAGTAACCAGCACCACAGTTCGCTTGTCATCTTGGAGGAACTTGAGGATGCCTTCTTGCATCAGGTGATCACTGAGGTGGATGTCAAGGGCAGAGAATGGGTCATCCTAAAACACAGGTTTGGTATTCTTTTTAATAAACTTAAACTTACATTTTATTAATATAAATATAGTAATAGATTAAAAATACTCAGATAATAAGATGAACTTACCAAGAAGACAATGTTGGTGTTCTGGTACAGTGCTCTTGCTACACAAATTCTCTGCCTCTGTCCTCCACTCAGATTGATTCCCTTAAATATAGCAACACACTCATGTTTAATAACTATTTAAACTATTCACTATTTAAAAAATTATAGACTAACTACAATAGGATAAAAAGGCCATACCCTCTCTCCAATTTCAGTCTGATCTCCAAATGGTAACAGGTCAATGTCTGGCTGAAGTGAACAGGCATCTATGACTGCTTTATATCTGGCAAAAGAGTAAATAAGTATCATACGGTATGTTACTGTTTCATGTATTTAACTAAAATGGGTATAGTTTTACCGCTGTTTGTTAAAGGGGCTTCCAAATGTAATGTTTTCTTCCACTGTTGCATTGAGTAGCCAGGACTTCTGAGCAGCATAGGCCACAGAGTACCTGTTTTTGCTGAACAAGAGATTTTAAAATAAATCGTTAAACTCCAGTGACTGCACTGTATAAAGGTTACATCACCAGGAACACTGATCCATTTTGTAGGCATTCTCTGAGAATCACTATTTCTTAAGTTCAAATACATAGCCTTTTTTCAAAGTAAAATTGTCATTAAAATCAGTTTTCCTGGTCAAACAGCTAGTATATGAAAACAAAAAGCATTATTGTTGAGTCACACACCACTGCACCATAAAGGATACATCAGGATATGAGAATGAAATGGATTGAGCTAAATTATCAAAAGAGATAAAGAAATATGAACAGGAACTGGGAGATTTCTCTGTTTTCTGTTATTTTCATTTTCTGTTATATCATGAATTAATATATAATTAATAAACACAAATAAGTCTTAATTTGCAATGACATAGCAATTTGAGTTTGTGGTTAGTTGTGTTTGGGGAGGGGGCTCCCAGCACTGTGAGGACACACCACACACATTCCATTTTGAATAAAATGAAAAAAAGTGACTATCATAAATGGGTTCATGGTTGATGAAGGGAAGACAGTACAAATATGATTTCCTTTAACGCAATCTCAGTATTGTTTACTAATGCTGAATAGTGTGTAAGCTAAATGACATAATACACAAACATGATTAATTAGATATAAATATGCAGTTATTAATGGCATCAAAGACAATGTAGACAATGTACTTTCTTCCAAAAGAGATGAAAATCAATTTGGAGATGGCAATAAGTCAGATAAATAATACAATAGCCAAGGAACATGAGAGGTCATGGGATCACTCCACCAATCAAAATGGGACCAGGACACCACAAAACCTATACCTCCCGATGTCTTCATCTGTCTCTTCTGTCCCTGACCAACTGTCAAAGTCATGCATAAACACACATAAAACTGAAAACTTGCATTTTAAGACTTACAGTAATACAGTAATATAAGAGGAGACATACTGTACATAAATCAAAAAAGCACAAACTCATTTCAATGAACTGCATGCCATCCCAGAGCAAAATGCATCAAATGATAAACGTACATGACTTCAATACCGACATTACCAGTCACCAGGTTGACTTAAGTGATATGACTTGCTTGGGTTTTAGTACTGAGATTTCTCTGTGTCCATATGAACACAGAGAGAACTTTAAGCCAATTAAATTGACAACACTAAAATATTCAGCAATGATGTTAAATGTAAAAAAGCTTACACTGAAATGAATAATGACTAAAGGAGAGAGCCAAGAGGAGATACCTGATGTTTCCATCGGGACTGGCCTCACAATTAGGCAGCCTGATGTAAGCAAGAAGGTAGGAGGTAAAGAGAGAGATAGTACAGGCACACATGCACACACAGAACTCTCAAAACAACAGTCACACAAAAGATGATGCAGTACGTAAGTATACATAGAAATGGAGCTAGTGTAAATTAAGCCTGGAAAACCTGACTTCACTACTGTACGTTAACTGCACCTCCTCCTGTCCAATCCGCAGCCCTGTCTGCCCAATGTAATGCCCTGTTGTAGATGCACAGCTGCTTCAGTTTGTGCCACACCCCACCTCTTCCCCAGCACCACCTCGGCTTCTCATCATCTCATCTTCACCTTCACTCTCCTCAGCCTCACCTATGTCATCTCCAGCCTCCAGGCCCCAGGGAGAAGATATCGCCTAAACATAATCTAATGCCCCACGCCCATCATCACAAAGTCTTCTGCCAGGGTCCGAGCACCAAAGCTAATTCATTCAGTAAAACTACTTCTTGTATCTTTCCAGGTTGAACTGGTATATTAGCATTCTGAAGGCACCGTTCAACCTCTATGGTTAGTTCTCAAAAGCACATCAACAAACAAACATTAAAATGGGGTTTCAGCACTGACAAAAATCTATAATAGTTCAGAATGCTGAACTGTTGATAGTTGAGAAATATAATATAACATGTATGGTCTAAAAACGGCACTGATCAGTAGCCAATATTAACTAATTCTATGTGCTTGTTGCATTTAACAGTAAGTTTGATCATGAGAAAAGTGCCTTATAAAATTACAAACTGTAGTATGAGAAAGGAAGAAGCATCATGTTTGTCAAAGTGAACAGCAAAGCATATTTGGTCATTAATAATCTTACTTGCTCCAGTAAACTTTCCCATCCATGGATTGCATTTCTCCTAACATTGCCAGCAAAAGGGACGATTTCCCACAACCCACCTGGCCTACAATCATCGTCAGCTGACCTAGAAGAGGAAAAGTGGGTTAAATTGGGATATGGATGCACCATCTCAACTGCATGCCGACAAACAACTGAAGGTCACTTGATCTTACTCAGCCACAATTCTAAAATAGACTTGTGGGCAGACTGTAGAAACATGAATACCACTGAAAGACTGAAGTTGAAACTTCTCAAAAATAATGACACACATTTTAGTTTTTTTAAATAATGTAAGGAGAAGTATACTCAGATACTAAGCAAGTTAATTTCCCATTGGAGGATCATATTTTAAACAGCTCATCTGTTGGCAGCCAGCGCAGTATGTCTCGCTTTTCTCACTCCTCACATACAGCATATCAGTATAAAGTATTCGGCTACCCTGGCCACACATTCAAATGTCTTGGTTGCGTCCCAGAAGACCAAAGTAGCATTTATAGAGAATAAGTTAATCCAGGGTTAATTTACACTGTTATAAAGTTTGAAGTTGGAATTTGTTCAAATGGGGAATCATGTGAATGAGGAATACTCACTTCACATGGATAAAAAATGCACATGTCAATGATAATTTATTTATGGCATTGTAATGATTCTAAGCCATGAACAGTATTTGAAATCTGTGAAAGTGGATACCTGTCGGGATACTGATGTTAATGTCTGACAGAGTGGACAGGTTGCTTCCCCAGGTAAAGCATCCATTGATCACCTACAACAATGAAATAAAAATCATAATTAGGTGACATTACTCATTCCTCACATTATATAATATTTGAGTTGAGTATATCTCATACAAGACACTGTGCTAAAAGGATTCACATTTAATATTAAGAGGAGAGGAATCATACCACTACTAGTAAAATTACTAAAATGTATGGAAAAAAACAATTGAATTCTTAACACATTAATGTGACACATTTTTGTCTTGCCACTGGAGGAAGAGTGAAAAGGCTTTATATCTAATGCATGCTTGGTAACCTTTGACCCTGCTTCCTGCTGAGCTTTAGTTTACATGACTCCCATCTGTTCTGTTATTTGTTTACTTTATGTTTTGTGTACATGTGTGCGTGCATGTGAGTATAAAATCTCTAGGTTTCTCCAGCAGATATTTCTACATGATCCCCCCACTAACATAAATAAATATAGAACACCTGTAGATTATATGCAATATATGGAGACCTTAAAAAGAAATAATACTGAAGCATTAATGAGGTAGTTAGGCAGCCCCCCCTTCACAGGGATGGGGCCGGAAGAAGAGTTTGTACAGAAGGTTGAAAAAACGTTGGACACAAAAATTCTCGTGTGAACCTCAAACTTCCTGTGTTGAGAGCTGTGGATGGACACGTAAAAGACGTCATATGCGGCCCTCCAATCAAGTTTGATTATATTACTGACCCATAGAGTTGGGTCTGTATAACCAGGACAGCATTAAATTATAAAAGTATTTCCTCGTAACTTAACTGACCTTCACGGCCACATCCTCGGTCTCTGTGGGTCTCATCTGTCGTCTGGTCGGTTGCTCATAGTTGTCCATTTGATAACGTATTGGCTGCTTCCTGTTAATGGCCTTGGTCTAAACAAATTATGGTATGAGTTTATATGTGCAAACATGTTTTTGTAGTCACAGTTTTATATCTTTTTTGCTTACTGCCCCCATATGTTTTTTGCCCGTCTCAAAAGGAACAGGCATGTCTCCATTTCTCCAGCTATCATCTCCAATTTCATCACTCTGAAGGAACTCTCCCAGTTTCTGCACACTGTGGGGACAGACATGAATGTGTCAGTATAATGACATCAACACAAACAATTACACCAGAGTCACATTTAACACAGGTTGGGTGGGGTTCATTGAAATCAATGCATGGTCACACTACCACGGAGCACTGCAACTCTGTGTTGAATGTGAATCCAGCATTACAAAGTTTAAATGGCGTCGCCATAATTGTGTTTTTTTTATTAATCAAAATGCAGAATTTGAATCTAATTATATTACTCAACAACCAGGTGGACAATACTCCTCACCTGATCAGAGCCTTCACAGCAAATCTGACCACGGTAGAAAGCAGGAACAAAGGCGTTACCAGGATGTGAAACAATGCCAACGCTGCAAAGGCCTCAGAGGGGCTTGGTCTAGATACATTGATAAAATGATGCATCACAAATGTCTGCAAGTGATACACAAAATATTTGTTATGTTGTGATGTGTTATGGTCACATAAGAAATAACATTTGATTAGGGCCAAGGTACTGTCTTACCACAAGTACAGCAGCAATGGGAATTGCAGCATTCATAAAAACTGGAGATAAAACCAAGTGCACATTAGTGTTAGTTTTTATTTTGTTGTAGTCAACACAGGTTCCTAGGTCTTACTGGACAAAGATGTGTAGAAAGCAAAGGTCTTCAGGCTGGTAAGTTCTTTGCCTCTAGTGCCCTCCACACTGTCACAGAAGATATTCTCCCAGGCATAAAGCTTAAGAAGTTTTATTCCTTTTAAGATCTCAGAGGTCTGTTTCAAACGGTCAGTAGAGTATTCCTGTATACAGACATATGCAGTCTATTATAATTCAAATAAGAAAGACAAAACTGCTTTGACTGCTGTCCCTATGACCCAGTACTGATTAAGTGGAAGAAAATGGATGGATAGATAGATGGATAAAAAACACAGTATGAAAGTAGCAAAATATTAGGAGTAATTAACTTACTAGTGTGCTTTTCTGTGTGTCTGCCAGTTTAGTTGCTATAAGGTACTGCACTGGAGCCAAAAGAACAATAACTGATGCACCAACTAATGCACTCGAGCCTAATAAATAGTAAAGGAGAATCACACCCATCACTATCTGCAAAGAACAGACATAAATAATACATTATTTAATACGTTGATAGTGGTAATCATGAATATCATAGTGGGGCAAAAGGATGTTTCCATCCCGTACCTGCACGGGCATCGCCCACAGGTTCGGACAGAGGAACAGAAACCACATAAGCTGGTTGGTTTCTATGGCAACCAAGTTGTTGATTTGTCCCAAGGTCACCTCACCCATTGACATGTTGGAGGTTGACAAACGCAGGATTTTGTTGTATATCATTGCCTTGATAAGAACACAAAAAAAGTTAAATAAATAAATAAGCAACAAATAAAATACAGATAGTGTTAAAATGAGTACCATATGCGAGTATGGTTCCTTTATAACTAACTGAAATGAACCTAATGCATGGCTTCATTAAGCAAGAAGCAGACATGATAATCAAATTTAACACAAGACACAATGGTTTACTATGGCAACACTGTATCCCACTTACCAAAAGAGCCCCTCGCAGGTTGATACCAGTTTCTATAGTGACATAGTAAGATGCCTGAAGAAAAGTCCTTTGTAATATTAAAGCCAGAAACAGAAGAACCGCCAGGACAGAGGAATTCTGCAGCAGCTCAGTGGAGGACATGAAATGCACGCCAAAATGAATCTACAACATAGGAAATGTGCACATTATTTAGATAATGCGTACAGAAATGCATAGCCATACTTCTTCAAAATAAAGTTAAAGGGTGTTAGATGAGTGAGGAATTTTCCATGTCACTCAGAAATGCTGCCTGGCTTTGCTCTGCATCTCACCTGCCCATTATGCTCACAGAACAGACTGGCAATGATATGTCAATTGCTACTTAACAACTCCAAGCTAAATGACTCAGATTACATACTGCTACTACAAACACGACTATTGTGCATTTCTCTGCGTCTCTGTGAGTATCTTGACAATGAAAAGGGCATCTCTTAAACGCTAGGCAGGTTTGCTTTTGCCAGATGAATTGGCTGTGACTCCTGTTCTCTCTCTTAGGCTTTTTACAGCTCAGCAAGCATCTACATCTTCATAACACTTTATTTTACACTAACCAATATACCTAACCTACTTAACTAAAGTACAACGTAAGAACATATATAACATATATTTCGAAAACTCTCACCTTAACCCTACAATCTAATTACAAGTTAGTTAGCTAGTTACAGGTTGTTACAGGCAGCTGACTATAAAAAAGCACAATCCCTTGTTTTTGTTTCTATAGGTAAATGACAGAAAACAGCAAACTCACATCTGGTAAAGAAATTACAGAAACGATAGACTTAATTCATGAAGACAAGCCCTTTTTTTTCCTTTCCTTTAGTTTAGTCTGAGTTATTAAACAAGAGAGAATCAGCTCAGCTCATAGATGTCATATTTGTGTATGTTTGACTAGTTGCTACAACAATAAAATTGTTATGTTTATTCATATCAGATCTTGCTTTGTTGTTTCCTTTAGACATGATGTCACAAGTAGATAGTTGCGTGCATCGTGAAAGACCCACACCTCTGTGACATCACACATGGAGAAACTAATTTGTTTTTGACTCGAGCACCCGACCACCCAGTATCAGAAGTACAAAAGGCGTATGGAATTTAACATTGATTGATTTGATTTTTACATGGCCTTTATATTGAAATTCCATCATTGCATGTGTACTGACAAAAACTTTGTGCTAGACATAAAATGAATGTACTCACATCTCTGGTGACCACTGTTTTGTTTTCACTCTCCAGACATTTCACAATGCCAGAGATGCAGAGTGGCCCAGCAAAGCCCAGCAGGTCCGCGAGGTAGCGGAAGGTGCTGCTAAGGAGAATGGGCCGGCCAAACGCTCGGTACATGGAGCGCCAAATGGATGGGGCACGATCTGGGTCTTCAGCAGTCTGTGTGAGAGTGAGAATGTTTTAAAAGCATAAACTAAGAATAAATACTAAATCTAATCCCGTCCTGATCACCCTTTGGTCCTCATATGCGTCCTTCAGGCGTAGATAGTTGGTGAGTGCTCTCATGGCAATAGGCAGCTTCCCAATCTTCTTAAGCTCTATTGGTCTTTTATGTGCCCCCATGATGAGAGGATTCATCCACCAATATGTTGCCTAAAAATTACAGAGTGTAACTACTAATTCCTAGAACATGCTACATACACTGTTAGTGTAATACAGTTATAGTTTGTACCTACCTTTGAAAGCAAATTGACAAAAGGCTGAAGGAAGCGAACACCCAAATCTTGTAAATCTTCAGGTGGTTTCACCTTCTGGGGATTGGCAAAGAAAACATATTTCTACAAACAGAGAAAAGGGTGTTAGAAACAACAGCAGGTCTAAATTACAAATAACAAATGGAAGTGCACATACCCTAACTCTTATGACATTGACCTCCACTGCCATCAAGAGCCCATACAAGATCACTAACAGGGCTGTAATACAGAACCTCAGATGTCGTGGTCCAACACTAAACGCTGCAAACTTCCATAACTTGATGGTTTTAGTGATGAAGGCCAAAACCCAATAGATGAATAATACTGTGCCAACAGAGAAAATACCATTTGCTTCTGATATATGTACTGGTATGTTAGTTATTTGAAGGGTCGGGTCTTTTCTTTACTTAGGTCTTACCAAGCAGGAGCTTTGGGAAATTAGAAGTCTCTATGTTATGGTAATAAACCACTGACGTAGTGGCAGCAATAAATCCCATGAAAGCTGGGATAAAGAGATGGAGGTGGTCGGTCACCATCATCCTAGATAAATAAAACAATACAGCCATTTCCATTTGAAATAATTTGCTATTTGTCAAGAAGGACAAGCAACATAAAACATCTTTCATAAATTTTGGGTTGCATGCTATTCGTTGATAAATCTTACTTGTTGGAGACTATTCCCTCTGCAAACTCACAGACATGGACAAAAAGAAGAGAGAAGGTGAGAATCCACCTCATGTTGTGTCCAGGAAAATGAAGCCATGTGTTATGATGAATCTGGACCTTCGAACTCTGACTGCCCCAGCCTACAAAACACACCTTGTCAAAATGATTTCAAGATGATTAAACTAAATGTAGCTAACACAATATACTACTTATGAGAAATAATAATTCA
Organism: Odontamblyopus lacepedii; assembly: GCA_034769755.1. NCBI lineage: Eukaryota > Metazoa > Chordata > Actinopteri > Gobiiformes > Gobiidae > Odontamblyopus > Odontamblyopus lacepedii. The sequence goes on along the minus strand of CM068344.1, from coordinate 28,582,378 downwards.
TATAAAACTGAATAATAGTATTTTTATAGTAACAAAGCCTTTCACTTTCCACTTAATCTTAGGACAAACAATAACACAATAGGAATGGATCAGTGACTCCTCAGGGAGCTGTGTGGCCTGCTGGTCACAATCATTCCCATCAACTACACATGCACTACTAATTGAATCAATTAATTACATCTCAAATATCCTCTTTCATTTGTTTTTGTCATTTTCTCCCATGTTTTCAAATCCTACTGAACAACACAATGTAAACTGAAATGTTTAAGTGGTAAAAAGTGCAGCATATATTATTATTATTATTATTATTATTATTATTATTATTATTATTATTATTATTATTATTATTATATTGACTATATTAGCCTATAACATTTTTATTACACTATTACACTAAACAGTGCCTAGAACTGTATCCAGTCAGCAAAGAATGTAAACACAAAGATGTTCCCAGTGCATGTGTCACCGAAACCAACGATTTAAGATCTAATTCACATCTGCTCCCCCAGTAGATTATACTACTGGCCTGATGGGGTTAAATTACTGTAACTCAACTACTACTGCTACTGTTGACCTTCCCGTTCTGGTTACTAAGAGATGTGCAGGAATATTGCAAAAAATGGAGGGAAGTTTTTTTCAGATTTATATTACTTAGTCTAAATTACTACGTTACATTCAAGTGTTCGTATAAAGCAGGACACAATGGGGTTTTGGTTCCAGCTGACTCAATAATCCTGCTTTAGATGCTGTGACAAGACAGCTGTACGGTTTTCATTCAACAGCAAAAGGTGATACTATAAGAAGCTTATACTTGAAAAACATCTGGTCAGAAATGTTTTAGTCCATTTTTAAAATAGTCTTATGTATTCTGCGTACTTATATTTTTTGCTGCTGGCTGTTTGATTGTTTCCATTCAGTTAGTTTTGTGACATGTCTGGTGTGTGGTCCAGTTGTTTGGTGCTATTGATTATCACTGAAACATTTACACTTGACAATAGTTAGTTTAGTAGTCGTGTTTGATCTTACCAATAAAGAGGATGGGGAAGGTGATGAAGAGCAGGAAGACATGAGGAACCAGGTTGAGAGCATCTACAAAGCAGCCATTGTTGAGCACACCATCATCCACATTGTAGGCATTTCTATTCTTCTCGTTGCCACAGAATGCTAGGGGCAATCCACTGGACATCTTGCCCCACTCTACAATGGAAATAACAAAAATATATACATTAAGGTGGTTATATGAGCTTGGTTATTTTCATATTGTGCAGAAGCTTTATTTATACTATTTTTTTAAGTAATTGCTTTGGTTCTGTAAGTCAACCATTTACAGAAACTAAGTAACAAAATGTAATTTGAGTTAAGAGTCACTGTGGAAACTTAGAAAAGAAAGTTGTAGTAGCAGTAGTAGTACAAATAAGGCAGACATTAATACTGGATTATGCGTATTACTACTAGTAGTGGAATTTATTTGCAACTACTTAGGTTACAGTGCAGTAAATCAGATCAGAATAGTGGTTGTCTGCTTAGGTAAGGTAGAGTAATAAAATTAATGTCAACACTATGTGGCGTAGGCATGCTGTAGTGGGACACTAATTTAAGCAGTCGCCCAAACTTGCTGGAGGATCATAGTTTAATAAATAAGTAAACATAGGCCTAAGTCTTTCTTTCAGAACAAGTAACTGACATTTAGTTGAAAGCAGTATTTTAACACTTGAAAATTGAAACATTAACCGCATAAATGTTACTAATCGTGTCACCTTTATTTAACCTATTTTTGTTAATTCTACATTTAGAAATATCTTACCTCCAACAATGTTAAGTTGTTCTCACGCGTAACTGTACATTCCAAAGGTCTGGAAAATTAAAAATGAAATACAAAATTCAAAGACAGCAAAATATTTATGTAAAATCACAAGACATGAGCTCTGGTCGACGAGTTTGGGTTGATTATTTTTAGCTCTGCAAGTACTTCAGCTGCTCGGTCCAGTGCTGCCTGTCAAAGGCTGGTGTCAGGTCACAAACTATAAGCCGCCACTATGCACACTCTATATTTCAAAATAAAAGCCAGTGGAAGACGCGTGAATCAGATAGAGTTTTGCGTAAAGTTTTAGTGATAATACTGACTGAACTTATTTAAAATTAATTGGTCATCGTTCCTGTATTGTATTTGTTGTTGTTTTTATGCGTATATGTCTTTATATTACATACATTTGGCCAAGATACTTGTTTTATTGCGTGCGTAAAACCTCGTTTATTCCGGTTTCTTTAGCATAAATGGAATTAACTTCACAAAATTGTGCGTAATTTTAGATTTCTAGACTAGAATTATTGAAGATATTCTATGGGTTTGGCCACATATCGCACATTTTGGCACGCCTTGAATCATAATATGTTAAAGTACTGCTACTGCCATTGAAGATCTCACGTGCGCGCCTGTCTCCTAAGGGAGATAATTGTAAATTCTTATCAATAATTGCATTTTATTTTCACAAACACAAATAAAACGGGAAACTAAACATGTTGGATTGGTTATTATGCGCACTTCATAAAGACGTTTGCATTTGCTCAGCCATGTGTATACAAATATGTTCACATAACAGTTCAATTCTATAGAAACCACAGGGATTTCATCCTTTTTATGGCTCAGTATCGTATTCAGGGCTGCAGTCACCGCGGCGAGGAGCCTATACGTGTCGTTGTTCATTTACTACATTTTATTATTCAAAATGTTGTAGGCGTCGATTTGATGACCAACACACAGTAGACATTTTATAATTAGCGTAGCTTGCTGTAAATTTTCAAGAAAACATGAAACAGATTAAACTGTTTTTGTTTTTTGTTTTTTGTTTTTTTGTTCGTTTTTTTTTTTGTTTTTTCAATGAATTCTAGTGTGACCTACATGTCATTCGCTAAGAGTGGGGAAGACGTCCGCATGATGTGCGCGGAGGATGCGTCGAGATTCGGACACAAAGGCATTTGCACTTACTCTGACCCGCTGCTAGGATCCCCGGTTTGTCTTGTTCTCCTCCCTTTCCCTTCGTCCATCCACTGCCCACGGTGAGCTAGGTGCCAACTGAAGGACGTTGTGCCCAAACATAATAATGCGCGTTAGTGGGAGCAATTACGCGCTAAGGATGGCGGGCAGAAACAGACATGCAGTACGAACGTCATGCAGTACGAACGCCGTCTATCTATCTAATAAAGTGCCTGAATAATAGCAGGTGTAGCATACGTAGGTCAGTAAGTAGGTGTTTCATTTGAGATGCTGTTGTAGACATGTCGTTTTAACATTTAAATGCTCGATTGAAAACATTGGTGAATAATTTGGTGTAAATTTATAGGCTTAGGACGGGGCCCGAGGTATTATGGTATTATTATTATTATATATATTGATCTAAAATGATAATGATTATGAGCAAATGTAGGCATATTAGCATTCCTTAACAATGGTATGTCCATAGAGGGCGCTATTTACAAGGCTATAAAAAATATCTGTACAACGATTACTAGTACAAGTAATTAATCTAAAAACTATCCTTATAAAACTATTTAGGCTAGCTTTTGATGGGCTGTTGTTATTCTGTTAAATTTGAGCTCTTTTTAGTATTTGGTCCTTTAAAGTTTGGTCTACTTTAATGCATTGCTTTTCAAATAGGCCTACATATTATTGTTGGCTATAAATGTAAGAGTCGGGGTTCAGTGACTGTTCTTTGAACAGCAAGTTTGAAGGGAAAAAGTTTGTTGCATGAGAAGATTTGTGACTAAGTAGATAAATAGACATGTGCGGTTCATCTGAAACAAACAGAGCGAGGAGAATCCCTCTTGGTATAAGTGTTTCCCAAGACACCGTAAAGGAAGCTTTATGACCTTTGACCCCTTCACTGCAGACTCCCACTTGCTCCATATTTGTCTGTTTTCATATGCACTCACACTAAAACTGACACAACCAATAAAATTTGACATCCGAATAGGGATACCACCAAAATTCTATGTTATGTGCTGATGATACTAACATATTTTACTCCAGTTGCAATAATGATCACCTTATTAATGTTATTAACAGGGAAGTAAAATTATGGGTGGACAGAAACAAAGTATCTGTAAATGAAATGTGAAAATGAAGAGGAATAAATAATCTGCACCAAATCCGTATTGAAAAGGTAACATTCAGTTTCTTGGAGTAATTGTAGATGACACAATCAATATAAAACAGTGTTTTACACTTCATTTGTATAATTATTCTTATTAGCCAGTGCTGTAATTGCTTTGTCTTGGATATGTCAATTTGAATCTTTCTGAATATTATTAGGGCAACCACATTTAGAATAGTAAGATCATATTTTGTTATGATTATTTGCAGTTTATAATGTGCAGACTTGCTGTTAATCCTCTCATTATATTGTTAGTGATGTGTTGTGTATTTGTTCTCACAGTGGTGCTGGTTCTGAGCGTGAGAAAGCCTGATCCTGAGGGATGAGTTTGACCTCAGGACAGGAAGTGGGGACGGGACCCCTCCACAGTACAGTGTGTGCAGACTTCCGCCAGCACCCCTGTATGCAGTATCAATGTAGATGTGTTTGTGATTATGGTCTGTGTTGTTATGCTCAGAATCAGTTGTTGGGCTTTGTGAAAGAATCACATTCTATATTTCTATAACAAATATATTATGTTAAATTATATTAAAGCAATTCAAGTGTTATAATTTAGTTTTGATGTGTAAATCAGGCATTGAATATATTTTCCTTTTATAAATAGTTTTCATCACAATTAATGTTCTCATATTTAAATTGCCATGTGTAATAAAAAAAAAAAAAAAGTTAATCATGTACAGGTCTCTGTTGCCCTCTATTGGACGTTGCCGATATTTTTGTGCTTTGATTTATTTATTTTCCCCTGAGACAGGCTGATTTGAAAGTCCAAGATCAAAACATACGTCAAAGTGAGATTATAATAAACTCCACAGTCTTTAGTTGAGTTCAATGGTGTAGCAGTGCCATTCTACCCCCTTGTGGCTCAAAGATAAAAGTGTCTCTTCTGACAGTTAAAAGGTTTTGAGAGCAAAGATGGTGGCAGCAGGAATCCTTAATCACACATTCAGATGATTTTATGGGATTGTTCTGCTTAACGAAGCCTGTAATGAAAGAATATGATTGCAATTCCTACAGATTAAAGACATTTTGTTCAATGTTTAATCATGATCAAAAACATGTGGCAGAGTCCTCTGGGGAGGATAGAGGAGAAAGATTGCAACCAGTCCTGGCAATGGCGTATACATATTTAACAGTATATATAGACGCTTGGTCATATAAACAGAGTATATACGTATACTATTTTGCCAAGATTTAACAAATACAAACTGGGGAAACCAAAGAAAATGTGCGAAGTAGGTTATTTACCGTGAACAAATAGGCCCTGACTGAAAATGTTATTATAATTGGCTAAGACATATTCTGTTTAAGAATTACCATGACTCTTAAAAAGCATCGCCCGGAACATATATGGAACAAATCCATATGAATGTTGCATATAAGTGACACTAGAGGGCAATACGCTTTTAGTTTTACCTCTAGGAACGTCAGCCATATTCATACTAAATCTTGTCCTTTATGCAGCTATTTTTCTGAATAAAATATGTCTATAACTGTCATCAGTTACTTAAATGGCATGAATAATATTTCCAATATATAAATTGATATCGTTATTTCATTTGTCTATTGTGTGCATGGGTTTCATGGTGCGCAGTATTTTTTGTATTGTATTGGGGTGGAACCTTCTATTGAAGCTACGTTCTAGGGGACATAATTTATGAACGCAAACAAAAAGGACATCTTGAGAAATGGCGGTAATCCAGTTTTTTGCATGTTGACCAAAGAACACTTTATGCTTTTGTTCGTGAGATGCATTTGATGAATATTGAGAGAAGAATGTAAAAGATCCTAGCTCCTTTTGGTAACAAGCTGCCAGCGAGGTAAGCTAATGTCTGTCAATATTGTGTCGTTAGGTACTCATCTTCTAAGTTGTTAATATTAACTTTGTGTTTGTTTAACATGATTCACATCAGTCTAATTGTTGTTTGTTATTGTCAGTTTTCACGGGACGAAGTTGAATAAAGAACGCCCTGTAGTTTAAACGAAAACTCCGTTTCCTCGTGTTACTGGGGGAGCTACAGTGAAAACTCGATGTCAAGACCCAAGGCGTGTGGAGAAGCAAGCGGCAAGCCATCGCATCGCATCCGTCAGCCCCTCTTCTGAGAAGACGCAGAAGAGCTGAGAAGACGAGAGAGCTACTTTGCAGTCCGCAGTACGGTGCAGGTGCCATTGTTGCTAGCGTAGGCTCAACATTTTGAACAGACTTTTCAGAGACTTCGGTTTGAGCTCTGTAGGAACCCATTTGAATGGCGTTTGCCTACAACAAGAAACTCTTGGTTTGGATTTCCATTTAAATGTGACAGTGTTCGTATCTATGTCAATATGTTTTCTTTGTTGGCTAATTACTTTGGTTTGATGATAGTCCATTAAGATTTAGACGATTTCAATACCATAATGTGTGAGTAACCTAACAGTTATTACAAATTGAAATAGAGATGTTTAAAGTTGAATAAGCTTAATGTAAAGTTTACTATCATTTATTTTAAACTATAATTACTATGATCTGATGTTAAGTTAGCTGAATTTAGGCTAATAATTTTTGTTATAATCTCAATCTATTGACAACCTAACTTTAAGTTAACAAGGTTACTTTTGACAAATATTGCGATAAATATTGCGGTTCTGTTGCGTTTAAGCAGAAAGTGAGACATAGAAACAGGAAGAAGTTACTTCTTTTTCTCTAACTAAAAGGTAATTTGAATTCATAAAGATAAAGATAGGGATGGTCCATTAAAATGTCTGAGTCAGGTAGTCTAGTTGAGAATGACATAGAAAGTGTAAAACAGACCGTTCAGACACCCACCGAGGAAGATGCTGGCAAGGAACAAGATGTAATATTAGACGAGTCAGACCACTCATGTGCGATGGAAGATGCGGCATCCAATCTCAACTGCTCACAAGAAGCACTGCAAGGCCGAAGAGTCCGCAAGTTGACAGAGAAGGGCCAAGAACTGCAGGAAGAGCAAATGAAAAGACTGGAACGCAGGTTCAATTCAAACTATGAAAGGTGGAAGGCACTCGTTAAAGATGCCAAACAATCTTTTAAGACCTGTAATTCGAACGCTGTGCTACAGGAACATGCAGCTAAGATAAGAAAGGCCTCAACTGAGTTAGAGCAGATTTATGAAGATATACGTCGTGTTCAAACACCACACCAAGACATGCGTCGTAGAATAGACACTTGCGAAGAAGTAACCAAAGAAATCGTTGAAGCTGCAAATGGCTGTCTGGCGAGCAATAAGCAAGAAGAAGATTTCAAAAGTGCAAAGTCTCTAAAGTTAAGGCCTGATACACAGAGCATCATCTCTGGCCACTCAAAATATGTGCGTCGCTCCCATGTTAGTTCAGTAATTAGCTCGGGATCCTCAAGCCTGTCATCACTGAAGAGACAAGATGCAGCAGCCGAAGCTGCTGCTAATGAAGCTACGCTAGAAGTCCTTCACGAGCAAGAGGAGCATTTTAAAGAATTGCAAAGACTTGAAGCTGAAGATAAAAGACTTCAAGCAGAACAAGAAGCTGCTGCTGCTCAGTTACGTGTGAAACAAGAAGCTGAAAATGAGAAGAGAAGGCAGACGTTAGCAGCCAAGCGCAGAGAGATAGAGCGATTGGAGACAGTCAAGAAACTAATGGCTGCCAAGGCACGGGAGGAGGTGTATGCACAGAGCATATGCTCAGATGAAGAGATGAGTGAGCTACTGCATGGCTGTGGTTCTGTGAGGCTAAAGAAAGAAGCTACAACCCAGAATGTCTCAAAGCAGCACTCAGTCACTCCACAAGCTGTAACCCACTCCTCAAGCTGCAATGTCAAGCGAGAAGATGAGACCACTGCTCTGATAAGAGCGCTTGCAGAATCGGTAGTGGCAAATCGACTCCCTGTACCTGAGCCAGTAGTATTCATTGGCGATCCTCTTCGGTATAATGACTGGAAAACCTCATTTCGAACTCTTATTGATAGGAAGAACATACCAGGTGAAGAGAAGATCTACTATTTGCGAAAGTACATCGGCGGACCTGCTAAGAAAGCAATTGAGAGCTACTTTATGCTAGGTACAGAGGCAGCCTACCTTTCTGCATGGACCATCTTAGAAGAAAGATATGGAAATCCATTCCTCATTGCCAAGGCTTTCAGAGACCGGCTAGCTACATGGCCTAAACTAAATCCCAAGAATAGCCTGGAGCTACAGGAATTTGTGGACTTTCTGCGAAGGTGTGAGGCAGCCATGTCACAGATCAAAGGGCTTGATGTGCTCAATGACTGCAATGAAAATCAGAAGTTGCTCATCAAACTTCCAGACTGGTTGACCTCAAGGTGGAATAGAAAGGTTATGGAAGTGGAGGAAGAAAGCCAAACATTCCCAACTTTCAGCCAATTTGTAGCATTTCTAACACGTGAAGCCAAGATTGCATGCAACCCTGTGACTTCTTTAAATGCTCTAAAACCAAGTGAAGGTGAGAGGACCAGAGTGCAGAGAAACAGAAGCCCTGGGAGAAAGGCATTAGCCACCAATTCGGATGAGAAAGCAGTGCCAGCCAGCTGTGTCTTCTGTGAAAGGGCCAACCACAGTTTAGACAATTGTCGTGAATTCATGGAAAGAGAGGTTTCTGAACGACATAAGTTTATACAAGAAAATAGATTGTGCTTTGGTTGCTTGAAACCAGGGCATCGTTCAAAGGAATGTGAAAAGAGAAAGACCTGTAAAAAATGTAACAAAAAACACCCCACATGCCTTCATGAGAATCGTAGCAGTGATGCATGGCCCCCATCAAGAGGTGACACCGTAATGGTAGAGAGAGAAGACAGCATCCAGGATAAAGCAGACAGTGTGTCAAGCAGAGCAACGTCAAACAGAATTATGCAAAGGGTCAAGGGCACTCATACCTCCACAGTGATACCAGTCTGGGTGTCAACAACTCATGAACCAGATCACGAGGTTCTTGTATATGCACTTCTTGACACACAAAGTGATACAACATTCATTCTGAAAGAAACTGCTGAAGCCCTACATGCTAAGAGTGAGCCAGTCCAACTAAAGCTGTCAACAATGGCTTCAAAGGACACTAGAATATCATGTCAGAAAATAACGGGTCTACAAGTGAGGGGGTTCCACTCAAACAAAACAATACCCCTACCAGCAACATACTCCAGAGAATTCATTCCAGGGAACCGAGAACATATCCCTACACCAAACACTGCAAAGGCGTGGCCTCACCTTGAACACCTATCAGATGAAATTGCTCCCCTGCAAAGTTGTGATATTGGCCTGCTTATTGGGTATAATTGTCCACAGGCTCTTGTTCCAAGGCAGGTAGTGTCAGGAAGAGAACACCAACCCTTTGCGATAAAGACAGACTTAGGTTGGAGTGTGATAGGCTACGGTGACCCTCATGTCGACTGTGGAGATTTGATTGGAGCTAGTCATCATGTCATTGTGACTAACCGGGTGCAGCGCATCAAACAAAGCACAGAACCTGTTCAATGGCGATACTTGACTTCTGAGGACAACCCTGCGGACTATGCGTCTAGGGGTCTCACAGCACAGCAACTTAAGGTCTCCAACTGGTTCACAGGCCCAGCATTTTTGTGGCAGAAAGAGCTGCCTTCTGAAGATGCCATGGTGGGAGAAATTTCAACTGCAGATCCTGAAGTCAAGGAGGCTTATGTTCATGACACTCAAGTCCACGAAGATGTTTCACTTCTGGATTGTATGCACAAGTTCTCAGACTGGTCAAGACTAGTCAGGGCTGTAGCTAGACTGACACGCAGAGTAAAACAAGCCAAGGGACTCCAGCGAAAGTCAAATGAAGCCACAACTTTGGAGGAAAGAAGAGAAGCAGAATCAATGCTTATAAGGATGGTACAAAGGGATAGCTTTGCTCAAGAAATCCAGCACTTGAGACTTTGCAACGGTGACCGCACCGAAGTAATGCACAAACTGCAGAAACTGAGTCCATTTCTGGACAAGGAAGGTGTCCTCAGAGTAGGTGGGCGCTTGACTCATGCAGCCCTCCATTCACATGTGAAGCATCCCGCAATCCTCCCTCGAGACAGCTACTTGTCATCACTCCTCATAAAGCATTATCACGAGAGAGTGCACCATCAAGGACGTGCTTTGACTATGAATGAGCTCCGTGCTAATGGGATATGGATCCTTGGGTGCAGCAAGTCTGTGTCATCATACATTCACAAGTGCACCAGATGCAGGAAATTAAGAAGGTCCCCAGAACAACAAAAGATGGCAGATCTTCCTGTTGAGCGCACAAAAGAGGCCCCTCCCTTCACCTATTGTGGGATGGATTGTTTCGGGCCATTTTATGTCAGAGAAGGAAGGAAAGAGCTCAAGCGCTATGGACTTCTACTTACCTGTATGGCTTCTAGAGCAGTGCACATTGAAATGCTCGATGATCTTTCTACTGACTCCTTCATTAATGTACTTCGTGCTGCCATTTCCATTCGCGGGCCAATCCGTCAGATAAGATGTGATCAAGGTACAAACTTTATTGGTGCCAGGAGAGAGTTTGCTGAGGCATTAACTGAAATGAAAGAAGAGAAGTTCAGAGCAGAAGGATGCGAGTTTATCATGAATACATCAGCTTCAAGTCATATGGGCGGAGTTTGGGAAAGGCAAATCCGCACCATCAGAAGTGTCTTAACGTCAATCCTGGAGCAGTCATCCAGACAACTTGACTGTTCTTCTCTCAGGACATTTTTGTATGAAGTCATGGCTGTCATCAACAGCAGGCCTTTAACCACTGATTACCTCTGTGATGCTTCTTGCCCCGAGCCCCTGACGCCTAATCACATTTTGACCATGAAGTCCACAGTAATCGCTCCACCTCCTGGACGATTTGTTAGAGAGGATCTTTATCTTCGTAAAAGATGGCGTCGTGTTCAGTTCCTGGCCAACAGCTTCTGGTTGCGATGGAAGAGAGAATATCTATTGAATCTTCAACATCGACAGAAGTGGACCAAGGAACAAAGAAATGCAAAGGTTAATGACATTGTTCTTCTGCTGGATGACATGGCCTCACGGAGTCAATGGAAGTTGGCCAAAGTCACTGAAGTGCTACCAGGAAAGGATGGAAGAGTGAGAAAGCTAAAGCTCTTGATCAGTGATCCTACTATTGATTCCAAGGGTAGACGTACTTCCAAACCTACTTACCTTGAACGCCCTATCCAGAAGACTGTTACACTACTGGAAGCAGAGTAAAGGCCTTTAAAGGAGCGGATTGAAGAAGTTTACACTTTCATAATGTCACTACAAGCTTATAAGCTTTAGCTAAATCTTAAAATTAGTGAATAAAAGGGTTATAAATAAGTTCATCACAAGTTCATATAGCTTCACATTAGGAATAAAGAAAATAAAATAAAAAATCATCACAGAAGATTTTGGTGGGAGTATAACTGTCATCAGTTACTTAAATGGCATGAATAATATTTCCAATATATAAATTGATATCGTTATTTCATTTGTCTATTGTGTGCATGGGTTTCATGGTGCGCAGTATTTTTTGTATTGTATTGGGGTGGAACCTTCTATTGAAGCTACGTTCTAGGGGACATAATTTATGAACGCAAACAAAAAGGACATCTTGAGAAATGGCGGTAATCCAGTTTTTTGCATGTTGACCAAAGAACACTTTATGCTTTTGTTCGTGAGATGCATTTGATGAATATTGAGAGAAGAATGTAAAAGATCCTAGCTCCTTTTGGTAACAAGCTGCCAGCGAGGTAAGCTAATGTCTGTCAATATTGTGTTGTTAGGTACTCATCTTCTAAGTTGTTAATATTAACTTTGTGTTTGTTTAACATGATTCACATCAGTCTAATTGTTGTTTGTTATTGTCAGTTTTCACGGGACGAAGTTGAATAAAGAACGCCCTGTAGTTTAAACGAAAACTCCGTTTCCTCGTGTTACTGGGGGAGCTACAATGTCATTATCAGTGCTCGGTCAGTCTGGTGATTTTTGTTTTGTTTTGGTGTTTTGAGCGTTGGATTACATTATGTGGTTTTATTTATTATTGTGTTTGTGAATGATAGTCTGTGTTTCAGTCCTGTAAATGAATAAATTGCCTTAAAATATATTTTCATACAGAGGAAAATCACATTTGGTCAACTGTATTCAAATAATCTACAAAGTAATTGATAGTATTGCACACTTGGGACTATAAATAATTGAAACTGATGCACTTTATCAGCTCTGATATGAAGTCAAACAAACTACAAACTAAAATCTGAATACACTTTAGAAATATCTGTATGTGTGTGTGTGTGTGTGTGTGTGTGTTAGTTCAGTTGACATAATTCAACCTTCTTTTGCTCAAAAATTATGTAATGAGTCGGTCTCTTATCTCCATTCCCCTGCTGCCTCAGTCCTTTGTGGTTTGTGGAGGTGTTTTTGTAGTCCTTTTTCCCTTGAAACATGCAGCCTTGATTTATGGCTTCAATATGATTATGTGGCACAACTGAAAGGATGAATGCTGCGTCCACTTCTGTAATATTATACACGCTGGTTGTTTTGTAGGAAAGCAGTGATCAGCTCAGCACACCTCTCGTTTTTCACCAAAGTCCCCACAGCCTTGGGAGCCAGCCTGATAGGACACTTTGAACCCACAGCACACAGTGTTCAGGTCAGCAGCACCAAGGACAGAACATAGACTAGAGTGGTAAAGTAATGCATTTTAGTTTTACTTCTGCTCTAGCCTAATGCATAAAACAATTGTACATACTCAAACTATAAGGGAATACAAATAAAATAAATAAATGTGCTGTTAAATAATTGTAAAGAAGTTAACTTGGTTGCCTTAATTTATTACATTGCATTATTGGGAGAATTCCAGCAGAACAGCAAAGCAAAGATCCTTAAGCTAGTTCTAAAAATTCTGCATGAACTTGGAGATTTGAGCTTTGTTTGCCATGTTGTAAATTCAAATGGGGTTTCTTTCCTTCCTTTCATTACTCTATATCATAATAATGTGCAATAGTTTGGATTTATTTGGCAGGTTGATTAGCTACGTGCCTCTCCACAACCATCCATCTACATTTATATGACCTCTTCTGTTGAGGACCCTGGATTCAGAGGCACACACAATATTAGGTTCACTTTGCTCATACTGTATTATAATAAGTTCTGATTGTAATTTATGTTAAGATAACTGAGAAATGCTGCTAGCATAACAACAAAAATCCTCTCTTTTGTGATTACAAAAAAATAATTGATGTTTTTTCCCCTTGTTTTCAAACGGCTGCTTTAAATGGAACATATCAATTCTTGTTATTTGAACAATCAAAAGACCCTGGGTGTTGCCTGAGTGAATAAATTTCCTTCCTCATTTTCATAACAGGAGATATTTGGAGCCAATGGAAGCTCACGCACCTGTCATCCATCTTGTTAAATATGAACAAATCGCCCAGTGTTTACAAGCCGTGCAAGACCTTGGGTCAGAGTTGTGGGGATGTGCTGCTTCCTCCAGCAGAATACTAAGCAAGGCACCACATTGGCCCTGTAAAAGCATGGAAAGGGATAAGGGAACATTTAGTTGGAAAAGTCTATTTATTAACTTAATCTAAATTTGAGTCCTTTAAGAAAAAACAGCAACCAAAGCTGTATTAATCTACAGGCATAATATTACAGAAAGAGCAGTCAAAGTAAGCAAGTACAGAGTTTACCTCTAGAAATGTACTGCACCTGTACTCACATATTCCAGTTCAAAGGTAAATGCCACAAAGGGGTCTCTGTCAAAATGGTGCAGTGGCTCAGTAGCAGAGAGAATGAAGGTTTGCGGTTCAATCCCAGCTATGGCCAGTGCATGCAAAATACAAATGCAGAGGCAGCTAAAAATAAGCACATGGCTGCAGTCCAGACGCATGTTTACATCTCACTGTCTTATGTATGATCTTTGCAATGTCCAGATCAAATACATCATTAATAATTACTAGTATAATAACCCTCCGAACTGAAACATCTGGTTCAGCTTTTTGGGTGGCACATTAGAAGAATGGTTAGTGGATGCATTTCTGGAAGGTTTCCTTTTCATTAGTCACATGAGACTAAAACATTTGTAACACAACAGCTTTCATATACAGTATGCAGCAACAGACTACACACTTATACACTGGAACACAGCTTTAGGAGTATTTCTCTCTCTCTCTCTCTCTCTCTCACACACACACACACACACACACACACACACACACGCATACACAACATACACATTAGTCAGGCTGGCTGTAATCAGAGAGCAGTGTGTTTTTCTCAGCAGCGTAATTCATCAAAATGACGGCTGCCAATGAGCCTCAGTCAGCCAGACAGCCCTGTCTAATCAATCATCAATCTACCTGTGCTTTGTTTCCCGGTCCTCACTCCCCATTGCCATATTTTCACTACACACTTACATTCTGTCCCTGCTCCATCACATCTGAAGGCTGCCTGCAGGAGTCATTGCACAGAGCATGGCTCTAGCATACACCTGGGTTAGGAGTTCAAATCCACAGCAAGCCCTTGGTCAAGTTTACTGGGTAGTATATTAATTAAGGTGTTATGTGATTCAGTTTGGATGGGGGCATTGTAGGGAAAAAGTATTTGTATTGTATAGAGTTTGGGGTTTTATACCTGTCAAAAATGCATTCAATGACCAAAGAATGAATGAAAGAATGCATGTGTACACACAAGCATTCGTTCATTCATTCATTCAGGCATGGCATTAAAACAATTGTGCAAATCACTTTGGCCTTGTTGTTAGCAGGTTCAGTATTGATATGAGTGAGGTATTCTGTTTGTTAGACCTAAGGAATTGCTCCTTTTGTTGCATGTTTAATTACCAAACGTCGAAGCTAGCTCTCTATGATTACCTCTGATCAATACTGCCTCTGTGAGTCCTGCCTTGGATAAAAGGTGATAAATGGGTTAGTCAGATAATTTATGAACTTTGTGCTTACGTTCTTATATATCTGTCACTTCTTCCAAATTTTGCTAATACTTCATGTTTTCCAAAGCACAGGACCATAATACTTATTTCCTTTCAAGCATGGCTGTTTTTGGAAGGATCATTGCCTCCCTTTTTATTCTTTAGATTGTTTTAATGCACAAAGATCAGTTATTCAATTCCTTTTCTAAGCTTCATTATAGAGGCTGTGAGAGAGGAGAAACGGAATCAGCAGAGGGTCTAAGAGAAACACCATTTTTAAACCATATTATTGGGTAAGGTCCTCTGCATTGTACAACATTCATTTTAAAGCAATGTGATATACTATATGAGTGTTATTTTTTTTATTTTCTGCTTCTTTATGGATCAATGGTGACCTTAAACCTGCAATATGACAGTCAGCGTATTTGGGTGTTTGAATAAAATCTTCGGATCCAAAGTCTTATCACTGTGCCATAAAGATCAGCTTTGTACTTTGTCTTCACTGACAGGTAACTATGGAAGTGCCTATTTTTCTGTCCCACATTTGTGATATTTCTATTTTCTCGAGGCTTTGGAGGTGTCAAATTGCATCATAAAAAGGGAATATGAGCTGGTGATATGTTTACCATTTGTGCTTGACCTTTAAAGGCTTTGCATCATGCAGAAATGCTATTGTTGATGTCAAATTATACCTCATAGGCCACTGAGATCTGTGTATTGATTTGACTATTTTTTGTTATTATTTTGAAATGATAAATGCTGTTACATGAAATATTTGTGGATAATTTGCTACTGCATTTGAGGCTAATGTCTGCTAAATTTGATTGACGCAAACAATAACCTCCCCAGAAGTGTAGGTCAAGGTTAAAGTTTATTTGAACAGCTTGGGAATGAAGCCAGGCTAGGAAACGCTCCCCAGATAGGAAAATGTGACAGATGATTGACATGCTATTAGAGCCAAACACTTAAAGAGCACTGGACTTCTCAGACCACCTGCAGCACTGGTCTGGGCTTAAAGAGAAACTTGGAAAATATACAATGAAAGAATTGCTCTTGATCCCAAAACTTGTATGACACCTGTAATTTTGCAATATGAGTCAGAGTTTGAGAGTTGTACAATTAATAATCCAGAATATAATGTACATATGTAAGATCACAGTTGCCCTATTCTTGTGTATGTTTATCCATGGTTTCAAGGGTGTTGTGGTGTATTTTGGGCCTTGATTTACCACAGAAGTATTCAAATAGCTCATTACAGCCACATCCACAGGTGAGCACTGAAAGCGAGAGAGAAGGAGACATGTCCAACGTGAATGATTTATGAGAATGTAAATGAGACTGTTGAATGGCTGAAGGACAGTGCAGCACACAGCAAATCCACACATACTCACAAGCAATATTCCTCGGAGTCGAAGCTGCCAATCTGAATGTCAGTTTACCCTCCAATACAAAACTTCAATAAACATGCATTTTCACCAGTCAAAGGCTCATGGTGGAAATGATCTGTTTACATTAGAGAAGCTGCATTTAAATTGAGTCATTTGTGGGGTAAAAAATAGACACATCAGGTGGACTTTTTTTTTTTTTTAGCATTAATGAAGACACGGAGAGGAAGTGCTTGCGTTTGTGTTTTCTTATGTTCCAGTTTAACAAAAATAACACTTCAGATGTGTTCTTAAGCATGTAGATTATTGATTTTACTCCGAACATTCCCATAACATTACTTGTAGAAAACAAATTCTGACAGTGTTTCTAAATAGTTTTTAAGTCCCTTCTAAATCTTCTGTAATATTCATCTAATTCTTTTTTCATATCAAGTACCACCAAAGAAAAGATTTGGCTCTCCGAATATCACCAGATCAATATCAAATACGACTATTCCAAGTCTAATCAAGGCTAAACAGTGGACTACATCAGTTCCAGTGTAGTTCTAAACAAGAAATGATCCAAACGAGGACTAAAAGTGTATAAAATAAACTGTAAATCAGGCAAACCCACATCCTGAAGGAGCTGGAATACCACCAGTAGTACACACACCACAGTTTGAGAAATACTGGCCTGTACAGTGGCTACACACAGTTGCAATTAATTGACCAACACCACATATCATACTCTAATAAATTATGCATATGCAAATAACAATTTGACATACTGGTATATCAGCTGTACTGTTAATTAACTGCCAATATGCTGCTAATGGTGGACTATACAAACTTTAAAAGAGTAAATAATGAACACGTTATAGTAAATAAGATTAGGGAATGCATGCAGCTATAGGAATGTGTTATCTTTGGGTGGGTGACCAGACTCTTTGGTATGTGACAGGTCGGCAGACACATGGGGTTAGAGGTAAGGGGTCAACGTCAGGCTTTGAAGTGGGGGCAAAAGATCTAATCCTCAATGCTTTAGGGGCAGAAAGATGAGCCATCTCTGTATGAAACATCTTAACAATATACAGGAAATGAAAAACTATGCAACATGTTTAAATGTCGCAAAGGACAAACCACAACAATTGTCATATAATTTGCTTAGGTCAATAGTTCAATATATTTAATCAGAGCTAAAATAGTAAAAATAAAAAAAATAAATAAAAAACATTGATAACAGTTTGATGTAGAAATGTATGGCTGTGGAATTCCATTGTGTAGAACTTTGAGGAATTAGGACACAGAAATCACTTAAGTTACCTACAGGCAAACCTCAAAACGGAAAAGCCTTTTGACCCCAGAGCCAACACACGTTTAGCGGCATCTCTGCACCAGTACTTAAAGCACTTGTATTAGTTTAATGCGCTGATGCTTACTGTAACATTCAGGGGCCTTATGAAACAAAAGGTTAGGCCCCTCAATGGCCCATGTCAAGGATTACTTTTCAGACAAATTCTCCCTTAACAAAGCCCCCATTGTGCTCCAGCAAACCCTTGAATTAGAAGCGAGTGCAAGTGCACGCTTAACTAGGCTTGACAGGCCCTCACTTCACCAGATACCTCCTTATTTGAATTCCATTAAATTAAAGAGAAATACTGGTCAAAGAAATGCAGTCACTATAATGCCCATATGGATTAAATGCAAAACAAAACAAAAAAGTGTTTGTTCTTAATCTGAATAAGGATTAACCACAAAACATACACCATCTGTCTTTTAAGTGATTATTTGGCACCAGCCACTTTCATATTCATAAAAGTAAAAAATGCATGAGATGGCAACTTCTCTTTAGGAAAAGCTTTCTTTGTCAATTTTCAACATAAACCCGTGGGACTCGTTGCTTAGGAGTCAAGTCAGAAATCTTATGTAAGATTTTGTTGGGGTCTTTCAAAATAAAATTTGGTTTTGACAACAATACAGTGGAAATTCCCCTGTTGTAATAGGACTGCGTGCGGGTTTTCAACTGTCTAAGTTCATAGACAGAGGGGTTTTATGACCTGTCCCGTTTGTTTAAGTTGTATTTTATTGACAGTGGAGGGTGTAGCTGTGCCTGCACCTGCTCTGTGGTTGACACACCTCCTCTTTTCAACTGCAATAAAGGTCTATACTGAATACACCTACCAAAAAGTGTCTGATCAAAATGTAGCCTCGAAGTACGTGAATTTATAATAATGCATTGGATATTTTTTGCACTTTTTAGGAAAAATGCTTCACAGGCAATGTGGGGGGAGTGTCTTGCCTAGAGACACAACAAGAGTAGAGGCAACAAAACTGTATTCAAAGTAGATATTACTGACTATTTTTTGCATTTATATGAAGTACAATATGTGTACATCTTTGCATTGTGTTCATTGAAATGTCCTGTCAGATACAGTGCCACAAATCAAAAGGTCATTTTCCATCTACACCAAATATAGGCTACAATTGTTATTTATTCATATTTATAAAATGATGACTCAAAATGTGTCTCTTTTATTATTATTAACAATCAATAATTGGATTTCTATAGGTAGTGATGGTTATTCTTTTACATTGAAAGGCGAGACTCCATATGTCTCTTCCTGTGCTGTGGCTGAGCTGACGGAGAAGTGAGAGCGCAGCACGGATTGGGGCTTATTAGAAGGAGGAGGGGGAGGAAAACTCACATCCCACTCCAGTCAGTTTGGTGGCGGCTCTCCGTTCGTTCACACAGCTCACGCTTGCAGACCGGGGTGAGTGTTTACGCACGATGTTCGCACGGCATTGACAAACCACACTTCTGCTCCCAAAGCGACGTGCGTGAGGCAGTCATGAGGTTTACCTGAGCCGGGCATGTAGTGCGCAGGGTTCCTGGGCGTGGGAAGCAACGAAATAAAGTAAGCAGCTTGTCTACTTATGTGGCGTGGCGTGGGAATATTGTTTTCACTAAACTTCAGTTCCATCTAATTTCCTCGACGCAAATGGACATTCATTTTTGAAACTTGAACTAATGCACGAGTGGGACACCAGGATGTAGGTTACAATAGCCTATCTGGGAAGTATTCGCTGGACACCGAGGACAAATTTCAGTCTCTTTGGGGAATATTGAGATTCCAGGAGTAATCCAGAGGTAAGCGCTTTCTAGTATTCTCGACTGAGACTGATACTCACATGTTGGGCCCTCACAAACTGTAAGCAGCTCTCAGGAAACTTCACAGACTGATGCGTAACAGAAGCGTGAGTCCTTTTCGTCAGCTCCACTTCGCCGCGCACCGAAATATTCGCTAAAAGTAACCCAATGAAATCAACCCCGATAAGCGTCGCTGACATTACTATTGACATTGTTAAAAGTTTGAATAGACGTGGGTTTTGTCGTAGTCAAGGGAATTTGGGCGATTTCGCTTTTTACAAGACGCGCTCCACTGAGAATTTGGAGAGATCGCTTCAATCTGCCAATAATCAAATATGCAACTACAATAACTACAATGCTGTGTTTCCTTTATGTTGCGGTGTCTAAAGTACTTAAAGTCTTGGATTTCCTCTTAAAGTCCCTTATAAAACATTAACTTAGCAACCAATTGATTGAAATAAATCGAAGTAGGCATCTTAGTAGAGTTGGAACATAATATTAGTTTTATTTGATACCAAGAGCAAATCTTTGCCTTTACAAAACTCCCGTTGACCCCAAGTTGCCCTGTTATAAATCTACAATTATCCTGCAGTTCAACATTAATTCCAACACATTACTGAAGGCTTCGTGATGGGAAGGTAATTGTGCATGGTGTCAGTTAATGGATTAGAAGGGCTCCACACTGCACCTTGAGCTGAGGACCATAAAACCATTATCGCAGCAATGAGACAGTTTTGTTGTGACTTAGAGTGCTGTGGCTTTTTGTAATGTAGTTCTGTAATCTGCCTTCAGTTGTGTTCACTGTAGTTTCCAAGTGAATATAAGATACCAATCAACTTCTGGGATATTGAAGTGACCACAGTAATAGTAGAGAGATTGCAGCTTTGGTGAAACAGTGGTGAAACAGGTACGTTAGTCAACTTTAGCCCTCTGTAGGGTGATGGATATAAACATAAAGGACAATACATACCTGCGATAAATTGAAAACACAATACTCAATTAAAAAAAAAAAATCTGTATTACCAGCATAATTCAAATCCCCAAAATCCAATTTCAAAGTGTCAGAGCAGTACAGTGATATACTCAGTTATTCAAAACACTGAACTGCAGTGATCTTTGACCTAAAGTAGCCTAGCGCAGACCTCTGGCTGAGCCTGATTCTGCTGTTTCCAGGTGAAGGTGCATCTCAAGTGAAACCAGCGTCTGTTCAGTTGGTGCATGTACAGTTTGTCTGTTACAAACCAGTTTGAGTGGAATGCTGCTGAGCTGCTGTTAGTCATGTGCTGTTTGTTTTGCACAGAGCCGAGTCGTGGAGATGAAGCCCAGATCAGACAGATCTGGTATCAGCTTCTACTATTAAAGAAATCTTTGCACTCAGTCAGATTGGATTGTGTGATGCTCTTTGTATCTTTTATGTTAAGGTATTTCAGTAGAATTTTACATAGACCATTAATAGGCATTTAATCAACAGTGTTGATTCACTTCATTGCTTTGTGAGTTTTGTAGTTTGGGGTTGTTTTTATAATGTTAAATACAATATAGTATGTAAATGTCTAATTGTGATTATGTCTTTACACAGTTTCGCCATTTCTCTTGCAAAATCTTAGTCCCATTTTCCTTAAAGTTTGGTCTTTTTGGAGTGCATGAGCAGAGGACTGTGACCCTGGTTGGTGTCTAGCACAGCATTACCTACTTAGAACTGCAATCAAACACTGTGAAATTGAAAAACACAATGTTGGAGATGAACAGTGTGTTACAAATGGATGCCATGCTCTCACTACTCCGTTACACTTGGAAGTCCTGCACTTCATTTTTCACTTGCAACCTAAAAAGATCGAGTACATGAATGTTTTTAGAGGGAAATTAATTGTTTATGGAATTGTACCAAGACCTATATGGCCGTTATGTAACCAGAACCCCATGTCCTTCATTCTAAATGCTCTTACTGGAACCATGTGTTGGAGTAAACTGACTCCTAAGTTCACTGCACAACTTTAATTGAATTATGTTTTGGTAAAAGGAACAAGGGGGAAAAGGGTATTTTCCACGTTGCAGTGATTTAAAACCGGATAAGGTCAAAAGTCAAATAGCAAGGGTCAATGGCAATAGCATGAATCCAGGCTCACAACCCACGGCTTGCATGTGTAAGCCACACTTTAACATCAGTGTTTTGTCCATATTATTACTTTTACATTTTGTGAGGCAGTTTAGCTTGTGAAAAACACTGAGTTATCATTTCAAGGAAGAATGCATTAAGAGAAAGTTGGCCATTTTGTACAAATGTAGGTCTATTGTTGAGTATTTTAGGACCATTGTTAAGCCATAATAATGGTATAATTTAGTGTCAACATGGCATGTTGCGGCTTCTTAAAAATATCAGGCATTTGTCAATAATAAGTGAATGGGTCAAAGGTTTACTCATTTTTGTATTTTTCAAGGCTTGTTTCTTTTCTGTCAAGAGTATCTAGACATTTCCTTTTAGTAAATGGGAGTTTTATTCCACAACTGCATCTTAAACCCAGAGGATATTTTCAACCTAAAGGTGCACTATGGAATTTTTTGGTTGAGGGTCCATCAGCTGCTTGTTTCTATGGATCCGTTGCTGCTCTGCCTAGAATGTTCCATAGTATGACTTTAAACATGTTGCTCTACCTAACATTTACTCAATTACACATGTTTCTATTTCTTTAAACAGGAAGTCTGACTTGCCTCTCCACAGATTTGTTCTGTGAATTGGTCTGGTTTGGTCTCCATGAACCTACTGTGTAACATTCCAAACAAAGCAATTACTCCATGAAGAAAAGCATTTGACGAACTCTCCACCAGGAAAGTTACGTAATGCACCTTTAATAAAAAAAATGATAGACTTACCGGTATGTATGTGCTTGTCTCGTAATGACAACCCGCTGGACTAATAGGCATATAACATCTGTACCTCAATATTTGGGTTTTCTGATGTGGTTTATTCTTATGCTGATTTTTTGGGGGTCAGTTCAGTTATATATACATATGTTTTAAATATATTTGATGTGATCAGAGAACGTTAATACATCCAAAACACTGTGTACATTACTATCCATGCAAAATCAGTATAGCCATGGCATTATAGGAACCACATTAATTAAGGTAATGATGTCCAAAATGTTTCCTATCCTATGTATTGTTCCTAATCCTCTTAAACATTTAGTGTATTCTTGAGCCTTTTGCAGTGATATTGCTGTGCAGCGTGTGGTGGTATTTGTCCAGCTGCTAATGTGTTAGCCTCATTATGCTGCTGTGTGGAGGGTCTGAGCTGTGATTAAACAAGCCTAACACGCTGATTACCAACTTCACCGTTGATGGTGCTTGATTGTAATACACAAGCCCTGATTTGTACTGTTCACTTTGAATATGCACATGATGGCAGTAGATGTGTTACAGCAGTGGTATAAGATCTAAAAAAAAAATGTCTCTTTTCTTTAGAGATGTTTTTTCTCACTCAGTAAATCATTATGCCATTTGTCTGACTTTTTATTTACCCTTAATCTTCTGGGACTGAACTTTTAAATAGGTATTTTTCTTGCTGCATTATTACACTTTATTCTGTTGTTGACTTCCCAATCTCACACAGGCAGATGTGATGGGGAAGAGGTGCCACATCAAATCAGATCGTATTGTCTTCTTGATAGAACAATTTTGTCTTTGTTCAGTCTTTGTCTGAAAACTGGTTGTCCAAAACTGCCCCAATAGCCAGTGTCCATGGACGTGCGCTATTTATTTGGCTTTGCGATCATATCTGCTAATGCACATGCTTTAAGGTTCTAAGCGTCCATCTGCTGTGCCATGTTCGGATGATGGATATTTGCGATCAGAATGAAAAGAAGTCTGCAGCCACATCTCTGGTAGTCTTCATCTCCCTCGGTTAATTAAAGGTCATGTCAGTCAGTCTGTGCTGAGATGCAAGTCATCATTCTCCAGAAAGACAGAGTAATCATTACAAGAATAAAGGGCCGCCACATGCTTTGTAAAGAATAAAACATAAAAAGACGGATACAAAAAAGAAGGACCAGGGGAGGATCGCTACAATGACTAATTATTCAAGCCTACGTTTTCTATTTCCATTTGATTTGTGCCATTAATTAGTTGCTATTCTAGTTTCTTTGGACCATTGTGAGCATGTATTACAAAAGGCTGGAGGTTCACTGTCCACAATGGGTTCACATTGAAGCAGCTTCACAATGTTTGTTTTTCACAAAATTTTAAAAGGGTTTTTATCAGAAGACTAGAAACTCAAACACTGTCGTATGTATATTTTATTGTTGGCATGAGAAGCAATATATTTTTCTCTCTCTTTCTTAAGACTGGTGCTGGAAAAAATATGGTGCTTTACTTTAATTCTTTAACCAAACTGCTGTAAGAGAGAGTATTAATTAATCAAACCGCAATGGGCAAGGTTACTGCTGCTTACTTTGTATTTGCATCACCAATATTTTTGCTATTTTTGTAGTGCTTTTTAAAGGAAACACTTTTTAGACCTTATGTTACTTAAAATGTGGGTCTATGGGTCTGTGTATAAAAAATACTTTTTAAAGAGATGTTCAAAGTTCATGTTTGGATTGGTCACAGTAGCAGGTGTGTGTGTGTGAGTGTGTGTGTGTGTGTGTCCTTGCTCATTGTTTATTCAGGAGGGTCAATGGGATAAAGGTGAAGTTAAGTAAATGGAAATAAACTAAATAAAGTAACAAAAAAGTAAGTAAATTGTGAGATAAAGTTTGTTTCATTAACACTGAAACGGCTTGATGCTTGATCAGGAATTTCCATTTTTGCTTTGAGTCTTAATTTAATTTGATTGTCTTTGTTTAAAATAGTTTATCTATGTATAAATGAGATAATTTACATTGTTATAAAGAAGCCATTTGCATCGTCTTTGTTATTTGACATTCAAACCATGTGTTAAGGTCACCACGTGTCACTGCTCAGGTGATGGGTTTGTGTGCGCTATAATTAAAGCCACTTTTTATCCACTGAACAGTGTGTTGACAGTATCATGTCTGTCATCTGGAAATCTTTGTCAGGTGGAAGTAACAGAAGAGCCAGGAAGGGCAATGTGGGCCTTGCTGCACTCCCTTATATTAAGCATATTTCTGCACATTACACTGCTGTAGTGTACCACAAGTTTTAATAGCAATATTTAAATGTATATGGGGGTTGTTTGCTCTTTGAGTTAAAAGCCAGAAACACCCTTGTAAAGTTAGTTTAAATTAAATCTGAAAAAAATCCACCACTGTACAAATCTTATGTGTTCCTTAAAATTGTTAGTGTTCCAAAAGTTTTCTTTTTGCCTGTTATTCAAAACTACTTCAAATCTCCATTTGTATAAAGCACTAAAATCCATTCACTGTGTCCGTCTCCGTGTTCACTTTTATAGATGTGCTCCTCAAGTGTGAGCACGGCATGGGCGTCTCAAGGATGTTTTTAGCATCTCATTGGCACTGGTTTGCTGAGCTCTGGATGTGTTGAGTTAACAGGGAACGCTGTGTGAGTGTTAGCCTCAGCAATGTTCTTCTCAGACTTTCACATTCACATTAAATGCACATTAGATTCCACTCCCTTGATTGGGACATTGCACTGCTCTTGATGCCTGTGTGGCCTAGTGGTGTAGTGGACCTCTTTGATTTACCGTAGAAAACCTCAGACCACAGTCCTCTTTCCCATGTTTGGTCTCATTTGTCTACTCTCTAAACTTTCTCACATATGGCACTGACTTGTGTTTAAATTTCATTCTTGCTTGTTTCTTTTGATTTTCCACTGTGTCAGAAGAGGTAAGACTATAAATATGAGTGTCTCTTATAGTATAGTAGTTTAGTACTGTTTCTTTTCTTTTTATATGGTGAGTTGATCAAAGTAATCATTTACAAATGTCAACTTGGACTCTGAATTCTGGGCATGACAAAGAAGAGTTCAAGTTAATTGGAGCCTGAGCACTCACTTTCAGTTTGTGGGATAGAGAGTTGGAACAATGGGAAACTTAACATTATATTGTGTGCAGTTTAGCGGGCTGCTGTTTAAAACTGAGCTTTTACCACTACCCCACTCAGTGCCCAGATTGCAGCATTGATTCTTAGTTGTTGCATCCTGCTCCTTTATTTTCATTAGAATACAACACAAAAACAGCCTTGTGGCATTGGCAGTATAATAATCACACGTAACTGACCTAGTTGGATGTACCTCTACCAGAGTCTCTTGCTGTTTATGTCTGGTTGGTCTGGTCAGGCTAAACAGTCTGATTCTCTGAGTCTAAATCCAGTTACCATGGTCAATAGACTCTGCGCCAGGTCGTCTCACTGCTGGGCAGTGTAATGTTTGTCAAGTGCTTCCTATTTGTCCGCTTTCTCTAAAAGCAGTCACATTTTATTAGTGACAGTCTGTAGTTTCCTCTGGGACACTCTGTTGCTCATGAATACACCAGTTTAACAAACCTGAAGATGCTGGCATAGACACACTCACCAAGGAGTGGTTGTGTGTGTGGTCCCAGGACAGTAACCAGATGTTCAATACGGTCTTTCTCAGTTGATATATAATGTTTCTGTAACTAAATGTAAATAAAACCAAAATCTCTAGATGGAATATTGGTTATCTTGGCTGGCTGTTTATTTAGTTTGTTTTGTGTTTCTATGTAAGCTGCTTGGGTCTTCTCCTGTTTACATTCCCTGTAGCACTCTACCCGCGCTAAAGAACTGTTAAAGTACTGTGATGATTCAGATGGTGCAGGTTTTATAATCCAGCTTCCGGCCTCATCCAACTGAATTAACCCTATCCAGTCACACTACTTGCTGTTGTTTTTGATTTCCTCTTGAGTCCCAGTGGAGTTACTTCCTGCTGGAGTTCTGTGGCCTCAGCAATGATCTCACTCTCTGATTGCTTTCAGAAAGAGGTCTCCACTTATGAGTCAGACTTCAGGGTCACATGACCTTTGGAGGAGTCTTTTGGACAGCATTAAAGAAAAGTCATAATAAGGGTTGTACTGTATGCTTGGTGCTGATTATATCTTATTATATCTTTGCCGTTTGTTTTATGTGTGTTTAGTGGTTAATTATTGACAAATCTTGTTCACCTCTTTAGCTCCTTCCTCATTGCCTCTTTCATGGCCTTTGAACAGTTGTGTTGAGTGCAATGCTGCTTTTGCTGCTTTCTAGTTAATTGTATTAAATGGACAACCATCCATTCGAATAAAGTTACCTTGGACATACATTCTTTAATAGTCAGATAACTCTGTTCATAAGAAAATGTTGTAAATCTAAACATAATAAAGCCGCACCCTGCAGATGTGCATTTTTCTCCTTTCCTTCACTTCTCTGGTTTGTGTCTATTTACCCTTCTCTAACACTGTCCTAGCAGTGAAATAAATGAGCTGTACTTATTCCCAGGCCCATTGTTCCTTCTAAATGAAACCAAATGTCGGGTTTTAGTCTACGCAGACTACATTGCCAAGAGTATGCTGTTGGCCCTATATTGGATTTTCCTTCACTTTGATCCAGTGAGGTCCATGCTGCGTTTTCCTTCCTTGGTCATGTTTGTGTGTGTGTGTGAGTTGTGGAGTGCCTCGATTGTGTTGTTTAGGCCTGTCAGCTGTAATTACGGAGCCGATACAGATGAAAGGGGGAGGGAAGGTCATCACATTTATCTACTATTAAGAGCTGTCTCATTCTTGTATCTGTCACATTTGTGTCGCTACCCTCAAAGTACGGCACATTTCAGTATTTGCAGTCATATTTAATGATGCCTTACAGTGTGGTTAATCATATGTTGCAGTGTGTCCTTGACAGGGCATCACTAGTTATAGATGCCAGGCTAATGCTAAATGCTAAACTTGTTTTTCTGTTCTAAGTATCTTATCCTAAGGTGGCACAGGTTTATCCCAGAAACATATTTATTGAATATGGATTCACAATTTCAGTGCCGGTTTTCTGCTTATTGTTCAATACATGACAGATGGAACGATGAGTCTGGGGACTCAGTATTTATCATGGGGACTTTTTCTTTGGTCTAGTGAAAAAATGTTTTTCTGTTCTACACTGAGATTTGAGCTATAATGTGTTCAATTATGAACTTCACTAATTATAGATACAAACAAACTAAATGCTGAATTTTGCTATTTATTTATTGCAGCTCATATTCTTTAACAATATTGTAAATTTTAGAATACTTTTTAGTGGACAATTCAGCTTTATGGTTTGATTTCAATCACTTATTGTCTATATTTGCTTCAGCAATACATTAATACATTATACTTCAAAATTTGTTATTGTTACAGGCCTATTTTTAAATGATAAAATATTTAATGTTTGGAAATATAGTATATTCTTGCTGCTGTTGTTAGTTGGTTAGTTTAATCATCTAAAGCCTATTTCGTTTCATCCATGCAGACTAAATTTCTTTTCTAAACTCTTGATGGGTACCTAATAATTCATATTTATGTTAGAAATATCTTTCTTTCTTGTTGCTATTTATTCAGCTTACAGTGGCCTGAGCCAAGCCTTGGGTCAAAGGAATGCAGTATTAGACAGTTGGGGGGGTGTTGTGTTTACAGCAGTTGTTAGTGACTTCCTGTTACTTCCTGTGTTGTTGGGATTCCTCAGATCACTAGTATTTCCTGTTTGTCTAAAATAAGCACTCCTTCATTTATTTTCCTTCTATGATATTTACCCTGAACTTGGTGCTTACCATTTGTGCCCGCTGTGTGTCTACTCCGTGTGCGGATGTAGTAGTAAATTCCTGCTCCGGTTATGAGGTGATTACTCATATGGTATCAGTTTATTTGCCCAGTAATGGAAACTGCTCGCTGCCAGGAACGCCCCTTACTTTTCTCCTAAACTTTCTCCCTTGCCCCATCTTTAATTTCAATCACCTCCTTCCTTCCACACTTTCAGTACTTTTGTCATTTTCTTTTTAGCTTCCATACTGCCCTTACTACCATTTCTATTGATTTTACTTTCACCTCACATTAATTATTTTCTTGTTGCTTGTCGCCTTCCTCTATGACTGAATTCTTCCCATTTACCCAATGAGTAAATGCCCATGCCCCTCCCTGTAACACTTCAGGATTGTTATTTTGTGAGCAGTTTTTGACAGTTAGTTGAAATCTTGGGTTAATTACGGAAAAAGAGCAGATATGGCTGGTTAGTGGCCACTGGAGTGTTTATATTTCATGCATGCCGGTTTGATTAAACAGGAATGTAAGGTCACCAGAGGTCATGGTAGTGCTAGATAACAAGTAAGGAAAGGTCATTTAAACCAGACACAGACCCTCACTTTATATGACTAAGATATTTAAAGTTTCAGACTAATTAATAGAACACGGAAAACATTCTTGTCAGGAAAAATTGTAAATATGTTGATTTGAATAATTTTCCTTTCTGCTTTTATTTACTTGTGCTTCCTAGAGAAAATGATAATTCTCTAATCAGTGAATTGTTTATTCATTTGGTTTTGGTCTTGTTCTTGGTTGAGCCCAGAGAGTGCACTGGCAAATATCTTGCTGTTTAAAAATTGTCTATGCACATGCACCTGAATTTTTGTCACAGTGAGTGGTTACCTATTCATTATAATTACATACTGTATTTCACTGATTAAATTACATTTGCAATACAGATTTATTAACACCTAAAATCTAGTAACCAAAACATAGCCCCAATGTAATTTCTGTTTCTGTATTATTGGTGGTTTTCAGAGTAGAGTGTGATGGTGTCATAATCACATTCGGAGGGCAAGAGGCACTTTACCCTATTGATCTCACAGTACTTTGCCATGAAATATCCAAAATTATCCAAAAGATAAATTCACAAATGTTGGACCTGATCATTTCGAATATAGACTAGTAGACCCAAGAGCTCATTGCATTAAAACAAAAATTAGCTTTTTAACAATATTCATTTTGGTTGACCCCATCTGTGTTAAACATAAACAGAATGTTGTGATGTTATCTGAAACCCATCAATAGTTATTTTTTTGTTCTCTTCATCTTTCGAACATTTGTGTGGTAGCAACATGAACAGATGACAAGCCTGAATATAAATGAATATAATGATTGTTTGTGGAGCTGTTGGCTAATGAAGAATCTGAGGTCGCACAAAGGCTGTTGGTTCAAGGTCCAGTGAGCGCCCTTGGGTTTGAAGTGGAAATGTGTGTGCGGGCCTGTGGCATATGCACGACTCCGCAGGAGGCAGACATGGCACACTGAAGCTGCATCTCATTAACAGCTGCCTGAGCTGCCAAACTGCACCACATCAATGCCAACAATAGAGACCCACGTTCCCAGCGCTTCAGGGAGATTCTCAAGGACATGATGCCTGTTGTCTGCCGTATGTCCCTTATCAGTGTGAGGCTCCACATATGTCACATGTGTAATGGAGAAAAACAGTCCTGAAAGGTCAATTACTTTAGGGTCAGACTTTTTTTCCTGGCATTATGCTTCTTATAATTTTTAATACTTCTTATAATAATCTTAATGTAACTAATTATTCCCGCCTTGCACCAAAGAGATGAGGGTTCTAAAGATCTTTACCATTTATTATATCTATATTCAAAATATATTAAGGGAGCATAGTGGTAATTTAGTAAATATTCTACAAATTTCATATTTTTACTTAATTCACTTATTTAATGTCTGCTCAAAAATTACTTTATTTTTGATAATTAAGTAATTTTTGTATTAAAAGTGGCCAACTACTTTTGATCTGGTTGAAAAAGGTGCATTCTGGCAATCATGGTCAGCCATTTTCTCTTTCATGTGCTGGATCTCTAAGTGCCTCATGCAAATTCCCCTCAAACATTTGCTGTGCACCCAGTTGATAATGTTAAGCTTAGCCGCAGATCAGATCAGCGGAGTCATGAGGCGAAGACATGCTGATTAAAAGAAAGTTTAGGACGAGGCCAGAGCATTACCAAAGTGATAAGGGTCCAGACAGTGGGGTTTACAACAGTAGGAAGATTACACATGATAAAGGGTCAAGGCTCATTCTGAACATGTTCATCAAATCCAACTCATTGTTTAGAGGTTGATTATCTAGTGGCAGTGATAAGCTGATGTGTTGATTTTAACTCAAATGGGAATTGAAAGGTTCATTAAAGCCTATTTTTACCTTTCATTCTTTGGTATCTGCGATGGCGTGGGTTAAATAACTATTGTAATTCTTGATGGAGGAACATGGGAAATTTGTAGTTTCTGCTAAGATTGAATGGCTGATTGAAAGAACACATTAAACAAAGCAATGGTAACTGCTCGTTCCCTCCAGGGTTCAGGGGGGACATCCACTGAGACTTTACTTGCCCTCACTGTAAAAAACATGAACAGTCCACAGCTGTGTCCACTCATATGCACTACAAAAAAACATAGTCGAGTATTATATTACTTGATAAAATCTTTAGCTTTCCCAATGGTCAAAGGCAAAACCAGTTCTCTTTCTTCATTAAGGGAATTGGGAATTGTGTTTTTTCATTCAAATCATTACTTGGACTCTTTATTTGTGTGCCTTTTTATTTTGTGTGTCTTATTTCGGCAATTGCCCAAATGCTGGATCTTTATTTCTCAATTCCTCTACTTATAAACTTGTTCAAATCTTTTGGTATTGAATGACCTGTTTGTTTGTTTGTTTGTGCCCATGTTGACCACAGATTAACATAATCAGAAAACTGGAAATTTAACTTTTTATTCTTGCTTTTTAAAAAGTTTATTGCATATTCTTGTCTGCAGTCTAAAAAGCTTTACTTTGTTGCCTCTAATAAGTCCACTATCTATATTCTTCCCTTGTTTCTCTCTCTCTCACTTGTTCTTCTGTTCTATCCCTCCCTCTGTGTCTCATTTTGACTCCTTATTTTCTCCCAGTGATGTCCATCTCTTGCTTGGTTGCAGATACTTGGGCTCACCTCACATAGCATTCTGCTACACTGCCCAGGAAATTGAACCCTCAACTGTCTGTGTAATGGAAATGAAATTCCTTGAAAGATGTAGACCTCACATGCACCCAGAAGCACATAGTTAAATCATTTGTTTTGAAGTATGCTTTTATCCCAGGCTGGTGTACAGAATGACTTATCAGTAGTTTAAAGATAAAAGACATCTGCTTCTTCTATCTTCCTCATTGATCTTGGTGTGAAAGATTAGTAATTTATGTTAATTACACAACAATGCTGACTGCAAAAGTTTAGTCTATGTGACACAGTGACAAAGTTGTTGTGGGAGAGTTTTGATGCTTTGGGTTTATCATATGAAAATGAAAATTACATTAAAGCTTTGGATTCAGACAGTAGTGCATATTTTAAAAAGATCTCGTCTCTTTTACATTAACCCTAAACATGCATTGTAGCTGTGAAAGTGGTGTGTGCGTGAGTGATGGTGATGGTCGGAGGGGCCAATGGCGCCGATTAGATTGGCAGCTGCGCTTCTGTCAGTCTGCCCCAGGGCAGCTGTAGCTACAACAGTAACTTACACCACCAGGTCTGGAGTGAATGAAGAATGCTCTGTTCATAATGCTCTGTAAAGTGTCTTTGGGGACATGTGTCTGTGAAAAGTGCTATATAAATAAAGTTACCTTACCTTAAAGAGCATTCATTCACTCATGTTTAACCCACAAATCCTGCATAGAACAGGAAACTCTGTTCCACCTTGTGATGTCATGGGACTTGGGGCTTAGGAATACAGGACACTCTCCATTGTGATTTTAACACATCTTCACTAGAATCATTTGGATAGTTTCAGCCCTGGAATTGTCCATTTATACTGAACTAAAGATAAAGGGTAGCTGTTAACTTGAAAACTGACATCATGACATCACAATGTGGAACAGAGCATTTTGAGCTTTTGAGATGTAGACAGACTAATAATAAAGGGTTAGTCAAAGGTGTGAATGAAATAAAACGCAATTCTGGGTATGTTTTTGATGAAGTAACAACATAACATGGCTAAAAAGCTCACAAGAGTCAATACTGTGTAATATAGGATCTTTAATCAGATAAAGAATAATGATGAAATCAATCCACGCTCATTTGCACTCTAAATGTGTGCCTATTGTCTTTTACTTTTTTTTTTTTTTTTTTTTACCTGTCTTTGTGAATGAAAAGCTTCCTGTTGTCTTTCATTATCTGGATTGTCAGATTGCTCTTAAAATTATTCCCAGGTGATACGGCGGCAGCCTCGGTTCAATGCCCTCAGGTCTGTAATTTCCTCCGAAGCAAATTTACAAATTGCCTCGTCTGTTTGCAGCTCTGAACTGGATTCCCCATTAACCTCAGGGTTCACTCATTTTGGCAAATTTCTATTACTTTCTGTTTTTGATGAATTCCTATTAACTCTACTATTGTTAATTTAACACTTCAAGAAAGCTAATTTTCTTGATGTTTCTAATACACGCCACTGTTAAAATAGCTGTTTTTAATATAACTTCTAATCTGGACAGACACCACTTCTCAAGCCCTTTATTGTTAATGTTGTTTTTCTTAACAATTAACCACACCAACCTCTCTCGACCAGAAGTTTGTTCACAGATACTGCCTAAAATAATGTTCGGCCTTCCATACCACCAGATTTAAACCCAGACTTTATCATGTCTAAGTTGGTGCTAAACAAGGTCTAAAATGTATAAACCAGGTCTACAATGAGTCTAAAACCATGGATAAGGTAGTTTGAAATAATGATTAACCCAAAGAAGTACAAAAACATGAACAGATTTAAAGGTGCACTATGTAACTTTTGGTTGGGGGCCCATCACCTCCTTGTTTCTATGGAGATGTCATTGATCTGCCTAGAATGTTCCACAGTTACCTCCCTTTACTTTTTATTTATTTAATTACAGCCGATTTTATAGTTCCAAACTATCTAGAAAAACAGGCATTCTGACTGTGAGCAGGGTTGCCTCACCACAGATCTGATCTGTAACTTGATCTGGTGTGGTCTCTATGTGGCCATACCGGCTCGTCAAAGCCTGAACCCGTCAGATCTCAGAAGCTAAGCAGGGCCGGGCCTGGTTAGTACTTGGATGGGAGACCACAAGGAATTCCAGGTGCCTCAGTGGGACGCCAGTTGCAAAAACTGTCGTTGTGTCCTTAGGCAAGGCACATCACCCACATTGCCTAGTATGAAAGTGGTGTGTTGGTGGTGGTCGGAGGGGCCGATGGCGCAGATTGGCAGCCTCGCTTCCGTCTGCCCCAGGGCAGCTGTAGCTACAATAGTAGTTTACCACCACCGGGTTTGGAGTGAATGAATAATGCTCTGTAAAGCGTCTTTGAGTGTCCAGAAAAGCGCTATATAAAACTGATGCATTATTATTATTATCATTATTATTATGAAGATAGAAAGGTTTAATACCATACTGTGAAACATTCCCAACAAAGCAATAACATCTGCGTGGAGTTGAGCATTTGACGGACCCTCCAACAGAAAAGTTAAACAATGCACCTTTTAAGTACCGCAGTATTCAAAACTACTTTAGAGTACTTTCCGGACTCTATAGAGCGCACCTGTATATAAGCCGCATTCACTCTATTTAAAAAAAAAAAAAAAAAGTATATACAAGCTGCAACTGGGCTATAGGCCGCTGATATCCATGTTGAAAAATGAGATATTTACTGCATATACAGAAAAATTTTGTACTGTAAATGTACATTTATGTACCTGAACAGATTCTTTCTTTTCAGTCAAAAACTGAAAAGAACCAGTAATTGACCTTCATTTCTCCTGTGCAGTGAAACCACAACTCACTTTAATCATCGTCGCTGACGCCGAGCTTACGTGCAGCAGCACGGTAGAGGTCTGCGCGGGACACAATTTTCAGCCCCGCTCCCACGTCGTGCAGTTGCGCTCCCGCCCGCAATGAGCTTTCAGAATGTGTCCCGTGCCGCACTGTTTTGTGTTGGGTCCCGCGGGTGCAGGGCTCTACAGCGGTTTCCTTCCTGGAGCAAGATCGATGCCTTCAACTTAAAACTTAAAATCATACAAACTCCTTCGTGTGCTTTTCATGATGAAGGGGTGAGGATTTGAAAATAATTACCAGTTAGTAATTTGTCGTGCGTGTTATATCTGCTAAATAAAAAGTAGCGTATTCTTTTTTGCATTAATTTTCCGTCTATCTTGTTTTTGAAATTCCGGTTAGATCGCCCCTAGCGGTGGAAGAAAAATCCACAGAATAGCCGCACCTTTGTAAAAGCCGCATGGGTCAAAGCCTGGGAAAAAAAGTAGCGGCTTATAGTCTGGAAATACGGTGTACAAGTTTCTCTTCATCTCAACCCTAACCAGTTTACACTAGTGTCTCTGCATCATGGCCGTGGTCCAGAGCGCCATCATCCAGCAGCTCATAGCTTAGTGAATAAACCCGTGAGTGAAGAGCGTCAGGAGAGATTAGGTTGCACTGTGAGTGTGTAAGCTCTGAGTCCATATTTTCTGTGCCATGTCTCTTGCTCACTGGTGTGTGTCTGTCCTTTTACGTTTGGGAGTGGTAACGTCACTGCTTCCATACACGCGCACACATACACGCGCACACATACACACACTGTAAGGGCCACTACATCTTGGGGTCAGCGGCCATGTGAACGGAAATGAGTTTTATTCATACAAACAAACCAGTCAGAACGAGTTGGAACAAAAACATGGGTGCAGATATGCGAAGTAAAAAGGGTGGCTCACAAATTGGACTTAAATGGATTGAAAGATGACAAAGTAGAAGTAAATTGAAATGAAATGTGAAAAAAGATTGTGACCTGGAAAAAGTCATAAATGCCTCAAGATGGAAAAGAATGACTTGTTTGTGATTGAGTTGGTGTGGAAAAAATGTAACAAAAAAAATGAACATTTGCTTCCTTTCAATCTGATAAAAGTTCAAACTAAACTACCAACAGGAAGAGTTTAAACTTCTTATGCAAACAGAAAGAATAATAAATCCACCGGGCCTTATTGCATAGTTTTATGGCTACAGCTGCAATGTCTCAATTTAACAAATAATTAAACGTGTGTCTAGGGGCTACACTGTTGTGCTGTTTGCGAACAAAATTAATCAGTGACTTTGGGAGCTAATTAACACATTTTCAACAAAAGTATTGCTGTTTATCGGCCAGCGGGTACCAATTGGTTGAATTTCTTGACTGTTTTATTCTGTCATTGTTTGGCTCTTCTTGGCAGCCAATATTCACTTGTGTATCAATCTGTTCTCAAGAGTTGACGTGGGATATTTCTTGACAAGTAGTTGGTTACTCATGGTAATTAACTTTTGAGTGGTTAATGCATATGAAACACTTTTATAATCTGGAGAAGTCATGACTCAAGTTAATTGTGCACCTCTTGCAACCATACTGTTCTATGGCTGGGAAATTATTGAATTCTAATTTAAATGAGCACCATTAATTTCACATTGGCAATGATCAGCTTACACAAGTCTTTTTAATCATTAGTAGCAGTACATATGACCGATTTTAGTTTTAAATATCACTCATTAAAATGTGGCTTGTTTTTTAATGAAAGACATTTGATGTTAATGAGAAAAAATAAAATTTTATTGAAAATTGGGATATCTTCATTTCAGTGTTGAATGTTAATGCCCCTGTACATGATTTAAAATGTGCCCTATGAACTGAGCGTAGTGAATTATGGGCCCTTTTTTTTTTCTATAAATGTGTCACATTTGTTCTGACCTCTCAGTTCCACTATGGCCCCTGATATTATATACTGTGTGCTGATAGTCAGTGGTTTCT
Organism: Odontamblyopus lacepedii; assembly: GCA_034769755.1. NCBI lineage: Eukaryota > Metazoa > Chordata > Actinopteri > Gobiiformes > Gobiidae > Odontamblyopus > Odontamblyopus lacepedii. Next base: position 28,546,097 of record CM068344.1, on the reverse strand, counting down.
TTTCTCATTTGAATCTATTTAGCAATTTTATATTTTGAGAGTCATATTTTCAACTGCTATAATCATAAAAGAGCAATGGTAATGTTTTGGAAAATGAAGTGCGACAGAAAAGCTTTTTATTAGGAACTCCCTGTTCTTCGATGACTCGGGTTTGTGATCTCAGGAGAGTCCATGAGAACAAAAGTTTAAATGGGTTGAGACAGATTGATTGGCAGGTAGTATTACCAAATAACTGCCCTTTATCGCCTTCACTTTTATATCAAGGTGTTTTAAAATGACAGGACACTTCTCCATAAAACATTTTAATGGTTGAGATATGTCTTGTCTAATATACTGAATAAGTGCATTAACCTCAAAAAGGCCAAAGTGCAGACAGATAAATGGTTGACATAATTGCTAATAATATGCTTCTCGTGCTCTGGTGCTCGTGTGTATTTGTGTTCTATTTCTTGTCTAATTGATGGAAATCTGCCAACTTGGAGGTCTCAGAAGAGCAGTAATTTGATTCAGAGATATTCCCGGGAACTGGGTTAGAACAAAGAGCTTATTGTCATTGTTAAAATGATGTGAATGTGAGCTGCCTGGTCAACTGAACCCTTTTATGTCTCTGTACACAAGATGTGCTATTCTGAGGTACACAACTTAAATAGTGTATTTGCAATTTTTTTATATTTTATGTTGAACTGAGAGAGACATTACATTAGAGTAAAATAATATGGCATTCAATTAATTACCAAAATGAGCGTTTGATCGATTGTATTGTGTGTTCTGATAATGCACAAAAACAAATCATCTCTCTAGGGATAATGAATTTAAACCTTTTTTGATGAAGATGTAGAACTCTAAATATAAGATTTTAATCACCTGTATTATAAGTTTCCCATGTATTCACAACAAGTGCATTAACACAACTTTCTTTCATGATAATTCTTAAGTCTACATTTATTGGAAACATTTATGTTTAACTTCTAAAAATATTGCTGGTGGAAATGCTGTTAATAAAGCCTCTATTATACGTTTGTTCCCATATTTCTTTTTGTTGAAGGACTCAACAGTTCGAAACTTCGAAATAAAAAGTGCAAATTCTTTTTATAACTTTTGAGAGTTTCATTGTGGTTGTGGTTCCAAAGCAGAGATGAGAATGAAATGGGGAATGTTGGAAGCCAAAAATCTTATCAGAGCCCAGTAATGGTTGAGTTACTAGTATTGATCAAGTGCCGTATCAGCCTTTGAAGATATACTGCAGTCATTCTCTGCTACAGGCCAGCAGAAATCTGTGTTATTGTCGTCCTGAAAAATCTCAACGGATTTGAGGAAATATGCTTGTCTCTGGTCTGTACTCTGGACTTCTTTGTTGTAATATTTTTGATTTTTTCATGATTTTGATTTTCTTCTGTCATTAAAAAGAAGAATAAGCTTGAGGAATGCAGGAATACGTTTTCACTCATTTTATACACAAAACAATTTTACTGATAAAATATAAAATCCATAGCTCTCCTCTCGGTATTGAATTGTTTCCTATCCTGTAATATATTTGACAAAAACAAGGGAAATATTGTTTCTTGGTGCTTTTGTTTCTGAGACTATACAGAGTTATCAAAATCATATCCATACCCAGCTATTAATTGACACTATGCTGTGTGCATAATTATTAGGCAAGTTGTATTTATGAGGACTCATTTTATAATTGAGCAACTATAGTGCTCTTGGTCAATCCAAAGAGGAGTTCATAGGGGCCGGGTGTGCAGAGGACTGGGCAGCGAACTGCTGACCCCGCGACCCAGCCGGATAAAGTGGAAGAAGAAGAAGGATGGATGGATTTCTTGCAACACTGCAACAAAACGTTTGATGGTTCTGTGATCACGCCCCAATATCTTTGTAATTTCAAGTGTGCCGCATCCCTATGAAAGACGTTTTTTTTTGTTTTTTTGTTTTTTGTTTTACTTTTAAGAGATTTTTAAAAATAATACTTTTCACTAAAATTCATTAGTTGCATTCACTGTTCTCATGATTTACAAAAGGTGATACATTATATTTCATGCAATTTGTTTTTTGTGAAGGTGTAGTTGACAATATTAATAGAAGTAATTATTGATAAATTGCAACGTATCATCCATTGTTATAGTATTGGGATATATCGGGATATATCGAATCATGACATGCATATCATGACGTGCATCGTATCGTCAGACTCAAGGCAATGCACACCCCTAGTGAACATGCATGATATAACAAATATATTCTAAGGAGCAGAGAAGTTTGTATGGTTGCTGAGGATTTAATAAGATCCCCAGCAGAGACACACACAGAGATGAGAGCTGCTGGATGTAACTTTATCCCACCTCCTGAACCTCATTATGGAGAAGAGCCAGACTTCAGATTGCTCAAGTGCCTTTGTCTTTTTTTACACATAGTTATGAGTAAAAGTTTTTGTAGAGAGAAAAGTTTTATTTCAGTTCTTATTAAAAAAGCCAAAATCAATTTATTTGAAGATTCTGTCAGTAAAAATACTGGACGGACTTAAACTGTGGTGTGAATTGAGATCACTGTTAAGATCCAAGAATTTAATTGCTGTAAGGTTCAATTCTGAGTGCAGGTCTATGTGCCCTTTGGTAAAAGAGAATTCATTCTACATTAGTTTTTCCACTTCGGAATCTATAAAAAGTCAGTGTTTTAAATTAAACTTGTTTTGTATACACATATTCCTCCCAGCAGTTTCTTTCATCATTTCGCTTTTCCAGCTGAGGACTGTGAGCTGAATGGCTACAAGATTTATTTCTTCCTGACTCCACTCAAATGACCTTTGACCTTTGTTCAGTAACCCAACTTGATCCTTCCTGCCGTTGTGACCCTAACAGGACCCCCACACACCCCTGACAACCTTTTAAATGTTTGTTGTTTGTGTTGTAGGTAAAGCTCTAACAAGTTCCCTTGTTAACACACTCCAAACAAATCATTGTTAACTCACTGGTCAGAACTAAGACGGGTTCTCTGGTATCGCACTATATATGTTGTTTCAATACTACCACACCATGATAAGAACTAAAGGAAAGAACCAAGAACTCCAGGACCAATGCTGTCAGTTATGACACGTGTTGCATGTGTTTGTCTTTCTATATTTGGCCTGTTGTTTTGGTTGAGTGTATCATAACTCTTCATCCCTGGTTTTGAGCTGCCTGGTTGTCCAACCTCCTACTGGAGCCTGGGAACCATGAAAATCCCTCTGGCCCCAGAGAAATACTTTGTGGTTATGGCGTTACATCGTAGTACTTAATTAAAAACATGTTTGCCTTACGACTGGTGACCACAACATGAACTATTTTTGTTTACTGATAATCAAGGAATATTGTTTATTTATTTGAACTGAAAATCAACTACTCATTATTATTATATCACTTTTTAAACCACATCTCACTAAAACATTGTAAACTATATGGAAATGGAATAGAACCATTGTATTGGATTTAGTTGTGGCTCAGGAACCAAAATGGGGCAAGTTAAACTTCTTGCTGAATCATTCTGGTTCTCTGCTGGGGCACCGACTCTGTTATTGCCTTTTCTGTTTGAGGATTATGGGATTTTGTGCTCTCAGTGGACTTGATGATGCGTAGCAGCAGAAACTGTGGAATCTGAAAAGCTTTCAATATGCTGTATGATGAAATGTACCAGTGTGGTCAGCCATCATGATTTTATGAACCCTCTATTTATGCAACAAGTGGGTTTGCCTGTGTGCACTATGTGCTAGTAAGGGAAGGTTGCATTGCTCCTTGAAGGGAGGGAAGAGGTTGTAATTTCAGATTTATTTGCCACTGGCTACCAAGTGCAGTTGATAGCATGACTTGAGAAGATTTTCCCACAAATAAATGATTGTTCTCAGATTCAATTGCTGAGTCTGTTTGCTGTAGGGTTATTTTATTCCAGAAAGCCTAATGTCATGTTTGGAGTGTAAAATATTGTCTTGTGGGAGACATATTTTGAATCAAAACGTGTAACATCTTGGCACTGTGGAAAAAATCAATACTTCCTTTTTAAAGTGCTTGACTCTGAATTGAGCTTGTTTATCTGTGTGTGAACGTGCACACCCCTCACTCTTAAGGCCAACACATTCAGCAATAATCCAATGTGACAAATGAATATACTGTCTTGACAAAATACAATTTATGGAAAATGTATTGCCCATGTGGATATTCAGAATTTCTGAATGTAAATGTGTATTGAATTTAGCCCTTTGTGCTAGTTAGGAGTCGCACCAGTAGTGTATTTTCAAAGTCAAATATGTGGCACATTTGTTTCCCATCTGTGCCTAGTGTGCAGTCTGGTTTCAGAGGTAGGTTGAACAACTCTCCTCTTCAAAAGCGAGCCATAAAACCCTGTGAATGTTCATCGGATGCACTTCAGACTCCACATTGTAATTAGGTCCCATCACATTCCTGTTTGTCCAGTCCTGCAGAGGAGATGTAGGGGAGAACCACAGTCATTGTTGTACTTTACCTTTGGGGGGCTCATAAACTGCATGTTGAATTGTGTTTACGTTGTGTTTGGGCTATTGATCTTTTCTATTCTGTACTTATGTATTTACACAGATGTTTGTGTGTGTTTGCTTTTCTTTTCACACTCTTCTCAGCAAGTTTCTTTTGGTCTCAGTTGGATGTGAAAGGAAATCCCTTGTCTGCGAGGCTTCCAGTGCAGGCGTGGACGTGTGTGAAGCCTCCATAATGCCATAGTAGATTATGGAATTGAAGCAACTGTGAGCAAAACAAAACACCCAAACTCAGAAGAGGTGGAAGGACTCATGAGAAAATATCATAACATAACTGACCAGCTCCTTGTCAATTAGTCATGCAAAGAGATTTTAACAAAGCAGAGTAGATTTTGTTTTTGTGTGAATAACAAGTCATTTTCTCCCAGAGCGGCGGCACGGTGGCTGAGTGGCAACACTCAGGCCTCACAGCAAGAAGGTTGCGAGTTCGATCCCCGGGTCGCCCGGGCCTTTCTGTGTGGAGTTTGCATGTTCCTCCCCGTGTCTGGATGGGTTTCCTCCGGGTACTCCGGTTTCCCCCATCAACCCAAAACATGCCCGCACCCCTATGAACTAACATCAAGGACCATGTTGTCCACCCTCCTGTGGGCTCACCACCTGCAGAGGGGTTCATAGGGGGGGTCAGGTGCTATGAGTATTGGGCAGCAAGCTGCCCCCGCGACCCAGCCGGATTAAGCGGGAGAAGATGGATGGATGGATGGATGGATTTCTCCCAGAGCACTGAATTAGCGGATAAAATTTGACAAGAAGTTCTATTAATTAGTTGGCTTCATAACATTATCTTAACCAGCCAAATTCTGACAGAGGCAACATTTAATTGACAATATTAAACCACTCAAGAAAGCCTTTTTTCTTATCACAGTAGTATGCAGTGGTCTGAACAGGGTTTGAAATGTAGGCCTTTGGGTCTCACCATGAGCCACTGGGTTCATAGTGATATTGGACTTGTTGTGTTTTGTGCCCTCTATGGAAAAGGCTGTAGCAGACCATACATCATTTTAGTGCTCATCTTACCTGTGATCCCATTCATCTAGAACTGTGTAATTCCAAAACAATAGTTGCAGACCTTGTTGTTTCATTGCATTTCATCATGAATTGCAGCGTTACCTCAACAACCTGTCTTCTCCTCCGTCTGTAGCAAATTCATGCAAACCATTAGAAGTGCACAGGCTCGCTCCAGCTCCCTCTGCCTCGCTGCTCTCATAGCTGGCATTTCTCAGATAAGACCCAACCAGAAAAAGTGATTTACAAGCCTCCTCTCCTCCCCTCTGTACACTTGTGCGCGTATGTGTGTGTTCCCCCTTGATTTAAAAGACTTGCAGTGTAATAAAGCATCATGAAATACTCTTCTAGCAAAAACACATCAACCTGAAAATCACATCATGGTGTACAGAGGTGGCTTTCCGTCTGGCTGCGACTGTCAAGACAAGGTGTGTGTTTACTGAATGTCCTAGGTTTCAGTTTGCACGTCTTGCACCTAAATCTCCCTCCTCCTGTTTTGCCAGGGCCTGTAATGTTCTCCATCATGTGTTTGAGTGTATTTTGAATTCTGTTTGGTGTCTAATTCACTCCCATTTCTTTACACTCCAGTACTTCTCTTTGGCCTTGTGCTCTTAACCGTCATCTGATACCAGCATCAATATTACAGAGCAGGAGATACCAAGAATGCTCAGTAACTCCCTAACTTATTGGATTTACACAATTGAGGACTAAAGGGAGTAATAATGATTACTCATGTTTTAAGGGGAATCCACCACCAAAATATAGCATATTTGGGCACACCTAACAGTAGTGATGTCACACTCATGTCATATTACTCTGCTATATATCTTATTATAAGAGTGAAGTAAACTGCACAATAAATGTTTTTTTTTTTTTTTCTGTCAAAAGATTTATCATCCCTTTTGAGTGTTGCAAATATATTTTAGCTGCCTTGCCCCACTGCCGCAACATAATGGTTAGGGGAAATCTTGAATAACTGTCAACATTCTCATACTCTCTATTCTCATGCATCTCTTACAAGTAATTTTTTCGACTGAAAATAGACTCTCCTATTTACCTGACAAATGAGTCAGATTTCGGTGATGTTGGGGCTAATGAGATAAACTTGGAAACGCGAAGAGACTTGGCTTGAGTAGATTAAGTCTCAAGGACATCCTGTGCCGTGATACACAAAGTTTTATTTACTGCTGGGTAGATGTGGGATCGATTGGCAGATGGCTGGATGAATGCATAATATCCTGTTGATTAAAGCACTCAGTCAAAAATCCCACTTTCTTACTTTAAATAGTTGGTTTTGTTTGCAAAGGGAAATGTCCTCTATGGAACTGAGATAATGAGAAAAGTGGACAGGGCTGCAGAATTGAGTGAATAAATGGCAAATGCACTGAAATGAATTCCAATGAACTAACTAGAGAAGGCAGTCTAACTAGAGAAGGCAGTCATATCCTGGACTCACAGAACCTCCTTTTTCGGGTGTATTTGGCATTGGAGCTGCAAAAATAAGCAATTGGGTTATAATTGACTGAGAACTACAGAAAGCTCTTAACTCTAGATTGAACAATTCTACATCTTAATCCAAGATTACACCAATTTCTGAAATATTGCTATTGTTACCTTAAGAAGATGGATAGTGTAAAATGCATGTACATTTCCATCCATAAATCTTCTCCTGCTTAATCCAGCTGGGTCGCGGGGGCATCTTGCTGCCCGATCCTCATAGCACCTGACCCCCCCTATGAACCCCTCTGCAGGTGGTGAGCCCACAGGAGGGTGGACGATCGAACCCGCAACCTTCTTGCTGTGAGGCATGAGTGTTGCCACTCAGCCACCGTGCCACCACATGTACATTTTTCAATTAATTAAGCAGACTTTGAGGACCTGCTCTTATAATCTGTGACTTAAAAACAGCTGCTCGTGCCAGACTGGAGAGGCTGTTAAGAAACAAGAGTAGGTGGTAATACTTAAGACTGAGTTGCTACTAAAGTCTGATAAGGCTGACTCATAAAATGGCTCCATTGAGGGTAATTAGTGTGTGTTCCATATTTTAAGCCCCTCGGAAGTCTGCTGTTGCCCTGAATGTGTGGGTGTTGCCCATTTCAAAGTTGACATGTTCACTGGTCTCTTTTCTTCAATGATTAATGTTGTTCTCAGTGATTTGAACCTCCGGGCAACGTGTTTAAAAATGTGCATGTTTTAACGGACTGTGGCCATATCAAAAACTGTTGCCATGGAGAGGGGTTATGAAATCTGCATTTTACCTCAAGTCATTTTCACTGAGCTGTTTCACCTGACATCATTATAAGAATTAGCAGTTCTTTTGTGTAATCTATTCTAGATTTTGTGTGCAATGGCTGCATTGTATTCAAATGTATACTAAAACTGTCTGTTTTCTGTTTTGTAGGAGCAAAGTGCAAGGGCATTCGTCTGGCCCTGAGCAGGTAAGATTGTTTTGATCATCTTGATAAGAAATCTGTTTTAAAATGTATGTCCCATCTGGTAGTTACAAGGGCAGGAACTACTACTTAAGTAGTACAAGTTAGTGATTTGCAGAAATATTAATACTTGTAAACAAATGTTTTTCCATTTTGGAATTTTGTGAAAAGTGTATTACATATTACTGTCACAACAACAATTTACAATTACAAAACCACAAAACAAGTTTTACATGTTGCAATTTCTTTTAATTGTGCCTCCAAATGACTTGTTAGGACTTTCATATCATGTTCTATTTTTGGGCTGTTATAATTATGACCACTTGAGGTGCAACAATATTTATCCACTCAACGACTTTGGTAGATTTGTGCAGCGTAATGAACAATCATACCTCATGGGGCGGTTAACATGGTGGATTTAATGGTAAATTCCAGCACTAATGTGACGCTATGTGCCTTGTTTTCTATGTGTAATGTCATATAAACGTCTCATAAAACTCCTGTTATTAAACCAGAGCTGCTGTGTCGACATATAGTGGGGTTTTGGGGTAATTAAGTTGTTTGCTAAAACACAAAAACATGGCTTCAGTCTCCAGTGTGAGGTAGGTGGAGCACATGATAAAGGAATATCATGCTGTTATAAAAAAGACTGGTTTTCATTTCAAAACCTTGATCTTAAGCTGTCCATAATTTATCCTTACTGGCATACCTAAGATACACAAATGTTGTTAAAATCATGTTTATTTTATGTCCATCTGGTTCTGGTGTATATAGTCGACTCTCACATTAAAATGTCATTCAGACTCTTTTACCTGTGTACGTGTGTACGTAACCTGCGTTGTTGTTTTGGAGATGCATCACCCAAATCATCTGTTTCAGTTGTTAGTATTGTTAATGCCTAAATTCTTCATGCAACAGATTTCAAGGACAGAATGTTGAATTTATGTCTGTCACCAATTTTGATTTAGCTAAAAGAAAGAGGAAAGGAAGAGTTCCCCATCTGCGATTACAGCATCAGCAACATTATGTGTGCAAAGGTTATTCTAGGTTAATCCTTCAGTGGATTAAATGAAACTGTTGTTTGGGAAGCATAAAACATAATGTTCACATAAAGATTGGCCACCACAAAGTCATTTTGGAGTATGCTTGTGCCATAAGGGAAGGAAAGAAAACTCTCCATGGAATACCTGGTCATTTAGTGTATTCAAATGACCTCTTACGTTGGGTACAGCATTGCTGAACCTGCAGTAATTATGCAATATAGGTTTCTCTTCTAGCCAAGCAGTGTTTTATTATTGTTTATAATACAGGTATATATTGCAGAGATATGTGGTGTTTATTTCACTTAAACTATACACATGGTTTTACAATACAATGTTCTTTTACACATTACTGAGTTACATTCATTGCAACATCCTTTCACCCACCACTGTCCTTTTGGGTATGGTTCTCCGTAGACAGACAGGAAAGCAGTAGTTTGTTTTGCAGGCTTGTGTTGTACCGGCGGTGTTTGTGTCTCAGTGGGAAAGCTGCAGCTGTGAAGGCAGGCTAAACTCTGTCATACAAATCCTCTCGCACACTTAAAAACCAGAGCAGAGACGACAGGCAATGTCAGTATTACTGTCTCTGTAATGTTTCTGCCTTTCTCCTCTGGATTCTGCCTTTAAGTCTGATGTAAACAAGGCACATTCAAGCTCTGTTGCAGAAGTAATATTGGGACTTTTATTTAGCATTTCTTATGTACTCACTATTTCTGATACTTGTCAAACTACAGACCCAGACAAGATCTTAATTATATCCGAAATGGCTTTTATTTTATTACTAGGTTTAACGTGGCCAAAGGAGAGTCATGGTAGAAGACAATATCCGGACAGTAGACTTTAAAATCTTCCAGTGTTTAACAGATTTGTGCATATAGATGGTATAAAGTCTTGTGGTGTTAGAAAACATACCATTAAATAAGTCGTGATTAGTTTACAGCCTACGGACACAGAAGTTCCTCAAAGATGGATACTTTGTAGTTGTCAATCACTGGGAATTTTCCTCTTTATTAAAGTATGAAAATTGAAAACTAAACAATACAAGAAGTGGACATTATAAGGTTGAATAAAATTGAATGGTAACTGCATTAAATAACTGTAAGAATATAATTGGGATATCACTGATCATATCAAGTGGGTTTGCAGTTGTTCAATCAAAATCTAAAACTTCAGATCTCCAGTAAATTTGCTGTTGCACTAGTTCAACTGGAAAATGGTTATCTCCCACTCTTATCACACTCCTTGTATTATAGCGTACATTGAGATGGGTTCAGCGTGAAGCGAGAGCATCAGTTTGTATTGAGGACGCTTGAATGCAGTACTGATGAAAGCTTGTGCTGATAATAGCTTTTTCATTATATCCTTAGCCAGGCTTGGCATTTCATTTTCTGTTGCAAGAGGAACAGTGAAGTTGAGAATTTTTCCCCTGTGAAGCTCAGGCTTGTACTCTGTGTTCGACCAAAGTATGATTGTGCCACTGAAATATTGTCATTGCTTTCTGCTGGATTAGACAAGACACAACATTGCTATGTGGTTGGGTGTATTTACCCTAGAAAATTAGGCTTGATTCTTTTCATTACTATGGCTGCGTTGTACTTTTTAAGAGAATGTTTTAAAAAGGTGGTCAAGAATTGTAATGACTTCTATTTTTTGTTTGTTCCAAGAGTAAACTCCTCAATCTCCAAGTGTGAAGTGAATTGTATTTGTTTGGAAAATGTTTCTTCTGCATCTGCAGTTATTTGATCTCGGATCTGACAAAATGCCCCACTGTGGCATCACCTTGGTATAAATGATACATCTTGTTTTGTTGCTACAGGCTTCTATTTTACAAACCACAGAAAGTCCTCTTGATCATCCTTATCAGGGCTGTGAGGAGCCATGGAGGCTGGGGGTGGGGGTTTACACACATCTGGATTCGCTCAACATGACTGACATTCCTTGGGGGAACTGGAAGTCAGAGAGGGCAAACACAAAATGGTAATGAACTAGTCTTTAATGCCAGTGTCAGTCACCCATACACTGTCCCAGTGGGCAGCTGTGCACATCACAAGCGTGAGGTGTTTACCATGTAAACAAAATCCCATGACTCGATCTGCTGTAGACGTTGATTGTGGGAATGAAACTGTAACCAGGGCTTTCGTGTAAGTGCAGGACTGCCCTTAGTGTCCATTACGAAGTCAGATGTTTTAGTGACTTCAGACTATAAAAATGCTCTACATATTGGTGTCATTTTTCAGGAAACGGCTTTGGAAATCTACTCTTACTTGTATAAGCAGTAGTTTTAGTTGCACTTAAAGCAAATAGCTTTTTAAACAGAATCTTATGTGTACAGTTGAACGAAGCTATTTTTTTCTGAATAGAGACATGTACCATATAGCTTGCATGCTTTTAAGAGCAACATTATCTGTTAAAGCAAAGGAGAATAGTAACTTTTATTTATACATTCTTGTCTTTTGAGGCAAAGTTTGGAGTACCAGGCTTCATGCCAGTCAGTTTTATTTCCATCTTTTGTTTTTCATCTATTCCAACCTCGACTTGGCTTGTGTGGTTTCCTCTTGATTACTCAGTATCTGTGGCCTTGACATGTGTATACTGATTTATTGATCTTAACTTCAGCAGTAAACAAAAAACACTGTTGGACCTTTTACCTCTTCATTACACATACAGTGATTTTATGCAAATGCCCTCACATCAACACTTTCTTCTTCCTTGACCTTAATGGAAGGACTAATTTAGTACTCGAAATAACTTTGGTACGTGCATCAGATATATCAAACATTCAATAGTGTACAAATATGTACACTATTCAGAAGAGGAAGTGTTAGGCAAGTGATATAGACCATTTGAAAAAAGGCTACTTATAACCTTTATTCATTTCAGTTCACAATGTGATGGTACAATATAGAACTACACAGCAAATAATCAATATTAAAATTGTATTAAAAATTGTGGCCTATTGTAATGATGTATCAGGAACCACTTTTAAATATTTGCTTGTTTTGTTGCAACACAATGGTAAAGGAGCGCACAGAGCGGTTTTTATTGAAGTACTGATGATGTTATGAGTATCTTAAGTGCATCTTTTGAACCATGTACGGTTCACTATGTTGTATAACAGTGTGAGTTCATTCACTTCCCTTGAACTCTGCTTGGCCACAGACACTGTTCAGAGTGAAGAGGCCTGCGTGTCTTTGACCACATAAACAAAGCACTGGATGTCTGTCGCATCTTCTGGTCCTCATCTTGTGACACTGGATTCAAAAGTGACTGATAAGATGAGGATGGTGTGATGTTGAAGAATGAATGAAAAGGTGTTTGTGAAATGGGTCAAAAGGTGTGTGTATGTGTCTGTGTGCGTGCACTTTTGTCGTTCTGCAGCTGAGGCGTTGCTGTGTGGGAATTGATTGGGGTGTCTCAGTGTTGACTGTGCATAACTTTATTCCACTGGGAGAACAAAGTAATGGTGCCTCTGTGTACTGCCCTAATTGCTTAAAATCCTATACAAATAAACCCCCACTGACAGTACACACATCTGCACACATGTGAGCACTCAGCTGTCAAACATTCAGATATGGTTTGATAAGAATAGAATTAAAAACAGTAGCTAGGGATTGATTCCACACAGTCTTCTGGGAAATGTAAATATAGGTTATTTATTTATTTTTATTTGACCAGGGCAGTGTACATTAATGAACAATTCTGTAAATGCACCAGATTTGGCCACAAGGCTCATTTTCATCCATAGTCCCTGAACAGATGGTCACTCTAGAAAAAGACAGGCAAACTGTATATACAAAACTGTTCACAATATTTACATACATTTCAAAAACTAAAATCAATTCAAGTTAACATTTCTTGAATTAATGTGTATAAAATCCCTCAGTCGTCCAGTTAGAATCCATGGCAAAAGGAGAAATTCAATTTCTCAACTGGACAAAAGTTTATTTAGTCGAATACGTATCGCAGCTTGGATGAGCTGCACTGCTACTTGAATTAAGAAAGTTTTATCATGATTTGAGTGAATTTTACTTGATGAGTACGATTATCTACCAGTGCAACAAGATGTGAAAAACAATAACTCTTTGCGCTTAAAATAAGATACAACATTTTGCTTGAATTAAGTAAAATACATTTATTCCATTGGTAGATAATTTTACTTGCCAAGTTGAATACACTCAAATGAAGTAAAATGTCTTTAATTTAAGTCATTTTAATTTACCTAGATATTGCTTTTTGTAGTGAACACAGCCATTAAAACCCATGCAAGAGACAGACATGCTAACAAACATTCAGAACAAACAGCCTAGACATGGAACAAGACAGACCACGAAGAGCTCATAGACAGCATAAACTGTGTTGAGATTAAATTGACAAAAAATATATATATTAGTGCTTTCTTTCAGTCATTTTAACTGAAGGGTTCTTTTGCACTTCCCACATACTGCATTGCTTTATCCCTGCCCCCACATATTTGAAGCCCCCGTGGAGGGATAACTGCGGAGTGTTCAATCCAGTGGAAATGTGCCTTTATATAACCAATTAACAGGCCTGCACATTAATTCTAATCTGGGCAGATAATTCATTTTCCCAAAGGACCCCATGAGAGCCTGCATTGGAGTTATTGTTTTTATCAATACGAAAGGCAGTAAATTTAGCATCTTTTAAGTATTATCAGGCAAATCAAAGAGAGAGCCATTTCATTTATCCTCATATTTGTCTTGACGTGACTGAAATGCAGTGTGTACATCATCAGTGGTTTCCTAAAAAAAAGTAAAACCTGTTCCGAGTCTCATTTACAGTCAATCACTATTGAGACGCGTCACCATTGCTTCTGTTTTCTTGCCTTTGTCATTTTTTGTTTTTAATTTGAATTTCTACATGAAATAAAATTACTTTGAGTCACCCAGGAATAATAATAACATTAAGAGTTAAATCCAAATTCATACCATAATAAATAAATCTAGACACTGTCTGATGCCATCTGCAATGTAATGTCTCTCTTAACCTGTGATTCACACATGTAATTGTTTATCTGACTTCCTTATAAAACTCATATCTGGGACAAAGTCTAATAATGGGCAACAGCACACTCTCTGAATTGACATTTACAATGATTATGTCTGTCACACACGTCGCTGGTTAAAGCTACACCCACAGAGTGTTGAATGGACTCGTGTGTTCATACAGTGAATGACCCTGTCAGTCTTTGCCATTGTCTAACTGTCTGCAGTCTTGGCACATGACCATTGTGAGTGTACAGAGGTCAGACAGGGAGCAGAGGGCGTCACTGGCGGCAATCTGGACCTGCTGTATGTGTCTCATCTGTGGAAACAATGCCAGTCCTGAACATATACTGTAGATTAGGCTAAAATTACTGGATGGATTTATTGTTCAATAAATGACAGACTGATCGATGATTTTTAGGGGCCAGTACTTATTGTGTGTACATTTTTTCTTTGTACTAGTACTGTTCTTTGTCTATTTCTTCTGTTCTTCTGTTCTAGGATATGATTTGAGCTGTTGAATATACAAACTATCTTTTTAAGTAATTTTGCGTTTTATTTATTGCAGCTCATACTTTCATTGCAGTTTATTGCAGTCAACTATGTGTATCAAATTAATGTTCCTTCTTGCATTTATAAAACTCTCTTTTGCCCTTTGAATTTGTTGTAATTGCCTCAACTTCAGTTGCACATTGACGTTTGTTTGGGTTTAACTTAATTTTGCTATTGCAATTTGAACGTTGTTTACCCAATTGTTGCATAGTGCATTTTTTTACCATTGGTCAGTTGGTCAAATAAATTTAATTCAGTGTTAAATATAATCCCTTTGTGGCTGTGAAGCTCTTCGTGCCTTTTAGCACCTCGCCACCCAGACCTCTGTGTAAGTACATTGAGGCAGAGATGAGTGAAAATGAAAGTGGTGCAGCATAGGTCAGCACCAGGTGAAGTGAGGAGGATTGCATTGAAAATGTAATAAAACATATGGAATTTTTCTATTTCAGAGTCTGTGAATAAGGTCTTGAGTGAGATGAATAGGAACTGCATAGATGTGAGCTGAAAATCAATAAAGCTTTAGTGTGCACAGTAAATGACATTTAAGAATTGTGCATTCACTGAATTTGACTTGAAGCTTCATGAATGGTTTACAGTTAAAATGGTATGGCTAAATTATTTACCACAGCCTAAACACCAGAGCTATTAATGCAGCATCTGCGAAACTAAAAGTGAAATATTTAATGTTTACAGTCAGTTTGCATGTTGAATGTACTGTATACTGAAACGAGATGCCTTGAGTTACAAACTAAAAAAATATGTAGCATTCCAAAGTGTTTAGGTTTTTACATTTACAAACATTTTTAAAAATCTTAAATCATACCAATCAATCATATGACCTGTGGTACTTTTTTGATTATTTCCCTGTATATTCTTCACTGCTTTGCCTGTAGCTGTCATCCTTTCTGAAGTGTTACTTAGATTTGGAGTATGATCTTCTGTAATCATCAGGCCTGTAGTGTGGTAGTCCCCAAAGCCCTTCATATGAATATTTATTGTCTTGTTTCTTTCCAGTAATATCCTGTGTCAATAGAAGGAAGCATTGTGTCAAGTGATGCTCTGCCATCTGGATGTTTAGATTTTGGATGTTGCGTTTCAGGACATATGGGGCGGGCACATTCACAGAGTGCCGTGTGCCGCTCTGGAGCATATGGTTCTTGGAGATAGAGTGGAGACAGACTGGCCTTTTCTGTTGGATTGCACTGTGGGCCTCAACACTGTTAGAAGTGATGCCAAAAAACTCCACACAGACGCATACACAGTCTCAGTTCACTGACTGTGCGTGTTTCTGTACAACCTTAAATAGTGGATTTTTGAGTGTGGTAATAGTGTGTGAACAATGCTAAATACAGTTACCATTACTTAATTAAAAGATCCTAAATTAGAGTTCCAGCCAAGAAGAACAAGTGCCATGTTGAGAGCACTACTATTAAGATCACGTACATCTTTACATATGGAAATTAATACATGGTTTTACGCAAAGCTCAATTTTTACTTTGATTTGTTGTTGAATAGTGCATTATCAGTTTGAAGTTTGATTATTGGCACTTTATTTATTTACAACATAAAAAACTACTGCAATACATTTCAACTAAAGTTAAATGTCCATCCAATTAGGGGCAGGTGATATCCCAGTCACTTTTTCAATTTCATCAAAATATGTATACTAGAGAGATTTGTGCCCTCTTTTCGGGTTATCTATTGTCTGCTTCTTTTGAGAGTTTGTACTTCACATTCATTAAATCCCTTTGTCAATCAGTGTGACAAACACTGACCAAAAGGAGGACAAGGTGGAAAAAAGTGCGACTTATCACAAGAATCATCAGATCAGTTTGATTTTTATAATCACATTGTACCAAGCCTTCCTCCAGTCACAGCAAACTATGTAACCTTAAGTGCTTTTCCCTGGGACAGATTCCTTTATCTGTCACGTTAACACCATATTGAATATAATGTGCAATATTGAAGCAGATTAATCAAATAAAATATTAGATGAAATGATTAGATTAAACTTTTGAATCTACTGGCTTCTCCACAGTTGACCTCGGAGACTTATTTTGTGCTGATTCTGACTCTGTGGACCCATCTGCAGCACATCTCACATACACCCCTGTTTTTCACCTGCAGTTGGACTGCAGCCCTGGGGTCACTCATTTATCCTGTCACTCTGCAGAAAGCTGGGTCGAGCGGAGGGAGATCAGGTGACCACTGACCCCTACTACAGGTGCTGTTCCTCTTTGTCTCTAAAAATCCTCATTAGGAGATTGCATATCTTTGTTCAAACTGTAGCTATATAAACGTGGAATAAGCACACTTCAGTATCTTTTGAGCTGTCATGATTTCATATAGGTCTGAATAATAATTTTAGCTCTTGTTGCATCATGTCCCTTAGTAAAATTCTTTCACTCTTCAGTTTTCATTTTGGTTTCAAATGCCACAGGCTGTTTGTTTTGGCAGTCTCTGTGTGTGCGCTCCTCTATTCATAATTGTGTGTGGAACAGTGGGGGTGGTTAGGGGGTTAATTAAGGGCTTCAGGGTGTTTCTTGTGAAATAAATTCTCATTGGACTCAACACAGGGGCCACAGGCCCCTTATTCACTTCTCAAATATCAGCCAATTACTGACTATGCGGCTGTGTCTCTATCTCTATCGAAACTCGTAATGTTTTTGGTGAAAGAGTCCAGGGGCTGACATAGGAATGTACAAATGGCTAAAACTTTAGAGGGAGGTTTCTTGTGTTCTTTTGCACATTACTTAAAAGACGAACAGAGCATCTATATGTAGCCATAGTGTTGTTTATGAAATTAACAGAACATTTGAGATATTTTATTTAAGATTTATTTTCCAAACAAAATTTGCAACTTGTTGGCACTGAAAATAATAAAGTATGTAGTGTACACAGTGATGTGGCAGGGAACAAGAGAGGCTGCCTTTTCTGTAGCATCACGATAGGATTTGAGTTGTACATTCTTGCTGCTCGGGATCATAAAATAACTGGAAATGGTTCATTCTGTTCTTGTTATATTCTCTGGCAATTTTGTAGATTTTTTAATATTCAATTTAAACCTTTTACATCTAAATGGTTTTCACCATGAGACCACTCCAATTTCAGAAAGTGTGGCAGTAAAATGTTTTGGCCTGGTATTAATCTTTGAGCTGCTTATGTCCAAAAATGGGCTGGAGACCGGAGATGAGTGTTCAGGGATGAGACTCTGTAGTCTGAGCGCAGATTTGAATGGTCATCCAATCTGAAGGAGCTCTCTATATGATGGGCTTCTGTTCTGTCGTCTGCTGCCAACTTCTATTAGGCCAAGTCATTCTGCTGTTTGTTTTCCCCCATGCTCCACTCTGTCCCCATCCATCACTGTACTTATTTTATGTCTATGTCTCCATGCGTTATATTGTATTGCATTATATTATATTTTGGTACAGAATTCTCATTAACTCAACTGGCATGTCTCCAAAAACTTTTATTATCAAATACAAGAGGCTTTGTGAGAGAGCTCACACTACATACACACAATATTGGTTGTGTTTTATCAGCATTATCTTTGTGCTTCTTCAATTAGCCGAACCCCAAGTTCACTCAAAGACGCAAACCATTTGTCCTGAACTTTTAAGAACTTGGATACTGGCCACGCACACTCATTTAAGATCATAAGATCATTTTCACTTTTTTGTATGAATTGTAGAATTGATATCTTTTAATTGGTTATTTTTAACAGATCATATTTTGATTATTTAATGTTTTGTGTTTGTTGTTGCTTGTCCCTCTGTCAGGACTTTCTACAGTAGTCCAAGGCCAGCAGATGGGGGAGGCGTCATGACCTGGACTGTGATGGCTTGGGAGGGGAATGAGAGGGGGCCCCTGGGGTATTAAGGACCCTGTAAAACAAAACAAACAGTTATTAGTTTACAACTAGTTCACAACAAGACCATAAGGGCACTTTTTATGTAGATCAGATTCAGGTGTTTTATCTGGAAATTGTTTCTTGGGTTTGCTCCTATCGGGTTATTAAAATTAAAAAAGCTCATATTTCTGTTGGGTGCAGGTTCCACTCTTTCGAGCCCTTAACATTTCTGTGCTTGCTAACTTGCTAATGGCTAATACAGTTAATTACTTCAACAAGTACATGTATTAATAGCCTTAAGAGAAATCACAGACTGTAATGCTGGTCTGAACTTTTGACTGAAGATCCCTTGACTGCACATTGGCAACAGCAGATGGTGAAACATTTTAGCCATCACCACAACTATGTCTCTCCAAAACAATAAGTTATATGGAAATGAAGCACATATTTCATGCCTCTGTCAGTTTGTCTCACTCACGTCTCAAACTCAGACCTGTTTTATATGTTTCAGTGTTGTATTTGGGCTCAGTCCCAGAGCTGAATCACTGTGAAATTGGATGTGTGTGGCTTTGACATAACCTACTTTCAACACAGACTGTAGACCTGCCATAACTCAGCATGGGTCCATCTTTTTTCATTTAAATCTCCTTAATCGCTGCATATGCATAGCAACAGTACATCACATTGGAGGTGTGCACACTAAAAAAAAGTAGTGGAAAAGATCAAGTTTGAACACCAATAGAAGGTCTATGATTAATAGGGAACATTTTAAACCATCTAAGCAAAATAACTATTTAAAGGTTTACAAAAGGACGCAAGTGGAAAGAAATGAAAAGATATTGGGAGGAGAGCAATTTAACGGAGTAAAACCAGGAAACTTTTATCATCTGCCAGCCCGTGCTGTGCTATGTGTTTATGGGTTATATGATGGAGTTCTTTGTGGGATTTGTGCCAGTGTTTGAAAGACATGGTTGAATGGAAGCTCATGTTTCTCTATGATTTTCAGCTGTGTGTGAACCAACTGACTGTACATCCAAAACGAAGACCTTTTGGGAGCTGGTTTGATCTAGAGCCAGCTCTTGGTCAGACAGTGGGGAACAACATCCACAAGAAAGTGCTCTCATAATTTTGTCTTTGTAGGAAGATTTGGTTTAAGCAGTACCGTTTTTTTCTTATAAACTTAGACAAAACAGACACACTTCAATGACTATATTCACAAGACCAGTAAAATCAGATAACCTAATTATTAGATCTGGCCAAAGAAATCTTCATATCAGTAGATGTTTAAAAGATGTTGTATTTGGAAGACAAAATACATTGTATTATTAAAATAACTTCTTCAATCTTTAACATTTTCTTTAATTTTGGTCTATACCCTCATTTGTTTTCAATTTTTTTTCTTTTCAAAATCTGCACAGGATGAAAAGAAATCACATTACTAAAATCAGCGGCAACTGACATTTGTAACTTGACATTTCAATAATCTGATCTGAACTCCAGAAATGAGATAACCAGATTTTTGGTGTGCATGTGAAGGTAGTAATTGTCTAAAAATACTTAATACTAAACTTTAGACAAACTCTAGGCCTGTTTCTATCCTCTATCCTGTTCTTTATTGTTTTTCATTGGGCCCTGACCAGTGTTGATCCTATGGTCTTTGGTGTTGATTTTTGAATGTCACTGAATGCATTCATTGTCAGCAGCACAGCAGTTCTTTGTGGCTGCTCCATGTGAGCTGGCATTTTGTGCGTCTAATTGGCTTTTTGATCACCACAAAACAGGGAATACCTGTGGCTCAAAACTGTTAAGGTTAGAAACACTGTTATGAGAAGTGAAGAGGTGCATGATGGGAAAGTACTCTGTGCTCTGTTACATTTGGGCTTTTATGGTCAACAATAGAGACCCCAGCAGTGTCTAATGACTTCTACAGACTTCCCCACGTTTTTATGTCATTCTTCTTTTCAAGGGTACAGCGCTGAATCGTAGATAGTGTGCAAGTTTACAGTTAATGGTTTTTGCAGACGAGACATGCCCTCGAGTGCAGAGTAACAGAGTAAATGATCTGTGTCCTCTTCCTGCTGTCATATGGCATTAACATGTTACAAACCTTGTTGCTCATACAGAACAACACATTTTTGTCTGGGCCCAAAATAGCACATATTTTTGAAATACTTTTGAAATCCTATACTCCAATTAGCCATTTTTAGAACAATTTTTAGGAACTTCAACCCAGAAAATATTGACCAGTTATACCTTTATACGAAAGCGAAGTCAAGAGTTTATTTTTGATAGCATGTTGACGTAGTCTTGAGGAAAGTAACCATATCAGAGTATTAATATCTGGGGATGTTGATATCAGTAATTGGTATTGATACTGAAAAGGATGGTGCTTTTCTTGTAGCTCAAACCTGTTTTTAGGGCGTGAGCGTGCGATGCATGTGCTGACCTTGAAATAAAAAAAGAAACTACTCTAGGAAAAAGAACAGTATATAGCTATATTGTTATGTCTGTGAGAATGCAGTTTGCTGTCTTGACAGTGGAGTAGACTTCGCTCCCTGACTAATAACCTACAGTCTTTCCCATGTGAGGTGATATGTTAAACTCAATGATCACTGTCCAGATGCACTTGTTTTGTCCAAAAATAGCTAAAGAAATGCATGAATTATTTTCTTGACTGTGTACACTCTGTTACTCTCACACTGTGGGATTGCCGCTGCTCTGTTTCTGGTCAGTAGGGAGTTGCAGCTAGCCTCACTGAAGAAGAGCAGTATTCATTTATTTATTTATTGTATTTACCAGCAGTTCTGTCAGAATAAGTGCAGTAGGATGTCAGACTACAGAGTGGCTACCAGCACTTACCCACACCTCTATGTAATGAACACTCAGCAAATCAAATGGCTTAAAAGCATCAGAATAATTACAAAGACATGCTTTTAGACTCCCGGGATGTGTGTGTGTGTGACAAATGAAGAGGAAGGGTGAATGCCACTAGTGTGTGTTTTTTTAAATTCTGATTTCTTCTGAAGCATCTGGGGGGATTTAATGGGAGAATGAAATTATGCTTACACAGATTATCTCCCTTAGAGCTAGATTTTTGTGTGTGCCTTTGCATTTGAGCAGAAGTTCAAGACTGTACTTCATCCCCTGTTCAGCTATTCGAACACTTTTCATTCTCCCAAAGCTGCTGGAAGGATTTTGTGTGATAAGGGAACTACTTTCTAAAGATTGTCTCCTCTGCTCCTCGCCCACATATTTGCTACAGGCTGCATTTTTAATCTTCAGAATCATTTTGATCTCTTGAATCATTCACTGTCATCGTTTTGAATGGAACAGTTTTAGCACTGCTCCCGCCAATGCCTTCTCTGTGGTGGTTGCCTTTGAAATCCATTTGAATGTCCCCTGGCTTTGTAAAATGACAAGAGAAAGGTTACGTTAGATTTCCTCCCTGTCCATCTTTTGGTGAACAGACATAGTTGGGTTGGGCTTGTTTGTTGAAGCTTGTTTTTCTATGATCAGGGGATTTTTGGTGTGTCATTTAAAAAAAAGAAAAAAAAATCCTCCTTTAATTCACCGTATTTGTGAGATTTACAGAAAGTGTTATGTAAGTACGACATTAATTTGATCCATCTTCTTAAAAAGGCGCATAAACCAACGCTGCCAAATATAATGACAGATTAAGTCCTTAGTAAGGAAACAGCAAATGTGTAAATATATGCAGGTCAAATACAAATCAAACTCTTTTCTATGCTTTTACTCAGTTAGATCCTTTTTAATATAATGCTGCAGACGGAATTATTTTGTATTATGTGATAGAAACACACCCTCCACCTCCCTCATTAATAAATCTGAAAACACATTACAACATGCGTGTAATGTTGTTTAGTGTTGCTGTGTTCAGTTGCTGGGTTTATCTTTTTTCACTGAGGGGCACATGTTTTATGTATGTATGGTAGTTGGTGGTTTTGAAATCCCAGTTTGTGCCCCAGAGCTGGAGGTGACTGTTCATCCATGTAGAAAACGTGCCAACATGCTCTGAACACAGACGGCGAGCTGAAAATGTGATGTAAATAGTTTCTGCTGCCTCCAATGATTTTGCCCTTAAATCATGCCGTGATTGGATTGTGAAAGGCACTTGCTAACAGGCTATTATCAGTGTGTGTGTGTGTGTGTGTGCGTGTGTATCCTGGAGCCACCTGATAGCTATGCTCTGATGGCTTTTCTGTCTGCTGCCAGTGCCCCCCCCACACTCGCCCTGAAATAAATTGCAGAGTTTAAGTAGGTGGACTTCATTTGAGGGAGACTCTGACAGGATTGGCTGATGTAAACCAACTTGTGCAGTGGTGGTGAAGATGGCTTTTTGTTCTTGCCCTGGCACTCCTGTCGAAAATCGCAGCTCATCAGCGGTTTCATCTCTGTGGGCAGGACCCCCATTAACAGTGAAGCAATCTGACATAAGGGCAGAGAACTGCTTTAAACCTGCTTTGCATTGACAAGTTGTTATCGGGTTCACAGTGCAAGACCCAAACCTTTGCCTCTTCTCCGGGTGCTCAACACTACCTGCGCTTTCAGCCTCCACATCATTTAGTATTGTGTCAATGCCACTCTCCACACGGCTTGCGTAGTGAAGTGAAATGATGGAAAACATCTTCAGATTAATGCTCTAACACAAGCACTTGTTCGGCATTTCTTTTCACTGACAATAATAATATATCTGCACATTAATAAATGCTTTAATTACACACACATAACAATTGGCTCTAAATGATGTATATCAAGTTGAAAAATCTAAGATATTACAAATAATACTGGACTACCAAACGTTTTGAGTTTTATTTTGGGATGAAAATGGGTTAGCTTTGCCATATGACAAAGTAGAGGGGAACAAACTAATTTACCTGCCTTTTTGCCTTTAAGGGTTTGAAAACAGGAAAAACAGGTACCCCAGCTTTAACTGCAGTTATCTTGTTAGATAAGGTACATAATCAAAAATGAACCATAGCTTTCTTCTAATATTTTAATGGTCTGTTTATATTATGGACACTAAAACATTTTATATTGAAGTTAAAGTCTTGTCCACGCACACAATACTGATACTCCTGTCCAACTCCACTGGCCCCTTGGGAACACAACACAGTGGCTGATGGCCAAGAATGAAACACAAGCGGAAATAAACTTGGACTGCACTGTTTCTATGGACATCGAGCACCCTCAGCGTTCACATACTTTGAGCAGCTGGAGTAGTTTATATATTTCTCCAGTTATTTTTCTTCCTTCCTTTCCTCCCTTTAGCTTTTCCTTTGTGATTCTCTTTTTTCTCATTGAGTCGCGGCACTCCCCCCAGACACAGGCCTGGGATCAGGAGGATTACATGGTTTTGTGTTTCAGTGCACAGAAAGACGAGGAGGAAGGGGACCATTGCAGAGGGCATTGGTAAAGGGGCGTGTGGGTGAAGCAGAGTGTGAGGAGGAGGCTGGTCCATGTTTGTCTAGAAGAGAAAGCAGAAACTGCAGACTAAAAAGGAAAAGGCAGGGCCAACTGTAAGGATCCTTGTTCCCTTTTTAGCCCTGGAGAGCTCTTCGGCATTTCACCTATTTTCTGTTGGTGTGTCCCCTACCATTGTGTGCACAGTCTGTTTAGCGGCTCTCGAGTACGTTCTCAAGCTCACCATTCAAACTGCAGATTGGAAATACAACACCAGGCACACCCCTTACTGAGTGAGCTGATATATACACGTAGCACTCCCAGGTGGGTTAACATTCCCCCTTTTCTTCTCCTAAATGTTATTTAGATTGGCTGACTGAATGGCAGGAATCCTGAACCGCCTGTATATGAGGGAATGATGATGGAAAAATGGACTGAACTATTGGTACACAGCACTGAGTGATCAAATCTGGTAAAGGAAAATAAAGGATTAGATTACATTTGTCCTTGCATAGTCAACATTAACATGCACGTAATGCCGTATTCCTCCCTGCCAGCCTAATTTGGTTGTAAGAAAGAGATCCTGGATGTTGCCGATAAATGAACAGTGGGATATGATTATTATGAGATGGGGCCAAAACAAGGGGTATAAGATAAAGGGGTTAGTTTCTTTAGACTTGTGATGAGTCATTTCAAGTGTGTGTTACTGCAGTGATTTGGGAGTTATTGTCTTTTGTGCACAATAATGAAGATGGGAAACAGAACAAAAGATATGCAGATTCATCATTTGTATTTATAGTAAGTCGGATGCCCAATTTTCTGAAATGAGGGCAAACCTCTCAACTGGACCTCAAAAAGTGACTATTTACCAACATGCACCTGTGCGCATGTCTCCCTGCTGAAATATCGCTCGACATATTTACTCTGTTAGTGCCGTCATGTCCTTTCTCTGGTACATTAGACCGATTGGGCTGCGTAGATATAATTTTTTATGACTAATCCACATGATAGATTTACCCTTTCGCTGTCTCGACCAGAGGAGTGTGTGCAGTCCATCTAATCCTGTTTGATTTAGTCTGGCTGCCATGCTGACATTAAAATATGCAAGCCAGAGCTAAAAATATGTCTTAATACTGTGTTCTACATTTTGGTTGCATCCATTTTATTATGCCCATATTGCTGCAACTTTGAACAGCGATTAAGTTGGCACATTAAAAAACATTGCTCTTTGTGACAATTGATTAAATTATTGACCACAAAGAGAGAAGAAATTGGGAGTAAATTAAGGTATAGGCAAGAGGTGGATTTGTGTCTCGGAGGCAGACGCAGACTGCAAAGGCTCACTGTGTTAATTATGTAAATTGCTCATTAGGAACTCTTATGGGGCCTAGAGGAAAATGGGCAAACACAAAGACACACGTGGGTCCGGCTGCACATGTTCAGAGGCACTGGGGCGAAATTAAGGACACGGAAAAGGAAAAGTTTGTCATTGACTTTAGGGGACAAAGATTGAGGCCAAGTCTTCACAAATAAATTACCTGAATGTAATTAGTGTTACTTCACTTAACTCATTGGGGAGAATTATTTCACTTAACTCATTGGGGAGAAATGTAGAGCAATTTTCCATTTTGATTGTTTAGATTTGCTGTAAACTTTGCAAATGTAATGGAACATAGCACATAGTTTGAGATGGTGTTTTAGGTTTGAGTACAAAGTTTACCCACATTTCTTTTTCAGCCACTTGTTTTTAACTATATAGTGGCACTGTGAAAGTTTTCAAGTAGAGGGTTTTCTCTCCTGGTGTCGTTATTGCCAAAAATACTTGTTTGGTTGAGACACCTGTGTGTCTCATTGTTTTATGTGTTCTGTGCAACATGGGCAAAATGAGGCCAAATGTAATCTTTTTTTGTTTTTAAGAGGAAAGCTGCAAAGTTTTAGGATTGTGAGAATAAAATAAGAAGATATGTCAAAAATTAGGCCACAAAGAATCAGAGAATTTTGTGGTGAAGAGCCGGTACAGTGTCTGAGCCATTATAAATTGTACTTTATCTATCAACATCCATACATTAACATTTACTGGACTGCAGTGATGGCTTACTACATGCATGTCAGCATCTTTTTGTCTTTCTGTCATTCTGTCTTCTGGTGCTATGTGGTATTTGTCACTACCTTTTTTCCATCTGCTTCCTGTTTCACAGCAGTCACATGATATCAGTGATAAGAAATGGCAGCCCTATCAGTGCACCAGGCTATGTGTGACTATGGTGTTGCAGACTTCTTAGTCTTGGCAGTCAAAGATAGGTCTACCTAAATCCGCATAGAGCTTTGTCACATTCACGTGGTATTTAGATCTAAAGTTCTGGTCCTGGTGATGGACATATCTGGAAATTTCTGATCCTAGATGTGTCAGACAGCCAGAGCTAAAGATGGAGGAACAGAAAACACTCAATACAACATTTGACAGGCCTGGGGGGTTTAAACTAAGCTGTGCCCTTTTGGACAGTTTTCCTCTACTCTAATCATCTTGTCAACAAGATCAAAACTGTCAATTTTCTCCTTTGAGAGCGCCTAATCGCAGTGCCAGCCAGATGCTAAAATTAATCCCAGCCAAGTCATTTTGAAGATCAATAGACTATGGATCCAAGTGGCATCTCTCTGATAATTGTTTTTGATACAACAAGCCAAATGGGGTACTAGCAAAGTTACTTCAGTAAATTGCATTATGCATGCAAAACAGTTCAATAGTTTGTAATTTAGTAAGTGTTAATTTTTTTTCATGTCTCATTACTGTGCATGCAGCTTAGTATCATTATCTGTTGGTATGATCTCTGAAAAAATATTGTAGTCTTACTTATTTACATACATAGTACTGAAATCTCCTGCAGATTATTCTTTATTGTTGTTTTTAAGTAGATGTGATAAATACATTTACAGATGTTGGTCATCCTCACTTTTTTAAATATTATTACTGGAAGTCAGTAACTCCTCACTTTAGACACATTTGAACTGAAGTCAGCACACACAAAAGCAATAAACTTTTCCAGTGACTGAACACCATCAGTGGCCACTATACTCGTTTGAATCCAAGCACCGCAGATGTCCAATAGGGGCCCTTATTTAATTTACCCTCTACCACCTCTGCACTCCTCACCTTTCCTCACCCTTCATCCTTATCTCTCCTCCTCTTCCTCCCACCTTAGTGTCTGCTCCAGTCTGCTTCACTCCGTTCACTCCTGCTTTAATTTTGGCCGGTCTTTACCTGTCCTTGGCCTTTCTTTACATCTTGCCCTCCTGTCCTATCTCTCTCTCCCCATCAGTGAATCTGTGCGTCTGTGGATCTCATTGCTCTGCGCTTCCCTTCACACAGAGCAGAGAGGCGGATGGAGGGAGACGGGTGGTGGGACAAAGAGGTGATAGATGACTCCGACAGAAAGATAATGAGCAGAAGCATTGCTTAGGATGGCACCCTAGAGAAAGACCGCTAAAATGTCCTTATTCAGTTTGCTTTGGAAAATGCATTCATAAAATAAGGTAGCTCCTGGTTTGATTTGCAGTCAGGTACTGACTTTCAAAATATTATTACTGTTATCAGTTAAAATAAGGTTGAGGATTATAATGCCAGATATATTGTTAATGCAGTTAGTTCATTTTTAACTTTTCGCAAATTCTTCAACAAGAATTTGAGTGCTCTTTAAGAGTTTAATATCCCACAGCTACTAGGTCCGCTAGCTTCAGAATTTTGATTTATAAGAACAAGGATCAAGGACATAGTACTGCATATTACTGTTTGTAAGTGTAGTAAATTCAACACTGTACTATGCTCATGCCATAGAAAGGTAAGAAGTAATCTGTTATGTCAATTTGTTTATCAAGAACTTGCATTACCACAATCTTAGTAATTACATAATGTTAAAATTCTCACCCTCTTTGAGTTAAGTTCACATTATGCACATTTTTAGAAGTTATAGCTAGACTAGTTATAGCTCAACCTTTGACTGAGAGGATTTTAATATGACTTTTCTCTGCCCTGTGAAAAACAAAAATACCTTGAAATTGTTTAAATGTGAAATGTGTGCTTAAAATCTAAATAATATCCTCGGGTTGTAATGATCTGATATTTTGCGTTTAGTTTAAGGTTGGCACCTTTTGTTCTACCTGTTAATATGTTGCTGTAACTGTTTTTGTATGTGACACTTGGTTACGATGCCATCAAGTTTATGTCATGTTCGATTCATCAGTTACTGGTCAGTTTGGAGACAGGCTCGGCTGAGTTGAGACTGCTGCTGTTTTGTTCTTTTGTTTTTGGAGTGGGTTATAGCCTACAGTAGCCCTTGTGTTCAGCAAATAAATAAGAAGTAATTTGGCATATTTTGTTACAGAATGCTGCAATATAATAACTCGATAAATACTGAGTTATGACTTTGAGTTATGAAGAGTTGCTTTGAACATTTTTTCACATTAAAGGTACCTTGAATTATTCCTTTGTGTGAATTCTTATCCTATGCCTATATGATATAATAATGTACTTGGTTGGTACTAATTGTAAGTTCTCATCAGTCTGAAACTTATGAATGTGGAATTTGTAGTTATCAGTGTTTTATATTCTGCCTAGAAAATATAGTTCAAAGTTGTATTGTCTTGGGTTTTAGTGATGTGTATTCTAAAGACAGACTTTTGCCTGAGTTTGATGCTAATGAAATGAAAATGTATGGATTGAATTTGACAAATAGTGATATATCTTCTGACAGATAAGGGAGTGCATTGAGAAAGGAAAGCAAAGAGAATTTTTGGTGAACGTCAACAAACTGATAAGAGGAAATGCCGGCCTGTGCACCACCAAAACATAAGAGGGACAAAAATCTTTTGCTCTGATCAAAAACCTTGAAAGTTTAGCTGTGCAAACGACAAATAGTCATTGAAGTATGTTCTATATCTTGTAGATCATTCCCAAAACAAAATTCTTAGACACAAAAATACCCCTAAGAGCTTCCTTCCTAATAAAATGTGTTGTCTTCTTTTCATTAACTTGCAGAATTTCGTTCATCTGAAGAGAAATGCCTTTCAATGGAGGCTGTGGGCCAAAAAACAAGTGATTAATTTTAGTATTTACACAATTTTCCTCATGAGTCTATTAACAAAACAAATGTAGGAGTTTAAATTGTTGAATTGAGAGTAGCACTCCAAGGACTGTTAATCTGTCTGCTGTTTATTTCTAGGATTAGTTTAAATGTGCTGTAAGAGCCTCATTAACAAACTGAAAATGTAATGTTGCCCTTTCCAACCTCACTTAAGCTTTGACGGTCAGCAGGAAGCAAAGTCTCAGGTATTTTATATAGGAGAAAGACGTGGGGGAAGCAGACTACTGGGCATGCAAGCGTTGCTTTAGAGTTATATAATTTATAGAAAAACATTTTTAAAGCAGACTTTTTGCTGAAAGTTTAAAAGGCTGCAAAAAGTTTATGAAAAATAAAACAATCAACACTTTTTTCCAAATAGAATCTTCATGTTATAAAGTGATATTTACACAATTGTGGTTATTTTTATAGTCCACTCATGTTTTGGGGGGGGGTCTTCAACCTTAACCAAGACAGCAGGCATGTTTAGCACATTTCCAGTGGATTAGCAAAGTATTGTCTGAATATTGTCATAAAAATATCAAGACATTTATATTTGTCTCTTAATAAGTTTATAAATTGATTAAAGAGTAAGCAAAAAGTTATTTCAGAAGGCTTTCATAGGTCATCAAAACAGCCCAGTGGTTCACGTGCATACTCTCTGCAAACTGTGTCGAGAAAAATGTTTTTTAAAAAGCATTCGATTTACTAACACTGCTGAAAAACAAAATGACCAACTTCACAAAACTTTTTTTCTTGACTATCTTTTTTATAATGACCTCTTTTGTTGTTCGGCCCTTCAGTAAACAGCACAGTCATTCTGAGAGAAGAGGCAGTGATTTCCTAGTCGGAAAATAAAAAATGAAAATGGAATCTCCATCGAAACTGTTGAACGATTTCAATATGAGATTTTATGTAACACTCCACATTGAAGATAATAGTCTGATAACAAAGTGCAGTAATGATTTATGAAATCTACTGCAGGGAGCTAATATCCAGCTGTTATCACTTGTAAAGCTGTATAGGGGAGAAATGAAGGAGAAATTTTTTATTAAAAACCCTGTGGCCCTAGTTTCATTCAGATGGAAATCCTCAATAATATATTTTGCCCATTTCTCATTACAGATGACTGACACCACAAGTTTTACATAAACATTTGAATATTATATTGCCATTGCCTTTGCTTTTGCATTTGTAGAATAATTTTTTTCTTTAAATTTTTTCCTCCTAAGCACATGATTATCATAAGTGTATCTGTTCTTCTGAAAAGACACAAAAAAAGATTAAATATCAGAAAACTTACTGAATCATTTTCCTAGTTCATTTCATCAGGTTGGAAAATATGTGGCATTTTAAATCAAGTGAGTTTTGTAAGGATACCTTTACGGAACTCAAAATACTGTCTGTGGTTTTATGAAGAGAAAATAGTGGTGAGTTATTTGTACATTTGGTTTGTGTTGTAGTTAACTCGCTGTATTTGCTGTTTTGCTGATCAAAAGAGATGCTCCTGGCCTGGTTTTGTCCTTTTGGTCTCCCTGTTTAAACTGC
Source organism: Odontamblyopus lacepedii (assembly GCA_034769755.1). Classification (NCBI taxonomy): domain Eukaryota; kingdom Metazoa; phylum Chordata; class Actinopteri; order Gobiiformes; family Gobiidae; genus Odontamblyopus; species Odontamblyopus lacepedii. The sequence continues at coordinate 28,515,595 of CM068344.1, read as the reverse complement.
ATGATAATATACCAAACACAAGATAACCATGAAAGCCTCCCTTCAACTTGGCATGAGGACAGCTCTTTTTACTGGTGAATGTGCATTTATCACATTTCAGAAGGTTTAAAAACATTGTACATTTGTTTGTTGTTCTGTCTTCTCCCCTGTGTAATAAACAGCCCTATCAAATTCCAGTTTGCAGACGAGCATTCTTGTTGAGTTCAGGAAACCATAATGAGAGTATTTCCAGTCCAGGAATGATGATAACATCTTTACTCTTATTGTGCTGTAATTTTCCAAGAATGGATTGTTTTACACTATAACTGATTTTTTACTGTATTTTTGCAACTGAACTTGATTTCATATTGAAAAACTTTTTTCCAAATAATTTTCCAATTGTCTTGACAAGCTAAATATATAAATAAATATACAAATATATATACATATATCTGATCTTGATTTCTGCGTCTTGTTTTCTGTGTATTTTCTCACTAGATTGTAGTAGAGGCTCATGTCATATTATGCCATTGCTTTTATTGTTTGAGTGGAAAACTGTCCAATTTAAAGTCTTTTGTGTCTCCTGATATTCACAGGATTTTCTTGCTCACAAATTCTTCCCAAAGTAATGTAATCAAGGCTTCACCCTGAAACTGAAGATTACTGCAGCTCTGCTAAACTCTGTCTGCCTTGTCAGTCAGCTCAGGTTAACACAGGGCTATAATAATGTAAAGTACTACCTGCAGTGGCTCATATCAGCGCTGGTATAATTGGTGTCTGTGCTCATATTATCAGGCTTCACAGCACCTTAATAATTAGTGAGACAGTGACACTGCTAAGTCCAGTCCCTTGACTTGCCCATTTGCTTTTGGTATTACCTCACCAGAGAACCAGCATAACTTTATGACATCCTGCCTAGTTTTTGTTGTTAATATGTGTCATAGGGTGGTGGCAACTGCAGAATATTTATGTAATGTGTTTTGCCATCCAAATTTGTCAAACATTGAAATTCTTGTCAATTTTTCAAGACTAAAGCTTTACTTGCACTGTAATAAAATTCACTTAATCTGTCAGTGGTCATAATGCTATGCATGATGTGGGCTGAGTTGGATAAACTGACAGCACTTTTATTGTGAGATGACTGAACACTCCCTGTTAAAAGGCAATTAACGTTAGCGGTTAATTATTCCAATGTTAATATTTCTCTGTGAAGCTTTTCAGTTGAAGTAGCTTTTTAAATTGAGGACCTTGAAACTGAATAAAACACTAATTAGCTGCATTGAGTGATATTAATTGCTGGCTCTTGCCCTTTGCCTATAGGTAACATGCAGTTAATTAAATGAATTTAATGTTTTGTATTAGAGTTGTATTAGATTGGATTAGTTTGGGATGGAAATGGCTTGTTTGTAGAAGCAAAGATTCTTCTATCCCAGGAAATGGTATTGTTAGACTGTGGGTAATGGAGTAATACCAAGATGAATAATCAGCATTGATGGCACGTACTACAATGTATCTTTCTAAGAGCCATGTTAGTAAGGCAGCATGAGTGTTTTTTATTTTTTTTTATTTTTTTAACAAATGTCCAATAAATCATAGCAGTTTGATTTATAGATGTAATCTTGTCAGATGTTCAGTAGTTCCTTTCTCTAATGCAAAGGAAACTCTGAAAAGTAATGTGAAATATGTTGTTTTTAGTCCGGCAAGAAGAGGCCATCAGGACTGTCTGCAACACTTTCTCAAACAAAATGGGTTTTAATACGATGGTGACATATTATTAAGTATTTTTCTAAAAGTTAAAAGCCTGCACTGGCACTGACAACTGACACTTTTAGCAGACAGTTTGACAAAGTTAAATACAAATGAGTACAATCAGCATGTGGCCAAATGCTTGTTCTAAACTTTTCCAAATTAATTCTCAGAGATTTACCATGGATTTGCAGAGCCTGGGTTTGTTTGTGATTTGTTGGAGGGGCTGTAATGAGTCTCTTTAATCTGGTTACGGTGCATTAGCCTGAAGGATCTGCTTATTTTAAATTAAGGCTGAAGTGAGAATTGACAACACTCCAGAAGGCGGTGTTTTTTCTACCACAACAACAAGAGGAAATGTCACTTCTCAAATATTAACAGGTTTCGTAAAGTGTATAAAAAGTGTTTTCAGTTTCTTCTGGATACTGTAACATACGCAGACACACACTAATAACCCCGGGGTGAGGTGAGAGAGAAAGAGAGAGTGCTAGACCAATTTGAAGTTAGTCTCCGTATCTCTCCTTGGCAGCAGGCTGACACGTACTGATACTGCTGCTGTATTCACAAAAATCCCAAATGTGCAAATGTAACTGCACAATCGTAAGGCTCCTTTTGCATTTATATTATACTGTTTTGTGCCTCAAGGCTGTTTTTGATTTGTAAAATGTAGAACAAATGCAAAGTAAATAGATTCCCAGAGATGCTACCATATACATGTTTTACTTATTATTATAAGAACTATTTTATGATTTTTTTATTATTTTATTTTTATTTTATTTTTTTTTACAATTTATTAGGACCATAACTAAACAGTCAATAATTCATTGTCAGTAATGGTTTCATATAGTCTCTAATACATCGCCATTCCTCTTGTATGTGATCAAAACAAGTTTTGCTTATAAAATGGTTGTGATTATTATTATTTATTTATTTTTTTTAAGGATAACAAGACCTAAATAATCACAATTGAACTAAATAATCTCACATAGAGTAGTGTGTTAATGGTCTGCATAGTAATAATGTCAATTGTCCTCCATTCCTTCCACAGCCTGTTTGTTCATTTCCAGGTACAGTTTGTGTGTACTGTAAGTTTCCCCCAAGGCCAGGCATAACTGTAACTTTTAATACCTCATAATCTGCTATATTTCAGCTCCACAGCAGGGTCTCACACACTTCCCCTCTGCCGCTCTGTGCTCTGTGTGTGTTGTAGAGTTGTATGCGTTTGTGTGCCTACTAAAGCCAACTTTCCTGACCTCAATAGTTTTAACAAACACACTCCTTCCATTATGTGGGTATCAAAGAGGCTAGTTTCCGCTGTACAAAGGCCTGGCTGGTTCTGAATCTGTGTGAAAGAGAATGCCATCTTTTATTCCAGCTGGAGTTCTGGGACACCTTTGTGATGTACATTTGTGGTTTTATAGGTCATGTCTTTGCCAGCTATGAAAAAGCCAACTGGATAATATTGTTTTTCTGTAAGCATGGCACTACTACCTCACAATACACCGATATGCATATCTGTTTTGACTGTCACCATTGCTCGCCAAACTGGTAATTATACAAAATTGTTGTCCCTGTTTTATGCAGTTAGAGTTGGATTAAAATGAAATGAAAGCATTCAAAGTACAGAACAAGAGCAGTCACAAAGGGATCAAGTTCAGAGGGATTTTTTGTACCATGCTTAGTAATCCTTTTGAGTCATTTTAGCTTTCCTGGAACTGTTAAACAAATTGGTTCTACTATCTGATTGAATATACTTGTCAGTATAACCTTAGAAAATATGATTAGTCATACAGGGGGAAAAAGTATTTAGTCAGCCACCAATTGTGCGAGTTCTCCTACTTAAAAAGACGAGAGAGGCCTGTAATTTTCGGCATAGGTACACTTCAGCTATGAGAGACAGAATGGGGGGAAAGAATCTGGGAAATCATATTGTAGGATTTCGAATGAATTAATTGGTAAATTCCTCGGTAAAATAAGTATTTGGTCACCTACAAACAAGCAAGATTTGTGGCTCTCACAGACCTGGAACTTCATCTTTAAGAGGCTCCTCTGTCCTCCACACGTTTCCTGTATTAATAGCCCCTGTTTGAACTGGTTCTCAGTATAAAACACACCTGTCCACAACCTTAAACGGTCACACTCCAAACTCCACTATGGCCAAGACCAAAGAGCTGTTAAAGGACACTACAAACTAAACTGCAGACCTGCACCAGGCTGGGAAGACTGAATCTGCAATAGGTAAGCAGCTTGGTGTGAAGAAATCAACTGTAACAACAACTGGAGCAATTAGAAAATAGAAGACATACAAAACCACTGATAATCTCCCTCAATCTGGGGCTCCATGCAAGATCTCATCCCATGGGGTCAAAATGATCAGTAGAACGGTGAGCAAAAATCCCAGAACCACACGGGGGGGACCTAGTGAATGATCTGCAGAGAGCAGGGACCAAAGTAACAAAGGCACCATCAGTAACACACTACGCCACCAGGGACTCAAATCCTGCAGTGCCAGTCATGTCCCCCTGCTTAAGCCAGTACATGTCCAGGCCCAGTTCAAAATAGAACTTTTTGGAAAAACTCAACTTGTCGTGTTTGGAGGAAGAAGAATGCTGAGTTACATCCAGAGAACACCATACCTACTGTGAAGCATGGGGATGGAAACATCAGGCTTTGGGGCTGTTTTTCTGCAAAGGGACCAGGACGACTGATCCTTGTAAAGAAAAAAATAAATAAATGGGGCCATGTATTGTGAGATTTTGAGTGAAAACCTCCTTCCATCAGCAAGGGCATTAAAGATGAAACATGGTTGGGTCTTTCAGCATGACAACGATCCCAAACCTGGGCAACCTTTGTAAGAACCATTTCAAGGTCCTGGAGTGGCCTAGCCAGTCTCCAGATCTCAACCCCATAGAAAATCTTTGGAGGGAGTTGAAAGTCCGTGTTACCCAGCGCAGCCCCAAAATATCATTGCTCTAGAGGAGATCTGCATGGAGGAATGGGCCAAAATACCAGCAACAGTGTGAAAGACTTACAGAAAAGACTTACAGAAAATGCTTGACCTCTGTTATTGCCAACAAAGTATTGAGATTAACTTTTTTTATTGACTAAATTCTCTGGATTTTCTGGATTTTTTTTCTTTCATGGTTGAGATATACCTATGATGAAAATTACAGGCCTCTCTCGTCTTTTTAAGTGGGAGAACTTGCACAATTGGTGGCTGACTAAATACTTTTTTGCCCCACCGTATTGGCCAATATATGCAATTTGTTGTCATTTTTAATTAGATCCTTAAACATCTAAAAGTTATGCCACTTGTATCATATCCTAAGAAGTGTTGTGAGAAGATTGTAGCGTTTATCTACATTTAGTGTTTTAATTTTCATCAAATGTTTCTTAATGAAGAAGTCCCAAAGGAGAGGCCTTTGGGGTTGTGAAAGTTAGATCTCGCTGTTGGTGCATTTTCCTTAGACTGTGTCCCAGGATGCACCCCTAAGTGTTTTAACTCCAGTGCCATCATTCCTGCTCCTTTTATCTTACGGCACTTGTAAATATGCAGTGATGTGCATGCTCCACACTGCTCCTGCTTTATAAGACTGCTGTGTGTTGGCCTTGAAAAAGACACTGTCATTAATTTTGTGAGATGAAACATAGCCATTGGCAGGTGCGTCTCCTCTCTGCTTCTCCTGTGATTCATCTAGTTGTAAGTTCAGTTCAGTGTCGCCTTCGCTGAATTAATCATGTGCTGATTTTTACAAATGTCTGTGCATGTGACACAAGAGCATTTTGCAAGGCTGTGTATTGCTTAAGGAAATAGTATGATTAGTAGTAATATGAAAGACCACTGACACATTAACATTAAAGTCAAATTAAAAACAGTAATGCCCTTTTTAAATGAAATGTATGGTGAAAAAACATCACATGCAATAAATGAAAATCCCAAGGAAGTACTTTAGTAGTGGATAGTGGGTCCACCCTTCCACTCAAATGTTAACATACTTGGTGAAGAATGTTTTTATTTTTTATGTAGTATTACTCTAACAAGATGCACCAAGTAATTTTTGTTTCCATCCAGAATAATCAGAAAACAATGCAGAAGTATATGAATGTGTTACGGGCCCCAAGCACCGGAGCTGCTGTAGCAGTGATGTTGTAATCTGAAAGATATATTAATAAGAGGAACAGAAGCCATGGAGGGTTACCTTTCACATCCAGACTGCATTTGTTTACCTGTTCATTACTAATAATAACAGTGCACAATTAAAGTGCTTTATGTCCAAAGTTTTGTTTTGTTCATTTCTTTTACATTCAGTGATAAATAACTTTTTTGCACAACCTTTTATAAGTCACTACTTTACATGAAAATAAACTTTAGTTTATTGACAGGATTACTCATCTGTTCTTAATCTTTGCTATATTTAACTGCTGAACACTAAAATTTACACTTCTAATATCAACCTTGTCAAAAATACTTAATATTAACAGTGTCACACACTGATAAAACATTAAGTAACAACCTTACGGTGTAATATATGGGTGATTTTTTACTGTGTACTGACCTGAAGGATATAATATTAATGAAAGGAAGTGTTGCCTTTCACATCCAAACACATCCAGATTGGATTTGGGTCAAACGGGAAGTTCTGCTGCAAAAGCCAACCTGGGGCAATGCCTCCAGCACAAAGGTTCCACGTTACCATTAAATTTCAAATCCCTTACTAAAATCAGGCAAGTATCGGTACTTATTAAAAGCACATTAATATGTCCAAATTTAAACTTGGCATTGCTTTGCCAAAAAAAAACCCAAAACATTAAATTACTGTAAAATGCCAAATTAGCAATTACTAGAATACCAAAGAAACAATGTGGTGATATATTTTGGGGGCATCACATATGCAGGCCTCACAATGATGGATTTTAACTTGTTGATTCCTTAGACTATTTTGGTTAGATACTGAGCCATCTGAACTCTCTGGAACTTCTCTACTTGCATCACAATTTTACACTAATTACACTTTTACATACCAACTGGCTCCATAAAGTTCTTCATCAGTATTCGAGCAGTCCTAATGTTTTGGCTGGTGTAGCACTGAACTGATCCAAGCTTATACCCCAGAATGTCGAGTGCTTCCTCTGTCTCGAGCACACATGCTCCCAGCTGTGTGCTGAGTGGACCCCACATCGGCAGCATCTGCTTCACCCTGGGCACTGGCGTCTGCTCCATAATTCATACCTTCACTTCTGCTGTTATTGCGTTCAAGTTGTCTTTACAACGTCATCGTCTGTGTTAGCACTTCACACATAATTATAAATGCTGGTTGCCTAGCTCTATATGTGTTTCTGATGTGCAATTTAGGCATTGATCAGAAAAAATTTGTTTGAATCCAAAGAGACATCCCTTTGGTAATGTTTGCATGTGTATGTCATGCTTCTGTTATTTCACATGTTTAGTATCACTATGAATCGTCATAAAGTGCTGTTGTGAACTCAGAAAGCAAGCATGATTTTCTTAACACAAATCAAAACACTAAGACGCTTAGTATTCAAGTTTAATATCCAAGACAAGTTCATTTTTAGACACAGTATTTATGCTGTCAAAAAGATCCTCAAGTTTTTGTCTGTCTGTGGAAGCCTGAAATTGTTGTAATTTTACTTGTGAATAGTGGTTTACTGAGTGTTCTGCCTTTCACATTGCTCTCATCTGGGAGGAAGAGTCATCTGTGTTTTATCTGGCCTTAAACACTGCATGAAGAGGGAAATCTTTCCTGCGCTTTCTTATACATGGCACTGTAATAAGTTTTCTTGGTCTAAATCTTTTAATCTGAGCAAGAATGAAGGCTATACCTTTGTCTTCTGACTGCACCAACGTGTTAAACTCTGCTGGTCACACACACAGACTCACACACTGTGCTGTGCCAAAACAGTGGCTGCCTTGTTAATTGAGAGCCGGTAGAGCTGCTACAGCCTTCCTTTCTCTGTTTTTGTGTATGTATGTGAGGAAAGGTTAGCAAGATCCAGGAGCATGCACAGCGAAAGTTCAAAGAAGGCTCCAAATTTATAAACCTTTTCTGAAACTTTCCTGTTGACGTAGCAGAAAATACAAATAAAGTTTTAAGTATTTGGTGAATGGAACTTGCAGAATTTGATCAGGTTTTTGGTCCAGAGTCATTGCTAATTATTTTTTGACAATTTTTGAGGAACAAACATTAAAAGAAACATCACATCAACTTCCTGCTCTGTTTCTCTCCTTTATTCAGTGCAGATGAGACTCTAGATTATTTTAAAAGGAAGGAAAAGGTGGAATTTTACTGACTTGTCCAGGCTAAATAACTACAGAAATGCCTCCTCCTGCTGCCACCCATGTCCAAAATACTACTATTGTGAATCTGTATAGTACTCATTTGCTGCCTTATATCAAGGTGCAGTTTCTTTTCAGCAGCCTGTCTGTAAGATCCTCTTTAGACTGTAACTGATGAGTGTGATTACAAAGAGACGTATACATAATCCAGTTCCCCTGATACCTACTTTTTTTCCCCTGTGAAGATTGTATCAAGCGATTTAAATTTCCATTTGGGAAGTTAGGCTGTTAATGAAATCTCTTTATCACGCTGCAATTCTTCACACCTCATTTCTGAATCACTTACACCATGGCCAATTCAGGTAATTACCATAGCGCTTATGTCAATAATTACTCAAAGTGTCACTTTGAGGTGGTAGATGCCCAACTGTTTGCCTGTTTTCCACTGTGCTCTTGGGCAAGACATTTCAACCACTCTTATGTGTGAATGCATTGCACATTAGTTTATGGTTTAAAGACAGCTATCACGTCTATCTATCCCTCCTGTGGGCTCCCCACTCACAGAGGGGTTCATAGGGGGAGTTAGCTGCGCAGAGGACTGGGCGACAAACAGCTGCCCAGTTGGATAAAGTGGAAGGAAGATTGTTGAGCATTTTATCTTTTTGTTTAACAAGTAACATCTCTGAATTGGGGGAGTCCATTGTTGCAGACTTAACTGTACAAGTTCTTAATACTCACAATGTTACATTGTACTTTCACATAAAAATGTATGTTTCGTTGCAGATTCCTCTTGGATTAACTTTGCTCTGTGAAAGCACTTTATACAAAAATGCAGTTCACTCATCATGCTATTTTCACCGGTGGCAGTTGTTTCTTAAAGTTTTCCATAGAAACTTCAAGGCATTTAAGTGCAATGAGCCGCTGGCTGCTCTGACAGTTATTCCCATGTGAGTCTCATACACCATGAGGAGCATTCAGCGCTCAGTGACGTGAGTGTGACAGGGCAAAGCAGAGCGCTGATCTGCTCAGGTTCTGCATATGTGGAGTAATTAAAGCAGCAGGCCCAGATTATACAAGGAAACATATCGCCAAGGACACTCTCTATCTGTTGGGTCAATAGAGAGGTACTGGAGGGAGAAAAGCACTTAGTAATTGCTCACATGGTAAATTACATTTGCATAACAACTAAACTGTGGAGGAAGTTTCTTTTTTCATCTTTTTCATGTGTTGAGGGCTAACAACAATTGCAGAGTAAATTAAACATTAAATCATATGCAAAATAAGTTGAAAATCTATGTATTGTTAAATTAGGTGTAAATAATAAATGGGTTAGAAAGTGGTATTAATCCTCTTCTGTGCGAATTGGCGTTTTACGTGGAAGTTAAGAACTTTCCCAATTCACTACGCCAGCTTGTTGCCTTGACAGACTCACTTCCACAGCGAGATCTCCGCCTTGAAAACACTGATCTGTGCCGTTTTTTGACTTCTGACAGTATTCAGCCACCTCTAACAATGGACTTTAGCTTCAAATGTGCCGGAGTTCAACTTTAAATAAAATCAAACTATGCAGTTACAATTGTTAACCAGCTTTATTTTGTAGAATGTGTATACTAGATCTTTTCTAGTGGAGGGTCGAATACCTGCTTGTCCCAAAGAAGATGTTATTGCTTTGCCTGGAATGTTCCACAGTATGGCATTAAACTTAACATCTCCATGGAGACAAGCATTAGAAAGTTTACATAGTGCATCTTTGAAATAAACTTGAAGGATCTATTCTCACAGAAGGTTTTCTCTAACTCTTGAAATGTTTTTTTTCAAGTTTACTGTGGTTTTGTGGTGGTTTGCAGTAAAGTGGTGTTTCCTGTGTTCAGTGCTCATTGTCCCTCATAGTCGACCCTTTGAGCTCACGACACTGGGCCTTTGTCTTATGGGCCTATGCTCTGGCTGCTGCTCTGTGCCACTGCCCAGCTCAGATGGCACTAAGTGGTACTTTACAAATATGTGTGTTTGTGTGTCTCTTCATTAATACGATCAACAGGAATAATCCCCTGATGAAAGTCCAGTTATTACAAGGGTTTATGTCATGCCACAGTTTCAGTGATGAGGCTGCAGGCACAGTTGAACTGTTTTGCTCTTCAAGTTTGAATGTCTTTTTGTGAGCTTATTCATTATTTAGAATGGTACTGGTTACTGTATGGCATTTAATGTCAAGCTTCTGTGCTGTAATTTATCAGAACACGTTACACAAATTGTATGAACCATTAGTATATACCAAATGATTACTAAAATTACAAACAGTTAAAAGTCTGACCACCATTCCAAGTTAAATAATCTATATTTCCCTTCTAGCAGATCAAATATTACCTATACATTTGCACTGAATATGTAATGCTGTCTGAAGAAAAGTAGGTTCAAACTTTGCCTCGAGAAAGTTTCCATTCGTATAGAAGCAGACATTTTTCATGGATTTTGTGATTTGGAAGTCAAAAGGAAAGACTGCAGCAGCACCAGACGAGATGGTTCGTGTTGATTTAAAGTTCATTTCTTGCTTGTCTAGATTTCAGTGTGCAGACAGATGATACTAAAATGTTTTGCTGTAAACTGCATTTTTCAACCATGGCCGCCTCATGAACATCTTGAAAACATTTGTGCCTCTGTAATGTCGTGGCGCTGTGGGCTGGCACCGGAGATTAGAGTGTGTGCTGCTGATAAATGAACTATAGCTCTTGTGTGCGTGTCCTATCCTCTTCGGTCTTTAGGTTTTATGCTTACTTTGTCTCAGCCATACTCTCTTTCAAGCCCCTTCATTACCACCAATAAGAAGTCTATTTCCCCTGGGCTCCACCAATCATAGCACCAGCCTCCCCTGCGGGCGCGGCCAATCAGCTTCTGTGTTTTACTGGACTGGTGTCATGAATGGCTAATGACGCACAGTGGAGGTCTTGAATTTGAATGAGAACACCTCATGGTTTTTATTATTTAGTTTATTTTGTAGAAACTTAAAAATGCACAGGACAAACAGAAAATATATTATACCCTTGCACTGTATATATGTAATTTCTTCTATCCCATGAAAAACATTCTTGACAGTTCTCAGTATTTTACTGCAACTATACAAGTATAATGTTTTAAGGGGCAACTGAACCATACTGAACCAGTTGTGCTCCTACCAATGTTTACACTGTATTGCTGTAGTGCAATGAACTGGCTGTGATTTTAGGCCCATCGAGATTATTCAGTTAATAGATAACTGCACTTATTCAGGTCACAGTTTAATTGTAAAAACTACAAAATAGTATTTGTGAGGAAGCAGTCTAGATTCCAAAACAGTAAACCTAAATGTAAAATGCTTTTTTTAATCTCATGTTAATGTGACATTTATTTTACTTTATCATCACCAGATTATTTATTTATTTATTTTTGAAAGTGGTACAGCATGAGACACTGGGACTAAAAGAGATTTTACTGTCATTTGGTAATGTTAGCACTAACCGGACACAATTGTTAAATTGTTAAGATCTTGTTGCAACAATTATAACACTAGTACCACTACTAAAACTACAAAGAAAGTGTTGTCATGCACTATAAGCAATTACAGGTTGTGCCTGCATGCTTAGATATAGTATTGACTGCCTACAGAAATAAAACTTATTTGAGCTAAGTCCGGTGGGGTCAGATATAAAAAGAGATTGACCATCACAGTGGAACATAGCACCAGTAAGACCAAAGCACAATGGGAATTGGACAGAGAGAAGTTGGAAGGAGTAGAGCTTAGGTTAGACAGGAAGAGAGAGAATCAGTCAGCCTGTATTCCCTTGGCTGGAGCTTTGCAGACATTCCTGGTTTTAGTTTCACTCCAAAGTTTTTAGCAGAAGGGTCAATGCTCTAGACTTTTCCAAGTATGCACATTGTATTTTAATGAGTCACAGATATCTTGCTTCTTTCAGACTAGATTTCTAAAAGCAATTAAAATGACAATGTTCTGCTACTATGGCATTATCGTGATTTACTATACCAGAACTGCTCGTTAGATATCATAGTGCAGTGGTTCTCTATAATACTTCAATGAGTAAAATGAATCATCACCACGTCATATTCACTTTGTTTTGCTTTTTCCTTTGGTTATTATTCCATTAATATCTATTAAAGTGTCATTATAAGTGTGACTTTTCTGATGCTTCTGAAGAGCTCCTCTGTGTGTGGATGCACCACCATCTTTTTATTTGTTTGCCTAATTGGTTCTACAGTATAGAATGAAATAATAATAATAATAATAATAATAATAATAATAATAATAATAATAATAATAATAATAATAATAATAATAATAATAATAATAATAAATTCAAAGAAGAAAAAAATATCCTGGAAAGAACATGCAATCTTGAAAGCAAGGTCACCGCACCACAAACCTACCCTGTAACTTGGTGGTGTCACCTGCCTGTCTCATAGAGATGGATACAATGCCATGCTGTGGAACATTCCAGGCAAAGCAATACAATCTTCATGGAGACGAGCAGGTGGCAGATAACCTTGCACAGGAAGATGAATTCTTGCAATATTTTTGAGTTCACATACAGTGCTGTGGTTTGGGCAAAAGCCAAAGGTGAAGCTCCCAATCGAACAAAAACCAACATGGCAAGGCCGACAGACATGTACTTTAGTCTGTTTTAGAGGAAATACTGACTATTGTTTGTGAGAACAACAGAGGGAAGTGATTTGTGCATTTGTGGATGGGAAAGATGTGCTTTTCTTTCAATTGTATTTTTAAAAAAGTGTTTTTGTTTGTTTGTTTGTTTTTTGGCTTGTCCAAATGTTGTGAGCTTGAATGTCCAACTTGGTCCTGATCACTTCCAGCAAGAGTCACACATACACATATCAATGTGACATGAACCAAAAAAGATACATTGTGCTGATACACTGGTGCTTATTATGTCCATCTATTATGTCCATCTACACAATGGCCATTATCAAAAGGTCCTAGTAAATGCTTGTCTACTAAAATGAGAGTGCTGTGAAACCTCTGTATTTCTGTATAGACTGTATAGGATCAATGCACAATGCAGCAGAACTAGTGGAACTCTCAAAAGCAGAAGTGCTGGAGAAACACCTTTGACACCTTGTTTATTTTTGGGCCAGCGGGAGTCCAGCTTTAAAAACCAAGCCAACAGGATAAAAGATCACAAAGACTGAGCACAAACAGACCCAGAACTCAAACCAGAGATACATTTCCTTTGATGGTCCAAATGCAAACACCTACAAGAAGTGCCCCCGGGCTTACAACACTAAAGATGTAAAAAATTATGTGGCACTGTGATGTTTTACAGGGAAGGATATAAACTGAACTGTCCCTAAATATAACATGCGCAATCACAGGGCCTGAGACCGAGGGGATGATACAGACACAAATGTAAAGGAAATCTTAACAGTGAGGGGAGAAACTCAGGACCACTGCTTGTGGCATGCTCTGTTTTTTAAGACTTTGGATTATATTTTACATTTCCTATAGTAAACGTTACAAATGGCCACCCAGATATAAAAATGGTCAATAGTTTGTCAAGTCTGCATTGCTTAAACAGGAATGGTACTGCAGTAGTGTCAGTAGTTTATCTGTATGCACTGTACACATATACATACATGTTACTAATTGTTACCAATGGATATTAGATGTAGCACTGGTCTGGAACTGTAAAATAAAGCAGATGCTGTATGCAAATTAAGGTAAAATATTGAAAATGCTTCTTGAATGTGCATGTGAGAGTGTGTGTGTGTGTGTGTGTTATAAAATCACAACTGTTAAAGACCTATGGCTCTGGTTATGCGAGGATAGGTAATTTAGGCAGGCAGGTGGGTGGAGAGATAAGTCTTTTTACACTAATAAATCCCTTTGCAATGAGGCCAAGTGAAGGGAATTCAATTTAGACAGAGTAAAAACACCAGAGAGTCGCCAGTCAATTGACCACCAATCAGAGCTGTCTGATAGAAGCTATAAAATCAGTGATTGGACTGTAAAGGACTTGAACACAGAGACATTCAACTGTAAATAAATGATGCCTTTTTAATTTAGGCGAGCTGGTAAAAATGTAATGAGAAAGAGTTTTATCATGCATTCACTGTGTGGACAGTTATTGAGTGCATCTCCTGGGGATAACCCGATAAACAGTAGACTAAAAGTGAGTAATGTTGAGTGCAGAAAGATGTTATTACTGAACAGTGGAGTCTTGTTTTACAGCCATAGGCCAGCCACGACAATAATTAAACACACCCATCCAGACTAATGGAAGGAGAAACTTGTGGTGTCAGACGGCTAATTGCAACACTCAGTCTCTTCTGCTCACACATACATTCCCTCTCTGCCTTTGTCTGGGCTAATCTAATCTAGCTCAGCAAGTCTTTGCATGGAGGCCGCTACCTCCACTTACCCCACCTCCCTTGTTCCTGCGGTACTGAATGTTCAGGCTTTTAATGAGAAGCTACTCATTATTATTGCTTCCCTTTGCTCTCAATGCTCAGACTTCTCCTTGAGTGTGTGCTGCTTTTGCTACTGCTGAGCCCACCCCAGCATAATGTCAAAAAAGCTGTATGAATCTGACTTTGTTTAGACCAGCCAATTCTGCATTTTCATTATAGTGGTAATTTAAAGAGGTGGCTCGTTGCAAACTTTAGGTCATGGGTATATGACTTTTTTACACCATTGTGCTTATGCAACATTATTGAAAATATAGGCTTTGAACTTTGCTGGACAAGACACTTTGAAGAGTGAAAGTGAGATTGAGTACCCACTATTAGCCAGTGTAATATATTCAAAATCTTTGTAAGACTGATGTTCAATAAAAGTTAATCACAAAATTGCTGTCTGCTTGTGCATGGGGTGTCTTTGTATTCAGTGCATTAATTCTTTATAAATGTTATTTTATGAGAGCACTAAAGATCATGCCAGGAGTGACATGTTTAGAATTGCTATACCATTCCCATTCATTCAGACAACAAATATAAATATTTTTTGATCACAACAACTTACTGTTACATAAAATGTAATGGTAGACATATTTTGGTTTATTATGTGGTTGTTACAATTTTAAAGCACAGCATAAAACTTATCACAAAACTAAAGATTGCATCTTTTTCTTGTCTTTCTGTAGGCACGATGGGGCAGTGGTGGGCAGGCCTGTTTGCTCTTTTCATTCTTGCAACATCGTTCCTCTCCACTTCACAAGCCAAAAATAAAGACTTTCTCTCAACCACTCTGATCAACAATGTGGTAGCAGATCCCAGGACAGGACGCCTATACGTGGGGGCTGTGAATGCCCTTTATCAGTTGAACTCTAACTTAGAAGTGGAGTCCCAGGCTGAGACTGGACCCAAGCGAGACAATCGTCAGTGCACTCCTCCAGTCACTGATGCCTGTGAGGAGGCAGTGGACACAGACAACCACAACAAGCTACTGCTGGTGCACAGCGACAACAGCGCCAATGATCTGGTGGTGTGTGGCAGTGTGTTTAGGGGCATCTGCTCCCTGAGGAACTTGAGCCACGTGGAACAGCGGCTGTACTTCAGTGATACTAAAGGAGAAAAGTCCTATGTGGCCAGTGCAGAGGAGGGCGTGTCTGTGGTGGCCGTCATGTCATATTTTAAGAAAGATGGAAAAAGCTTACCTGTTTTCTTGGTGAGTGATTTTTTTTTTGTGTTTACTTTACATGTATGGCATTTTATATGCTAAATGTAAAGAAGCTGAAAAGCAAATTATAACAACACTTAATGACCAGTGTTTTATTTATTTTTTATTTTTTTGGGAATTAACAGTTTTAATGCTGATTTATTCTTATCAGTAAAAGCAATATTTGATAAGAACTGGTTTACCTTATCATGGGGACACAAAATCTAAATCTCACATACAGTTCCTTTAACCTTAACTGTTATGTTTGGTGTTTTCATTGCATTTTAGATGATTTTTAAACCCTCTCTGTGCGTAGGTGGGCAAAGGCTACGGCAGCCATGACAGTACCAAGCTGATCTCCACACGTATTCTGCAGGACTATGGGGACTGGGTAGTTTTTGACAGTATTATTGAAGCCTCGGCAGTGCAGGCTAACCCTTTTGTTCTACGCTACCTCCACGACTTTCGTTTTGCCTTCAAAGATGGTGGCTTTGTCTACTTCCTGTTCTCTCGGACGCTGGGTGTCCAGGACACGAAGAACTTCACATTTATCTCCAGGATGTGTGTGGAGGATGAGGCATACTACTCCTATACTGAGCTTCAGCTCAACTGCAGCATATCAAACAAGTACAACAAAATCCAGGTATGAGATATTAACTAGAAGTAAAAGAAAAAGAGCGAAAGAAAGAAAAATACAATTATAGAAGAATACAAGTAGATTAATAGAAAAAAAAAGTTTTTAACTCTTTTTTGGGGGGTTGCTGGGATCTTTTCCAGGCTGCCTATGTGTCCACACCAGGAGAGGTCCTGGCACAAAATATGACCAAATCCAACCAGTATGGACAGGTTTTTGCATTAGACAAAGTGTTGTTTGTAACATTCACTTCAGATGAAGATTCACATTACTCTGCCATGTGTAAGTGCCCTGCTCAGACATTTGTTATGTTCCCTTTACTTATTTAAAGGCAGCATTTATTCATCAGCCGAAACTGAACATATCACCATCTTTTTGTCTAATCTGTATGATAAGAAGTCCTTCTTTATTGCAGGTATGTATCCTCTGCGCTCTATTAATAATCGGTTGGTAGAGATCATTGACGCTTGCTATAGCTTGGGTGGTATCATCAAAAACAAGCCTGCAGTCTACTCTCCATACTCCTCTAAGTCAGAAGAATTGTGCCTTAACAATAACCAGGTGTGCAAACAAAATGGCATTTGTTTAATGAAAATTATGTTTATTTTTTTATTATTATTTATTCCATTTCCCCTCAGAATAACTTGGCTCTTACCTACAAATGTGGAGCTGAGTTTCTGCCTTCACCCCTGGCCAGTAAGGCTGAGTTTGCCTTAAGATCTGAGCCTGCATTTACCCGAAAAGGCCACATGACAGCAGTGGCAGTAGCAGTTGAAATGGGGCATGCTGTGGCATTTCTGGGCACCTCTAGTGGAGAGGTAAAGTCTTTTTTTTTGTGTTAATGTATTGTGTTAATGGAAATGTGAAAATAGACTTTGTATGATTTATTTAATTCCTTCCCTTGTGCTTTGTTTTAGGTTCTGAAGGTGCACCTCTCGGCCCACTCAGAGGGGAATGTACAAACACTGGCTGAAGCCACTGGCGATAAAGTCAACAAGGACCTCCTTTTTGACTCCAGCCTTGAGCACCTGTACATTACCACAGAAAAGAAGGTCAGGCCTAACACAGAGCAACTGATTGATTAACTTTTCATCAGATCCATCTTCCTTTCCTCTATCCTACTCCTCTGCGTTCACACCTCCAAGGTCATTGACACAGCACTTTATCCAGCTATACATCTTTGTTTCAGTTAGTTGTCTGGGACTCAATGAATCCCTCATTAGTTTTATCTGTCGTGTTTGATCATAAATTCATGTTTGACTAACCCCAGTACATCTGTCTGCATTGCCACACAGAAGCTGCCCATTGATTTATTCATTCATTTTCTCTGTGGCAGCGTGCTTTGTTTCTCACTTCATCCATCCTTCTCTCCTTTGTCCTTTCATCTTTTTGTCGCTATCACTCTTAGCTGAGGTGAAATTGATGTTATTGATTTAGAAATGAATTAATTAGAATGTACTTCAAGTGGGCCCTTCACTTTGATCAAGTCAAGAGATGATACTTGGACTTGTTCCATCTGCTCATTTATATGTATTACATAGGCTCTGTCTCTGAAAGGAACGCTCATCTATTTACAAGATAAAAATAGCAAAAGAAAACCGCAATTATACATTTATAAAGGAATAAAAGTTCTTTTGTGTTTTATTTGCAAAAAATATCATTTTGAATTTACCTTAATTCAGTGCATGATTTCTGTCTCACTGACCATTGCCCAGGTTATAGCCCAACTGAGGTTTGGCACCCACCGATTTGACAGAATATGAATAATTGAATTAGAGTTATATTTGCAGCAGCGTGGCAGTGACACATAAAATGTGTTGTTTCAGATCACTAAAGTTCCTGTTCAGGCGTGTCATTTGAAGACAGACTGTCAATCCTGTATCTCTTTGAAGGATCCATACTGTGGATGGTGTGTCCTTGAGGGAAAGTAAGTATTCTATTCAAGCACATTTAGTAATATTATGTGTTATGTTTCACTACAAAAGGAAAAGTTTTCTCCAGTACTAGTAAACTGGCATGTAACTGTAAACTGAACTGTAAGATTTAAACACTAAAACTATTTCAAAAGTGGAATCTAGTCCATACACTATAAAGTGTCCAATTGAGACTGCTAACGGCATGCTTTAATGTGAACCCTAGGTGCACTCGTAAGCAGGAGTGTAGTAGATCTATGGATGAAAACACCTGGCTGTGGTCTCCTAATCAGCAGTGTGTCCAGATCAAGGCCTTCGCTCCCCCGAACATCAGCTGCAGGAAGACCCAGCAGGTGAGAGGCAGTTACCATGAATGAACATGTCAGCGGCCTCCTCTGCTCCTCTCCCGGGCCGACTCCCCGTGAGCTACTTCAAGTTCAGAGTGTGCTGAGCTGTGCATTCTTTAAACTCCTGCCTTCGCTGTCTGCAGCATTTCAAACAAGTCCCAAGCAGATGGACCTGAAGGGGGGCTTCAAGTGCCTGAAGCAGCGATTGTGCTACTTTGACTCATAACTATAACCAGGTTGAACCAGAAGCAACAATTTCTTTATCGCAGCAGCAATAACTATTCTTTCTGGGGGGGCTGATATATGGAAATTGTATTATTTTGTTGAATCATTCCACAATGTTGAAAAGGCTTTAATTATAAAAGGTTGTCATGAGGATAACCGTAATTTGTGTATCAAACATGGAATTTAAATAATACTTACTATTCATTGAATAATCTAATCTTTGAACATAATTTCTCAAGTGTATAAATTGACAAACGCTATCTATATGCTTCGGCTTCTGCTCTCGCATTATGTAATTTTCTGGCGAAATGTCTGCCACCAGGGTTGCTGTTTTCATTGAGATATGTTTGCTTGGAATATTCCACAATACTACATTAAACATATCTAGCTAATGGTGATTCTTGGACAGCACCTGGCCAAAAATACCACTCGCAGTAAGAATATGTTTTTCAATGGAGTTTTTGCTATAAAACACTTCAATAAACACAAGATAAGTTTAATGCTATACTTTGTAACGTTCCAGGCCAAAGCATAACCTCTACAGAGACTTAAAGGTGGCAGACCGTCCATCATAAGAGTTATATAGTGCACCTTGAATGGTTTTATATGTAGTGATGTTTCTATACCGGCATTTAATTTTTACAGATAGGCCTAAAACTGCTCAATCTGCTTTCCTCACACGTATACAACAGAACAGGTGTTATCAGCAAACATAACGGCACTTTTCTTCATGGTCTTTTCCTCCTTAGAGATGTCTTAGTTTTTAGAGCAGAAAACGATGGGTCCAACATGGTTTTAACCTCAGCAAACAGCTAATGTGGTTCTATCCCTTAGAGAAGGACGTGCTTCTTCCTAATCAGGGGACTTTGGGACCAGTGTGTGAATTAAATCTGCTAAGACAAAAATATTTGCAGTCCTTTCTCTGTGGTGAGGTAAAAGAAAACCCCAGGTGAATTCTCTGCTTTAGAGCAAGAGAAGATCATGAAGTTTTGGTGGTTAAAGTTGGGGGGAAAAAACAAAACAAAACTGAGAGGTCAGGGAAGAGTAATGAGGAGCGAGTGCATTGTTGAATAGTAATTATTACAGTACCACACATACCTGACTGTAAACCCCATTATTATGCATTATACACCATTTATCAAGGTCAACTCAATCCACACTCTTATTTATACTTCTCATTACTCATAAGGCTCTCCTTTTTAAAGTTATTTGCAAGTACCACAACTGGGATTTCTGTAACTAGAAAATGAATTGTTTATGTCCTGGTTTCAAATAGTTGGTATTTATAATTAATGTTATTTTTTATTTCCTCTAGGTGGACATAATTATCCCCTCCCTGCCCCGGTTGAGGTCCAATGATACTCTGCAGTGTGTCTTTGATACCTACACCAGTGAAGCAGCAATGGACAGTTATAGTAAAGTCGTCACCTGCTCATTGCCTGAACCAGTCAATATCCCCCCTACTCCAGGACTGCAGGGTATGGCCACACAAAAGCATATCTTACAAGTAATAAGTCACAGAGATGTATGTAGATAATTGATGGCACACATTTTCAATAGTTACATATAGTATTTAGTAGTAGTTAGATACTTTTATGATATTTTTTATTTATAATTTATTCACATTTGTTTATGAAACTGTAAAAATTTCCTCCAGAACAGCTGTTTTTAGCACTTGATAATGGATTAGAAATGTTATACCCGCAGAAGTTGTTTTTTTGCATTTATTATTGCATCAAGTCTAAAATATTAATTTTCTATTCTTTCAGATTATGTGTCTGTTCCTGTGAAGGTCATGGTAAACAAACATATAGAGGTGACATCAAGCCAGTACCACTTTTACAACTGTGCTGCAACCGTCAGAAAGAACCCTAACACACCGTGAGATTTGTTGTCTGAAAATAAACACGTACAATGCAGGGTTCATTTAGGTAAAAGTATTTTGATGCTGTGCTACAGGTGCATCTCATGTGTGACCAGTGACTGGGGCTGTCAGTGGAATGCCCGGGAGCACAGCTGCAGTGACCAGGATGACTCTGTGTATGGGAGCCACATAATCAAGCCACAACAGGTCTGTTTTAAATTGTTGGTGTATCAATTTTATTTGTATTTCACTCACATTTTACAAAACTACATCCAGTGTATTTCAGTTAATGATGGCCACAAGCTTGGTTGTTCATTTCCTTTTCACACATTACTGTCATGGCAGTCAACTTAACATTACAATACATTACAATACAAAAGTTTTTCTACCATTTGTTCACTTGTAATAATTAGAACAAAAAAGCTCAAAAGGGTGGAAAGAAGTAAAACTTTTTTACTACCACCCCCAGTGCATGTTTCTCAAATTGTAGTGTGTAAGTCTGTAAATAACATTGACCTGTGTTGTTTTTTAACAATGTCATGGCTGTAGCCGGACAGCTGCCCTCAGTTCGAGTCCCCAGAACCTCTGCTTATTCCTGTTGGCTTCAAAATCCCCATCAGTTTCCATGGCCGAAACCTGGGCTACTCTGTGAGACCCCAAACATGCATCTAGTACTGAATAACTAATAAGCAACACAGAACTTTTCACTTACTGTATGTTCTTTGTGTAATGACTTTCTGTAGGGTCAGAGATTTACCATTGGAACGGAGCTAATGAAGAATACAGAACACACAGTTATTCAAGAGGAGGGCTCCAAATTCAAGTTCAGTGGATACAAGGTTAGTTTGTTAATGCCAATAGCAAACCCTAAAGCCATAAGGTTGATAACAAAATACAAGTTTATTATTTCTATGTATATATTTATACAACACCACTCCAACTGATTCTTTGTCAAATGTTTAACATCATTACTCAGGCTTAACATTTGGACTATGAGCAGTGCAGGTTAGCTGTTCATTTTATATATAGGCACAATTTAAAATACAAAATTGTATATATGATTTTTTTCCAACTCCTCCAAACCTTTTCTATATCCTTCTATGTTTTAAATGACATTTCCGAGTCTTCAATTGTCATTTAATGTCTAAAAATGACACTGTACTGAGAGCCTTGAAACCCAAAGTCTGCCAAAGAAGTGTGTTTTTGATTGCCCCCCCCTTGTGATATAAGTATTAAAATGACTTTCCCTCAGTCAATGAACGGCCGGTAGCCTTTGTATGTCAGTGACTTTTCTCTACTCATTCACACTTTTTCCTCCTTCTGCCTTATTGATTTCCAGTTCCTGCAGAGAAGAAGTCTGCTGATGTTCACTTGAACTATGTGTGTGTTTAAGCTAGTGCTCTTTCATTAGTTTTATGTTGGTCATTGCAGTATCTAGTCTTTCTAGTCAACTTTGCCCAAACTTTTTTCTGCTTCAAAACCATGTACCTAAAAATCTTGCACCTAAAAATCTTTTTTGGTGCGTTTTTTATGGTCTACACTTTTGCCATATAGAGAACACCAAAGTCATCAAGTGTGATTTGTGTTTTTAATTGTGTGTTTATTATGTATTTGTGTCTAGTTTGCCTATGACAAACGGCAAGAAACAAACGTTACATTCCACATCAAAGACCAAAGCACAGAGAGGAAGATTGATAGCACTCTGACAGGTTAGTAGGGCCACAATGTGCATCACAGATAAATCATGATCTAAATACTACATTTGGTGGTGTTTGTGATACACATTTATAGTGTTACAGTTATTATCATATGGCATTCCTATATTGGGTTGTGTTATATGACCACCTTTCACCCTCTCCTGTAGTGGTACTGTATAACTGCTCAGTGGGCAGGGAGGACTGCAGTCTTTGTAAACACGCTGACTCTAAATACCAGTGTGTTTGGTGTGCCTCCACTCACACCTGTGTTTACCACGACCTGTGCCTGTCTCAGCAGCCCGAGCTGTGTCCCAACCCTGAAATCACTGATGTAAGACTCTCCTCTACTGTCATATGTTGTTACACATATATTTAGTTGAATGTGTATTGAGAAAGATGTATTTTCCATTCCTTCAGATCATCCCTCGTTATGGCCCACTCAATGGCCATATCTCAGTCACCATCAAAGGTTCTAACATGGGCATTAAGAAAGAGGACATCAAGAAGATTACTGTTGCTGGAGTCGACTGTGTGCACCAGGAAGACAGATATTCTGTCTCCACAAGGTATTATACAATATTAATAACCTGATGTCATTCACATGAGTGAAACATGACTGCTTACTGAACAGTGCTTATGAACATTCCAACCATCATCATATTGCCACATTTATATAACTCCTACTGACCACCAGAGGGAAGTGCTTCATAGAGCCTTAGTTATAGTATATAGTATAGTTTTTACTGTCTGTAAGATTAGTGAACTGTTTTGCCCAAGAAAAGACCATAGCAATAGCCAATTATAGCCGATTATTTCAATCTTGGGATGTTTAGCCACTGTGTTATGTAGTGATTTTTTTGTTCTCAACATTTTACATGTATAGATGAAGATAGAATCTGTACCCATCTGTAGTTTTAGAGCTGTATTAGAGCTATTCTTAAGCCATCTTTGGTCAGTACAGAACTTGTGCTTCTTGACAGTCTGGTGTTTTAATTAATTTCACAGGTCCTGTACTTGAATATTAAATCACTGCCTGCAGCTGTAACAGTTTTGACTGATGCTTTGTGTTGACAGTGTGGTGTGTGAAATTGGCCCTGCAAAGCGAACTCCTCCATCTGACATCCCGTTCCCACCGCGAAACCAAGGCACTGTAAACATAAAAGTGGAGGGGGGTAGAAGTGGAACATCACAGGTCATTTTCACTTATCGGGTACGTTGGTGCATGTTTGGATCATGCAATCTGCCACCTGCGATTACTAAATATTGAGTATCAAGTGACGGATACATATCTGCTCTGTTTCATGCTCTTACATGCAGGTGCTTTTGCACTGGCATGTTTTTTCAGTGCTCTTTGATCATTTAGATTGTCGCTTTTTATTTAGTTGAAAACAACAGAATAAAAAACTTCCAGAGCATTAAATTTCCTGCTTGTACAAACTCAGTGATGCGGAGAATCAAATGCCTCCAGTATATGTTCCTCCTGCTGGTTTGTTTGTTGCTGTTTGATTGAAATATTTTTGTTTGTAATTGAGCGAGTTAATTAACGCAAACTGCTGTGACAAAAAAGTACTATGGTAATTCATTTTTCTAATTTCTTCTGTTTTTCTGTTTGTTTGCTTCCAAATATCTTTACATCACATACACTTACTTATGCAAATGTACCTTATTAGCATTACAAATTATTTTGTTTCATAAACCTGGTAACTATGTAGCAGCAAGGTTGTTTATTTGCAAATTGCACATATTAATTTTAATTTTCAAAATGTCTTTGTACTTTTTATGTCAGTCCCAAATCCTAAGAGAGGATAGACAGAATTAAAATATTGTAGAATCACTGCACATCAAAGGATACGATTTGGTCTTGAGATCTTGGAAAAAGAATTGATGTTTTCAGTTGTTGGACCGATATAGAACCTGTGCTACAAGTTATGTGACAAAAATGTCTCCCATGTAGCTGTGCTGTTGTGTGCTGGTGTATGAAGTTTCCTCTGAATGTTTGTTTTTCCCTGCAAGATTTTATCAAAACTTTGAGGAGAGGATCCGAGCTTTTGCAGAGATTTAAAAACATGTTGCTTTTATTTTACACCTTTCTTCCCTTCCATCAAACTGAGAGATTTTATGCTCCATGCGCAGCTGCTCTTCCAGATCTATGAGTTGGAAGTTTCCACATTCTTCAGTGTGGTGCGGAATAAATATATATTTTGTTTACTATGCTGTCTGTGCTGTTTAAAAAAAAGTTTTTAGTAGCAACTCATTTCAGTATTTCAATACTTTGAAATTGTATTGAGCTCATGACGTGGTGTTTGTTCATGTGTACTTCAATCTAGGGGGTTAAGCACCTCTTACAGCTAAAATACTGTTGGTATAAATCTGATATTAACAATTCAGTCAGATTTGCCGCCATTATTTTTTCTGGCCTGCCCCAGTCTCTATGCGCCACTGTATTATCCTCAGTGCATTAAATGTGGCTTTTAAATAAGCAAGTTCAAAATCGAAGAGCAATTAGAAAAATATGGTTGTATGTTTACACAGTCATGAAACAAATTAATTTATGTACCTGATAAATCGGGCTGTAACTATTTTTTACAAAATGAAAAGTGAATTTATGACATCATCTTTTGCGCCCTATACATTTTAAGTCTTTATCAGTTATTGGCTAGAGCAACAACACAAATGTGGGGTATAGGTATCAGCTGAAAAAACATCCATATTGGACCATTCTTAATGTCGCCACACACAACAGGACAATTTGCACTATTTAGGCTGCGAGGTGTGACCCGACGTTGTGTCTTTGTGTGTGATTTTGAAGCCGCTGCGCTCCTCGTGTGTGTGATGTCAGTGTGACTCTGAGCTGCTCTGTCAGATCGTAACCACCAAACATCAGCAAACATCAGTGATCGACGCAGAGACGCAAGATGCAAACTCAAGAAATTGCTAAAATAATTATTACTCACCTCTTGTCAGGTTAAACTGCAGCATCTCATCCACACTATCCATAGAATCTGTCCTTCCCAAATAACACTCAGTCCACAAAACAGCGCTGTTAATCCAATTTTAAGCATTCCTTAAAAGCAAAAAGGCGAGAGTAGTTCCTCACGTTTGTCTTTACATCCACAACGCTCGGATTAAGGTGAAGCTGCAGAATAGCGATATTGACTTCCTGTGTACTTTATCACCAACCTTCTGTGCATTAAAAATCATGTATCTGAAGTATTGTGTCACATTTCACAAATAATAACAGGATAATAATGACCGGAAACAGCTGATGCGAGGTGCACACACAATTTTTAGCTTGTGATTCTCAGCCATATCCAGCTGCTGTCTTTGCGATCGGAGATTTAAAATCTCATAAGATTCTCCTCGGGTCTGTGGTGTGCGCTTTTTGTCACACATTTAAAAATCATTTAAGACCAAAAAATCCTGTTGTGTGTGGCCTTTAGTCAAAATCCCCTAATACAATTTACCATCATCCTTTTCAAGTCTTTATATTTTATTCTAGTACTTTTAGGAGGACTTGAACTAGGAGAGGCTGAGCTTCCATATTTTGTTTTTCATTCAAGGACCCCAAACCACAGTATGTAATGCCAGCCAAGGGTCCAGCAGCCGGAGGAACAGTCATCACTATTGAAGGAGAAGACCTGGATACAGCAACTAAAGAAGATGTGGCGGTCAACATTGGAGGAGTACCATGTGAAGTGTAAGTTATACATCTTGTATTTGAGCCACAAAATACAATACACATTCTTTGATGAAGCTTTACTGAAAACAGTGCCACATTTCAAAGGATTATTAGTTATTTTTTATGTTAACAAGGCAGAAACAAAGCAAAGTATTTTGGTTAGTAGTTCCCTGTACTTTGTCATCACATTAATTAATTAGCCCTCTATCCTGTTTTCTCCTCAGCCTGTCATTTGGTAAAAAGATCACATGTAAGACAGGCCAATACCGAGGACAAAAGGTCCCCTCTGACCTCCTGACAGTGACTGTGAACTATGGAAAAAACACTACGAAAGATGTCCTGGCTGCATACCAGTACTCCGAGAACCCCAAGATCACAGGCTACAACCCCACGGCCAGCTTTGTGTGGTAAACAATGATTATCATCTCTTTGATATGCTGCAGCCATATAATTTAGGGTTAGAATATACACAGTAGCATTGCTGCAATATTAACGAATGGTTTAATTGTAGTGTTATTGACCTTATTATTTCTAACTAACCCTTACTGAAAAGTATTTTTGTGTGTGCAGTGGTGGCCGTAGTATTGTTGTGACCGGAAGTGGATTTGACTTGATTCAGAGAGCCACGATGAAAGTGTTGCAGGACGCCACACCTATTGAGGTATGTTTTATGAAACCTGCTTATGCACACTGTATATACAATATGTTCTATTGTTATTTTTTGTGGGGGTAATAAAAGCATTTAACTTTACTTATAATCAATTTCATTTTTTTATAGTTTATAATTGGAATATAGTAATATTCCAATTCATAAAATATATTTCTTATTTACTCTAAATATAAAGTTGCAAATCAAATTTCACATTTTGTGGATGTGCAGGTAATACCATTCTTTGAAACACGTTAACATTACAGTGTTATGCTCACGGTTATCTTTCTTGGTTTGTTTATTTATGGGCAAAACTACCAAACACTATATTTAAAGTCAAGTGATTACAGATTTGTAGCAGAGCTGTATCCTTTTCTGCTTTGCCACCGTCCCACTGAGCTCTTCTCCGTCTTCCTGCTTCAGACAGAGGTTGTGATGGAGCGGTGATAAAGCGCTTCACCTCCTCTCCCCTGCAGAGAGAGGGTGTCAGTCAGAACGCTTTGGCAGAGAAATAAAAGCACTGTCGTTTTCCATCTATCTCACACAACACCGTGTCAGTCTGCAGCAAAAGAGGCTCACAAAGAACTCGTAGGCGGCTCAGGCTGCACCTGTGCCTGTCTAATTTAGCTCTGTTAATTCACATGTGGAAACTACTCTTGATAAGGGTTTGAAAAGCTAATTTAAACTACTTTCCCACAGACCTTGCATCAGGCTAAAGGCAATTAACCAATTGTAAGTTTGTACATTTTTATATTGTTAGTTCACAATTCTTCTGTTTTCCAGTTTGTGCAGGAGGCAAAGAGTAAAAACGACAGTGTGCTTCACTTCAGCTCTCCTGCAGTGAACTGCTCTGTGGAGTCCATCAGGGTTGTGTTGCAGCTGGACAATGTGGTGGAGGAGCTCAAGGACTTCAACTATCACCTGAACCCCACCTTTGACAAGCTCAGCAAGAACGTCATTACAGAGACCAGCATCATCATTGTCACTGTGAGAAAGGACACCTGTAGTTAATGCTAAACACTACAAGCAATTTTACATTTATCCTTATTTGTAATTTCCTTTTTTTCCAGGGTCGTGGTTTCTCAAAAGCCATGACAGCCAAAGAGGCTCAAGCTTTTGTTGGTGACGCTTTCTGTCATGTCAATATACTACAGGTGGGTGTATTTTTTAAGTTGGAACTGCTAATGATCATTATAACTATTCTGATTTTAAAAGGGTTATTGTTGCTCAGGGAGTAAAATTTGTGTTTTACACAGTACAACTATATTCACAATTATTTAGAAAGGCAATTAAGCTATTCAATTGTGCTATTGTTTATTTGTTCTGGTGAAATCCTTATGGAATAAAACAGCAAAGTAAAAAATGTTTATAATAATGTGTTTTCCACAGGATGATAAGTTGATCCTTGAGGCTCCTTCTACTCAGCCTCAAGCAGGATCCAAACGCCAACACAGCGACACAACCAACGACCTGCTTGAACTTGTGGTAAGTATATAAGATTGTGAAATGCACTTTTTAAGCCATGTTTTAATGGCGTTCACTCATCATCAACTAACTAATTTTAGTTTATTCATGCATGTTTGAGTAATTTGTCCGGCATTTGAGTCTTGAGTGCTCCGAATATTTCTGTTTTCACCTTCCCCCTATCCCCACCAAATGTAATGTCTCAAACATACCATATTTGAATACTGTATTTCCAGGTGAAATTTGGGGATGGTGAATGGCCGGTGGGCTCAGTGTATTATGCAAGAAAAGATGACATCCCCCTGGCTATTATCATCCCTGCAGTAATTGTCCCTATGCTTCTCTTCATTGCAATCTCAGTCTACTGCTACAGGTACATTCTTTACGCCGAATATGCGGGGTGGCTCAATTTATTTTTAAGTGTCTGCTTAATTGTTATAGGAGGAAAAGCCAGCAGGCAGAACGAGAGTATGAGAAGGTCAAACACCAGTTGGAAAATCTAGAGGAAAGTGTGCGAGATCGATGCAAGAAAGAATTCACAGGTATAGTATGCTTCAGCTAAATGTGTATATATAGAGATAAATATTCCTCTGGTAAAGGTATGGCTATTCTTTCTTTTCCTCACTTTCTGTACTGACTGTGTAAACTAAAATCCAAGAAGTTGTTGTCAGCTGTTTTGAACATGTAAAGACATGAGATACTTGCCCCAAGAGATTTAGATCATATTAAATTTAACATTTAAGGTTTATGATCCATATAAATGCATATATCAGTGTTGGTTAATTACGGTAACTCTTTTATTTTTTTGTGACAGATCTAATGATTGAAATGGAAGACAACACCAGTGATTTGAGTGAGGCCCGTATCCCCTTCCTCGACTACAAAACCTACACGGATCGCACCTTCTTCTTGCCATCTAAAGATGGCGCCAACGATGTCATGATCACAGGAAAGATCCAGATCCCAGAGAACCGCAAGACAACTGTGTCCCAGGCCCTGAACCAGTTCTCCAACCTGCTTAACAGCAAAACCTTTCTCATCAATGTGAGTTTCCTGCTTTAGTTTTACGTGTTTCAACAGCTCTGAAAGAAGATAAACAAGGAAAAGATTGCAGATGTTTGCTTGCCAAGGTTCTGTTTGCCAAGCAAAAAAACTTTAAATTAAATCATAAAATTGTAGTTCTTGCCACTTCATGTAATTTATTTTATGATGTCTGGATTTTATTATCAAAGCAGTTGTCAAAACTATACTGGACATTGTCTGAAATGAGCATTTTTTTCTCATCTATTTTTGTCATTGGCAATATGTATTCACTTTACTTATTGTTATTATTCATGTCAACAGTTCATCCGCACTCTGGAGAGCCGTCCTGACTTCAATGCCAGGTCTCGTGGCTATTTTGCCTCTCTTCTGACTGTGGCACTGCATGGAAAATTGGAGTACTACACGGACATCATGCGGACACTGCTGCTGGAGCTAATGGATGAACATGTGCAGAACAAAAATCCCAAACTGATGCTCAGGAGGTCAGCAAAAATGCCATTACAATTGTTAATTAGTGTTTTTGCCATTCTTCATACTGTTTTCTTTGTTCAATTTGTAGGTCAGAGACGGTAGTGGAGAGGATGCTTTGTAACTGGATGTCCATTTGTCTCTATCAGTTCCTCAGAGTAAGAATACTTTTTTCATCTCCTTATTTTAATTTTCACTATAATTTCTATCTACCTGTACTTTATTTCATCAACAATCTTAATAAGTATGGATTACATGTCTTGTGTTGTAGGATACTGCAGGAGAGCCATTGTACAAGCTGTTCAAGGCCTTAAAACACCAAGTAGAAAAGGGGCCAGTGGATGCCAAATTGAAGAAAGCCAAGTATACATTGAATGATACAGGGCTGCTGGGTGATGATGTGGAGTACTCTGCTTTGGTGAGTAAAATTGTAATTTATTACTGAATTGTTTTATTTTATTTATATATTTAACATGTCCAAAATGATTTGCTTCTTATTGATTGATGTTTGTTGTTCAGACATTGCAAGTACTGGTGCACGGAGAGGGACCAGATGTGACTCCTGTCAAAGTGCTGAACTGTGATACAATTACACAGGTGGGTTGGAAAAATAAGCCAGAATGCTGGCTTGATATCCAAAACAGGTGCCTTAAAGGTGAACTTTGTAACTTTTCTGGTGGAGTGTACGCTGCGTGCTTGACTCCATGGAGTTGTCACTGTAATGTCTGTAATGTTCCATAGTATGGCATTGAACTTGGCCATCTCCATGGAGACAAATAGTTGACACCATCAGGCACATTCTGGGATCAGTGGGGAGGTGTATCCAGACACAGTAAAAATTCTGAAGTCATTTTTTTGAGTAATAAAAATATGGGCAACTAAATATGCAAGTCAGGAAAGTTAAATTGTGTGGAAAAACAAGAACATCTCCATGGAGATAAGAAGATGGTGAGATATTTATGAGATATTTACCATCTTTACAAGTCCTTTGTGCTGACATTCAGTATTTTGTGCTTTGTTTTGTGATGACATTAAATTCTTTTAAAGTCTTTCTCAGCTCTGCTGGGTCCTGTGGGACCATTATACATTTTCAACTGATTGTGTATATTGCAGGAAAATAGGGTTATAAAGAAAATAATGTTTTTATTAGAAATGCATATGTATCAGTACATGTAATTTTGTGAGATTTGCAGCTCCTCTACAACGGCCTTAAGTGTTTATGAATCCATATTTTAGATAAATGTGTTTTTATGATTTACAGGTGAAGGAGAAGATTATCGATCAGGTGTATAGAAACCTTCCCTACTCCCAGAGGCCCAAAGTGGAGAGTGTAGCTCTTGGTAAGAAATGAAAAGATTCTGTACTGTCAATTAGGTTTATTTGTTAGGCAATCGCAGTGCTATGAGGACAGTCTATAATAGCTGGAAGGATATTAGGGTATTAGATCATTAAACTCATTCTCTAAATATATTTAAAAGAACTAATAAGATTTTCTAAGTTGACTGTAGGCCTGTACAGATAACAAACTTTTAAGTGTGATATACTACTATGATAATATTGTTATATTTTGCAATGATAATATTAAAATTACCCTATGCTACTAACACAATAATGTAGAAAAATTCTTCAAAACACCAATTCTAAATGTACAGCTAAACATTGAAAAAAAAATTGTTATATAATATAGTTTGTGAATAAAATGTTAAGACAATATAGTAAATATTGTGACAGGCACACGTTCATGTGATATTAATTACACTTATGTTGGCATTATTAGTGCTACATTTATATTTATTTTCACTGTTCTGATAGAGTGGCGTCCCGGCTCCACTGGCCAGATCCTGTCCGACCTTGACTTGACCTCACAGAAAGAAGGGCGCTGGAAGAGACTCAACACTTTGGCTCATTATAATGTAAGTCTTTATTTTAGAAATATGAGCCTAGACCCAGCTGAAACATATGGATCCTAAAACTGGTTAAATCGACTTCTTCACTGATGTGTTATTGCTTGAAAGACATTCAAGGTTGTTTTAGAGTTCAGACCTTTACTTGTGAAGTGGAGAGAAATGCTGAGCCACCAGAGACCCCTGCTGTAGAAAACATAAAACTAAAAACATCAAGCCTTCTCTGTCTGCATCTGACATTTAAACTAGATGTGTTGGTCTATTCCCTGTTGTCTGAGTAAACAATCCTTGTCCTTTAGGTTCGAGATAATGCCACATTGGTGCTGTCCAGAGTTTTGCACACACAGGCATTTCACCAGCACCAGGACAGCTATGAAGAAAGTAAGTGAACAAACATTTGGAAATTTGATCAAAAAAAGAGAACACATTGCATAACATTTAACTCAACGATTGGTGTCTTCATAGAAAATTCCCTTTTAGAAGATGACAACACCTATCACCTGGTCAGAACACCTGATGAAATTGATGAAGGAAAGTCTAAGAGAGGCAGCATGAAGGATAAAGCCATGACCAAAGCCATTACTGAAATCTACCTGACGAGGCTTCTGTCTGTCAAGGTGAGATACCAAACTCACCAAAAAGTCTAATAATGAAGTTTGAGAGGTGCAGTATTTTGATAATTGGATTTCTAAAAGGTATCAGCTTCATTTTAAACAGCCTAGCTCCAATTAATTGGACTAATGGGTCAGTAGATATACTAGGGATACATCTTCCACAAAACTGTTGAATGTAATTATCATTGGAAGATAGAAAAAAACTGATAGGATTTTATAGCTCTGGAGAATGCTCTAACAATACAAGGTAAGGTTACACTGGTTTATGCTTTGGTTATTGCTCCGTTGTATCTTTATTAGTGATTCTCCCTTCCCCCGGTACTAAGTTTTTTAAACTTTTTGAACCAAAAATCTTCAAGTTTATATGGAATAATACATTAGATAAAATTAAAAGACAATATGTATACGATTCTTTTAAAAATGGAGGATTAAATCTAAAAAACTTACAAGCAATGAACTGTTCCTTAAAAGCCTCCTGGGTGGTCAAATTGTACTTAAATAAAAAATGGCTTAGTAATCAAAGGTTATACTCATTCATTTTCCATTTTTCAAACTATTTATTCACATTTTTTCAATCACTATTCTTTAAAGATGCACTCAAAGCGTGGTTGAATTTCAAGTACCAACCCCCGGATACTATTCAGGGTATTGAGATGCAGGTACTTTGGATGAATTCAAATATTATTGTTGGAGGCAAACCATTGCAGTGGGCGACTGTATCAAAAATTGGTTAATTTCTATTAATGATCTTTTGGATATATCATAAATGGCTTACTGGTATAGACACAAACAAAATAATTTACAAGTGGACTCTTAA
Source organism: Odontamblyopus lacepedii (assembly GCA_034769755.1). Classification (NCBI taxonomy): domain Eukaryota; kingdom Metazoa; phylum Chordata; class Actinopteri; order Gobiiformes; family Gobiidae; genus Odontamblyopus; species Odontamblyopus lacepedii. The sequence goes on along the minus strand of CM068344.1, from coordinate 28,482,599 downwards.
TACAACTGGGGCTTCACTTTTTCCTCACAGAGCTTTGGGAAGATGAAATAAATAATAAATACCCCAATCTCATGGAAATGTTACTTTCAAACTATTTGATACTACAATAGAATCTTATTTGAGAATCGTTATCTAAATGACAGGTAGGAAACGACCCTTACTGCAGGTTCTTTGAGGGGGAGGAGAAAGACCTTCTTTACCTGTTTTATTTTTGTCCTTATGTTGCCAGGTTTTGGGTTTCTGTTCAATCATGGGTACAATCAATGGGAATTTTTCTGAAATTTCCCCCAGAAACATCATTTTGTGCATTTTTGAGGGGAAGTTCACACCTTTTCTGAATACAGTTATTTTGTTAGGAAAGATTTTTAATTTAAAGGATTCAACAATATTAAATGTACGTTTAGAATACTTTAAAAACATAAATCACAATCTGTACAATCTAAATAATATATTTCCCATGGAGAATAACAAATTATTTGGACATAATAGGAAATGGAATATTTGATCACTGGTATTAGGGATATAATAATAATAATAATCATCATTTATTATTTCTTGTTTAGTTTAGTTTATTTTACTACTACAAATTCTTTCCTTATGGATCTGTATTAAGTATGAGTGGGTATGGATTTGATGTGTGATGTTTGATATGACCTCCTTGAGTTTGTCAATAATTAAAAAAAAAAAAGACTAATAGTCTTATGAAATAATAATCGTTATTTTAAATGTCCAGTGCTTTTGCAATCTTATGTTAAAATTTGTTGTGTTTTTAGGGTACTCTGCAACAGTTTGTGGATGATTTCTTCCGTAGTGTGCTCTGTTCGGGTTCAGTTGTCCCACCCGCTGTGAAGTATTTCTTTGACTTTCTGGATGAACAAGCGCACAGACATGATAATGTTGATGAGGAAACGTTACATATATGGAAGACCAACAGGTAATGAATGATAACTCAGTAGTAAGATTCCTTCCTGTGTTTAGTGTTCTATATGCTCCATTGCCCTAGTGCTGGTGAGTCATGCATGCTAGCATTTTTCACCAATGTCATTTATAATATGTAGTCCCTCTGTATTTTAGCTGTGGGAATTACTGTTATATGCACTTTTTAATTAATTAATCATTGTGTGTAAATGGCACCTTTCAAAATACCCAAAGCACTTTACAGTTTATTATTCATTCACTCCTCCCTCGGTGGAGGTAAGATACTATTGTAACCACAGCTGCCCTGGGGCAGACTGACGGGAGCGAGGCTGCCAATCTGCACCATCGGCCCCTCCGACCACTATCAACACTCACGCACACACCACTTTCATATTAGGCAATGTGGGTGAAGTGTCTTGCCTAAGGACAGTTTTTATGACTGGCGCCCCCCTGTGGCACCTGGAATTCCCAGTGGTCTCCCATCCAAGTACTAACCAGGCCCAGCTTGCTTAGCTTCTGAGATCTGATGAGATCAGGCTTTGACAAGCTGGTATGGCCACAAACCACTTTTGTCATGCTGCAGAATCACGATGACTTTGCTTCTCCTTGACATGAAGGACACAAATGCCCATCACAGATAGAAACTTTCATGAGACACTTTTAACAGTATTTTCTGTCCAGAAACAAGCACACCATCAATCCAAAAATGTAATTTATTATGTGCAACGTTTTAGCTGTATGGCCTTCTTCAGACAAAAATTCCTTTCTTTTTTGAATTTTGTCGGGTTACACCCACTCATCCAACGCGCCCCCCTGAACATTGATTTGTGAGGTCTGCTGCTCTTTTTTCCTGTCTAGAAACAAGGACATAGCTTTTTCTCTGCATAGCAACTGCCAAAGAAGAATATAATTAAAGGAGACCTATTACACAAAACTAACTTGTATGAAGTTTAACTGTGTTATATAGCTGTTTCAAATCATTAGCTTACTCAGATCAAATTACAATATCTTGGGAAGCCAGTAAAAAGTGCTGTTTAACTTATCAAACACACCAAGTCAAAATTACACACCAACTTCCACTGTGTGCAACTGAGCCCATGAAAAGGCTTGTTATCATGACATGATCAATTATGACAATGAAGGATAAATGAAGAGAGATTCCTCACAGTTTTCTTTATTTATGCAAAAACCCTTTTCCAGCTAGCCTTGAGCTTAGCCTGTCAATCATTGGGAACGTCCATACACGCACACAAAAACAGGCTGGACAATGAAATATTCAGCAGCAGTGGTGAATTATTGACAAGGGTTATGGTCTTTGGGGGGACAGGTGGCGTAAGGAGATGAAAGGATGCTGGGATGAGCAAAAGGAGGGAAAAGGAAACGTCAGCAAATCCTCAAAAAGTCAGGAATTAAAAAAAAAAAAAAAGCCCCTAGAGCACATTACTGGTGGTTTTATTCAAGGATTTTATCCATCATAAGTTTGAACAAGAACCAAGACTTTGTCCATGTTAAATTGTACTTTTGTGTCTTATCTTTGTGTCTAGCTTACCGCTGCGGTTCTGGGTGAACATTTTGAGGAATCCCCACTTTGTCTTCGATGTGCACGTGACGGAGGTGGTGGATGCATCGCTGCACGTAATCGCTCAGACTTTTATGGATGCCTGCACCAAATCCGAGCACAAACTTAGCAGAGTATGTAAAGTCTTTTTTATTATACTAAATGTATTTTGATAGTTTTATATATTGAAAAGCAATTATGGTTAAAAAAAGCTTGGGCCATAAATGCCTATGTAATGTGACTGTCAACACATTCAAAACAAGGGACTTGTAATTAGTGATTTCAAAGAGCACACACCGCTTTTAACCACTTTTGTACCCACTAGGAGTCTCCAAGCAACAAGCTGCTCTATGCAAAAGAAATTTCCACATATAAGAAGATGGTAGACGAGTGAGTCTGTTATATACAATGGACAAATTTTATAATGGTGCAAAATTGTATATGTATATTAAAATATGCCTTAATTTGTTTTTCTCAGCTACTACAAAGGCATTAGACAGATGGTTCCTGTAAGTGACCAGGACATGAACACACACCTTGCAGAAGTGTCAAGGGTAAGACTGTTTTATTTAATTTAGTTGGATAAACATTTTGCATCAAAACACGCATTGTTTTGTATTATCTTTAAGTTGTTTGTTTGGATTGAAAGTCACTTATGTCTTCAACCTGTATCAGGGTACACTGTTGTTAAATAATACTCTACTTTTCATTGATAGCAACACACAGACAAGCTGAATACCCAGGTGGCCTTACATCAGCTCTATCAGTACGCCAGCAAATACTACGATGTGGTAAGGACATTATATAATAATTATGCCATTGTCACATTTTATATCTATTATATTCTGAAGTATTGTTATTTTTTCAGATAATTGAGTCACTGGATGAAGACCCCGCTGCTCAGAATAGACAGCTCACCCTTCGGCTACAACAGATCGCAGCTGCCCTTGAGAATAAAGTCACTGACCTTTGACCTCTGAACTCTTCAATAATTTAGAGCAGAGAAACAAAATCACAAGATGTCACTTTTGATGCTTGATTTTATAGAAAGACTGTTGCTTAATGAAGCTGGAACGAGTTAAGGTGAAGATGACTTTCGTAAATGGAAAAAAAGTGAAGCGCTTACATCTTCGACATGGTTTTTGCATTCTTTCCAGAACAATGGAGGAGACATGGTGCCTTTGGCCTACGAGGACAAACTCTGTGAAAGCAATTCATTTTAATGACATTTTTAAATATTTTTTTGGCAAAGAGGACATTCACACACAAACTTTAATTTGCCCCATCATGAAGACGTGCCCCGAAAGTATTCAAACAATAATGTTCGCAATCAGACTGGATGAAGCATTTTATGATACTCTTCAACTAATTTAAATGGGACTTTCCTTGAAACTTAAGATAGAACTGTTTTCAATTATTATTGTGTAGTATGAGGTAGAGCCTTAGATAAAGTGATAAACAATTATGGTACATGCCATTTCTAGGTCAAGAGACTTTATTGGAAAATGTGTATTCAGGGTACAGCTTATTTGTATTTCATTATTTCCATATCACATTTGTTTTATTGGTTGCAGTTTGAGTATTAAGTTAAGGCACAGAATTACACTTCACAGGGTAGTTACAGTATTCACCATAATCCAATTGGGTTTTTGCTTCTTAAGGCATGCCACAATCATTTGTGTGATTTTTTTCTGTTGATTATGTTGCTATTGAACATTTTAGTTGCTGTGAAAACTGTAAACAAGGGCTCTGAGCAGCCAACAGTTTTAATTGTTAAATTTTGATTCTTTTTTAAAATTCTTTTACTTTGGCCATAATCTTGAAGCAGCATTTTCTGTTTCCAGCAGACATGTGGAAAGTGAATGAAGTGTCTTTTGAAGACAGTGCTGCCAGACTCTTTAGAGTCTAACTTTAACTGTTCTATGAAGTGTCTTATTAGACACCTTATGATCTGTCCATCATGGGGTGTGTGCCTGCAACAGTGAACTGAAATTATAAGTCAAAGGTACAAAGTTATTATGACTAATTATATATTGGTTTAAATCGGTTCAAATGCTGAATGGATGAAACATACACCACACTCTTTCTTCAAGGCAATCTCTTCCATTTTGATTTTGTCTTTCATAGTTCACCATGTTTGTATGAGTTTTACCTTGGAAAATAAGCAGCAACATACTCTTCTTAAACATGGTACATTTAACTGGATTACTATAAACTGATTGTAATTTCATATAGTCATGTCTAATCATCCAAATGACTTGTAAATTGTCTATTCTTTTCTTCTCATCAACTTGGCTACTTTATGCCTTCTTCCTGTCACCAACAAGTGCCTTAATAACTTTCAAGATTAAGCATAGATACACCAAAAATATTAATAGATGCACAAAAATAAAGCATTTTCCTTGGTAGTGATGTGTTAAAACGATTCAACACAAACATCCAGCTATGTTAATGTTACAAAACTTCTTTCAACTTGACAGCTCAAATGGGTTTCACTTTCTTGTGTAAATTTGTTTTGGGGGATTGTGTGGATTGATTCACTTTTTCCCTGTAATAAGTGAGATGCCAATTATGATGTTGCCAGTTTGACACTCAGACAAATGCAACCACCACATTTCCATAAAACTAATGACATGGAACAAATGTTTTCAAAAGTTGCAAGTGTTGTAATGTCCATGGTACTGAGCTTAGACTACAGATGATGAACGACTCTTTTTGTAAGCAGTTCAGTGTTCTGAATTAGGGTATAGGTGTTTGATAAATGTTATACTGATATTGGTATTTGCAAACACACAATGCTCATTGGTAGCTCACAAATCTTGCTGCAAAGGTTTATACCATTCTTTACTTTGCATACTGCTTATTAAATAATTATTCTTGTAAAAAAAAAAGTTCATGTAAGAAGAATAATTACAAATCATTTTGATTATAAAATTAAAAAATGGAGAAATTCAGGCTTAAAAGGCTTGCCTGAATTGAAGCGATGCCCATATCAGTGACTCTTCTGAATAAGTGGAGAAGTGGGCAAAATGTATAGATTTACAGATAGCCTATCCAATAAATTATGTTTTTACAAATGTTTTGCTGTCTCTCTTCTTTTCCTGTAGGCAGCCTAATGGCAGGCTGTAGCCACAGGAACATCAAACATAACTTAATGCTTTGGCAGTAAGAACCCTATGAGAGCTGACCTGTTGCATGTTCCTGTTGGTTTAGGAATTAAGAAAAAGTAACTTTTCAAGGGCATCTGGACTCTTCTCAACTCGAGAGGGAAAGGTGCAATGTGTAACATTTCTAGTGGAGAGTTTGCCACCTGTTAGTCTCCACGGAAATGTTATTGTTTTCTCTAGACTGTTCCACAGTATTATAATTATTGCATTTTTTGAGCAACAAAAACAAAACCCACAGTAATGAATAAATGCAAAACCGTTGTGGTGAAGGGGGAGCTGAGCGAAAGGCCCTCACCTATCAGCTTTGGGTAATGACCTAAAGGACAAGGTCGTCAGAAGCGGTCAGAATTGGGTTTCCTCTGCAGAGTGGCCTGGTGTTCCCTTAGAGATAGGGTGAGGAGCTTGGTCACATGGGAGGAGCTCGGAGTAGAGCTGCTGCTCCTCCACATCGAGAGGAGCGGCTGAGATAGCTCCTGGACGTGGAGGTGTTCCGGGCATGTCCCACTGGAAGGAGGCCCCGGGAAGACCCAGGACACACTGGAGGGACTATATCTGGAGGAGCTGGAGGAAATGTCCGGGGTAAAGGAAGTCTGGAAAATGGATGGATGGATGGATGAATAAATGCTATGGATGTTTAATGTTATACCATGGAACATTCTAGGTAAAGCAATAACATTTCCATGGAGACAAGTAGGTACCAGACCCTCCACCAGAAAAGTGGCGCAGTGCACTTTTAAAATTGAATATAGGGCATTTAAGAATATACGTGTATTTGACTTTTAGCTATTATATGCATGGCTTAGTATTGTGGGATGTTTAAGAACAAGTTTACCTTTTTTTTATTGCCTGTAAATGCAGCAATTTCACGTCGTTTAACCAGGGTACTTTCATTTTCTGTAGCCTAGTTTATGTTCACGAGAGTTCTTACAATTACCGGGTAAATGGCGCCCCCGTGTGTTGTTGATTAAAAAATTCAAATATACGCACTTTCTATGCCCTTAAACGGGATCGCTGCCAAATAAATGTAGCCAATGATAAAAAGTATTAATATTTTAAAATATCCCAAGCATATATCTTAAATGCAAAACACTTCACGTATTTGAATGTTATAAGTAGGCCTAAACATCAGCATAGGTCATTCTTTCTAAGCTGCATAGGCCTAGTGTATTAATGCTATAGTCTTATTGAAATGGTTGGTCCTGACAGTGAGATCAGCAGCGCGTCATGAGCTTTCTCTCATTAACACACACTGGGCTGTAGCTCCCTTGACAGCAGGGGTCCCTCCCTCTCTCCACCTTTCCACCTCCATTCCCTGCTCCTGCTCCTTGGACTCCCAATCTCTCCTTCAGCACACGGCTCACAGTATAAGGACAGACCCTCACCTTGTTGTGGTTTCTCGTCACCTTTGACAAGTTTTCAAACCATGGGATGCGGAAATTCCTCTCCAACTTCAACAATAAGCAGCCACAGTTACAGCAGCATCAGCAAAACAGGTGAGTGACAGTAGGCCTGGAGTTATATAAAAGGCAGTTTTGGCTCGTTTTATTTTTGTAGTAGTAGAAACTAGAGTTGCTTAGTGCAGTTAATCAAAACGGTTTATTTTCTGATGATTTGTGAGGTGAATCTAATAGCTACATCATTCTATAACGGTTTATCATCTGACTTGTACTGCTATAGCTTGTTTTACAAAAGGTGGAGGTAAAGCTTAAAGGTATTATATTATGAAAAAAAGAGCTTTAAGGCAGGTTATAATGTGTGAGTAATCCTTTATTATTAGTCTGACTACACCTCCAAAGCTCAAACCTCTGTTCTACCTTGTGGTGTCAGGTAGAGGTAGTTTTCAAGTCAACATCTACCTTTTAACTTTTGTTCAGTAGAGATGAGCAAATCCAGGGCTGAACTTATCCAAATGATTCTGATGAAGGTGTACGGAGTTTAAAAGCACACTGGAGCACCTCCTGTTTTACCACATGACATTACAAGGTGGAACATAGAACATAGAACTCAACCTAAATATGCAGGGTTTATATTTTAAACATGTGTGAATGAAACAAAACACAACTCCAGGTATGTTTGTGATGAGGAAACAACTTTACAACATAAATGAGAAAAGAGCATAATATGGGCCTTTTAGTATCCTCCCTTGACCAGTCAAATGTACTTTACTGCATTATTATAAAGTTCAAAAGCTGCCAAAATTATGGTTTAGCAATTATTTAATGAATTCTAAAATATCTCTTTTATTGTAAAAGAAATAATACAAAGCATTTCAGGCAAATAACCTACAAAGTGATAAATACAATCAGTTGTGATCTTGTTTGTGATTGTTTGTGCCATTATTTTCATCAGGCCATCCAGAGTGTTCATCAAAACTGTAAGTATCTTTTACATTAACCCCCATATTTTTTTAGTTTTTTTTCTAGATTATTAAGGCTACTTTTTTAATATTAGCTTGATATGTGATTCTAACCCACGTGTTTTGTATGTGCTCTTTTGTGAACAGCTCAGATAATTCTGCTGCAGATGATGACAAACGAAAGTAAGTGCAGTAGCTCATAGGCTATCCATGTGCACTGCAATAATCTTTTTCTTTTTTTTTTTTCTGTGAGATCAGGAACTATGGAGGCGTTTATGTGGGGCTACCTACAGATCCAAGCAACATTCCTACAATGCAGATTGGATCTCTCCGAGGTAACATTCAGTGAAAATCTGCATGCTTTTCATTCTGTAAACAGGTTTACCAATATTTTCCATACATATGGGGGGTCTAATTTCTGTGACTGGTAACAGTATATTTTTAAAATTGATTTAAAGTACATTTATTATGCTTTTGTCAGGTATTAAGTAGCTATTTTATTAACTGCAAACAGCAATATTGAAAAATGGCTATTTGAAATGTATGCACAATTGTCTGTAGCCCAGAGTCTGAAGAAGCATAATTAAGTACAGCGCAGGGGGGCGGAGACAGGGGCTAGGTGAAAACAGATATTTTCAAGCCTCATGACAATACACAATTACTCATGCAAGACATGCAAGATCACTCAAACATGCAGTAAACTATCAAAATTCAATTTACTGATCATGAAACATCATCTTAACATGTGTTACGCCCCCGGCCTCCAGCTCCTCCACATACTTCAAAGCTCATAAAAGCCCATTTTATATGTCCCCTTTACATTGAAGAATCAATCAAACATTCTGAACAATATTGACAATGTTGATATGTATCCACAGCATTAGTCAGTATATTTATTTATCATATTTAAAAGTTAGACAGTCAAATATTGATCTGTCATGTATATAATACTGAAATACTTAGTGTTCATTATGTGGTCTCCAGTTATTGTAAATGTCTAACACTGTAATGGATATACAGTATTACAAGAATGCTTTATATTTCTTTCTGCAATGTGACATGTGTTTAATGTGCTAACCATGTGTATGTTGGAGCATTCATATCCAGTACACATAATGTACACACCTGTTCATTTCCTGTGAAGTCCTTGGGGTCAGGAGAGCATGGGAGAAGAATCATCTTCTCTGCTGTGACCTCATGCTTAATGTGTGTGTGCGGAAATGTATACATTTGGCGGTCTTGAGTATGAAATTTGTTTTGTCAGGATTACATATGGGTGTTGTTTCAGGATTTTTTGTTGAGGTTTGTGGAGTTAATTAATGGGATTGTTATCCACAGAGAGTGAGCGAGACTCAACCTCCCTCAGGAAGCCACTGTGGGGAAATGGACTCTAATTTTAATGAACCAGGTCTTGTACATGCTTCTTACTTTTATAATCTCTTGTTCAATTATCAAAATGGTTTTATATTTTGTCTTTATTTTTCAATATAAATATTATTACATTATGTTCTTTTAATTATTTAATATACATTTAAGAAAGGAGTTTTCTTTTTTGTTTTCAACCAGATCTTTATATGTTCACTTCTTAGACTGAAACAAGAGATATCTGGAGGAAATGGTGATTGCATAAAACAAGACACCTGCCAAGCCTCAAATGAGAAGCACGCTGCTCCCACTGGAGTCAATCTTCTCCTTCAGTGTCCCCTGCAAGGACTGTGATGTGGTCACTTAGCCTTTGTCTAACCCACTGTGGAGCCTGTGAAGACTGAACCAACAGACTGGTCATATACTTCTTTGCTGTGGAAAGAATCAAACACCACTAGTGCTATATCTAGCTCTACGTTCCCACTAATTACAATATCAAAGTGTAGATCTATGGTAGCAAAAGCATAATCTCAGATGAAACATACAATAGTGGTCAGTGCAAGATTCAGAGGTTCAGAATATCAGCTCCTTCAGAGATGAGATGAGCATATTGCCATCTCCTGTGGAGTGGATGTGTAGAAAAGACTGTTTCAGAATTTTTAGTAGTAACCTATGCATTAACTGTTTTTAATGTTCAGATTTTTGCTTCTAATAGACATAGCACTTTACTAATCTGTATGCTAATTATTAATAAAAACCTTGCCCTTCTAAATTTAAATGTAGGGGATCACACCTGATGGTGTCTATCATTTTAATATCTTAAATACATGTTTTATGTAGGCTTGTGATTTTACAATTGGAAAATAGTAGTATTTTATTATAGATCTCATAAACTGTATTTTAACAATTGCATTTATAATGATCTTCAGTTGATCTCCTTACAAAACAAACCACTGCCCTCAACTGACATGCACAGGTGCACCACTACACAGAGCAGGTGTATGAGAACATAAAGTGTGTAGTTTCTTTACACACCAAGGTTTGAATGGTTTAAAGGAAGGAAGGCTTTAAAATGGAATGTATGATGTATGTGTAAAACGTTTTGTTTTTTTGAGGTTGTCTCCCTCTCCAACAAAAAACATTGTAAATAGCAATTCTAACTTTATGAACATTTTCTTGAATCTAGACAGTATTACCGAAACATGTAACCAAAATATGGACTATAAAGAATGTATGTGGCTGAGTATAAACTGCGTGCTTTGATTTGTATCATAAGTGTTCATTTCTAACGTAACACATCTTCTCCAGAGGCTAGCTTCCTGTACAACTCTCGCAGCTGTTGAGACCCTGGTATCTTGGAATCCGGCGTGCAGGGAATGTCAAAGTCTGATGAGGTTTGTGAATCCGGGAGGTTCATCGTGTCCCGGTGGATCTCAGTCTCAGTCTCAGTGAATATGAGGTGACTTTGGCCTGACTGCAGAATTATTGTGTCAGATACAGTTGAAACTTGGTTCTGTGACGAGTGATTGGACGTAGATGCCGACACACTCTCCTGGCTTTCACTGGAGTCTGACGTTTGTTCTTCATCAGTTTCTTCACTGAACAATTCAGGTGTTTGTGAATCTGACAATCTAGTGGAAGATGAGCAGCCAGACTGTGACTGGCTTAATTGGCTGTCAGTCAGCAAACTTGAGGTATAAAAGTCCTCCCATTTTGGAGGATCATGTGAAGATATTTGGTCCTTTTTCTCCTCTAATTTGACTTCCTCTATTACAAGGGACATGTCGCCCTTTCCTACTTCCTCCTCTTCTTCCTCATCACCCTCTTCTTCACCATTGGACTCAGTGCAATCAAGGTAATTATGTGACAGCAGCTTCTCTTCAGTAACAGACTCATAAGTGTTATCAGTTTGTTGTATTACAGAGGCTTTATCTGTGAGCAGCAGATCAGATTTGCAATTGTACTTTAATGCAAGTTTAGCTCTTTCTGAAAGAATACAATAATAAAATGTTACCATGGAATGTTTCTGGCTGCATGGGTGTTTTCTTTCTCACTGGAACCAGGTCTAGTCCATCAAACAAGCCATCGTCATTGTCTGAATCTAAACAAGTTAAGTGAAAACTTAAGAAAAAGTAAAAAACTGAAATGCATACCCAAATGTATTTGGGTCATGTGTGTCTCACCACAGAAAGACAGCTCCATTCTGGTGCGTTTGAGAGCACCCAAAGGCTTGTATATAAATGCCTCAGGATCCGACTGCTTTCGGCACATTTGATTCAACCTGCACCAAATATGTAAAATATATTATCAATTGTACTTTATTCTATTGTTTTTATACAAATAAAATTCAGTCACTCACAAGTGGGTGACCTCAGTCAGTGTCTTGCCAATAGGAATGACATTAGGATAGATATTAATTGGTTTGAGATACAGTAAGAATTCCTTAATCTGCAAGTAAATAAAATTAAATTAAAAAATGATACCATAACGATAAATACAAATGGAAAACACTGTATGTGTGAATGTGATCACCTCAGAATATGAAGAATGGAAACTAAAGCAGGCCCTGAAAGAACTAGCTCCTGTTCTGTGGGTAACACCAAAGACCATTTAGCACAGTAGTTTGTGGACACATAACATTCTATCTGAGCCCTTAACATTTACTTTATTATAACATTTGTTTTTTTGCTCCTTTCTCCAAACCACATGGTTGATGGCTTGATGCTTATGATCTGGAGGGGAGTTCCATCAGCAGCTGTGCATCCACAGGGCAAACGGTTCCCTTGAAAAAACTCCTCATCCTTCATACAAAAGCATAAAGGGAAACACATACACAGAGTTTGTTAAAAAAATAACTTGCCATACACTGTAGACATGACTTATTAAATATTTGACATTTTTGTGTGAAAATATTATGAATTAAATATCTATACCTTTGGGTGTCGACAGGCATGGATTTGAGTCTTATTGTCAGTAGTCACATAGTTGAGTATTTCAGGCATTTTTTTAAACATTGCTAAATTGTTGATGTGGATCTAAAATGAAATAAATACACTAGCAATATTATATTATAAAAGTGGTATCATGAATAAGAAGGAATAATAGTTAATATCAATTTCACTATGTATTGAAGTGTAACCTGGGTTTTGAACTCCTCCCCCAAGTTGGTGAATAAATACTCATATCCATAAGCAGCTTTACAGTTAAGCCACACAACATGATATGGACTTTGACTGATCCAGTTTCCAACCAGCTCTAAAATACCATTCAGGCAGACATCCTAGAGAAACACACATGTCTATGTCACATTTGTAAAACTAGTTTAGAATAGTCCACAGTATTTTTAAGACAACTCCATCATGGTATCATGGTAAAATAATAATAATAATAATAATAATAATAATAATAATAATAATAATAATAATAATAATAATAATAACAACAACTACCCGTGATGGGATCTGATAGAATCGTGGGTCGTAAAAAGTAGAATCCACATATACACTCTGGATCTCTTTGACCCTGTAAAATATTGGTGGAAAGATATCATTATGGTCAAATCATCACTACAGAAAATACAATTTGGTATTATTAGTTCAGCATTAGCTCATTAAAGCAGATAAAGTGTAGTAAATTCTACTTTTATAATTTAATTTTTAAAAAGTACATTGCATAATAACACAAAAAAAGAAATAAATAAATTCTACATTTATAGTGTGGTTATCAAGTCCTCCATAAATAATTGAAAAATGAGAATCACTGACCTACTGCCAGAATGCAAATATTCAATCCTTGAAGCATCTCCTGTTGCTAACCTGAAGTCCCCTGTGTATAATACATTTCCTTGGCATCCTTCAAAAAGGAACCTACCCAAAAAAAGTGATGTTAAAAGGGTTTTCAAATGAAGGTCCCTTTAAAACAACAAATGTATAAAAACACTCACATAACAGAGCCAGGACAGTGACCAGCAGGAAGCAATGTTACCACAATGTCTTCTTTCTGTTGTGCAAAATGTTTTTTAAATGTCAATCTTAACTCCAAGGCATTGTCATAAAAATGAACTATGCACATTATTATTAGTAATGCTACATTTTTTTTGCATTATATAGGATTTACCTCCCCTGATGCTTCATCCACTAAGGAAATCTGAGTTGGACTTTCCAACTCCAAAGGTACCTGTAACACAATAATTAATTTATTCATAGACTGCCTGGCCAAAAAAAAAGTCTCCACCTGGATTAACTAAGCAAATAGGTACGGGGTTGCTGCAGTTGGTCAGGTCTAGGTTCAGCAACAGTATGTGAAACAGTGGTTCAGGGAGCATGAGACATCATTTTCACACATGACCACAGAGTCCAGACTTTAACCCCACTGAGAATCTTGGTGCTGGAGAAGGCTTCGTGCATTGGTCAGACTCTACCATCCGCAATGCGAGATCTTAGTGAAAAATGAATGCATTCGCTCTGGCATTGGTTTGATAAGCTTCTGCAATGTCACAAAATGTATTTCCATCCAGTGTTGCCTTCATTTTTCACCAAGATCTTGCATTGATGATGATAGAGTCTGACCGCTGTGCAAATCCTTCTCCAGCACATCCCAAAGATTCTCAATTGGGTTAAGGTCTGGGCTCTGTGATGGCCAATCCATGTATGAAAATAATGTCTTATGCTCCCTGAACCACTCTTTCACAATTTGAGCCCGATGAATCCTGGCATTGTCATCTTGGAATATGCCCGTGCCATCAGGGAATAAAAAATCCATTGATGGAATAATCTGGTCATTCAGTATATACAGGTAGTCAGATGACCTCATTCTTTTAGCACACACTGTTGCTGAATCTAGACCTGACCAACTGCAGCAAACTCGTACGTATTTGCTTAGTTAAATCCAGGTGGAGACTTTTTTTTTTTTGGCCAGGCAGTGTATAATTTTTCTATACACATAAATGACAACTATACAATAGCCTTACAATATAGTCCTCCCAAAATGAATATCTGGGATTGCTCAATAAAAGCTCCTTGGTCACAAATGAGCAGTAGAGACGAACTGTGCGACTAGAAACAAAAATGCACATTTAAACACATGTATAATTAATGCTCTCTTCACTCCAGCTTTTCTAATTTAATAATTCAGAATGTATCTCACCTAGACTGTAGCTTTCTCTTTAGCAGTGGTCCCTTGAGTCCTTTCATATGATCTGTTTGAATCAGGTTTTTATTTGTTGTTTGTTTTTTTGGAGTGAATATATATATACAGTATTGTCATTCTGGTCCTGGATGTGCTAGCCTTACCTTTGTGGCAGTGGGAGAGGAAATATGCCCGGGCATGAATATTCTCTCGATCAAACCTGTCCAAAGAAATGTTCGGATATTCTTTCATTCGACCTGCAAACGAACTCATTTTTGCTTTTCTATTATATGCCTAAATGTAATCTGAAATCACTTTAAGAATGCACTTTTAGCGTTTTAGAGCATGTTTTTGAGTTCTCCGACGTTTTCATTTTTGGTCGTACCGCCCACATTATTTCTTCTTCTTCTTCATCAGAATGTGGTAACGAGGTGCAAGTTTACGCTGTGTCGCCCTCTACTGTTCAATAATGACTGGAGAATTCACTTATATACTGTACTTAGACAAGCTTTATTGATCCACAAGGAAAATTACTTTCACCACCACCGCTTTGTGCCCTAAAGAAATGTTTAATTTTGTTTTCTGCTTTCATGTTGAACACTCGAAATGTCTAGTATGTTATGTTACTCATAGTTAAGTGACCATGCGTTTAAAATACTCACTACAAAATTAACGTTATTAATTTCCCCTCAATTCTGATCCTCAACTCTCTATATGGGCTCCATAGATATAAATGTATGTATAGGCTCTACCATAGATATGGGCTCTACTGCTACGGTGCCACGGACACGTGCTCCAATAAAAACAGTTGCTAGGTAACCAACGAAGCTACCGTCAAGCTAACACAAGAGGAGAGTAGAGGAAGTTACATTTTAAAAAGATAACAACGGTGGGTTGGATGTGCGTAATGCTAAATGCATTATTTTGCCAAGAATCAAAATAGTAGTTTGGACATATTTTGTCTTTGATAACTTTAGTGCATTTGTTAATGGCCCTCTATGGCACCGTTAGCCTATAACGTATGATTAAATTGTAAACGCCCTGCTAACCACAGGTATCAGGTTCTATCGTTGAAGTTAACGTTCGCCTGAAGTATTTCTGTTTATTTTTTCTGATTTTAGCACCACTATGTCCTGGACCAAGCCAATGTCTATGAGCAGAGCACAAATATGGACAACAGAGGTCGAGAACCTGTTCAGGTTTCAGCAAGCAGGCTACAGAGATGAGCTGGAATACTTGCAGGTCAAACATGGTGCTATGGTGAGCAGTGCACTAAATTATTTGCTTTACATTTCCCTTTGTATTTAGCAAACTTGTTATGGTTGCTAATGCGTTGTTTACTATTTATAGTGTTTTATTTATCTTTAGATTGACAAATGGCCTGAAACTGGATTTGTAAGGAAACTTCAGCGTCGGGATAATACCTTTTATTACTACAGTAAAAAACGAGAGTGCCAAGAAAATGAGGTTCATAAAGTCAAAGTCTATAAGTATTAGGGCTTTACAGACTCTTCAAAACAAAGTCATTAAAAAGTCTGGAGCAATGACTGATGACTCTGAAAAATATTTTCAAAAATAAAAATGTGTTCATAAACGCTTAATTATTTGTGTTTTTGTTTATGATGACGTTTAATTTTACAAGAGAGTGCTAAAATGCTATGTTTCTGTAATTTAGGCCTACTTTTTGCTTGGATTATTCACTCGGCTGTCACACTCCGCTCATGTGATTGCCTGAGAGTGAGATTCCTCCCAAGAGTCAAGAGACCCCACAGAAAGCATTTTCAACCACATGAAGTCATATTGCAATTCATGTATTCCTTTTTTATTTTATTTTGCTTTCACTATATTAAAATTTTACAAGACTGCTTAACTGACGGTGAAACAGGTAAGTCTACAATGGTAATTACTACTAAGGTTACTACTGAGGTATAGGGTATTTATTTATTTCTCTGATTTGATTGATTGGTTGTGTAATAAATTTAATCATTGTTGCAACATTTTATCAGTCTATACTTTTTAATAGTTTATTATGTAAGCAATTGTTTTACTTACCTGTGAACATGCACTCATTTTAGTTAGCACAGTTTAAAAGAATAAGTTGATAAAAGGCCATCATAAATATTATTTTTAAAGTTATAATAGCAAGTGCATTTTTTGTATGTAACTTAACATTTTACTACATTTGATATAAATTCATATTGCTCTGTCATATCCATGTTGACCGCCTGTAGGTCCGCCTTCGACAGAGAAACGGAAGCACAGGGTTTATACTGCCATGATGGTTTATAGTCTTTAATTTATACCTGAGCCGTGATCACTGAACTTTACAAAGTTATGTTTGTAATTGAGACGACTACGCGGAGTCCTAAGGTGAGTGATGTGACAAATAGTGGCTACTTAAGGCTAAAATTTGTCTTTTAATAACGTTTACACGATGGCTGTGGGGTTAGCTCACCGTTAGCTTAGATAGCATCTTGCACTACATATGCGCACTTGCAGTTTAAGTTTAGCTCTGTAAACTATATGTAACCTAGATCTTTTTGTTTTGATTGGTTGTTT
This sequence comes from Odontamblyopus lacepedii, assembly GCA_034769755.1. Taxonomy (NCBI): domain Eukaryota; kingdom Metazoa; phylum Chordata; class Actinopteri; order Gobiiformes; family Gobiidae; genus Odontamblyopus; species Odontamblyopus lacepedii. The sequence goes on along the minus strand of CM068344.1, from coordinate 28,465,549 downwards.
TTTATACGTGTAGCTGACAGATTAGGTGTAGGTATTTAACAAGCTAATAGTTAAAATGTTTACGTCGGACGATTGGATAAAGTTTACTCCCCTGGTAAATTCTAATTGAAACTGCTAACATAGCTTATCATAAAGTAGCACGACTCCTTTTCTCTTTATTTATGCTACATTCAGTCTTACCTGTGGCCGTGGTTTCTATGAATGCGTGTAGGCTAACTATAAGTAAATTGTGTTATATATCTAACAAGTCATATTTTGTGTTTGGCTTATTTCTATTTTCACTGCTATTATTCATAGATACTCCGTGTGGGGGAAATGTGACATATAATAAATATAAGTAAGTGCGGAAAACTAGAGGACAAAAGACTTCCTTTCAGAAAGGGGCTTGCTTGAGGTAGTTGTAGAAATCACTGAAATTGTGTCAGAGAAAAGAGAGAAATGTGTTTTCTTAAGATGTGGATCACCTTTAAGACGCCTAGTGGATCACAAGGTTGTGAAGGAATGCAGCTTTAGGCCAGGTCACCAATGCTTAATAATAGCACTCTTGTTTTTCTGCTTAGTCTTTTCCTCTGAAAATGTTCTGCAACAGTTTTATTTCCTTATCTGTTGCCTTCCTCCCCAGTCATGAAGCAATAAGTGACAGATTTGGCCATTGTGCCATTTGTTTCTAACTGTGATCATATAATAATATAAAGTTTGTTTAATTTTTTATTAGGTATAATTTATTTTTTGAGTAGCTATGCACTAAGGTTTAATTTAAAACCGTTTACATATTGGTTCTGTTTTCTACGGTTCATTAAATTAGCATATAAAACATGTACTCAAAATGAATGACTTTCCACTGTTCTCAGTGAGATTATAATAATAACCAGACTGACACGATTGTTGGGCTAAACCAGTGTAGTTTTTGTTACAAGTATAAATTACCCAAATACTTAAGTACTTTGCTAATCTTTTAACACACTTTTGCACTGTGTTTTGTGTTGCGTAAGTATAGACGCTTGTGGTTCCACAGGGCAAATAAGAGGTTTCCACAATGGGCACCTGGGCTGTGGACACACTGCTAAGCATGCAGCCCTAGGGCAGTGTATTCAGGGGACAGTGCTGCTGAGAGGGGCCATTTGTTTGTGCAGACACTCATGGACGACTTCACCACCAGGACATATGGGACTAGCGGAGGTCTGGACAACAGGCCTCTGTTTGGGGAGACCTCGGCCCGGGTATGTACCTCCAGCAACAGCCTCACTCTGTGATCCTGTTTATGTTAGAGATGAAGAAGCTAATGCTGTTGTTTTATTGTCATTCATTCTTAGGACCGAATTATAAACCTCATTGTTGGGGGATTTACGTCACTGATTGTACTTGTAAGTAAGTTATACTTTTTATGTTTCCCAGTCAGGAGGAGTTTACTTTAAATTATTTATTTTCTTCCAGGTGACAATTATCAGCTCATTTGTTTTCCCCTTACCACCTCCCCGGCCACTAAATATATTTTTTGCTATGTGCATCTTATTAACGTGCGGCTCTACCATAGTGCTGGTAACGTATCTGTGCAATTACTGTAATCTTAAATGTTGGTTCTCAAGTATTCTCTTTTTCTAACACTTATTTTGATGTGTCCACAGATATTTTGGTACAGACAGGGTGATCTGGAGCCTAAATTCAGGAAACTTATTTACTACATGCTGGCATCCATAGTACTGCTGTGTTTATGTGCCAACTTGTACTTCCACGATGTCACTAAAACGTAGCAGCATGAAGAAGAAAAAGAGGGACACAAGGCCTTTTTCAAACAAAAGTATGAAAGGACTATATACTTTGAAACTGAAAATGTATTTAAAGCCAATGGAATTTTGTCCCAGCGGACCAGAAATTACACTGCATTGTTTCATTGGGATAAAAACTGTCATCTCGTTACTAAGCCGAGTCACAAGCCTCTGCAGAATGGACACACATGGCACAGCACATATCACACTGCTGAAAAGACAATGTACAGTATTAGACCATAAAGAGAAGAGTTAAAGACACAAGTGTGCGAATATTTTGATGATGGAAAAAAATACACACTGAAGCTCATTTTTGAAACATCAAATTTTGGTATTTTTTTTACAAAATGACACACGAAATGTAACTGTAGTTGCTGACTGACCAAATAGTCTTGCTTGTGGAGTAATGTTCTACAAAGGTTGTTACACAATACTGTTTTTTAGTTGTTACGGTATGTGCGTGTCACCATTTTGCTGTTTTAAATTCTGTAGTGATGGGTTTACTGTACAACAAGACTCATAAGACATCCTAATTTAAAGGTTCTGCCAGAAAAAACAAATCGATTGTAGTATTCAATGTGGATTTTCCTGGCATTTAATATTTGACAGCTTGACTATTTCTCTTCTATGTACTGTGTAATTTGTACTGTATACAAAGTACAAACTAGAACAATAGTACAGCCATTAAAAGGGTTTGAATATATGCAATCCATTTTCTGCAGCAGCTTGTATGGCTGATATGACCATTGTCACCGAATTTAATTCTAATTTTCAAACAAATGTTGGGTAGCTTCTTGTAGTTTCTTATCGTATTGAATGTTGAACTACACTGACTGCCAAGTCTTGCACTAATTTTTCTGACATGTATGTGTCTCGTCTAAATTTGCACACTAATGCTGCCATTTACTCAAGCCAATAGATATTTGAGCTGGACTTCTGCTGGAATCACAAGCTTAGCTTTAATTGTAATACTTGTAAATTATTGTTTTTTTGTAATGACATGGAGCCAAATCATTTTAGAATTTGGGTGAAGTGAGACCTAACTGACATTAGGATTATGTTTTAACTATTAGACATGTAAGTCTAAAAGTTCTTCAAAGCAGTGTGGCAAACTATGCAACGAAGCCAATATCAATTGTCTGTTCTTTACTTGATACATGTTTTATTGTCATAAAAATATACAACAAAATGTAACATTCTTTTTAACAAGGTTCCTCATCCATACATCACTATCTAAATAGTTTCTAAAAACTGGCTGAAATCCTGTTAGTGTCTCTCATTATTCCTTGCTGATACATTTAAATTAAATTCATTATTTTCTGGATGGTTTACAGATTCTCTATGTGGTAAGTCTTTGGATGGAGCTTGTAAACGTTTAATTGTTCAACTGGATAAAGCAGCCCCACATTCCTTCAGAAAAGTTGGCCTTGTCACAAGAAATGTATTTTTTCCCTACAATAAATGCTTACCATGACTGTATGACTGTTGTCTGTTTAAAACTTTGTGTTTAAAACAAACTAATTCTAAAAACATGATGTGTGCCCAGTGTAACTGTCAATGAACATAATTTAATCAACACTTCCTAGTCCATTAAGCCCTTTGATACCACTGAATTGATCATTCAACTGGACATTGCTGTCTGCGAGGATTCCTCATTTCAGACTGCTGTGCTTCAGGTTGGATGATGACTGCATACAGCCTTCTGAGAGATTCTAATTCAGTCTGAACCTTCTTGGTTTTCCAGGATAGGGTCTGAAAAAAAAAATCAAAATTCATACAATAATTTATTCAATTTATAAACTGAAAAGGAAGGTCTATATCAAAACAACATGATTACCAGTCAGTGTGCTGCTAATGTTATGAGGAGAAACTATGAGAACTGTATTGCCAGAAGTTATTTCTGAATTCACCACCGTAGCCTCCACTGATGCCTGTTGCACATCCTATCACAAGTAGGCATAACATTTTCAAAAGAATGTGGTTTGTTAGTCAGATCTGTGCAAAATGATGTTTACCTTTCCATTAAAACTATCTGTTATTGCTTCTTGGCTTTCTGTGACAATGCTTTGTGTTGTGTTTAGTAGACTTGAGGTATCCAGGTGGTCCTGCCTGCTGTCCTCTGCCTCCACAACCAGCTGTGATTGGCTGATGGGGTCCAAAGAGGTGGGGTCAGAAGTGACCGTGTGAATGATAACTCCATCACTTGAGCAAAGGCCGTCAGTCTGAAGTAAGAGAGGCAGTTAGGAGCAGAGAGGCAGGGCTTTTTGACTTGACAATACAAAGGGAAACAGATTGGATATAGACCCATAAAATAAATCATAGGACACTTAAAACAAATACTTACTGAAAGGCTGTGAAGGATAATGTGTTCATGTGAAGGGGGTGAGGAGCTTGTCAGTGTAACAGTACTGTTATTGGTCAAACTAAGAGGAAGGCCCTGATTGGTGGAGAGACTAAGCGGCAGTCCCTGATTGGATGTAGTCTGGAGGTAGTATGTCCCAGGTGTGCCAGTTGGCTGCAGTTGGAAAGACTAAAAACAAGCAAAACATAACCAAGAGTTACACAAGAATAAATAATTTATAGTTGATAGGCACATTTAGTTTAGTTTGGTTTTTGGTTTTAATTTAGTTGATCAGTGTAAGTTATAGTCACATAGGTTGCATTTACAGTTGCAATCAGAATTATTCAATCCCCGCTGCAAGTTACATTTAATGGTAAAATGTACAAACTAGCAGTTGTTTATGAAACAAGAACAATTTATATAGCTCAACACAACTAATATTACAAGTGGTTTCTCCAAATTCAACACAAAATGCTACTTTTAATTACTATTGCAGTCTCAAAATTATTCAACCCCATGAATAGAATTCCTTGTAAGAGCCACTTTTGCTAATAAGGTGTGGTGTCAAGCACACCAGATGCAACCAAGACCTCATTAGTTGCACCAGATGTGCTTGACATAGAATACCTCAAATATCTGGACTGTTAAGGGTGACATTTCATTGCATGTTAGAAATATGGCTACGTCAAGAGAGCTGTCCAAAAAGTTCAGAAAAGAGATCATTGCCTTGCAGAAACAAGGAAAGGGATACAAAAATATAGCAAAGGCACTGAATGTTCTGAGAGATACAGTTGGAAGCATAGTTCAAAAGTTTAAAGTTAAAGGGACAGTGGCTACACGACCTGGACATGGCAGAAAGAGGAAACTATCAACAGCTGCCACCAGAGTCCTGAGGAGGCAAGTAGTAAGAAACCCTCAACTAACTGCAAAAGACCTGCAGCAAGACTTGGTGGCAGCAGGAACTAAGGTTTCTGTTTCCACAGTAAGACGCATACTAAACACTGAAGGGTTCCATGCCCGAACTCCAAGATGTACACCACTACTGACCCAAAGGCACAAAAAAGTCTGCTTCAAATTTGCTCAGAAATATATAAATAAGCCAAAGAGGTTTTGGGATTCTGTTCTATGGAGCAATGAAACAAAACTGGAACGTTTTGGGCCTATGGATCAGCGGTAGAGGAAGTCTGGAGGAAGAACAATGAAGCATATGCTGAAAAGAACACCGTGCCTACAGTGAAGCATGTTGGTGGCTCAGTGACGCTCTGGGGCTGCTTCACTTCCTCTTGCACTGGAAACCTGCAGCGTGTGGAGGACAAGATGGATTCAGTCAAGTATCAGGAAATCCTGGAATAAAATGTAATGCCATCTGTGAGGAAACTGAAGGTTGGGTGTCCCTGGACCTTCCAACAGGACAATGATTCCAAGCAACTCCACTAAGACTTGGTTTCAGAGGAAGTCCCTGAATATACTAGTGTCCTGGCTTGAACCCCAATGAAAATCTCTGGTGGAATTTGAAAAAGGCTGTTGCAGCATGCAAACCCAAGAATATTAGTGAACTGGAGGCCTTTGCCCATGAGGAATGGGCTAAGATTCCTCAGGAACGCTGCCCGAAGCTAGTGTCTGGCTATGCATCACGTTTGCAGCAGGTCATAACAGCAAAAGAGTGCTCTACTAAGTACTAAAGATGCTTGTCATAAAGGGTTAAAAGCAGCATTTTTGTTGAATTTGGCAAAACCACTTGTAATATTAGTTGTGTTGAGCTATTTAAATTGTTCTTTCTTGATTTTTTTTTTGTAAACAGCTGCTAGTTTGCACATTTTACCAATAAACCTAATTTGCAATGAGCATTGAATAATTTTGACTGCAACTGTTTGTGCCATCACAACATTCAAGAAACCCACTGGTTTCAAATTGAGGTGGAGTCATAATAAAATTATGGGAGACTTTTTCCATGAACACAACATCTTACTGGCAAAATCTCAAATGTTTGTAGTGCTCCTGTGTTCAGTGTGATGGTTCCACTGTCAGAAGAAGACGCTGAAGAATCTGAGGATGCAATACATGTATGACATTTTATCTTGGAAAATCACACACCTATTTAGTTTAAATAACAGACACCATATTAAATGTTATATTGTAGTTCTTATTTTTCATGCATGTAAAATTGCATATTTAGATGGATTAAAAAATCTGCCACAGAAATATTGTTACCAAGGTGAGTAATCTGCAGAGGTATCTGTACAGGAATCTGAAGAGCAGCAACAGAGTTGGGGGTGGAACTGTTGCTGCTCTCCTCCAATCGTGTGAGTCGTATCTGCAAGGAAGAGGAAGACGAAGGACTCCCAGACCCAGAGGTGGTCTGTGAGGATGCTGTCAGCTCCTGTAGACCTTTAAGAAGAACTACACAGAAAATAATCATGGTGTTATTCACTGTACAAACACTACACACAGCATAATCAACAAAGTAGATTCAAATTGGTCTGTCTGTACCACTGAATGGGATTTCCTTGTGATTTGTGACTTGTCTCTTGATGCTCCACCACTTTGACCGTAGCCACTGAGGAGATCGGACACTACTCCACCCTCCCGCCAGGTCCTCCCACTTGATGTCATTCTCTTCCTCCACTTCCAACTCTGATATCCTCCAAATGAAAAAATTTGACACTTTTATTCAGTATAATGTTAGGTTGGTTACATGAAAAGTTTTTTTCTACCTTTGTATTAGGTTCTGGTCATCCTCTTTTGTCCATTCTGTGCCTCCAGTGTGTTTCCAGTTCAAATAGTTTAACCACTTTGACCGACACTGTTTCTCTGAACGTGTACACACTTTTTCAGCAACCACTGCCCAAGATACTCCTCCTGTTACTGCAGAGCCCGGTGTTACACCTGCCATCTCATACACAACCTCTGCAAGACGGCGCTCCTCCTCCTCAGTCCATTTACCTGATTCAGACAAATTATTTACAGACAGCAAAGTCATGCTTTGAAAAAATTGGGCTGTTGGGTACCTGTGTTGCAGGTGTCCTTCATCAGTCTACAGCGGTCTTTCACTGAGGAAGCGCTGCGACCCAAAGCAGCACCAATTGTGGCCCAGTCATTTCCATGCTTCTCTTTAAGCCTATATTTAGAAATAGTGAATCATGTTAACCCTTTTATTTGATGAAGAAAAAATAATTCAAAGTTTGCTTACGTTTTAAGCTTCTCAATTTCTTCAGGCTTATATCTACAGCAACATAACAAGATTATTTTAACTGAGCACTAATCTAATATGATGTAATTTATTTCTTGTTTTTATTTAATTAAGAAATTACTAACTTCCCAACATGGTTGCGGTTGTCATACATCCGTAAAACTCGTCTGTACACAGCAAACAATGGTCGATTAAGACCCCAGGCCACAGAGCGGTAAAAATCTTTTCTCTCTTCTTTTGACATATCAAAGATGATCTCAGCAGCACTCTCAATCCCCCGATCCTGACATGGCCGTGTAATTAGAACAAATAGCCCCTACTACAAAAGTAAGTCAAACGAAAAGTGGTACCTTTACATAGCGGTCAATGTTGCTCATCAGAATGTCAATCTCCTCTTTAGACCACATACCCTGCTTCCACTTGTGACCTGTACGAAATATTTTTGCAAGAACTGTTAAGTCGCTGCTAAAAGAAAGGCAAAAACAAACAAACAAAAAACAAACAAACATGACAACTATAACAACTAAAATGACCAAAATATTTAAAAAGCTATACTTACAGGCAGTTTCCCGAACTGTCTAATGCTCATACCTTTATTGGTCAGTGTGTCTTTGTCTTCTTTGGTAGTGAACCAAGCCTGACTGACAGGTGAAATGTCTGACCTCTGGACAGACTCATCTTCTTGTAAAATCTTCTTATACAAAAACAAAAGCTGCATCAGCTCAAGGTTGTATATGCATGGATCATGTATGAGTTCATTTTAACCTGTACCTGGATATGAGCAACACCATCTTCAGACAGCTCTCCCTCTGAGGTTGCTGCCATTGTGACTTCAAAATTTCCACTGTCCTCTGACACTAAACAGAGGACACAATGGATAAACTAAAGAGATTTTATCAAATTATTCTATAAAATACATATTATTGTGCTAAATTTTACTTGGTAAGGAAACTACAGAGAAATTATGAGCATCTTCTTGTTCTGTGGAGAGACAAAGTTTCTTCTGGAGCGGCTCTGAGTCTTCATCTTAACACGCATACAACACAAACACAAACAATCATAAACAAAATAAATATATAACTTGACTGTTCAGTAATATTGACAACGAATTGTAACCAACCATTGGGAGAACAGTGGAGAATAATGCTCCCATCACTGTCTTGGGTAAGAGTGACAGATTTGACTGCTTCTAATTCACCATCTTCTTTTTCTGAGCTCATCCTTTTTCAAATTAGGGATGCAAATTTGGAGCAAAAGGTTGAACTGTAAACTGGACAAAGATTTTAGAGTGAATACATTTTATTCATCCAAGTAGTTCTGATAAGGGACAGGGATTTATTCAGACTTTTTGGGCTGAAGAAATATTGGTCGTTTCCTGTTTATACATTGTGTAAGGTATCTTGGAAAAGGTGTTGTGTACACCAAAGATCATGTTATTATTCCAATGTGAGCCTACTAGTACAAGACATCAGGTTTCAATAAAGTAAGTCAGCCAAAAATGTATATTCAAATATTGGGAGAGCAATTGCCCATTACAACTTTTTCGACAAATTCAGTTTCTGACATGGGGGTATTCATGATCCTTTATCAACATAATGGGGGCACTGGTAATTTTAGACAACGGACATGAATTGTGATTTATTCAATAGCGACACTGGAAATCATGGTCAGTGAAGTGAGGTGGTCAGAAATGTGGAATCACAAAAACTAGAAACACACTATAGCTAACTTGCAGCATTCAACACAAAATCTCCTTAAAAATGGAAAAACTATGAGGCGCCATGTTTGAGTTAATAGTCTTATGGCGTCTGGGAAGGCTGGCGGTGCCTTCAATGGTTTTAATGGTTTTTTAAATGATTTTTCTACTCCACAGTGCCCCAGCACTTCCCGCCAGCTACGTTTCAGAATAGAAAGTGAATTTTACTCATGATTTGGATACTTACTTCCTGTTTTTGGTCCGGGGACTTTTGAGTTACCAGGATGAAGGCAAATGCCAGGATGGAGGCTCGGCCCTGCAAAGCCTTGGGTTGCCAGGTTTGAGTTATATATGTGAGCCATTTGAAGATATTAAAGTAGTGTATTTCGTGAGCATGACAATAGATTATTGTGGTCTATAATTCAAACTATAAGTACACTTAAGCATAGAACACTGTCATAAATTGAAAACTACATTAATAAATATCCAGTGTAAAGTAGATTAAATGAAATGGCAACCAACAGGTCCGGGGTAAAAAATATTCCGTGTAGAAACAACGATAGTGAAGAATATAGACCGTCTATGGTGACGAATAATTCAATGCAACGAGAAATGTTTTCAAATAGTTAATTCAACATTTACCAATTAAACATATTGCTGGGCTGACCAAATTACATAATATGTTTTAAGGGGATCACATTACTATTTTTTTCTTTATGTTTTTCTTGATATCCGGACGATTATCGCCAACGTACCAACGTTCATTCTGCAACATATTCACGTTTTAATCGCTTTGCAGAATATTTGCCTAAATGGGAGAACAACCTGTAAGAGTGTGAGTATTTTCGTAATTCTACCTCGCAATTGACTAAGTCATGTAGCTTAAAAACTTTCGTTTTGTAAACGGAATGGAATATGTTGTTTTCGTGTTACCCTTTGCAGTTTAGCGTGTGGGGATGTGGAAGGAAGATTGAACGCTCTTTTCAACCGCGTCCAAACAATCCAGAAGAAAGCAGGGGCTTTTGATGTGCGTCCCATAATTCAGATGAGTCAAACTGAAGTTTTGTCTTTACGTTGCTAACAGTACGTGTTATATTATTTCAGCTGCTGCTTTGCGTTGGGGACTTTTTTGGGACGTCCCCTGAAGCAGATGAAGAGTGGCAGCAATATAAAACTGGTGCAAGGAAAGGTAAGTTAACTGACTGACTAAAACCCACTGAAGCAATTGCTGGAAGTGCTTTACTGGGTCTGGGGAATCACTAAAACATAATGTGATCTTCAATAAGTGCAAATTTGTCTTGTCGAATTCAAAACATTACCCTTCAATGTATTAAGATAACAGGATGTGATGAAAGACCCGTTGATCAGCCACTGCCTTGGATCATTCTCACAGGTGGACTGTTTATGTTAAAATGCACTTTTTTAACTGGCTGGACCTATTGTACATTTTCAGCTCCTATTCATACTTATATTTTGGGAGCGGCGAGTCAGGAGATGACAAAGTATTTCTCCAGTGCCAGTGGATGTGAGCTGTGTGAAAACATCACTTATCTGGGTATGCCTGGTCTAATAATGTTGGTGTTTCTGATTACAGACATTCTTACATTTGTTCTGTGCATTATAGGTCGTCAGGGTGTGTTCACTGGAGTTTCAGGTTTACAAATAGCTTATGTCAGTGGCCGAGAAGCTTCACAGGAGCCAGCACCCTCCCACTGCTTCACATCCAAAGATCTGTGTTCGCTTGTTGAGCCATTGATCAGTAGCTCAAAGTTTAGAGGTGTGGACATACTCTTGACATCACAGTGGCCTAAAGGAGTGTGGCACTATGGCAACACCCCCGTAAGAACTAATTGTGTTTTTGGTGTATATTTTTCTATACATTTTTGCATTTGAATTAATTAAGGCCTTTTATTTCAGGAAGTGGACACAAAAACATGTGGCAGTAACTCCATTGCTGGCCTTGCAGACAAGTTAAAGCCAAGATATCACTTCGCTGGTCTGGAAGGTATTTACTTCGAGAGACTTCCCTACAGGTAAACAAGAGAACGTTTTTGTACCTACTGTATTTAAAACATACCTTCACCTATTGGTTTATATGTCATCATATTTAGTATTTTGTTTTTTACTTATGTTTTTCCATGTCATATTTTGGCTTTTTTTTTCTTCTCAGGAATCATGTTGTTCTCCAAGAAAATGCACAACATGTCAGCCGTTTTATTGCTTTGGCAAATGTTGGCAACCCAGCAAAGAAAAAGGTGTGTAATAACTTGTAATAAGCGCACCAATACTGGTGTCATATATTAGGTCTGATCAAATATACAATTTCCTTTTAATGCAGGAAAACAACAGGTCATGTGCTAACAAGTTGCATAGTTAGTCCTGACCCATGTATCCTGTAAATAATCAGTTTTAAAATATATATATTTTGTCCTTGAAAATTTCTCTGCACTTTACTGTATTATTGGATATCAAATTATTAGACACTTTTACTTCCACCTGTTTTTTGTGTGTGTGTGTGTGTTTTTTTTATACTTTTTATACACCAAAATACAGGAAATTACATCTATTTTGCATTCATTTTCTTGATGGAGGATTCCCAAAGCCCTTAACCGCTTTTTGGTGAGACCTTGGTGTCACACATAGGCGTTCCTTTCCTGTGCAGAATGATTGGGTACATGTGTTTTTCAGCTAAGTTGAGTTCAGAAAATATTTTCAGGTACGTCTACATGAAAAATCAAGTGGTATATGATTAATTTGCAATAATTGGATTTCAGGTATAGCCTTACACGATATCTTTCATTATAAAAACTATGAAAAGTGGGCAATCTTTTGGTAGACACCATAATATCTTAAAATGTCCTGGAAAATGATTTAAAGCAAAGTGTGGGTACCATGCTGACCCATTCCTGGAGTAGATGAGGTGAACTAAACTTTTCCTGATTTGACATCTTCCTCGCTCATAGATGCTTATAACTGGAATCAGAATCACTGAAGACACATTATCTATGAATCTACCATCAAAAATTCCTATTTTTAAATATGTCAAAATTGTTTAGTATATATTGTTTTTGAAAATAATTGTTTGAGACAATAAGATCTAATATTTGATTGCAGTATTTGTATGCCTTCAACATTATACCTATGAGGGGCATGGATCCAGTAGAGTTGGTGAAACAGCCTCAGGATGTGACAGAAAATCCCTACAGAAGAGTAACAAAAGACAAAACAGACGCACCAAAACCAAGCTTTAAAAGTGAAGAGGAGGTGAGCACGGCTGCTTGACTGTTTTTTTTTTTTTTTTTGTAATATGTCTACAGTTTGTCCTTTTCACTCTCTTCAGGAACCTGTCAGTCAGTTTTTCTTTGACCTGAGCAGAAACCAAGGCAACAGAAAGAGGCCGTCAGATGGAAGAGGTCGAGGAAGAGGTAACTTCAGTGACAGTGGTGGCAAACAACCTCGCAGACATCGTAAGTGCAGTCATAGCAAAAACTATCAACCACTCTGAAACTGTAGACTGCACTGTATTTAGCAAATATATTTTTTCTTCTCATATACAGCCCAGCCAACAGGGCCTTGTTGGTTTTGTTTGGCCAGTCCGCAAGTGGAGAAACACCTGGTCATCAGTATAGGCACACATGTGAGTTTACCAAAGCACATAGCATTCTAGTGTACTTTAAAAGCAAATCTAACGGACAATATCCTGCTCACCTTGCAGTGCTACCTGGCCCTGGCTAAAGGTGCTCTGACACCCCGACACTTACTGATTCTTCCCATCGGCCACTACCAGTCAGTTGTGGATTTGGCATCAGATGTGGTAGAGGAGATGGAAAAATACAAATCAGCACTCAAAAGTTTCTATAAGAGCAAAGGGGAACGCTGCATCCTGTTTGAGAGGAATTATAGGAGTCAGCATTTGCAGCTACAGGTATAATATACACATGTAATTGTTTAATTGTTGTCAAAATATAACTTAATTTAATGAATATAATCCAGGTTGTTCCAGTGCCATTGAGCTGTTGCACCACAGAGGATATTAAAGAAGCATTTATGGTCCAAGCTCAGGAGCAGAAAATGGAGCTGATGGAAATTCCTGAACATACAGACCTCAAACAGGTAGTTTACATTTACCAGTTTTTCACCAACATGACAGGACGAATCATTTCAATTCTACACAAATGTATTTTTTACAGATTGCTCCTCCAGGGACTCCATATTTCTATGTGGAGCTTGATTCAGGAGAGAAACTGTACTATCGTATTCAGAAGCATTTTCCTTTGCAGTTTGGCAGGTAATTGTAAAAATATATTGCATTATTCATAGAAAGTGTTAAAAATATAACTTAAGTATATGCATGTGTTTAAGGGAGGTTCTGGCTAGTGAGGCGGTGCTGAACATTCCAACCCGGGCAGATTGGAGGGAGTGCAAACAGAGCAGAGAGGAGGAGGAAGACTGCTGCAAACAACTGAGAGACGACTTCCAGCCCTTTGACTTTGCATGGGAAGACTAAAAAAAAATGGGCCAAAGCATATTTTAAACAAATTCAGACTTTAAAAGGTCACATTAAAATATCAGTTAAAGGGACAGTTCAGAATTTGACATGGTGCCTCATTTCCTAGTGAGTCAGAATGCTGGAGACGCGTTTTAAATATTCCATCCAGTGCTTGTATTTGGAGATGTTGCTGGTGCTAGGCTCGTGCACATCAATGGCCATAGTTTACCTGCCACTAAAACTCTTACCCACTCCACAGTGCACCCAAGGCAAATCACTTATTACGCCAGACTATCTGTGTTGACAGAATAATGTTTGAAATAAAACTAACCTTTCATCGCACGAATCGTTGCAAGTTGAGGGACTATTTTCTCATCAGTTCACCGCTGCCAAGCTTTCTATCAGGAAGTAAAACATGCTGCTGCTGCACAGACAAATCCTTCAAATGCAAGGTTGGTTTTACTTCTAAAATGATCCTATCGATACAGACATTTACATCGACAGCCTGGCATTATGCATTTTGCTTCGGGTGCACTGTGGAGAGGACTGTTTAGTGGCAGGCTAACTGTGGCCATTGACATGCACTAGCCTAGCACCAGCAACCTCTCCAAATACAAGCACTGGATGGATTGTTTTTTTTTTTTTTAAGTTTCTCCACATGTCTCCAACACTCTGCCTGAATAGAAAATGGCCCTATGTCCAAAATTCCGAACTGTCCCTTTAACTCTGAATGACAAAACTACATTAGATCAAACACATACTTTATTAATGTTAATTGACACTTATAAATGCACTTGGCAAATTATTTTTGTTAATAAAATAATAAAATAAACAATCCCTTGAGGTCAGTAAAAAATAAAAGAATAAAACTTTCAATATCGACAAGCGCAAAAAAAAGCTTAGTTCATGTGAGATTCAGCATTTTCCAGGGGTTACATGGTCTTACATCTTTACCATTTCCATGAACAGAAAACTGCAGGGACTGGGTCACTTTAAATGCTTCATATTCTCAGAGGTCAAAAGGTGGCAGTGCCTTCATGCACAGGTCCAAGTGAAGCATGACTTATAGCATGTGAGTCAAAGTGTTGGGGTGGAGCCAATGCAAAATGCTACATTTAGACAAAGTCTCTGGACTTCTTAATAGCACAGCAGAGCATCATGCTGAAGATCATACCAAAAATCTGAAAAGATAAGTTTTATGGTAAGACAGCCCGATTTAACAAAGGGATGCACAGAAAAGACAAGCATGATATTTAGAAACACATGCCCCTAAAATTGAGTAACATTACTGAAAATACACTTACCATGACTATTCCAATACCAATGCCAACACCGCCAATGATGTGGAGTTTACTGTTGAACATCTCATCAATAGCAGCTGGGCAGCTCTAATAAAACAAAAAGCATGTTACAATAGGTGGTAGTACGATTTCAATGCTCCGCTATCAACAGGTGGGATTGTAAAATGCCACTAAAATACCCAATGACAATTTGAGTAGATGACACAATGAAATTTTATTTTAAATCTGAAACTTCGGGGATTTGGGATTTATAGTTTAAAAATTAAAACAAAAATGCTTTACCACTGTCCCTCTATGTGGCTGAATCTGTGGACTCCATTAAAAACAGCAAGACATTTTAATTAGGAGAAGCTTATGGTTGACTGGATTTTTATGTGTTCCTTGCTTCACCCTTTGTGATCTAATTGCATTTTGTAAAGCACTTTTGTGACCATCAGAAATGTGCACTATAAATGAAGCCTAGTTTCATCTTAAAGAGTTACAACTCTTTTATAAAACCGTCTAAACTAAAGGATCCCAGTATTAAAAGCACTGAAAATACGTAATGTATTTTACCGTTGTAATGAGAACTTCCAATCCCTCCTTTTTGGGGCAGATGTCTTTTGCGGCATCAATCACAGTTCCAGTGGGGCCGCAGCAGTTCAACTATAAAGAGTTAAAGGATTAATACAATTTTCCCACAAAATGATTAAAAATGCTACAGGCCAATAGGTGCCATTACCCCAAAGTGAATCAGGCGGAGCGTTTCCTTCAGTGCCTCCTGTCTGGTGTCCTTATAGTTAATATAGGTTTGCTTATAAAATTCTGTTACATCTTCAATCACCTGGATACACAGACGACATGCACTTTATTAGTACCGAACAAACTGCACAGATCACAGGAATTCATCACTTGTATACCCTGTCTTTATTGGATAAGCCCCAGATTCCAGCTGCTACTTCAATGGCAAAGATGATTAGGAGGAAGAAGAAGAACTATAAAAAAGGACAAACAAAAACATTACAATTACTCCTTTTTACCTCCTGAATATAGAAATAAAAAATACCAATCCAAGCATGCATGGAGATTCTTTGATGGCTCCACAACATCCCAGGAAGCCAACCACCATCATCAGTGCCCCAGCTGCAATCAAAATGTACACACCTACAAAAAAAATATGTTTCACAGTTATGTTTGATTTGTTAAACCTATTGCTTGTATATAGATGCATTTGTTTTGCTTTTTTTCCCCTCTAGCTTAGAGTATGAATCATACTCAACACAATGAAGCACCACAATAGATTCAGCGTGACCAGCCCATTGACCTCATCACAAAAGATTTTCCTCCTTCAGTTTGTCATTTGGGTCTGTACGTTTTCCACTGAGTCCGCGGTTGCCTCACCGCCTACTTCACTTATCATTTGATTAAAGCGAGATACAAAGAGCAAAGGGAGGGAGCCAGCCTGTCTTTTTGTGTCAGTCCCACTGAGAATACAAAAGTCACTAAACAAAGGCACCCCCTGTTCACAGATGAAGAATGAGAGCAATGTGTGGAGGGCCTTGACCAACGCAACTGCTCACTGTAGACTCACTGTGGCTACAGCCTCAGTTGCCCTGCTCCACATACAGCACTTTCTCCATTTATGTTATTTGTTACTATAAAAAAGGGGGGCAACATCAGAGCATTGCTATAACTTTTGAACTGATGAAGCGTCACTTAAACATTAAATGTTTTGAGTCTGAGATGCAATAAGTTAAATCTGATAAAGTTTAAATATACTGTAAGCAATATTTTTTCCTTGAAGTTTTCAAATATGTTGGAGCTGATCAAATTATTTATCAGACAACACCCACATTTAATTCAATAGTTTTTTTTTTATCTCATGAAATTATTTCACTGCTCATAAAGCATAGAAAATATAAAGTTGTGTTGTCCATCTCATTTCAAGTGTCATTTACAATATTCATTGTACATGATGAGTTGAGAAGAAAGTCAGTGACCTTCATTCTAAAACAAACCGTGGTCACAAGATCATTCCATGTTTAGAACAACATACCAGTCAAAAAGACTGAGGGAGAGTCCTCTCCTTCGAAAAGTCCTGATGTCCTGGAGTCAAAGCGCAGCCACAGCCCCAATGCCAGGACCCCTGTCCCTGCCAACTGGAAAAAGACACAACCAGGATATTGATATGATGTGTTTGACATTTCCTTCATAAGTCAACACCCTGGATTTGCACAAAGACAAAAACCTTTAAAGTGTTGACCAAATAATTGTAGAACACAACATTTGACTGATTGAGTATCACAGGTGGGAAAACATGGGAGTTAAACGGCATCCTCAAATCATACTTACATTTTCACCTGATTTTAGATGTTGAAGTCTGCTACGTTTGGTTTGTGACCTTGTGTGAAGACTAAACGTGTGTGTGCTGTGTGAACTCTAATGAACTCCCATAGGTCTGCTAAAAAAATATCTCCCTGTGGTTTACATTAGTGCACTTAAGCCGGAGAGGCATCAACAAGCTAAACAGTGAGTGAATGACTCATTAACCATTGAAAGAATTTGTCACCCAACTACATCCTAGTCATTCAAGTGTGGTCATACCAATCATTTTAACACTGAGAAAACTTGAACAAACAAGTGAACGCATTCATGTGGTCACTTGCTGACTATAGCAGCCAACCGTATTATTAGGTCCTCACAATCTCACCAAAACGGTCATTGGACATAAGACAGTAAACAGGGGATCATTATAATTGTGTGGGTTTACAGTAGCAAACCAAACAGATAAAGGGATTTCTTCATACATCAAACTACTTCGTGGTGATAGGTCTATAAAGGAACCTATTTATATAGGCGTAACCACTCTTTGTCACTTTGAGGCATAAAAGAAATATTACTTCACGAATAACCAAAACTAGTTTTTCCAGAAGCAGATGCCGTGTTCATTTGGACAGGGTTGGGTGGGGGTAAGATCCAAGACATGCAGTGATTAAGACATTTAAAACAAAATCCTAGAGACATAATGTGCTAGATGAAGATACGGTTTACATCTCAATATCCTCAACAACCAGGAAGACAACCACATACCCAGAAGATAAAGTTGAACACAAACACCAGGTATTTGATACACTGCATTCCTCCCATGGCTCAAAAAGTTGCCTTTTTCCTGCGTGTTAGTAGAAACGTTACAATCTTCTGACAAAGCGGAAAAATATACAGCGACCAACGCACAAAGAAAAATCACGAAGTCTTTTGTGCACCACACCCGCGCATATATACCTGGGTGTTGAAGGTAAACCGGGGGAGGGGGAGGAGGAGGAGGAGGAGGAGGAGGAGGAGGAGGAGGAGGAGGAGGAGGCGCTGCTTTAGACCGACGCCCAGCTGCGCACAATTAAACACTATTGAAAGGATCAAAGACACGTGCACGTGTTTTAATATGAGGGACACGGACTCACAGGGACCGAAATGTGCCCCATAAAGACCCGGTTTACCCGGGACAGTCCCAGGTTTGAGCCCAGGGTCCCCCGTCCCAGCAGATTTATCCAAAACCAGTGATTTGTCCCACTTTTATACAATATCCCAGGTGTACCCGTTTTGACCAATTTGCTACCCGTCAACAGTAAAGAGAGGCATAAATTGTCATCTGTAAAAATACAGAAAAGTATCAAAAACGACCAAAACACGAAGAAAATGGTCTCTGCATAACAACTTTCCTTAATTACGCTCTCGTTTCACAGTTTTTTTAATTACCAACCACCTTAAACCGGGGTGTCTCAGTTTTTTTTAAAAATATTATTATTATTTTAAAATCATGGTCACCCTAGTCATTTAGCTCCATAAACCACCGTCAGACCCACTTGAGTTATTTTTTGTTTTATTAAATATTTGGATAAATCTTAAATTAATTCCACATCTCCAAAGCTTCAATATGCTCCATTTCACCTTGTGATGTCATAAAGTGACAGTTCAATAGGAGATTGGCAAGTCCAGGGCAGAAAACATCAACATGATTAGTGACCATGTATGGAGTTTAAAAACACAGTGGAGCACTTATTGCCACATGGCATCACAAAATGGAATAAGGTGTTTAATATTTGAGAAAAGAGTTCAGTCTAAACATGCAGGGTTGTGTGTTAAACATGTGTGAATAAAACAAAACACAACTCCAGGTGCGAGGAAACAACATTAGGCCTACAACATAGATCAGAAACAGCGTAATATAACCTGCTTGTCGAACATAGGCTTGGTAAAAGACAGGGTACAAAATCCGCCTCTGCTTATGAGAAGCCCATCATTACTAACTGAATAGCCTATACGCTGACAAATGCTACCTACATATAGTCTAGACCTACATAAATAAAATTGTGAATTTTTTCAGACTCACCCAAAGGATAAAGTTGAAGATGAAGAGCGCATATTTGACGCACAGCTCCCAGCTGCTCAAGGCGGTCATCCTTCACTGCAAGTGATAAATCTGTGCAAGCTCCTTGTACAGATCAGACTTTGCAGGCTGCCTGAAAGTTTGGACTTTGGACGCAAAAATCCAATGCGCCTCTCTCTCTCTCTCTCTCTCTCTCTCTCTCTCTCTCTCTCTCTCACTCTCACGCTGTGCGTGTCTATGTGTGTGTGTGTGTGTGTGTGTGTGTGTTAATGTGAGACCAATGAGATCGTTCATTTGTGCAAGACAAAGCTGTCAGTGTGAACCAACAGCCCACAACTGTTGTTTTGCAGCTGCACATCTCAGAGAAAGTAAAAGGAAAGGAGAACACTTTCTCATTTACATTTTACACTCTATAAATTGTTGCATTGAGTTTTGATTATCATTGCTATTTTAAAAAAATCACCCAAAACTATTATGGGGGGAAACAATTGAAAAACGAACTTGTAATAAATGAACACAGCCACTAGGTGGCACTGCTGTACGCCTCTTAATCTGTGAGTGAGCTTGTTCGAAATCCGAAATTTACTGTAGTTATAAAAGAACTCAATAATCTACATGCCATTTGAGAAACTAAATGTAGCCCTTGAATCATTCCCAATTTGAAGCCCAAGGCCTATATACCATGATGTTTGACCCAGAGTTCACTTCACTGCATTGCCTTGTCTCCAGCCAATCAGCACCGGCCCTCTCCCTGAGCTGACCAATCGCAGACTTGTGCGACAGGTAGGCCTAATGACAGCTAAGACTGTGGTAGTCTACAGCCGCTGGTTGACAGGAGCCACAACAAACCTCAAGTAGGCTACTGTAGTTTTGCCTGTAAGGCCAAATCCTGTTAAATAGAAAGCCAGAAGGGTCAGGCCTCTCTCCGTGGAAGATCGCCTTCACCTTTAGCCAGTGCCTATGGCCCGGGCCGGCCCCGGAACACTGCTCTACCGCCGAAACATCAGACTGGACTCTTTCCTGAAGCGTAACACAGAACGTGCACTGTACGAGCGCATCCGGGCCTATGAACCATGTGTGGTCAAGTCGGACTCCATTAATAAAGTTTACATGCACGTGGTGATGAGCGATGAGCGCGTGTACCTGACTGAGTTCCCGCCGCGCGCACTGACCTCTGCTTTCGGGTTCAGCTCCGTGAGGACCATAGAGCTGGTGAGTGAAGCTGCCCCAAGCCATGCTCTCTTATTAAGGATTCTTTACTCGATGCGTGGGTCACATACATTGACTGATTATATTAGCCTATAGTCCCACAATTAATAAACATCTGTTTTGGCACTGTATGCTTTTGTGTTGTGGAATACATTAAGTGGCAACATAATCAATCTAGTCTATATAGCTGGACTGAAGATTTCCCCAAAATCTAGGCTCATTGTAGACAGGAGAGTTGTCCCAAACATGATTACTTTGACCAAAATGTTATAAATTTAGGCCTGTGTTGTATCACAAAGTTCACATTAACTAACTGGCTTATGCAGGTTGATCCTTGCTGATCCTCCTTAGATTACACTTATCACTTACTCCAGGCTTTCACTCTGGCCTCTCACTGGAGTAATTAAAACACATTACATGCAGATCTAAGAATAAGCCAAAGGCTGATAACATTCTGCAAACATGGTACTATTATTAGAATGTCCCTCCACATGCAGTAAGTTGATGGATACAAATATCTAACCCAATAGTTTTTATACCTTTTGCAGATCAATGACCTCCCAGACTTCCTCAGTGGCAAAGATAGGGAGCAGTGTCAACACATAAGGATCATTTATGTCCCAGAGAAACCTGTCTCAAAGGCGCATCATGATGATCAATTATTCCCTGCACTTCCCCCATCTCACACCTTTAGCCCGCTTACATCCAAAGGTAAAAGGCTTTTTTACACTATCAAGACTCAAAGACTGGAAATTATGTCATGCATAAATTGAGGAAGTTGGTACTAGTGATATTTCATTAAAATTAAATAGAAAACCAGTGGCTCATGTTGTGCCTGCATCTTTGTGGAGATGTTTTTACCTGTAACACTAACTGCCTTGTGTCGTCACCTCCACAGGATATGCTGCACACAGGTAAGCTTCACAACACACAAAACCAGTAGAGTAGGGGAGGGGGTACCTCTTCTCTTTTCTCCTGCATTTTAGACACACAGTCCCGGAATTAAAATGCCAAATAGCTCTGTTACAATCCAGATGGTTTTAAACAAAATCCCATTTTCAGAATGATGCAAACTTTGGATTGTTGCCATATCAATTTACAGTTACCAAAAAAAAACTTCTTAAAAGTCTTTTGATTGGTGAAAAATCCTTAAAATGTTGCCTGTAACAGGATGCTGAAATCTATGAATTCCTTCTTTTTCTTTAACTGTTTAATGAGAACTTGTGTAAAGTTAGAACAACACTAAAGTGTGAATTGTGCCTGGGAGCCAGGGAGACAGGCAAACGCTTAAATCTATAAAACATTTAATAGGTTGTTGTCATAAGGGGGAGGTCCTACAAGTCTTGCTATAGGCTCGTACAACTACTCTTAATACAACATTTAGACCTCAGTATACCAGGCTTGGGAAGTCAGGTATAAAGTAAGGGAAAAGTTAAATTAGTTATGAGCCACTGGAGACACTAAAGGCGTGTCAGTGTACAAGCCAGTAGTGTGACAATGAAGTGTGACAAAGATATCACTTGCATGGTCACATCCAAGACATGCCCCAAAGCTTTTCAGATAAAAAAACACATTTCCAGAAACTCATCTACTGCTTTTAAACTTTATGCAGTTCAAATCTATCTATTTGTGCTATATACATCATGGGTGAAGGAGAGACATAACCTGTGTTCTGCAAAATGTATGGCATGCCATTTATCAAAAGTGTAATTACTTTATTATGGATGAGATGTAGTTCATTTCAAGAATTTCATACTTGTCCTACATAAATGCCCTACCGTATTTGTGCTTCTGGTAAATGGTGCTGTTAAGCAGGTATTTTGGGCTTCTGTCAGTCTGGTCTTTCATACTTTTTATGCAATAATTATATCATAATAATGTATCAGCTTTATAGAATGCTTTTTGGACACTCAAAGATGCTTTATAGTGCATTATTCAGTCACTCCACTCTCACTTGTGGTAAGCTACTGTCCACAACTGCCCTGGGGTAGACTGATGGAAGTGAGGCTGCCAATCTGCGACATTAGCCACTCCAACCACCACCAACACTCACACACACCACTTTTATACTAGGCAATGTGGATGAAATGCCTTGCCCGGGGAGATCCACTTTGGGAACTGATATCCCCAATGATTTCCCATCTAAGTGCTAATCAGGCCCGGCCTTGCTTAGCCTCTCAGATCTGACAAAAGACTATGGCCACAATTATGCATCTTAAATCTGTGGTTAATAATAATGTACTATATATAGATATCTATGATGATTTTCCTGTTTATCAGCTCACCAATCTCTGTTTACACACCTAGATCCACACGTTCCGCCTCTTGTCCTAATGGAGAGACTCTGGTTCTGCTGGTCCCCCAACCTCCAGCCCGACCTCACTCCTCAGCCTCTATGTACTCTCTTACCTCCAATCAAAGCACAAAAAACTCTCTATCTCCTAAGGTAATTTAACAATGATAGCTACAAACTGAACCCTGTCTTGATATATATTCAGAAAATGTAAATTCATGATTGATATAGAATCTGTATAGTTTAAAATTCCGAAAAGTCAGATTACTGATTTGTTGACCTAATTTATGGTCAACATCTCTGTAATTATTGGGCCTGTTCCATGAAACAAAAACTGGCACAAAGCTCAATGTCTTTTTTACCAACATAAAACTGGTGCCATTATTCAACCCCAAAGATGTTCTCAGTTGTTTACAACAGCCATAAGATTAATATAGAAACTTAGTTGAATCTTTGAAATCGTATGGCCCCTGCCCTCCACGGAAATTATAACATCATCAAATTCTAAAACATGAACACAGCCTATATTGTGTAGCCTTTTTGACTTTACACTAATATTAATGTACTAAATATGTTCTAAACTATCCTGTCTTGTTTAAGGTGCCCAGGAGAATTGGTTTGTTGTTGTCACGTCTTTTGAAACAAAAAAAAGGGTCCAACATAGCTGAGCTGCATTTATACGCTCTTTCACCGTTCTCCACACTTTATGTTAATTTACAGAGTTCCTGGACCAGCTTCAACATTGTGAGTCTTTGAATTGTAAAAAAAAAAAAAGAAAGGCTAAAGGTAATTATTTATCCATGGTCACCTTTCACTTTTTTTGTAGAAGTCTACTTTGATGTTAGACCCAGTATATAGGAGAAAGTATTGTACTTCACCTCAAGGCATCAGGTAAAGAAATTTCACTTAAAGGGGGCGTAAAAGCCTACATAGTATATTTTAAATTTAGCACCATTACAGCCTATTGTTCTCTGTTTAGCTGGGAGCAAACATCCCATTTGTTTTCTCAACTACAAGCTGATGTGTTACGGGAGGGCATCAGTGTGGAGAGCCTGTATCTGTTACTGCAGGAGCTGTGCACTGCTGCTCATAGAAATACGACATTACGCAGAATCTTCTGGAGGGTAAGAACTACTTTATGTCCTACATGTTACTTACAGCAACCTGTCTGTATCTTTGTCTGTTTTTTTGGTCTGTATCATAGTCCAATGAGTTGTGCGTGTTCCTGGTCCAGACTCTTGAGGATTGCCTACCTGGAGATCGCAGTGTGGTTTACACAACAGATCACCTCCTGTAAGCTCTACTATGTGTGCTAAACATACTTAGAATAGAGCAGACTAAATCCTCTTTGAGATATAGTATGTCCCTCTTTGAACTGGCACTACACTTACCATAACCTCTGACCTAGACAATGGCTGCAGTTACATACACACTCAAAATCAGATTATTATCAGATCGTGTGGGTTAAATACTACTAAATTAGCATGTAGACAAAGAAGCAAAATAAACAGATTTCTTTCTGAACATGGTCCCTTTGATTGCTCACATCTGATTTTGCTATTTGCATGTCATTAAAAAATCTAATAATAATCTGTTTTTGGTGTGCATGTAAACAAAGCTGGTTTGTTTGTTATTACAGTTGTAGAAACATGTAACATTCATAATGAACATGTATTCTATATGTAAAGCATATGAATGATTTCTTAAGTATTTGTTTTTTATTTATAGAATGAGCACCATGGTTGTCCAGACACTGGCCATTATGTTTAGAGAGACTGAGGTGGAACCAGCCAGACTGAGTCTACTCTCTGCAAACAAGTAAAGAGTTCTGAATTTGACCAAATATAGGTAACATAATCAAATAAATAACCCAAATAATCAAATAAAACACGCTGTTGCTACAGTGGTGCCCTTGTTACCAGAATGCTACTCGCTTTGATTCGCGATCCAGGGCCTCAAACTCCAAATGCCCCCCAGGTGCAATTTTTATTTTTATTTATTTGACCTAATTCTGATTTACAAATATGAAGTGCCCAGGAGATTTTGGAGTGTGGAGTTTAATTGTAAACCGTTTCTGCTCTTCTGACAGACTGATGTTTCTCTTGTTGAGTATTTGGATGCTGCCTGTTCATTGCTCTTTGAATTGCTGCTTCAAGGTCAAGAGGTGTGTTGTCCACAAAGTATTTTTGTTTATAATGAAGACTACTTTGAATTTTTTTGTGATTTCCAGAAAAGCAAGTTTTTCTTTTCTGAGAGTATCTTGTCTGTTGGGTGGATACTTCAAGAGCTACAGCCACATCATCACCTGGTAAACTCAGTCCACAGCTAATTATTACTAATTATAAACAAAAGCTTACTAAACAAAATGTATCTATTAGTAGTAGTAGTATCAGCAGTATTATTACTAGACACATTAGGCCTATATGCAATAAAACATTAATATTATATATAACCTTATTCAAACCTTATTCAAAATTTGCATTTTTTGCAGTTGTCCTTTATTGGTTACCAGACCCAACAGGTAGTACTGGTCCTATCCAGTCCACCTCAGTGCATACTAAGTCCAGCACAGTCGGTCCTGTTATTTCAACGATGTCGCCTCCTGCTGGTCAGTCTGCAATACAGCAAATATGTCACACAACATCTGAAGTCCAACTTCAGAGATGATTTCAAGTAAGAAACATTACATTTTAAAACTTGTAATTTTATTCTTGAATTAATACAGTTTGATTACAGGTACTCAGTAAATGTTGTAAGTGTTGAGACAAAGCTGTCTCCTCACTATCCCATCAGCCCAATGATACGGCAACTGGTGGAGCAGATTCTAACTCTTATCCTGCACTAGGACACTTTTTGAGTTGTATTTCAACTCACTGCCTTCATACTTAATATTACTATGCACTTTATTAGCACCAGACTGTTCCTGAAATGTACCAAATGAACAAGATTTATACCATGGTTCCCAATTAAATGCCAAACATTGCATTTGTTTGCTTTTATTAATGTAAATTCTATAAATAATACGTTTTTAAAAAGGTACGCATTTCGTGCTACATTTCTATTAAAAATAAAATTTAGACATTTGTAAGCCATATATGCTGAAATATGTAGACAGCAGTATAAGACATGGTAAAGTTTTTTTATTTTATGGACTGCATTTTTTTGTGTTATTGGTATATTAAATGTGTGCTCATTCACAACATCAAAGGAAACGATCAAAATTACTGCATAAAATACAAAGTTAGATATTTATATGATGAATATTTACTGGAAATGGACTGGAAGCAATATGTGCTTTTTCCGTAAACCTCTCGTTTACCGGTAAGTGTGAGAGCATTTGGTGCAGACTGACCTTTGTGGAAACATAGATGTTCCTGTATTAGTGGGCCAGAAGATTCTATCAGCATGTTTGGGCAGTGGTAATATAATATATGGATGTAATTTGTATGTCATGGTGCAGTTGTCTATCTATAACCCACTGAAAAACAAATATCTAATGGTTTTGTTTGTTGTACATCTTCCTGTTGTACAGCCTTATCTGTTCTGGGAAGAAAAACAAACACAGTGGTCACTTTAAGCCTGAAATAGAAATGTCCAGGGTATCCAAATGTTTATACACCATCCAGAAGGGCATTAAATCCAACAAATTTAATCCACCTTTGACGATTCCACGAGTGAATAATATGGCCGCTAGGCCTATAAGTAAAATAAATCCTAGGTTCTCTGATTACTCAACAAAGCCTATTTATTTTGATTGTATGGAGGAAAATTGGAGGAAACTCTAACTGGATGCTTGCAGTATAAAAACAAAACTAATCTTTCTCCATAAATGGTGCACTCTAAATGCATAGACACTGAAAGGTCCTGGATCCAAAGAGGCTTTGATTTGTTCTGTCAAAACAACACTATATGAAAATGTAAGCTGTATACGTCACACTTTGACAAAGCATTGGGTTTGGGATGACGTTTGGATCAATTAACGTTGACCATCAGCGAAAGGAGAGGAACACATAAGATTTGCCTTTTTCTGTTTTGCTTGCTTGTTTGTAGATTTTTGCAGTTTTAAACAACTTAATTTAATTTCGATTTGTTAAATTATTTAAACATTTGTATGCCCACAATGCCAGTACCCAGCACTGGAAAATTCCAGATTCCAAAATATCTTTCATTTACTTTCTGTGTGGCATGTTTGTTTAGGGTACAGGGTCACTGACATATGCTCCTTCTTGGAAACTGTAGAGTTGTAAATTCCAAAGAGACCACTAACCTCCTTTGCTAAAGTATGAGTCTTTTAATTCAGATGACCCCTGAACTTTGTATACAGCTCATACATTGTCTAGTTTTTATGTAAAACATTTCATAAATGTGGATGTTCCATGTCAGTACCTTGTGAAATACAGAGAAAAGGTTTTGTTTTGTTTTAACAGCAAAACAGCAAGACTAAAGAAAATAAAAAATGAAAGGCTTTCTATTTACAGAAAGCTTTCCATTTGGGAAAAAGGTTGTTCAGTTGATGAAAGAAACCTATTTGAAGGCCATGAGATTGAACATACACTTTAAGGGAGGGTGTCAGTGGGAGGACTTTTTAAGAATGATAAGTATTCTTCTTTATAGAAATAAGTGTCATTAGGTTATGATGGTCAAGTATTTGTCAGGAGTTTCAGTGTTAGGTTATATTGGTGTATTTTATGTTTTTCTCTCAGTCCAAAATACATAAAAGACTTTTTGTTTCACAATATGGCAGTGAACTTATTTATCCCCAATGTTTGTGTGTGTGTGTGTGTGTGTGTGTGCATGTGTGCATGTGTGTGCATGAGTGTGTGTGTTTGCTTTTCTTCTTCTTTTTTTTAGCAAGACAACATAAATGCAAGTATGGCATAGTGTAGAACATTCTCATAGAATATAGGAAAAGCTATAACAGGAACAGCTATAACATCTCCATAGATGGAGACACGCATATGACAAACCCACAACAAGAAAAGTTAGCACACCTGTAAGACACATTTTCAAAGCAAGATCAACTGATATCAAATTAGTGTAAATTTACTGCTGCTTTCATTCATTTTAACTGCCTCTTTCACTATCCATGTCATTTGTCTGAGGCCATGTTCCTCCACCTGACCATACTTAAATGTTTCTTTCATAAAAGGTGAAACGGATAAAGCAGAATAACACTTACAAACAGAAAAATCATTCCTTTCCTTCATTTGAACCAAAATGCAAACAGGACCTTCCTCTGCTGCCCATTTCAGTAAACAGAGCACAAAAACACATGAGCTACTACTACAAACAGTTGCCGGTGTAGATTAGGTTAGCATTTTAACAAAGAAGACATTCACAAAGGCTTTTCAAAATCCCAAAGCCTTCAGATACATGTGAGTTTGAATATATATTGTTCATTTGTAACAACAAGCAAGAATTGACAGGAAGTCACATTTTTTGGCACCACACCTTACAGCCACAGTATAACACAAGGAACTTAGATCATTCTATTACTTCTTTTGCTTTACTATCATCCCAAACTATTGCACTAAATTTGACTTTTCTGTACAGTATTTGTATAATTATTTAACAAAAACAGCCAACATTTCTTCAGTTTCCCACCTGTAGCTGGAGTTCATCCAGGAGGTAAAGATATACAAAATAAAGCATTTTTGGTAAATAAAAACAAACAAACAAACAAACAAACAAAATCCTGAAGATCTGGGTTTCATGTCTACTCCTGAGCACCCCTGAATTTTACCATATAGAGCGATGTACAGAACAACATTTAATGTGTTTTAAATGTTATATAACTGGCAATGACTTGTGTGAGATCAGCTATTCAGTAATAAGATAACTACATTATCTGGTCAGACATTATCTTCCTTGACCTACCGGATGGGGCTCTGAACTCTTTTCACTTGATTTCCCAATAATAAATTATTAGTTTTTTAATTGCAATGTTTTGTTATATATATATATATATATATATATATATATATATATATATATATATATATATATATATATATATATATATATATATCCATCCATCCATCCATCTTCTTCCGCTTATCCGAGGCCGGGTCGCGGGGGCAGCAGTCTAAGCAGGGGCTCCCAAGCTTCCTTCTCCCCAGCCACTTCCTCCAGCTCCTCCGGACGGACCCCGAGGCGTTCCCAGGCCAGCCGAGAGACATAGTCCCTCCAGCGTGTCCTGGGTCTTCCCCGGGGCCTCCTACCGGTGGGACATGCCCAGAGCACCTCCCGAGGGAGGCGTCCAGGAGGCATCCGGACCAGATGCCCGAACCACCTCAGCTGGCTCCTCTCGACGTGGAGGAGCAGCGACTCTACTCCGAGCTCCTCCCGTGTGACCAAGCTCCTCACCCTATCTCTAAGGGAGCGCCCGGCCACTCTGCGGAGGAAACTCATTTCGGCCGCTTGTATCCGCGATCTCGTTCTTTCGGTCATTACCCAGAGCTCATGACCATAGGTGAGGGTAGGAACGTAGATTGACCGGTAAATCGAGAGCTTCGCCTTTCGGCTCAGCTCCTCTTCACCACAACGGTCCGATACAGCGACTGCATCACTGCCGACGCCGCACCGATCCGCCTGTCAATCTCGCGCTCCATCCTCC
Source organism: Odontamblyopus lacepedii (assembly GCA_034769755.1). Taxonomy (NCBI): domain Eukaryota; kingdom Metazoa; phylum Chordata; class Actinopteri; order Gobiiformes; family Gobiidae; genus Odontamblyopus; species Odontamblyopus lacepedii. Next base: position 28,436,285 of record CM068344.1, on the reverse strand, counting down.
CTCACTCGTGAACAAGACCCGAGATACTTGAACTCCTCCACTTGAGGCAGAGACTCCCCACCCACCCGGAGGGGCAATCCACCTTTTCCGGTCGAGAACCATGGCCTCGGATTTGGAACAGCTGATTCTCATCCCAGCCGCTTCACACTCGGCTGCAAACCGCCCAGTGCACGCTGCAGGTCCTGGTTCGATGGAGCCAACAGGACAACATCATCCGCAAAGCAGCGATGAAATCCTGTGGTCCCCGAACTGGACCCCCTCCGGCCCCTGGCTGCGCCTAGAAATTCTGTCCATAAATACAATGAACAGAACCGGTGACAAAGGGCAGCCCTGGCGGAGTCCAACATGCACCGGGAACAAGTCTGACTTACTGCCGGCAATGCGAACACAGCTCCTGCTCCGGTCATACAGGGACCGGACAGCCCTTAGCAAAGGGCCCCGGACCCCATACTCCCGGAGCACCCCCCACAGGGCACCACGAGGGACACGGTCGAATGCCTTCTCCAAGTCCACAAAACACATGTGGACTGGTTGGGCAAACTCCCATGAACCCTCGAGCACCCGATGGAGGGTGTAGAGCTGGTCCAGTGTTCCACGACCAGGCCGAAAACCACACTGCTCCTCTTGAATCCGAGGTTCGACTATCGGCCGAACTCTCCTCTCCAGCACCCTGGCATAGACTTTACCGGGGAGGCTGAGGAGTGTGATTCCCCTGTAGTTGGAACACACCCTCCGGTCCCCCTTTTTATACAGAGGGACCACCACCCCGGTCTGCCAGTCCAGAGGTACTGTTCCCGACCGCCACGCGATGTTGTAGAGACGTGTCAACCAAGACAGCCCCACAACACCCAGAGACTTAAGGTACTCAGGACGGATCTCATCCACCCCCGGAGCCTTGCCACCGAGGAGCTTTCTGACCACCTCAGTGACTTCGGCCAGGGTGATGGATGAGTCCGCCTCTGGGTCCCCAGCCTCGGCCTCCTCTTCGGAGGACGTGACGGTGGGATTGAGGAGATCCCCAAAGTATTCCTTCCACCGCCCGACAACATCCCCAGTCGAGGTCAGCAGCTCTCCCCCCGCACTGTAAACAGTATTGGTGAAGGGCCGCTTCCCCCTCCTGAGGCGCCGGACGGTTTGCCAGAATTTCCTTGGGGCCGTCCGATAGTCCTCCTCCATGGCCTCCCCGAACTCCTCCCAGACCCGAGTTTTTGCCTCTGCAACCGCCCGGGCTGCAGCACGCTTGGCCCAACGGTACCCGTCAGCTGCCTCAGGAGTCCACCGGGCCAGTAAGGCCCGGTAGGACTCCTTCTTCAGCTTGACGGCATCCCTTACTTCCGGTGTCCACCACCGGGTTCGGGGATTGCCGCGACAGGCACCACAGACCTTACGGCCACAGCTACGAGCAGCCGCATCGACAATGGAGGCCGAGAACGAAGCCCACTCGGGCTCCATGTCCCCAGCCTCCCCCGGGATCCGGGAGAAGCTCCCGGAGGTGTGAGTTGAAGGCCACACTGACAGAAGGTTCCGCCAGACGTTCCCAGCAGACCCTCACGATACGCTTGGGCCTGCCAGGTCTTTCCGGCTTCCTCCTCCGCCAGCGGACCCAACTCACCACCAGGTGGTGATCAGTTGACAGCTCTGCCCCTCTCTTCACCCGAGTGTCCAAGACACACGGCCGGAGGTCAGATGACACGACAACAAAGTCGATCATCGACCTCCGGCCTAGGGAGTCCTGGTGCCACGTGCACCGATGGACCCCCTTGTGCTCGAACATGGTGTTCGTTATGGACAAACTGTGACTAGCACAGAAGTCCAATAACAGAACACCGCTCGGGTTCAGATCAGGGAGGCCGTTCCTCCCAATCACCCCTCTCCAAGTGTCACTGTCGTTGCCCACATGGGCGTTGAAGTCCCCCAGTAAAACAACTGTCCAGTACCCCTCCCAGAGACTCCAAGGAGGCCGGGTACTCTGCACTGCTGTTCGGCCCATAGGCCGACACCACAGTGAGAGACCTGTCCCCGACCCGAAGGCGGAGGGACGCGACCCTCTCGTTCACCGGGGTAAACTCCAACACGCAGCGGCTGAGCTGTGGGGCTATAAGTAAGCCCACGCCAGCTCGCCGCCGCTCCCCGCGGCCAACGCCAGAGAAATGGAGAGTCCAGCCCCTCTCAAGGAGTTGGGTTCCAGAGCCCAAGCTGTGCGTGGAGGTGAGGCCGACTATATCTAGCCGGTAACGCTCGACCTCCCGCACAAGCTCAGGCTCCTTCCCCCCCAGCGAGGTGACATTCCATGTCCCCAGAGCTAGTCTCCATGTCCGGAGATCTGGTCGCCGAGGCCCCCGCCTTCGACTGCCGCCCAGATCTCTTTGCACCCGGCCCCTATGGCTCCTCCCGCGGATGGTGGGTCCAGGGGAGGGCGGTCCCACGTCGCTCCTTCGGGCTGTACCCGGCCGGGCCCCGTGGGGAAAGGCCCGGCCACCAGGCGCTCGCCCACGTGCACCCACCCCAGGCCTGGCTCCAGGGTGGGGCCCCGGTACCGCCTTTCCGGGCGACGTCACTGACCTCGATTTTTGTGTCATCATAGGGGTCTTTTGTATATATATATATATATATATATTTTTTTTTTTTTTTTTTTTGAAGGGGTATGTGGCCACCAAAAGCTCACCAAATTGACCACACTACAAATTCATTGAGAAATCTGCACAATTATACCTTACAGACAACATGGCCATGCCAGAAACAGAAGCCACGACCACATTAGCTTCTTATTGCAACTAAATGGTCTTTTAGTTGAAAGCCTTAGAAGTTTTCATGAATGGATTTTTTTTTCTTGTAAACAAAAGACCAATTTAAGTCAGATCCAAAGTTAAATAGACCTCCTTAATTATTTTGTACAGGCATATTAAGCTATGTGTATTATAATAAAAAAGATGACCATGCCAAAGAGAAAAAGGTGTGGGATTTATAGAGATTTCTCCAATGTTAACACTGGAGTCTTTTATTCTATTGTTTAATGCCTCAACTATTCAATTTACAGTGGCATTACTGTCAGTTCTAAATGTATTTTAATGAATAAAACACCAGAATGACTGTTCCATGAAGTTTAAATTACCGGACACATGGTTGGCGCAGGTATGGGTTCGGGATGTACAACAGGCAGACGCTGGTTTGCCTCTGGCTTCACCTGTATGTGCTGAGCTGAACCCCAAGTAATAAAACAGGGATCAGAGGGGGCTGCTGTCAGATCAGCGACTGGACAAGTGTGGGTGAATGGAGTTATGAGGATCTGAACTGATCCATCGCCCAAATCCTGCAGTTCCGCCAAAGCTGACATTAAACACTAAATCACTTTCATCGGCTTTAGACAAAACCCATGAGGAGCCATCTGCACTCATATGTGTGCGAATATTTAGATTTAGATTAGTTCCAATTTACAGGCAGTAATGACCACAAAGAGATGGTTAAGCTAGAGGGAGGATGTATATGCGCTTACAGTGGAAAAATAACACTTTAAAACAATACTATTTACACTGCTCCATAGAGTCTTAGTGGTGTAAATCCCATCTGCTTTTTATTAGGAAGCTTTGAAAATGGAGACAAATTACCCCCGCTATAGATTATGTCACAGCTGCTTAAATGTAAAAGTATGCAACAATGTATAATACTCAGACTTGAAATACAAAGAGACCATACATGTTGTTTTGTAATACCTCCTCTTAAGCATTAAAGGTATATTTCGAGAACATAAAATGTGCATGTTTCTAGTGCTGTAAATCTATGGTAAAAGCCACATATTTAACTTCAAACAAAACGAGAACGTTTTTTCAACACTTTCAATATTTTGGTTGATTTGTTTGTCTGATAAAGAAAATGTAGAAAATGTATAGACTTTAACACATTGTATTAACCCTGAACACCCACCCCCCTACATTTTTGTTGGCTTGAAATTAATTAGAATGAATTAGGCTACTTTGTGTCAATGATGTATTGTCACCGAAAGACTTTTTTGTTGAGAAGTTGATTTATCCCACAGCACATCAGCAGAAAGAAGTTCTTGCCTGTCTTTCCAAGGACACTAATATGCATGTTCTGTTCTTTGTGGGCGTTTGTTTTTGTGTGGATGTAGCTCTGGGTCTAAAATCTGAATGTTCAGTCAAAATCATTCACCTGCAGAGCTCAGTTTAAATAATACACAATGTTATTTCTCAGCAAGGAGTGTACTTTTTTCATCCAAAACAGAACACTACTGCAGAGTTCAAAATAATTACAGACTAAAAACTGAATTATCTGTTAATTCTTGTGACTTATCATGATATCTGAATAATATACCTTTAATATATAGTCATTTTAGAGCAAACCAGATAAATTTTCAAACAGTCTGAGATGAATTGTCTGGATGATATTGAAGAAAAACTCCTTGAGTTAAGCCGGTGTTATGCAATGAACCTGCCCCTTGCCAAAAAATGTAAATGAATTCCACACTGCAAGTTGTGTGTTTTGAAATTCCTAAATGTCTTAATATTATGGTGCAAGATATTTAGATTAAAACTGTTTCATGTCTACGAACAGACACCTTTTTTGAACAATTTGTCAGGACTGGACTTGACTAATGTTTGATGTTTGTGTACCTACCTTTTTTTCCTTTTTTTTCTTCTTTTTTTGAATTATTAATCATTGCATTTATATAGCGCCTTTCAAGACACCCAAAGTTTACAGTTCATTATTCATTCACTCCACACTCCAGTAGTGGTAAGCTACTATTGTAGCCACAGCTGCCCTGGGGCAGACTAACAGAAGCGAGGCTGACAATCTCCATCATTGGTCCCTCCGACCACCAACAACACTCATGCACACTCTATTTTCTTACGAGGCAATGTAGGTGAAGTGTCTTGCCTGAGGACACAACAACAGTTTTTGCCACTGGTGCCCCACTGTGGCACCTGGAATTCCCAGCTCTCAACCATCCAAGTATTAACCAGGCCCGGCCCTGCTTAGCTTCTGAGATCTGACGAGATCAGGCTTTGACAAGCTGGTATACACTTTTTGTGTATAATCTTAATCATAATAAGTCCCTTTAGCCCTCCAGACACTGCCAAATTTAGGGTCTCTAGTTAAAGTTTGGCTTCAGGTTATCAAATTTCTTGTAGATCTTTACCATTTGAGAAAACTTTACAGCAGAACGATTGAACCTCCCACCTCTGATTGTTACAAAGTTTTAAACCAATAAAGGAAAAAAGAAAATTCAACAGGTGCATATTTTGATCTGCAGTTCATTCACCTCTAGGCCAAAAGATGGGCTCTAACTTCTAGATAACACATGACACACATCATAACTGAGCGGCTTAATACTGGACCAGACAGAACAATACATTTCACTGCCATTTCACAACCCTCTTGTCCAACACAAAACATTTCCAGGTGAAGAGATTTTAGTTTCAGTTTATCATCTATTAGGGATTGAACAAGATCTTGTGAGATAAAACTGCCACGTTTTTACCACATGTGGTAAAAACGTAACCGTAACTCTATTTTGTGGCCAAAATAGAGTTACGGTTTAAGAATCTGCAAAAATTTAGGCCTACAAATTGTGTAACTGAACTGCACATTTTGAGATTATAATGCATGTCAAAATATTATCTTGTTCTTGCTCTCGTGGGTCCAATCTTGTCTTGTGGGAAATGTGTCTCTTTCCACCCCTATCCATCCATCTTTATTGCAGGAGATTTCAATGGGATTTGATTTCCTGGGGGCTTAATGAAGGAGGAAAACATACGAGCACCAGCTGTATATAGACTATAGATAACACATGAATCCCACACGCCACACTCTCACTTTTTATGTATGTTGACCTACAGGTAAATCAAAGATACCTCATGTTCTTTGGTGTTCAGACTGCTAAATGAAATATGCATGATTTCTCTGTTCTGGACTTTAAACAGAGACATGAAAGGACTGGTTGTGAAAAAGGGAAACAGACCACAACTGTATTACATCACACAGAGTGTCAACGCAGGAGACAAAGTTTCATCTTTTTTAAGTAAAATTAAACTTTTGACTCAAGTATCATGCAAAATTCTCTTAAAATAAAACATCATATATATGTTTAAGTGTACCCACATATCTGCCTCAGCTGTTAACATTACTTCTACACAATAATAGATCCTTTTTTGTCCTTTTTGGTCCAAGCCAGGACTCAAATTAACACTGAGGTATGTTTAAGATGAAAGCAGAAAAAAGTTGGAAATTGCCTTGATGGTACAGTACAATGAATGAGAATAGTAAATAAACTGATACAATAACAGCATGTATAGAAAATAATGTAAATAAATAGACACAATATGGTGCCAAAATATCAGTGCAAGTTTATTAATTGCAGTTGAAGTTGTTTAGTGATTTGTGCAAATAGTAGAATAAAGTCATAGGCTATAAAAACTTTCTTTTCCACAAAAAATCATAATGGCACCTACCAACCATTACAGGGTTTGGATATTCGTAACAAAATGAAGACGATGCTATATGAAAAATCCAATCCAATTTCCTTGTTTTCAAAGTGAACATCTTCCCACTAAAAATATCAAGGTTCCCAGTTCATTCAAATGTTAGCTTTCTATCAGACTGCTCAGAAAATATGTCAGTTTCCAATGATAGTTTCTTATGTAGTGGAAAAAGAAAGTCTGCTCCTTTGCCCTTTGGGAGACACAAGCATAAATAATTGCCCCAGACAAGATTGTAAAAAAAAAAAGTGTTGTTCTGTTTCTTTAATATAAACTATAAACGTGTTGATGGATGTAACATTTCTTGTGGATACACTTTATAGCTCTTATGTTATGTTTTCCAGCTAAATATTAGAAAAACGTAAATGAAGTTAATTTGAGTTATTGTGAGAAAGAGGAAGAGCGCTTGAGATGACATGAGAAACATGTTGTGAATGACTGATCTTTGACCTTCTGATGCCCCTTGATGCTTCTTATATCAACATCCCGTGCCATAGTTTTTGTATAATGTGTCTTCTAGTAAACACAACTGAGGCATTGCAGAAACACACACAAAAACAAATACATATCTGTAGGGTGGGTTAGTGCTAGAAAAACTGCACATTATTATTTTGGGAGAGTAAAATCTTTATACCAATCTAGTAAAGGCACTTCAAAGGAAACCACTGGGCATTTGAGTGATTTGTCAAGGAGATTACATTTTCACCAAATTAAACATTCGTTATCATTCGATCTGTATTAGCCCAGGATCGTACAGACTGTTTTGAAGATATTGTACTGTATGTGTTATTTTGTTCGAGTAGTAGAGGCCATTGTTAGTCCATCTGGTTTTGAACATCTGTACCTATTGCTATGTATATTTATTAGGCTATAACAGTTACCAGCCCGAGTCTTATCAGTGAAGCTTAAACAGAGCTTAAAATCACTGCTACACACTGGAAACAATATAGTATAAGGTACAATTAAGTGTTTTTAATTTTTGTTGTTTTCAGGTTGAGGAACACTTTATTGCAATTGGCCACTGAGGCGACCTGTCAAGAGCCGTCAGCGCTGCAGTACCGTGCCCAGGGAGCCATCTTATAGGCTTGGTCAGGACTGTTACCTGTGGTGCAATTTTTGTTGGATTTTGGAGCTTATAGATGCCAAGTGAGAAAGAGTTGGAAAATCTTTAATTGTTTATCTTTTTTTATTGAATACATTGCATATTGTTTTAAGCTATGGCTGTGTGGTTCTGCACTTTGCTGGCAGGATCCATACAATTGGGTTGATCTCCTGTAATAGCTGCAAAGCCTTCAGTTTGAGTTAATTAGTTACGCTGGAAGAGGATAAATGAGCAGCCAGCCTCTGTCTGAGTGCTGGACTCACACTTGATGAAAATAAACAGCTCCTGCATTCCTCTTTTCCCAGAGCGGAGATCAGAGTAGGCCTGTGTGAAATCTGACTTTGCCACCAGAACCCACACCACTCACACCCCCAGGTCAGACAGGAGCATCAGTACAGTTCCTTTGGGCAGAAATTGTAATATGAAACATGCAGAAAGAAACAGTGGTTATACACAACTATATTCTTTTTTATGTAGACCACTGTTACACTGTCTTCTTGAGCATTCACTTCTGGAGAAATTCTTCAGCTGACTAATGGAGTACAGGCGCAGCATGAAAGGCCCTGTACTTGATTTTTCCCATGTCCCCAGTACAGATATATTTTATGAGTAGCTCTTGAGGTCAAAATAAGACAGCTGTGTACTGTCGGCATCAAATTCTATTTTCAAAGAAAAAGGAAAGTGCATGGTTAGCATGCTAGTTGTTGTTAGTATTACTGTGTGAACAAAACTCTGGTTTGGCCCCTGAAAGTGGAGAATAGTGCCTAAATACATAGTGGTGAATAATAATTATAGCTTAAGTGAGAAAAACGCACAACACACACACACACACACGAAAAAAACTGTAAACATGTAACCTTTCTGGTAAGAGGTCTACCACTTGCTTTGCTTGCCTGAAATAATCTACAATAGGGCATTACACATATTTATTTTGTCACAGGTGTCTTTAGCATTACATGCATGTTTGCTGTGAGTGCAGCCATCTTTCCACAAACCTAACCTGTAACTGCTGGGGCTACCTACTTGTCTCCATGAAAATAGACGCATTTAATGACATGTGTTTGAGTCTGTCTGTTGAAAACTGTCACATATATACATACATGCATACATATATACATAGATACATACATACATATACATATACATATACATATACATATACATATACATATACATATACATATATAAAGCTAATTTGTATAAATGTATATATATGCTTTGTGCTGTGCTTCATTTCCTGGTCTGTAAATCAAAATGTCACTCTGGTAATTAGGCAAGGCTCATTATCAGGCCACCGCTGTCCTCATGCAAATTGATTGAGTTACGTTTGAATTTTCCTAATGAAAGCAAAGGGAGGTTAGCTAATATGGGCACCACATGATTACCTGTGGTTAGTCAGATCAACATAGAATTTAGAGTTTTAAATTTAGAGCAGACAGTGCTAATGCATCTTTATAAAAGAAGCATTGGTTATATTAATGCATACTACTTTTAGTTTGGGACAGACAATTTTCAAACTATTTAAGACAGATTCAAACACATGTCATTAAATGCGTCTGACTATTTCCATGGAGACAAGTAGGTAGCCCCAGCAGTTACAGGTTAGGTCTGTGGAAAGATGGCCGCACTCACAGCAAACATGCATGTAATGCTAAAGACACCTGTGACAAAATAAATATGCCCTATTGTAGACTATTTCAGGCAAGCGAAGCAACCTCTTACCAGAACACGTTTCAAACACGTTAATCCATCCATCTTCCCCTGCTTAATCCAGCTGGGTTGTGGGGGCAGCATGCTGCCCAATCCTCATAGCACCTGACCCCCCCTATGAACCCCTCTGCAGGTGGTGAGCCCACAGGAGGGTGGACGTCATGGTCCTTGATGTTAGTTCATAGGGGTGCGGGCATGTTTTGAGTTGATGGGGGAAACCCATCCAGACACGGGGAGAACATGCAAACTCCACACAGAAAGGCCCGGGCGACCCGGGGATCGAACCCGCAACCTTCTTGCTGTGAGGCCTGAGGCAGCCACCGTGCCGCCTCAAACACTTTAAAATGGACAAAAACAGATCATACAGAATTCCAGACAAGGTTACAATTTTCCTAAAGAAACTTTTATCTCAGTAAAATATGGTGCTGATCAATCATTCTCTAAAAGTAAGTTTTATCATCAAAACTAACAAACTTTGGTTATGTGTTTTTTCTGTGCTCTAGCATTTGACAGTGCAACTCTGAAGCTTTAGTCTTGCTCTCAGGGACCACAGAGAAGTACATGGATTTTATACTTTTGAGAGATGTCAGAATAGCAAATACATCAGAAAATGTAATAAGTTAATGAAAATCACACGTTTACACACTGCTTTTACAGTTTCTGATTGCTCAAATCTGTATCTATCTTTGTTAATAGTGATTAATATCTGGGCATTAATATTTTTGGGCTACCCACTGCAATACCCAAATAGCTCACCTTTATGCTCTATAGATCTGATAATAGAACAGGTTTTAGTCTTGAATTGCTGATGTAGTGAACACATGAGGTGGATTAGTGTTTGGCAGAAACGGAATCAGATCTGTTTGGACAGATTTGACAGTGAAGCAGCTAATTGGACTAAGTTTTGAATCATGTTCTCACCGTAACTGGCTGACCACAATGTCTGCGGCACTTCCCCCGATTTGGCCGCATACACAGATGTCTGTATCCTATTCCTGTCTGATAATATTGAACATTCCACACCTAATTGCCTCATTAGACCCATTATAAGGACACCCAGAAATAGATCAACAGAAATATAAGGTCCTAAAGTAGACTCGTTGACAAGTAATGCTCTTTTTCAAATTAAATTCAGTAACAATTTTACATTTTTAAAACCATACATATTTAAGAAGACATATTCAGCATTTGCAAAACATGAAACCTAGCTTTACATGGCCAACACTTGTGGTCCGCATGTATTCCTTGCATGTCACAAAAGTTAACTGGATGGATATAGCCTTTTTTATATACAATTCGCGCCAAACAACAAAATTACACCTGGTCAAGTTTCAGAAGGAGAAAAACTCATGCAATAGCTTAAAACGGTCATGTTATACTTGAACAAAGTATTCTAGCTTGTTTGAGTACATGCTATGCTTACAGTTTCTTTTATACTGTTACATGATAAATTGAACTGGCCTAAAACAAAGACACCAGCCAATAGATGTGCAACACCAGATCAAAACCAGGAGCAGGAGTTCCTGCTAATAGCTTGAGGCATATGGAAACGTACATTTGATAATTAATTTAGACCTAGGAGAGACCAGACAGCAGAACAGTATGTTTGCTTCTATACTCTTTTTCACCATGGCATATCTGATATCTAAAGCCATATATCAACCAATCAGAGGAATAAATTGTATTTAAAACAAGCCACTGGCTACTGAAAGACAAGCCAAGTGTTACGATACGGGACAAAGCCGAAGGTCAAATCTCTGCGGCGGCTGTGAACGGTTAGCATAAACCCGAACTGTCAGTGTCACATATTTATTTTTTTTTTTTATACTGGACACCTGCTTAACTCAATAGAGGACCTTGTTTTGATGTAAATAATCAGTATGGCACTAAACTTATCCATCCATCCATCCATCCATCTTCTCCCGCTTAATCCGGCTGGGTCGCGGGGGCAGCGTGCTGCCCAATACTCATAGCACCTGACCCCCCCTATGAACCCCTCTGCAGGTGGTGAGCCCACAGGAGGGTGGACAACATGGTCCTTGATGTTAGTTCATAGGGGTGCGGGCATGTTTTGGGTTGATGGGGGAAACCGGAGTACCCGGAGGAAACCCATCCAGACACGGGGAGGAACATGCAAACTCCGCACAGAAAGGCCCGGGCGACCCGGGGATCGAACCCGCAACCTTCTTGCTGTGAGGCCTGAGTGTTGCCACTCAGCCACCGTGCCGCCTACTAAACTTATCCATAGCATGTATTTCATTGGAGCTTTTATTACTAAACCAATAGTGGCATCATCAGCTTGTCATTCAGGAGATAGATTAGTTAAATGCCTTATTGTGAAACCTGTACAGCTCTTTGGTCACCTGAGGTTGTTTTAAATGTGCTTTGTAAATAAATTAGGCTAGTGAAATTCCATTTATATCCTTTGGTTTTAAAGCACTTAAAAAAAAAAAAAAAAGACCTTTGTTTTATTGACTGCAACCTTGAGTGTGTAATTTTTAAGGACAAGGGTTTTCACACAGGCAACATCACAATAATGAATGTGGTCAAACATGAGAATAGCAGTCTTCAGGCTTACTTCCCCAACACTGTTTAACTACAATGAACTATACTGTGGAGAAAACAATACCTGAGGCACAGAGGACCTAAATATAAATCCTGTTCTCTAGCACGCTTTCTTTGGCTCAGTGAGTGGAAGTGTGATCGTTCAATTGTTGTGCCATGTTTTTCTGAAACAAATGTGTTGCCTTGACAAACCATGCATAACCCATCCAACAGGGGTTTATGCCACAGCTGAGACAATCCGTGAGTAATGAATGAAACCTTTTCCATGCAGCATTAGTCTGAGCTGATGGTCTGCTGTTTCCGCCTATTCACACACCTTCATTTGGGGCTCACACAGCTTTTTGTACTAAAGCGAGACATAAACAGTTTCCACTACATTTACCTCTTAAAGTTATCGTCTTTAGTTTTGAAGGGTAAGTTTCAAATTGTAGTGTAGAGACATGTAGCCTGGCATCATCATATAGGAAATAACCTTCAAGTGGTAAACCTGTGCCAGGGTGAAGTACATAAGTAAAGTAATGGAAGACCAGGACTCCGACAGTAAGTTCATGCTGCCATAAAGGCCTTAAGTCACAAACCAAAAATTAAATATAATATAAACAATTGTCAAATCCTACCCCTTCGAGAAACATTACTGAAAATAGACTTTTTCTCTTAACAACTGTCGAGACAAATACAAATACACCAACTGTTTTCAGCAACACAGCATAGCATAAAAGCAGTTTTTTTGTAGATATTAATCTGTAAAAAAGCCAACAAGCCACCCGACTAATTTGAACACCCACCCTCTAAATAAACAGTGTTCTGCGCCCCTCCTTGCGATTAGTTATTGCTGTAGATATTGCTAAAAACTAAAACAGAAGCATGTTTGAAATTGTTATATTCTGATCTATGAAAATTTGATTTTATAGTCCTTAACCCAACCTTGTTCACCACCATTTGTTCTCCATTCATTACAAACAAGGTCTGACGCATTTTAGAGATAGCTACATGGTTATTGTAGCTGTCAGCTGTATTCCAATGTTAATGTGGCATTGAATGATTTAAAAGAGGATGTGCAGATGGAACAAAACCACTTCATGTTATGTTATGATGTAAAAAAATAAATTAAAAAAAACTCATTGTTGATAAATTATTGTATGGAAACACTGAATTATGTAATATTTAAAGACATCTACAATAGTAAAACTACAATAATAACATTTGTCACATCAAAATGTTGATTCAAAACAGATATTTAAAAGTTATTCATGTAATAACATTTGTCACATCAAAATGTTGATTCAAAACAGATATTTGAAAGTTATACATGTAGTTATTAATGTGATGACAATTTAGTCACAATTAAATTTATATGAAGTCCAAAGGCACATGTCCCCAGTCACGAAATATCTGAAGACACTGTGTTATCAGACTAAACCATTGCCATGGTTAGATAAAAGGAACTAATTTAGAAATACAACCATCAGTCTGCTAAAGTTTACTGTTGACCCATATGTCAACCCCAACTCTGTCTCTGTGGTATGGTAGTATTTCTGAGACAATGGCATAGAGGGGAAGTTGGTTGGTCCAACTTCCCCTCTATGCCATTGTCTCAACTTTTGAATGAAACAACATTTCCTATTGATTTGAGTTAGTACCTGGTTATCCAGCTTGTGTCTTTTCCCATGTGCTTCAGTAATCTTATCAGTGGCTAAAGCAGGCCAGTCTTATGTTTTAATATAATAAGTACTAGACGGCTTTACTAATGGCACAGTTATAAATCAAGGACTCGTGGCAGCCCAAAGCATTACCAGCTATTGTTTAAGCAGCAGCGCATTGTGTGAAGCCTAATTTTGCCTTAGCTAAAGAATTGAGCATGCAGCACTTTAAAAATACATTGCACCGTGCATATAGATAGGGCATTAGGATACTGGGTGATGACCTTGTAAGGCAGTAAGTGAGCAAAGGCTCAAAGATGCTTAGTGGATGGACTTCATCTACAGAGAGGATGGAGTAAAGTCAGGTTTAATCAAGTTATTTTTACTTAGGTGAGCATGAATTTCCAAGTGCTGCTCTGGAGAAGTAATTTCTTTGTATAGTGAAGCTGCCATTTATGAGAGATTGGTGGAGTGGCTAAAAGTAACTGTTACTTCATAATATCACATATGTCAATAATATTTCTCAAATAGAAGTATGAAGTATTAGTCCAAGAAATTACTCAAGTAAGAAGTAAAATAAATATTAAACGACTAGAAATTGTACAAGTAATTGCATGACGTAACTTTCCGGATGTGACATTTGATTTATTATTTGTTAATGTAACTGAGAACAAAAATGTTAAATATTTAATATTTAATATTTAATCATATCTGAAGGAGTGGTGCAAGAAAATCAAGAGTAACAAAACTTTTACTCAACTGTAAAATATCAGCAAAACAGCAAAAGTGGTGCCTGAAAGCTACTCAAAGAAGTACAATTTAATTAAAAAATAAATATACTTCTGCCATTTATTAATCAATTTGAACAACTGCACTTAGATTAGATTAAAAAATAAATACATTCAGAAACATTTTGAGGCTAAATTTGCAAGTTTGTGAACAATGTTAGAAGCTGCAAATGAGAGGTAGAGGTCACAAAAACAAGAAATGCTCATTACAGGAGAAAAAAGTGTTACTGAATCTGTAGTGGAGGTTTACTTGAGGAGACCTGTTTTTGTTCTTCAAACTGCTCGAAAACACTGTAGTGTTAAATCTCACACACAGTCAGAATCTAGTACATAACCAAGTACATTTCCATTGTTGGAAATGCTTTTATAAAATATAGGGTAATATAATAAGCATTAATGGAACATTTCTGATTTTCTCAGTTGCAAATCAAATTAGTTCAACTTCAGCTGCACTAGAATAATTTAGCATAACTATTAGTCTCATGAGACAAAGAACAAGTAGGAGGAGAAAAGAAAGAGGGAGGGGAGCTTCTGTAGCTCACAAGCTACAAGTTGGAGACTCTGACGAATTAGGCTATATTTTAGGTTCAGTCATTTGGTTATAAAAAATGTTTTGAGTGCCTTAATTTTTGTCTTACATTTGAGTGTCTTTACCCTGCAGAACACATAGCTTTCAACAAACTTCCATATAGGCCTATTCAAGTAGCACTATGTATAAATTGTTTTAACTTCATTATTGCCCTTAGAAAAAAATATGTGTTAAACTTAATTCCCATCTAATCAAATAAACTTATTAAAGATCATGCTCCTTCAAATTCACTGTTTATTCAAACTGGACACATAACAGAGATTCCTTTGCTAGGCTGAAGTCTATCTACCACTCTGTGGGAGGACTGAGGAAAGTGCGCTTTGTTTTGCTTATGAGCGGGCGCGTTAGTCAGGGGTGGTATCTGCGCACAGTCTTTAAAAGACGGTCTCCTGATGATGTGCGTAGACAAGTCCTCACTGATGGACTGGTCCGGTAAAATTCACTGCAGCCTCTGAGCGCGCCACCGTTACGCACCTTTGCGCACCACGATGCTTTACTCACTGGACATCTTCTCCAACACCTCGGACGTCAACAGCACAGAGGACATGGAAGCCACTGGGAATGCTGAAAATATGACCGGCAAGAGAAACGACAGTGACCCGTTTGGGCGAAACGAAGAGGTGGCCAAAATTGAGATAACAGTTCTTAGTCTTGCGTTCATCGCCGCTGTGGTGGGGAATGTGAGCGTTCTGTTGGCCATGAGTCGCAGCAGACGCAAACTGTCTCGCATGCACCTGTTCATGCGCCACCTGAGCCTCGCTGACCTGGTGGTGGCTTTCTTCCAGGTGCTGCCGCAACTCTGCTGGGAGATCACCTTTCGCTTTTATGGACCCGACTTTCTGTGCCGCATTGTTAAGCACCTGCAGGTAATGGGCATGTTTGCGAGCACATACATGATGGTCATGATGACCATGGACCGCTACATTGCCATTTGTCACCCGCTGCAAACTGTTCAGCAGCCCACACAGCGCGCCTACGCCATGATCGGAGCCACATGGGTGTGCAGCCTGGTGCTGAGCTCACCGCAGTACTTCATCTTCTCCCTGAGCGAGGTGCGCCCCGGGTCAGCCGTATACGACTGTTGGGCACACTTCATTGAGCCATGGGGCGGGCGCGCTTATATCACTTGGATCACAGCCGGCATATTTGTCGTGCCCGTATCCGTCCTTGTCCTCTGCTATGGTTTAATTTGTTATACAATTTGGAAAAACTTCAAGCACAAGACGCGTCGGAAAAGTGTTGGGGCAGTAGTGGAAGCTACAAAAAACGGAATCCTGGGAAGGAACTCTGTTAGCAGCGTCAGCACCATCTCTCGTGCCAAATTACGCACAGTAAAGATGACCTTTGTGATTGTGGTGGCCTATGTGGTTTGCTGGGCGCCATTCTTCACCGTGCAGATGTGGTCTGTATGGGACAAGAGTTTCTCCTGGGCAGGTTAGTAATTACCATATAGACTAAGGGGAGGAGCTGTTGATTTTCCTGACAGAATGGGTTCAGAGTTTCAAATCTGTGCACATGTCTTTTCAAATATGAAAAAAAATATCCTAAGGTTTAATTGGACTACTAACTGAATTTTAATGTGAATTTTAATTTACGAGGCAGAAAGGGGCCCTAAAGCCTGAAGCAAAAGAGCTGTTTAGATAATTGCTTAAACGGACAGATGCTTTCTTGCCAAGCACTGTCTGAAAGGCGACACTAAAAATAAATTAATAACTGAGCATGGGGAATTGGAGGGTTTGTTGGTTTGAAACTTGCATGCAGCAGCAGTGGCAGTTACTCAGATTTTCATAATAGCTTCCATAACTTTAAACCAAACCATGCCTCTGAGTGTGAGTTTACTGACAAATTTGAATCCTCCTCCCTTTTGGCAAGTTTTTCCCAAATAGGGTTGTGCTAAATATATAAATAACATAATTAATTTTAAGACATATAAGTAAAGACTCCCTTTTCTCTAGATGATGGGGCTCATACTGTCTTTTTGTTTATTTCCAGATTCAGAGAATACAGCTGTGACATTATCTGCTCTTCTGGCCAGTCTCAACAGCTGCTGTAACCCCTGGATCTACATGATCTTCAGCGGTCATCTCTTGTCTGACTTTGCCAGGAGCCTGCCCTGCTGTGCTAAACTCAGCACCAAGTTCAGTCACTTGGACTCCGACAGCAGCATCCGGAGAACCACACTATTGTCCCGCCTCCAAACTCCACGTCTCTCTGAGCCTTTCAAAGACACGGACATCGCTCCCAAAACTGCTATTCCTGCTCCAACTGTCACATGATTACAAATAACTTGTGTCTGATACACCAACAGCATATACTATACTGGAGAGGTGATGATCCAGGCATAAGTGTGCTTTAAAACACCTGCTTTAAAGCAGGTGTTTACAAAGGCAGTTACATATTATTACCAACTGCAGAGATGCAATGGTTTAATTCTATCAAAAAATGTGTACAAGGTCATACATTGTATGTCTTGCCAACATTAAGATTAAAACAAACAATAATGACAAACAACAAATGTTACTCATACAAACTAAGATATGAAAACCCTCATAAACTAGCTGAGGAAGCCAAGATTAGGCCTACATAAAGGAAACTTAACATTTTGAAAAACTGATATTTCAAAATAAGAGTACACAAGATGGTGTCTTTGTTTGCCAGTTTTTGAACTTGTAAATAATAACACTGGAACTCTCAATGCCACAGTTTTTAAGCAAATTTAGCTGGCGATGTTGCATGAACCAATTTATTTTGTGGTTTGACTTTAAACTGTTCAAAAATTACACTTTTCATAAAATATATCCCAGTTTAATACAAAATGTGTTTGCACTCCCAATATTAAGTGTAGACAGATGCAATGCAACTCCATATGTGACTATTATGTAAAGAATAGTGTAATTATTGTAAAGATATCTGAACTAAATGACACATGATGCAGGTACTGATTTAATGGTACATAATATAGTTTGTGCTGAGTGATAGCTTTGTGTCCTTTGTTTTAGTCTCTGATATGTTTTAATGTCATTAAGTGTAATTATTTATGCTGTAATAATAATTGTTATTGTCAGTTTAATGGTGCTGTACAATATTGTGTTCTCTCAAAGCCACAAAAAAATTCAGCATTTATGAAATATGAAATGCTGGAAAAAATTAGTAGAAGAAAAGAAACATATAAAGTGCTTCTTGTTTTGTTTTATTTTGTCACTGTGCTATATTCTGAATTCATCGTATGTAGTTAGTCTTATCAAAAACTGTGCAGCTATGTCCTAGATGAGTGACAACACATCCCATCCCAACTTCTGTATTTTATTATTTTTATGTATTTCTTTATATTTCAGCTCCAACACACACTCCTCCTGACCTCTGCCCTCACTTAACACAACAGAAATCTGGATAGTTTCGGAGCAGCCTAATATTTACTTCTGTACAAATGCCAACACTCGCTCTTGGAGTTTATAAGGGTCAATAAGGAATTTTAGAAGTGGTCACAAATCATGAAACATACATATTTACAGCGTATACAGATTTAACCACAAATGTAAGCCTATGAAATACTTGTGATGTGCCAGAGAAAAAAATTGATAAATGGCTACTCCACAAGGAAAAAATATAAGCTATGATGACCTTAATGAAATAAAGAGTTAAAGGTTTATTAATAGCAGCAGTAATGCTGGTCATCATTGCTGTGCTGGTGTGTTTATAATGTGACTAATCAATTGATCACACAATATGAAACAGTGCTATGTTGATGGCCCTTCTCTGTCATGGTTTTAAAACACTACTGTGACTTTGCTACACTAAATTAACAATTTTGTGGAGAGTGTTACAAAATGGTTTGTTGTATATGGGTCACATGGGTGTTAGCAACATTTGAAAATAAAGTAGGTTGGAACTCTTCTACTATTGTAATGACTGCAGCAGAGGGGTGTGAGGTCCTGATATTTCACCATTGAAGCTGCGAAACATGATCAATCTATGGCGGCAAACTGAGGATTATTATGAAACACATCTCATCTCAGACCAGTTGACTGCAATCTCAGGAGAAAATGAGAGAGCAGTAACTGGAATGGATGGATACATATTATTGAATCAGGAGTAGCCAATAAAAGATGAAATCGCTTTCTGTTTTGAGCTTGGTGATTGGTTTCATAAGCACCACCATGCTTCTAACCTGTAGATCAAGACATTTCTTGTGACCTGAATTAAACTTCTTGAACGCTTCTGGAAATTGATGCCCTCTGGTATTATTATAGTTCTGGGCATAGCCAATGCAAAAACAAATAAAAAAAATCCTAGTTGCCGGATCTCTGAAAGCAAGTCAGCTATAAGTAAACTAACCTCTTTGTGTAATACAGACTAATGACATGACACAGTGTAGTAATTTTTTACAGTGTGCCATTGACAATTCTTAATACATTTTATGCAAAATAATCATTAGCCCTATTTAGCTACTATGCCTTACGCAAACATTTTCTGGCTGACCAACATGGCTTGCATTCAGCACACCTTTGAGACGCAGGAGTTTATTATTTGGTGTATGACTGAGGCTAACAGGAGCTGACAACCATGCTTGCCTCCTATTCTCTTCTATTTCACTAGTTGTTGGCTTCAGAGAGTGGCGATATAGTTCCCACTCAGGTAAGAAGTCAGCTGTCTTTCATGCTTTGTATGTGGTATATGCACTGCAATTTAGCTTTCAGCCATATTATTATTACTATACTTCCCTTACCTTATTTATGCTATTCAATTCAATTCAATTTATTTTTGTAGCGCCCAAAATCGCAACAGTTGCCTCTAAGGGCGTTCCAAGATATGGATGAGCCAAACATACACACAGACATATCAAAACAGGAATAAACAACATTTATGTAAAGCAGCAAATGAAACATTGTCCAGTCATCCCCTGTCCTTAGACCCTCCTTCTCAGCAAGGAAAAACTCCAAAAAACCCAGGGTCCTGGGAAAAAGAAGAAACCTCGGGGAGAACTACAGTGAAGGAGGGATCCACTCCCATGGGCGGACAGGCTATAGATGTCCAGGTCCGTGGGCCAGTTTGGTATGGCCACAGCTACCCAGGTGGGGAAGGAGCCGGGAGAGGAGGGGAGGCCGGGCGAAGATCAAAAGCAAAAGCATCAACAAAAGCATCATCATAAGCTAATGGTTAACTTTTATTTAATAATTTTATCAGGATTTGCACTGATAGCCTTGCCTGTCAGGGAGTTATTCTAAATGTGAGCTACCTCGCTCATCGTCTTAAAGTGGAAAAGTGGAGGCCAGAGGTCAGTATATGATGGGCTACTATAAAACACTTGAACTGAAATCCTATGTCAGTACTATACTACCATATTATAACTATGTTTAACTCATACATATTTTCTTCCAATACATAGACTAGAAGAGAAAAATTTGAATGGGAAATGCATTGTTAGAGACAGGAAGGGAAAATTAATGTGGCACTAGAATAACGAGGCTAATGTCTTTAAAAGGGTGCAGCTTTCATCATTACAGACTTTGGGTGGGTCCCATCCTGTACAAAATGCTTTAAGTGGCTGGTATCTTTCTGTATCACAAAGCAGACATTTACTTTATTTACATTCCCCTTAAACAACTCTCACACCCTCATCTGAGATCTATTTGTTTCATGATTTAACCTGTTAACTAATCAGTTAGTACAGGCCCCCATAGACACAATACATACTCTTTAATACTTTGGTCTAGAATAAATACAACCTCTCAGGAGACATCGTGTCAATTAAGTGGTGATTTGGAGAATGCAGATACTACACATTTACCGGACTGGTAGGGAAACGCACATAAAATATCGTTAACAGTTCAATAAGGAAAATACTAAGGACGAATGCAGTCAGTAACACTAACATTTACATGTTGATATTTTCCTACACCACAAACTCCTGAAATACATGTAAATGTACACCAAATACTTCCTCTGTATATGTACCATGTGTTTGTACATTCAGGAAGTACTTTCCCTTATCTCCCACAACAGGCCCCAGGGACAAACAGACATTAAGGATGAGTGAAATTTGTGTAACAAAATGTAAGTAAATGACAATGCATGAGTCTTGACTCGTTGGTCCATCTATCTTCGTCGATCGCGATCGACAAGGTAGTGTCGGCAGATCGCCAAGGTAGATTGTAGTGTAGTACTCGACACCGTTTCTTTACAGTTTTGAAGGCGTTTGGACTCGGTCTTTAAGGCGTGTGGACTCGGTCTTTAAGGCGTGTGGACTCGGTCTTGAAGGCGTGTGGACTCGGTCTTTAAGGCGTGTGGACTCGGTCTTGAAGGCGTGTGGACTCGGTCTTTAAGGCGTGTGGACTCGGTCTTGAAGGCGTGTGGACTCGGTCTTGAAGGCGTGTGGACTCGGTCTTGAAGGCGTGTGGACTCGGTCTTGAAGGCGCGTGGACTCGGTCTTGAAGGCGTGTGGACTCGGTCTTTAAGGCGTGTGGACTCAGTCTTTAAGGTGTGTGGACTCGGTCTTTAAGGCGTGTGGACTCGGTCTTGAAGGCGTGTGGACTCGGTCTTGAAGGCGTGTGGACTCGGTCTTGAAGGCGTGTGGACTCGGTCTTGAAGGCGTGTGGACTCGGTCTTGAAGGCGTGTGGACTCGGTCTTTAAGGCGTGTGGACTCAGTCTTTAAGGTGTGTGGACTCGGTCTTTAAGGCGTGTGGACTCGGTCTTGAAGGCGTGTGGACTCGGTCTTTAAGGCGTGTGGACTCGGTCTTGAAGGCGTGTGGACTCGGTCTTTAAGGCGTGTGGACTCGGTCTTGAAGGCGCGTGGACTCGGTCTTGAAGGCGCGTGGACTCGGTCTTGAAGGCGTGTGGACTCGGTCTTTAAGGCGTGTGGACTCGGTCTTGAAGGCGCGTGGACTCGGTCTTGAAGGCGCGTGGACTCGGTCTTGAAGGCGTGTGGACTCGGTCTTGAAGGCGTGTGGACTCGGTCTTTAAGGCATGTGGACTCGGTCTTTAAGGCATGTGGACTCGGTCTTGAAGGCGTGTGGACTCGGTCTTGAAGGCGTGTGGACTCGGTCTTTAAGGCGTGTGGACTCGGTCTTGAAGGCGTGTGGACTCGGTCTTGAAGGCGTGTGGACTCGGTCTTTAAGGCATGTGGACTCGGTCTTTAAGGCGTGTGGACTCGGTCTTGAAGGCGTGTGGACTCGGTCTTGAAGGCGTGTGGACTCGGTCTTTAAGGCGTGTGGACTCGGTCTTTAAGGCGTGTGGACTCGGTCTTGAAGGCGTGTGGACTCGGTCTTGAAGGCGTGTGGACTCGGTCTTTAAGGTGTGTGGACTCGGTCTTGAAGGCGTGTGGACTCGGTCTTGAAGGCGTGTGGACTCGGTCTTTAAGGCATGTGGACTCGGTCTTTAAGGCGTGTGGACTCGGTCTTGAAGGCGTGTGGACTCGGTCTTGAAGGCGTTTGGACTCGGTCTTGAAGGCGCGTGGACTCGGTCTTTAAGGCGTGTGGACTCGGTCTTGAAGGGGTGTGGACTCGGTCTTTAAGGCGTGTGGACTCGGTCTTGAAGGCGTGTGGACTCGGTCTTGAAGGCGTGTGGACTCGGTCTTTAAGGCGTGTGGACTCGGTCTTTAAGGCGTGTGGACTCGGTCTTGAAGGCGTGTGGACTCGGTCTTGAAGGCGTTTGGACTCGGTCTTTAAGGCGTGTGGACTCGGTCTTGAAGGCGTGTGGACTCGGTCTTGAAGGCATGTGGACTCGGTCTTTAAGGCGTGTGGACTCGGTCTTTAAGGCGTGTGGACTCGGTCTTGAAGGCGTGTGGACTCGGTCTTGAAGGCGTTTGGACTCGGTCTTTAAGGCGTGTGGACTCGGTCTTGAAGGCATGTGGACTCTGTCTTGAAGGCGTGTGGACTCGGTCTTGAAGAGGTATTTATGTGAGTCAGCCATTTCCCACATGAAGATCATTAAGTCCAAGAACTGTTCTACCACGACTGATTCTCAATATATGTATAAATAAATAAATAAATGATTTGCATTTTTGTAGTAGGTAGATCATTTTGACATGGTCATTTTATAAGTAGCTCGCATGCTGAAAAAGTGTGGGCACTCCTGGTATATGCCATAGGGCTAAGTTCAAATGATGTAATAGGTTTGGTTGCAGATCTCTTGTGGTGGACATTGCACCTACATTTGGAAAGTTTCAGAATAAAAATTACTTTTTGATATTGCAGGCTATTATTTGACATCTGACATGATGACAGGTTTAAATCATTATATGACTCATCAATTTCTAAACAAAGATTTATTAATCAGATTTTATAATTAGATAGTAGGACATGTCCAGTGGAAAAATATCTGTATAATGTGATCTACATTTAGCAGCATCCTGTGTGGGCGCCAGACAACTGTCTTCAATCAAGAAAATGTATCATGGGGTAATTTACCGACAGCCTGTTATGGACATATTTTAAATCTGCACAAATGGACAACATACACATTAACAGTAGCAAAGATATTTGGCGGCCTAATAACTTAAAGAACAACACTGACCCCTACTGGAGTTCAGTTCAGTTTCAATGTCAGTTTCATGTTCAATCACAAAAGTTAAATAGCAGATTTGAGTGTCTTCTGTTCTGAATTTGAACTAATTTGATCTTTGTTTGCCTGAGATATCTCCTTAAAAACATTTTTCATAGTCTCAAGTAATTTTTTAACATGCAATATTTTGTTTTAACTTTCAAAAAATTGTAAATAATGTAATAAATTCATATTTAAATATTTAATAATAGGTATAACTTTCTTGTAATGATCAATGAAACCAATCAGATGAAGGTAACTTTAGCCACTGCCAGAAGTGCACCTGGGGGGTACGGGGCAAGCTGTCCCATAGTTAAATAGTTTTTGTTTGTTTTTTTGTTTTGTTTTTTAATAAAAAGTAATAATGTATATAATGTTCACATTTTAATAAAGGGATTTTTCTAGTCCCACTGAGTCAGCAGTGTGAGCTCTAAAACACAGTTTACAATGTTTGTTCAGAATGGCCAGTGGAGTGAGCCAGGCATTGCGTTTTGTTTGTTAGACTCGTGGCTATGTTGTAAAATGGATTAGAAAGTGGTGTTAAGCTTCTTCTGTGCAAATTGCCATTTTAAATGGAAGTTGCCCAATTCACTACACTAGTTTGTTATCTTGACAAGCTCACTAAAACAGCGAGATCTCTGCCAAGGCAACACTGATCTGTGCCGTTTTTTGGCTTCTGACTGTATTCGACCACCTCTAGCAACGGACTTTAGCTTCAAACATTCAGTTCCCCTTCAAGACAGAAAATGCAATACTCATAAAAATAAAATTAATTTTCCTGTTTAAAATAAGGCGGCACGGTGGCTGAGTGGCAACACTCAGGCCTCACAGCAAGAAGGTTGCGGGTTCAGTTTGCATGTTCTCCCCGTGTCTGGATGGCTTTCCTCCGGGTACTCCGGTTTCCCCCATCAACCTAAATCATGCAGCACCCCTATGAACTAACATCAAGGACCATGTTGTCCACCCTCCTGTGGGCTCACCACCTGCAGAGGGGTTCATAGGGGAGGTCAGGTGCTATGAGTATTGGACAGCAAACTGCCCCTGCGACCCAGCCGGATTAAGCGGGAGAAGATGGATGGATGGATGGATGGATGTTTAAAATAACTGATAAAGATGAGTGTGACAATTTACCTAAGTGGGTGTGACCACTTGTGATGGGCCATCTTGTCACAGCCGTCCAACCTTGTGTTTGAACTCTTATAACTCTGGGTGTGTACAAGGCAGAAAGATAGAATGAAAAGAAAATAACTGATTTTTATTTGATATTGTTAGGATAAATAACTAGACTTAGCTAATTTGTGTCGTAAAGAAAGTCAGGTTTTCCCTTCGTTAGTTTCTGCTAGACAAAATACACTTTGAAACAGAAATAAAGTCCAGATAATTTACTTATTCATATATTAGAAAGCCATACTTGTACAAGGTCTGTGCCGACATTCCCATGCAGAGACTAAATATTTACACCTATAACATGATTTTTATGTGTAAACTATTGTGGGAGGCTACCGTGGTTTAGACTTAGCGCCTCTTCATTGGTGCACAGGCCAGCCAGGCCTCTTGTCACGTCACACAGTCCAATCAGACTCCATCCGGGGTGTTATCTAGCCAACAAGTCATGATCATCCCTATCAGTAATTCTTGTCCTATTTAGTTAGTTTGCTATTAGATAGTTTGGAATATCATACATTTGTCTTGACATACAGTATGTCTATGAGTCTCACAGCTGTGATCAGAGCCTTTATCTTCACATGACCTCGGTACAATAATAATAATAATAATAATAATAATAATAATAATAATAATAATAATAATAATAATAATAATAATGCATCAGTTTTATATAACGCTTTTCTGGACACTCAAAGACGCTTTACAGAGCATTATTCATTCACTCTGTACCCGGTGGTGGTAAACTACTATTGTAGCCACAGCTGCCCTGGGGCAGACTGGCGGAAGCGAGGCTGCCAATCTGCGCCATCGGCCAATCCGACCACCACCAACAATGTGGGTGATGTGCCTTGCCTAAGGATGGTGTCTCCCATCCAAGTACTAACTGGGCCCGGCCCTGCTTAGCTTCTGAGATCTGACGGGACCAGGCTTTGACAAGCCAGTATGGCCAATAATGAAATATAGCAGCAGTTATACAGAAAAGCTAAGCCTAGTTATTTATCC
This sequence comes from Odontamblyopus lacepedii, assembly GCA_034769755.1. Classification (NCBI taxonomy): domain Eukaryota; kingdom Metazoa; phylum Chordata; class Actinopteri; order Gobiiformes; family Gobiidae; genus Odontamblyopus; species Odontamblyopus lacepedii. Next base: position 28,410,689 of record CM068344.1, on the reverse strand, counting down.
TAACAATTCCCTCCTTTGACACCTTTTTAGGTGTCAACCAAAAACTGTAATGAAGCACAATGATTAGATAAATGTAAATTTTGCAAATAATAATAAAACTCTTACCTCACCCATGGAGAACACAGCACCAAACCTTTCATGAACTCTGTTGAGATTCTGTGCGTTTAAGTAGGGTTCCTTAATTATCACAGCATGCATCAGACTTTTTACCCTTACTCAGCACAAGGAGATCCGCAACCCCCTAATGTTTATCCCATAAACAAATCCTTTCCTTTAATACTATTAATTACAACGTTACATAATTCCTAACAAAGACATTTTCCTATCCTGTTATATTCCTTGGTCATAGAGAATACACTACTCTCGATAACAAACATTCCCCCTTCTTAGCCCTACGCCACTCAGGTTACAATTCTCCAATTTAAACTTTCACTTGATAAATCCATATAAAATATATTCAAACAGCGCTTACCTTTAGGTGGACCCCGGTACCTCTACCTCCTAAAGTATGTATGTAATTTTACAGATTTGGACGATGCTTGAAATTGTCTTTATCGTGATTTTGCACCACGGATTTATTATTTAACATTTATATAATGTTTCCACCATTCATTCACTTATAATTCATTTACTCACACATAAAGAGAAAGACGTGACAAGAGACAAACACGTATGACATATGCCAGCTTGAAGATTCTCTGACTTTTGATTTACCAGCTTGATAGTTCTCCTGGTTTTCTTTTTTCACATGCCAGCTTGAAGCTTCTCTGGCCTTCTTATTGATAGACAGGACAAGACAAACAACCATTCATTCACTCATAGAGGGAAAGATTCACTCACAGAGAAAAAGATTCACTCACAGAGAAAAAGATTCACTCACAGAGAGAAAGATTCACTCACAAAGAGGAAGACGTGACAAGTCAACACATATAACATATGCCAGTCACTCATAGGGAGAAAGATTCACTCACAGAGAGAAAGACATGACAAGACAAACACATATAACATATGCCAGTCACTCATAGGGAGAAAGATTCACTCACAGAGAGAAAGACATGACAAGACAAACACATATAACATATGCCAGTCACTCATAGGGAGAAAGATTCTCTCACAGAGAGAAAGACATGACAAGTCAAACACATATAACATATGCCAGTCACTCATAGGGAGAAAGATTCACTCACAGAGAGAAAGACATGACAAGACAAACACATATAACATATGCCAGTCACTCATAGGGAGAAAGATTCTCTCACAGAGGGAAAGACATGACAAGTCAAACACATATAACATATGCCAGTCACTCATAGGGAGAAAGATTCACTCACAGAGAGAAAGACATGACAAGACAAACACATATAACATATGCCAGTCACTCATAGGGAGAAAGATTCTCTCACAGAGGGAAAGACATGACAAGACAAACACATATAACATATGCCAGTCACTCATAGGGAGAAAGATTCACTCACAGAGAGAAAGACATGACAAGACAAACACATATAACATATGCCAGTCACTCATAGGGAGAAAGATTCTCTCACAGAGGGAAAGACATGACAAGTCAAACACATATAACATATAACTACACACACTCTCACAAGACATGGCAGTCCATCAGACAATTAATCATGCATACTCACATATCCGTGTAAAACAATTTCAAGCAGATACATTTTTACAGGAGAGATTATAGAGAAATCGGGTGAGGGAAGTTAATCTCAGTGCACCTGCTAATATGAGGTTGCAAAAAACTTCGAAGGCGCCCGATTTGTCTTCACATTTTATACCTTCAGGTCACATGAACATGACATGTTTCCAGTCAAAACCAGTTTAAGCTGCATCGTGCTTCTAACCCATAGGTACAACACGCATATTATGTAAGGCTGAAAACTTCCCAAAATATAGTTCCGTAGTTCATACAGGCCTCTCGCCTTCTAAAGTAGTTCCGTAAATCATACAGGCCTCTTGCCTTCTATCTGAGACAGGCACACCACATCCTGTCCCACATCCTTCTCTGGCCTATGGCTGTTACAGACCAACACAATTGTATCAGGCATTAATCATGCAATATTTGCAGGGTCCCTCCAATATTTGGATTCCCTGTCTGTCCCCGCAGGGCCAACCTTTCCAACCTATTTTTCATCCTCCTCTGGAAATGTTGGCCTTTCGGGTTCATTCCCGGCGAGTTTTATGCCTGATCACAGCATGTGTTTCTTGTAATCTGCCACATTTTCTGCCAGTTGGAATTTATGTTTTTGAGTCAACACACATAATTCCCCAACATAAGCTCGCCTGGCCCATGTGGTCAAGGTGTGCATGTCTCGTTCAAGGTTCACATGCCTTTCTACAGATTTCACCCTGCATGTGATTCTGACATAACCATCTCCTTTTCCCCACAAATTTTTCGTACATTTGGTAAGACCAGTGCCCTTCCAGTCGTAATATCTGCGTAATTTCGTCTATTTCCATAGCCTTTTGTTGTGGAAACACGATAGTGCCAAAATAATCTCCTTCTCCTCCTTCTATCTTACACCTCATGTTTGCACAGACAAAAGCATAGCCTTCCCCCTTCTTCAGTTGTTGTACTTTCTCCAAGAACTCCACAGACACTTCCTGTCCTCTTGGGGGCGGACAAGACAACCATTTCTCTACCCACAGTCCAGTGTCAGTCTCATAATAAGTCTTTGCCACAAAAGCCTTCAGGAAAGGCTCAGAGTCCCCTGGTGTAGCATATACCAGTGCCTTTTCATAGCAAATGTGCATAGTGAATAGACCCCATTTTGAGGCCTTGGGGAAGAGACTTGTGTCCAGCAAAAACGCCCTCGGCAAAAAGTCTCTCCCCAATAAGTTCACCATCTCGGCTTCGATATTCCATTCTCCTGTCAAATTATAACATCCTTTAAAGTTCCACGGGTACCCATTGTATACACTGGGCCCCTCATTGGGAACATTTTTACGTTTCCACGGTCCCCATGATTTGAAAATCCCAGGGTTCCTTTTTGTTGTAGGGTCTGGACTCCTCCAAGACCTCCCCTCCTGCTCCTGCTCAGGTGCAGGGTTTGGATTCCTCCAAAACCTCCTCTCCTGCTCCCGCTCAGGCCGCCTGTCCTTAGAAGTTCTTATAATCTGTTTAAAGGTAGATCTCCATCCGTCGTTTTTCGCCCCCTCCATGACGTTCCTCCCCTTCGGTGTCACGCGTGGCAGGGTGGCTAGATCGATGTAGTGTTGTTTTCCTGCAGCTTTTCATGGACCACGTGCAGGATCTGGATTCGGCTCCGATGCGGTGGACGGGTGGGCTGGATGATTCTCCCCGTCTGTCTCCCGCTCACCCCTACACTCTCATCCGATTTCTCCATACCTTCCTCAGAAATACTAGTCCTTTTAACAAACCTACTAAAAACACATGCCCCATGGCATCACTGAATCTCAAGTAACAGTGTCCACCTTTCGTACATAACACCCTATTATGCATAAACTCTAACCCTGGCAGTGGGATAGTTAGTTCGTCTGTGAATGCCCTACTGACTTCCAGTAATCCTGATTCCCCTTCATCCTGCATAATGTTTGGCCCTAACCTTATTCCTCTCTTCACAGCACAGGCTCTCTTAATGTTACGTCTAAGTGCAAGGTGAGATGGTATGATCGGTACCCCCCTTTTTTCCCAAAATGTCCACTCTGGTCTCCCTAACATGTACAGTATTAGTGAGCTCTGCGTCCCATGAGAGCTTTGTGTCCCATGAGTCTTCTGTGTAGGGTAATTTGTTGATTGCCTGGTTACAGGGTGATTGGCTTCCTGGCTCTGTACTCCTGCCTGAGGTGTAGTGAGAGGTGAGAACCTGGGGACCCCTTGTGGTCTGTTCCCTAAGTTCTGCTGCTGCCTGACTGGAGTCTGAGGTAACGGGGTTCCTGGGGGCCCTCAAGGGGCCCGCTCTCCGTTTTTTGAATCCTGACTTTGTGCTTTCTGTTCTAAAGCTTTTTCTGAACTCTTTTCCCTTTGTTTTCTTTTGATTTCTGTGGTAAAAATGTACCAGCTTCGGATGATATTCGCCTTATCTTGTTCCTGAGCCATTAGCCAATTAGATGCTAACATTGCCCCTCGGGGTATCTGTCTTAGTAATTTTAATATATCTGATTCTTTGGCTCCCTGCCCTAGTAAATCTGCCACTGCCATAGAAAGAGTCACTTCGAATTTGTCTAATTTTGTCTTATGTTGTCTTATCAGTTCCTCTATTCTATCCTCATGACACTCTTCTGGTGATAGCATCATAGCTTGAAGCAGCGTAAGAGAGGGTGGAAGTTGCAGCTCATACTTAGCATTGAGTGCCATGCTTACCACAGGGTCTCCTAATACACTTTCTGGTATCCCTCTTTTTGCACACCTTCTGCCATATTCCACCACATTTTCTCCTGGAAGCTTAGCAGGGAACATTGCGAGTATCTCTGCTATAGGGAGGGTTGTAAAGGTCAATTGGGGAGGGGCAGACATTGGCCTTAGCTCTTGTCCGCAGTGTGAGGGATGTATCCTCTTATAGGGAGTCATTAAATTTTGTTTTAGGAGCGTCATTGGAGGCTGCGACTGTGGGGTTTGAAACTGTGGCGCCGGAGATGGAGGCCTAGAATGTGGGAGTTGAGTTCTCGATTCTCCATATCTCAATTGTGGGGTAGCTGGAGTCTGATAAGTCATTAGTGTTCTTCCTGCCATTGAATCATCTCTTTTCCTAATTCCATCTAAAAGCCAGTCATTCTGATCCTGCAAATATGCTTCCTTCCAGGTAGAGCTAACCCCTGGTAATGTTCTTACTTCCTCCGATGTGGGCACTAAATACTGTGCTCTTCTTTCCATTGGAGGAGGGCCGTATTCCTCATCAAACTGATTATCTGTATATGGGTACTCCTCAGTTTTTACTCCTTTTAGCCTCCACGGGTGCTCCCCAGTATCTGTGGTTACAGCTTCCTGTACTGGATAAGCTTGAGGGTCTATTGTGACACGGGGCTTTATTCTAGCTCTGGGATTTTTCCCTCTTGCCACTCTGTATCCTGGGTACTTCTCTTTCCCTTGGGCCTTAACCTCTTTGTGTACTTCCTGTATTATGACCTGCACTTCGGGGTCTTCCTCCTCTTCCTCTGAGGAGGGATTTTCAGGCTCTTGCTCAGCTTTCATCATGGCATCCATAACCATAATTGCCAGTGTTTTATCCTGTTTTTGCATCCCCACCATTACAGGTATGCCTTTCAAATTATCCCAGGGCAGGCCCTCTGAAAACGACTTTACTGTCTCTTCCTTTGTTAATCCTGGCACTATTTCTGGCCGATATATAATGGTTAGCCGTCTGCCATCGTCTCTTTCTATTTTTGTGCCTATGAGCTTAAGAGCTTCCTGTAATTGCTTTGGCGCGACCGGCTTATTTATTTCTAACAGAAATATAGTTATGCCTGGATGCTGCGGATGCTCCATAGTAAATTTAGATATTCTCTCTCCCTGACCCCTATGCTGAGCCAGCCTCTTTGTTATGGCTAGTTTCTGAGCTGGAGTTTGATTTTTTAAGAAATTAGTCCCCTCCAGCCCGCTAGGGTAATTTCCTTTTGTTACTATCAGTGCATGTGTGGAGGCCAATTCCTCGTTTGTCAGTAAATCTTCTACATTTCCTTCCACTAGCTCTACTACCTTGTGTCTATATATTCGTTTATAGACTTTACATTTCTGTTTTGGATTAGGGTTTTTTTCTGGCCTTTGAGAGGGGCCCTCTCCTCCTGACTCGACCTGATATGTTTGTATGTCAACAGCTCCCTCTGCTGGGGATTCGTTCTCACTTTCTAGGTCGGTCTCTAATCTCTTTCTTTCTGGGCTTTTTTCTTTTTCAGGACTTTTTTCTTTTTTCTTTCCTACAATTTTCTTTTCTTTCTTCCTTTCCTTTTTAGCTTGCTTCCCTCTCCTTACTTTGCCTCTGGATTTTGCTACCATCCAGGGTTGCTCATCTTCATCTTCACTTTCCCATTCTTGTTCAGGGGCTAAATGTGCCATCTCCCTATTTATCCTAACCTCCTGCAGGGTTGCTCCCAAGTAAGTTGGTAACGTTAAGTCAGCTCTCGTCAATTTTCCTTAATTTCTACTGCCTGAACATAGAGTTCCTCATTCGGTACTAACGTGACTACAGTTTTTCCTTGCTGGGTTAGAAGTATTTACTTACATCCGCCCACACCTCTATAGCTAATTTATGAAAGTAATTGAAAGCGCCTGTCCCATGTATTACTAACAGAATTTATTTTATGTTTTCTCCCTCTGGGGCAATTGCATATGCTATTACTCCTGCATATGAGCGTCCTAACTCTCTCCTTTGAGCGTCTTCATCCATATCAGGCTGGGCTGGATGCCAGCTGTGGTGTACTAGAGCCACTACATCCCTTATTGGTCCCTCTCCTTCCGGGATTCCCTGAACGGCTGTCTGATGGAGGGGCCGCGGGTATTTTCTGTTTCGTTTTGTTGCCCTGACGCTGGGATAATTTTCATTTATCCACTCTGCTATTCCGCTTTTATGATCATGGTGTGGGTTTGCGCTAACATTTTGACAGCATCATCCTCACTCCAATCAAGATCACCTATTGCATAGTTCATTACTATATTCCCTTGTTCGGAAAAAGTCCTGTCCTGTTCCTGTAGCGAACATGCCTGTCTTAATTTCCTCACTGTTGGTTCTAGGGCTAGCCTCTGAATCCCTACGCAATCTCCGGGATTGTCTACACACAGATCTGACCCTACGAACAATTGTGGGTAAATTGGATTATATGGGGGAGGGAATTCTTTTGTCGGAGGATTGGGAATATCACCGGACCAGTCTCCTTCTTCTTGCTCATCACTAGAAAGGTCATTATCTGAATTTTGAGCTAATGTCTTTATCTTGCATATTGATAACTTATCATCATCTTGTCCCTTTGGTACTGGCATCCTGCCTAGATCCTTTCCTTGATCCTTCCTTGCCTCCTTTCGGGATTTCAGCCCTCTAAACAAGTTATGCATAGTGTAAGGCTGTTTATCCTGATCCTACGTCTCCTACACTTTCATAGACAAAACGTAATCAGAATTATCGCTCACACTATTTTTATAAGCAAACGTAATTAGAACTCACATAACAAAATAGGTGCTTACGTCTCATACACTGTTAAAAATGCAAGACGATTTAACCTAATACCTAATAATAATTCTCCTGGTTTTCTTTTTTCACATGCCAGCTTGAAGCTTCTCTGGCCTTCTTATTGATAGACAGGACAAGACAAACAACAATTCATTCACTCAGAGGGAAAGATTCACTCACAGAGAAAAAGATTCACTCACAGAGAGAAAGATTCACTCACAAAGAGGAAGACGTGACAAGACAAACACATATAACATATGCCAGTCACTCATAGGGAGAAAGATTCACTCACAGAGAGAAAGACATGACAAGACAAACACATATAACATATGCCAGTCACTCATAGGGAGAAAGATTCACTCACAGAGAGAAAGACATGACAAGACAAACACATATAACATATGCCAGTCACTCATAGGGAGAAAGATTCTCTCACAGAGGGAAAGACATGACAAGTCAAACACATATAACATATAACTACACACGCTCTCACAAGACATGGCAGTCCATCAGACAATTAATCATGCATACTCACATATCCGTGTAAAACAATTTCAAGCAGATACATTTTTACAGGAGAGATTATAGAGAAATCGGGTGAGGGAAGTTAATCTCAGTGCACCTGCTAATATGAGGTTGCAAAAAACTTCGAAGGCGCCCGATTTGTCTTCACATTTTATACCTTCAGGTCACATGAACATGACATGTTTCCAGTCAAAACCAGTTTAAGCTGCATCGTGCTTCTAACCCATAGGTACAACACGCATATTATGTAAGGCTGAAAACTTCCCAAAATATAGTTCCGTAGTTCATACAGGCCTCTCGCCTTCTAAAGTAGTTCCGTAAATCATACAGGCCTCTTGCCTTCTATCTGAGACAGGCACACCACATCCTGTCCCACATCCTTCTCTGGCCTATGGCTGTTACAGACCTATTTTTCAAACTCCTACAGTTATTGTCACCTACACCATACTTAAACCTTGCTCCTCCGTCCTCATCGTCGACTGTCCACTTGGGCTTGGGACCATTCAAGTGGTTGTCTTTGTCCTTGGAGCTAGACATCCTTGTCCTTTGCCTATCCTGTGGTGTTGGTGGTGTGAACTCCATCTGGGTGGGAAGTAGCACTGTGATAAGAATTTGCTTCTATAAAAAGAAAGAAAGCGTGAGTACACAAATCATGGTAAATGCAAAAAATGATTAGCAGCACAGTCGAACCGTGAATCTTAGGCAACCCACATGTCCTTTTGGAAAGTTGATATAAATATGTATGTAATGATAATGATGTAAATAATTTCTGAGAGAGAACTATTTTTATCTTATCTTATTGTATTTATCTTATTTTATTTTTGAAACTTGATTCTAACTACTTGGTCGGTTGCATCTGTAACAAAGAAAATTTCCCCTCAGGGATGAATAAAAGTAATTCTGATTCTGATTCTGATTGATATGCATTAAATGTCCCCAACTAGTCCTTTATATCTCCAGTCAAAAAGTCTGTATTCTATTTCTGGAGACCTCCAAGGCTTCCTAGATATGAGATTATCTGTCTTGGTTTAATAACTGGAATTGGCTAAGTTGTGCAGCAATTTACAGCCTTCTTGTTGTGTGTGAATAACACCACTCCATGGCAGGTATTAATTCATAGTTGGTGGAGCTGTAATACATCTGTACCCTCCTTCGACTCTGCTTTCTGTTTCTCTCTCCTTTTTCTGAAGAAATTCTTGCCAGTGTTTGCTTGGTGGCCACAAGTGTGTCTTCACTCTCTTCTGTGTCCCTAGGGACATGATTTCTGTTGTACCCGGTCATGCCAAGAGATGTGACCATCTACTGAACTGCCATTGGTTTTCCATATTGTGGAATGGTTTGCCTCTGGGTGTCTGTAAACTCTCCTATAATATGCTGGTTACTGTGGGCCTTGCCACTGCTGTTGCATTTAGGATTGCTGGTTTTCATATGTACAGTCTCTCACCCATTGATCATTCCCTCCACAGCCTGCTTTGGCTGTGGAGGGAATAATTTCTTGTTCTACTGTTTTGAACTGATTGCCTATTTCCTCTTTGTCTTCCATGGCCCCATCCTTCTTTCCCCATCTTTGATATCTTCCCTTTGTTTGTGGTGTTGATCGGACAATGATTTGAGGTGGGGGTTGGTTGAGAACAGATGGAGTCTGATATTGTGGAATAGGAATATCAAGCGTGGCTGTGACTGTAGGCATAGATGCTGTGACTGTCATGTGGTTGGCTTGTTTCTCATGTTCATCCTTCTTATACTCAGCACTTTGCTCTCTGATTTGGAGCATGAGCAGAGTCTTGGTCAGGGTAGCCAGATCTTCCTTGTCCTCCTGATTTTCTTGCCATTTTTCAGGTGGTGGCTGCAAATGGCTTTCCATTAAGCTTCAGGCATAGATGTCAGTCCTACCACTTCTTCAAGTTTACGTTGGATAGGTCTTGGAAGGCCCTTCTGCACACTCATTCTGAATAACAATTCCTCTGAAGGCGCAATATCATGACATTCTCTCCATAGTTTCTGTGTTCTCTGCAGGTATTCAAACCTTTCTTCTGGAGCCTTGTGTTTCAGTGAGGTAAGTTGTGTGAAGTCTGTTTGCGTCGGGAATTCTCTTCTTAGTAGGTCATACAGGTTGTTTCTGAACTGACTGAATGGAAAAGCAGTGTGGTTCCCCGGAATATCTCTAGTGGCTTTATCCAGGATTTCATCTGTCTTCTGTCTTCCTACGCATCTGGAGAGGACCGCACTTAAGTCTGCTTTGCAAAGCTTTTCTCCAGCTATTTTGTCTTCAAATACTTCAATCCACTTATTTATATTTCTTTCCATCGGTGGAAGATCCTTTATTAGGGCTGACAGGTCTCCCCACCCCCATGGTGAATATGTCGCTTACCCTGTTGTTGTCAGCCTCAACGGCATTTGCATCACACCTGGTGGAGGTCGCTCTTCAGGTTGGTTGAGGGGAGGTCTTTCTGAATTGGTCTCTAGGTAGAGTGTGCCAGTGATGCAGCCACTGAAATCTCTGTTCACCTCTTCTCCATTTATGTTAATCAGGGACTTTGATCTTGTTCTCATCCCGTGACTGGGGATTGCATTTTTCCTCCCTCCGCTTTTTACGGCGATCCTTGTATCCATCTCGTAGTCTGAAATCCAGCTCTTACTGGCAGAGGTTAACGTGGATGTGGATGGTGGTTAAAAAGGGGCAAGATCTTCCATCAGGGGTGGAAGCTCTTTAGCCTCTTTTTCTGGGTCAGTTTGGGTTAGTGAACTGCAGACGTTGGTCTTTCTTCTTTCCTTGAGAAATTGTCTTGTCTTGAGAGGTGGAAGCTCATGAGCCACTGCTCCTCTTGCTGGAGAGTTGTCTCTTCGGATAATCTCGAATGTCTTTTGGGTCCCAGTAAAGCTGGTTTCATAGATGCTTTTTCTATTGTCTATCACTGCGTCAGGTATTGTTTGTAATTGTCCATCCTGAGACTTTTGAATTTCTATTAGAGCTTGGATTGCATGCGTTTGATTCTTGATAATCATTGTGAGTTGGTCAATGGTTTCGGCTTGTCGTTGTATGTAGTTGCAGTTCCTGTATCACGGGCTGACTACTGGGTGGTGTCGTAGCTTTGGTGAGGAAATGATTTGTGGCCATATTTGATGGCATTGAAGTCTGAAGTGGCAGTTGTTTTTGGGTGGGATACAGTGGTGGTGCTGGGGTTACAGAAACTATTCCTCTGGGCTTCTTCACTGATGGTATCATGTCCATGATCCAGGTAACAATGGTACTTGCTGCAAGAGCTTCTTCTTCAGCTTTCTTCACCTTTCCTCTTGAGAACATTGGTTTGCCTTTCGCCTCCCATTTTGATCTCGCAGTTTGATGCATCCCACCATAAAATGACTTTATTTCTCTCAGACGTGCATTGTTTGGTAGAGGACTGAATTTCCCTGTGTCTATCCATCCTGCATCTTGCCATGCTTTCCAATAGCAAGAAAGCTGTTTTAGGGATGGGTTGGCTGGATTTCCTTCTCCTGCTGCTGTATCTTTAATCTTCTGCTCAAGGCAGAAGTTGGCCCAGGTTTGTAAGTGTGGCAGTAGTTGACACAGAATTGAGATTTCGAGGGTCTGCCATGATCATGGTGTCTAAGTGTAGTGTATGTGCCAGTAGTTAATTGACTAAATTGTGTATGTATATATATATATATATATATATAGAGAGAGAGAGAGAGAGAGAGAGAGAGAGAGAGAGAGAGAGAGAGAGAGAGAGAGAGAGAGATAGATACCTAGCATACCACACGCTAAATGTACAAACTAACGCTATCCTTAATATTCAGTGTACCAAACACTTTTATGCGTACCAAACGCGGGCGAACTGCATGCCACTTTAACCTAATACCAACAGTGCGACATTCCAAACGTCTTTTAAGCGTATCAAACGCTAGCTTTGAGCTGTATCTGAAATCTATCTAGTTTGTACAAATATCACTCTAAATTTGGCCCACTTTTTTACCTCCTTGACTTTACCTTCTCCCACTCACTTAATTATATATATTTTTGTTAAAGGAACTGTATGTATCCCAGTGATTTTATTTGTGTTGTTAAGCGTGTGCATATAATTATCTAATATTACTAAGGCTTCTCAACCAATGGTGGAAGAAATACTCACTTTTTTTTTTTTACCTAAGTAAAAGTACAGATACTGAAGCCAAAAATTAAAGGAGGGAAGAAATTTAATAGAAAAGATAATAATAATAACCAATAATTATCAAGATCTTGAGTGAGCTTCCTTGTTCTTAATTAATTACTTGCTTTATTTATTTATTTTTATGTGCCTTGTGATAAGCGTAGTTCTAGTGTCTAGGACACATACAGTTTCTTTAAAAAAAGTCTAATGTGCAGATGGTTAAGGTTCTCTGCCTACCTTTATTTGGGTCAAGTGAGTGTGGAGAAGGGTCTGGGCATACAGACAACCTCCCTGAGCACACTGAGGACCACTGTGAGCAACATCAGATGCACACGCTGTGGCCACACACCAGCAAGTTTCATGGCTTATTAAAAGAATCAAATTACAACAGACATTTCAATTGGTTAACAATTAACATTAATTAACATTAATAACAATTAACATTAATTTCCCTTAGCAATTTCCATTAGTCACCCAGTTTCACCGCTTGTTCTTCTATTTGCACACATTCTGACAGGCATTCCATCTTAAAAGAACCATATTTTTTTAGGGCCCTGTCACAGCTTCACGATTTAGCCAGCGTATGCCAACGTACCAGAATTTCCCTAAAACGCTGGCATACGCTGAACTATCAATGTTGTTGTTTTATTTGGGCGTATACATAGCGTATTCACAACGAGTTGGACGTAAGCATAACGTAATTGTAACTTATATAGAACGTTTTGATAACTTATAGCTAACTTATACCAATTAACGCTATTCCGACACGTCATATTTTACGTCTCTCCCTGTCTATGGTGCTGAATGCAGCTTATTGATCAATAGGTGGGTTGGTACAGAGCAGCGGGATCTGGCTGCAGACCACAGGCTGTAAAGTTGTGAGCGGGATGGCTTCAGCTGTTTCCTGTTTACAGTAAAACTCGATTTGAGACTCTCATGTGCTCAAAGATCAGAGCTCTGCACTTCCAGTTTTGATACAAGACAAAACTGTGTTATTATTATTTGTGAAATGTGATGCAATCCTTCAGGTACAGCTTTTTTAAAAGCATAAAAGATTGGAGATAATGTCCACAGGAAGTAGAGTCACTGTCGCTGATCTGCAGCTTCACACGCGGCTGGACGTAAACAAAACACACGTGGTATTCCAGTGACTTGATTAGTTATATAGACTATGTGGTGTTCTCCGCACATCCAATGTACGGTTCCCCTAAACGCTGCCAACACGCCGTTATGCGTTCGCTAAAGTTAGTAACACGTTCAGTAAGTTCTGTGGTCGTCTGGAACATGTCAAATACGTCTGCATACGTCAGTAAGCGCTGGAGATAAGTTCGGTATAAGTTACACAGGTTCAAAGCGCGTTACTCATAAGTCACGGGTGCGCTAGACATGATCTCAACGTATTTGGACTTATGAGTAACTTACAATTAACGTGTGTCAGCGTTCGCATAACTTACCTACAACATATGACGCACGTACGCAGGACGTATGAGCATACGCTGACATACGTCGAGAAATTTTAAGCATGCTGAATTTTTTTCGGCGACCTTGCCTTATGTGGACGTACGCCAGCGTGCTGCTCATAACTTATACAAACCTCATCTATAACTTATCCGTCGTACGACAGCGTATTTGCCAAATTTTTCATACGTCGGCAATACGCTGGCTAAATCATCAAGGTGTGACAGCCACTTTACTTTGGTGTGGTGAGTGGGCGCATCACATTCACTGCCCGTTCGTTTCGCCATGATAAGGGGTTAGCATTAGCGCCACTTAACTTCGCCGCACTGTTATTATTGTTATATAGGGCGTATGGGCAGAGCACGTGCGCACGTACTGTCAATGTCGCGATTGGCTGCATAGCGTAATTGCATCGTTTCGTATGATTGGCTTGACACCTGTCACTCATACATATACTCATATATTTACCGGAAGTGACGTATGCGGCCTTAAAACCAGCCTCCGGAGGCTGCAGCCTTCTGAATTAAGACACAGCCATAGTATAGGCGTAAATATTGGCTGTGTCCCAATTCAGAAGGCTGCAGCCTCCGGAGGCTGGTTTTAAGGCCGCATACGTCACTTCCGGTAAACCAAGGCCTGTCCCATTTCATTTTATTTCGTGCAGCCTTCAAATGTGGCCTTAAAACCGGCCTCGTTTCCATGGTGATCGGGCCGTGAACGAAGGCTACACCAGAGTATCCTTCGCGGCCTCCAATATCCCAGCATGCACCGCGTGCTAGTTATTCGCGCGCTACTTCATTCTCGCGCTACTTCATTCGCGCGCTGGTTATTGCGGTGGACAGCGGAGCGGGGTATTCCAAACACCCGGGAGACCACCCGGTATGATGTCCCACATGCCAGCCAGAAGAGGAAGACCAGGATCAATGCCCCATAATCAATAATTATAATACATGTTAACTATAATAATCAACGATGGCGGCACGGTGGCTGAGTGGCAACACTCAGGCCTCACAGCAAGAAGGTTGCGGGTTCGATCCCCGGGTCACCCGGGCCTTTCTGTGTGGAGTTTACATGTTCCTCCCCGTGTCTGGATGGGTTTCCTCCGGGTACTCCGGTTTCCCCCATCAACCTAAAACATGCCCGCACCCCTATGAACTAACATCAAGGACCATGTTGTCCACCCTCCTGTGGGCTCACCACCTGCAGAGGGGTTCATAGGGGGGGTCAGGTGCTATGAGTATTGGGCAGCACGCTGCCCCCGCGACCCAGCTGGATTAAGCGGGAGAAGATGGATGGATGGATGGATGGATGGAATCAATGATTATAATAAATGTTCATAATAATTTTTTAGTACTACCTACATACAGATTAATATAATAATGGATGAAGCAAGCGTGTGTAGAACTTTATCCTCTAGTGGTACTAAATCATATATAAATTAATAAATGTATGTATATAATCGTCATCACAGACAAGAAAGTAATAAAATTATAATTTTATTGGTTTTATGAAGGTATTTCTTTTGAAAAGTTATGTAATTGCCTACTATCTACAGCAGTAACGAAATGCCGTGATACGTGAATAAGGAATTACGTGTATAATAGGTTAATATTCAAAAGGAAAGATTAATTACTTACTTCATTTAATCTAAGCAGAACTGGGCGCCTGTAACGGCGTTGCATTGCCTCTTCCTCCAAAATTAAATAAATGATCATAAATAAACAAGTCAGAACCTCGGGCTCCATCACTTCTCGTGGCTAATATTTCTGCGCAATTTATACACCTGTGCCGGTGTCTAATATTTCTGTACATTTTTATACACCTGTGCCGGTTGCTAGGCGACGACATGTTAACGTGACATCACAGGCACCTGTTGACGTACGCTCCGTGGGCTAGACCTGTCCCATTTCGCCACGGCCATGCGGCCCGTGGAGGTGTGTTCGAAGGCTACAGCCTATGCGGCTTCCGGAGGCTGCAGCCTTCACAGCCTCCGTAGGCTGCAGCCTTCTGAATTGGGACACGGCTATAGTGTCTCTGCACGGGAATGTCAGCACCTTATACAATTATGGCTTTCTAATATTTGAGTAAGTAAACTATCTGGAGTATTTATCTGGAGTATTTTTTTTTTTTCTAAAGAAGTTAGGAATGAAAAAAAGTGTGATAACATGCCTCCCCCACAAAGGTGCTCATTATGGTGCTCATGCAAACTCATGTAGGATCCGCTAAGCTAAAGAGCTATAGGCAGGCTCCTTATCTCCTGTCTAACCTATGGCATGTAAATGCACCTTTGTCTGAGTCCAATGTCCACCTAGATGCGCTTTATAGTGGGTGAGAGGCTTCAGGTTCAAAGTTCTATCTACACACAATAAGAAGACAAGACATTTTGTCAAATTTAATATTTCGTATTGCATATGTTAAATGTGCTTCCCGTGATGCCAATGATTACCATTTTGATTATCTTCATCTAGCCCATGTGAACAATAATCTCATTATATTCATTTCAGACTTAATGCTTGCTTCAGCTAAAGTGCAAAATTTTCTGTTCAGAAACTTTAAATGACGCAAACTACAGTTGCAACCTTAACAGTGAATGGTACTGTACAAATTTCGGGATCTTCCCAGGGTAACTACAGCTAAAGTGACATTATAAATAACATTTATAATAAATCTGTGTTTTTCCCAGACTGATGTATCAGCTAAAAGATAACATTCATAATTACAATATACAAAAGTTTGTTAGACACCTGGACTCTCAGACTCGCTCAGACCATCAGAAACTTCAGTAGATTCTTTAGACTCTCTGAAATTTTGCCTTTTTGTCACCCTGATGCCTTGAATCCTGCTGTAACATCATTAAAGGTACAGTAAGGACAATCTCCGTGCCTCTGCACTGTTTTTTTTTTTTTCATTTTTGCTAAGATTTAACAGAAGTCAACACCTACTCCATCACAAGAATCAGGTTGATGGGTGTTAACTGACTACCAGGATCCTCGCTTCTGAATCACTTCACACAGATTCATGTCACCAGATCTTCGTCAAGTGGTGTCCCAATTCCCCCAAAGCCCTGTGTGGCACATTTATCACTATTTCAGATACCCAAGGATCCACAAATGCATCCTTGGCCACCTTGAAGCATCTGAACACATGATTCACTTAGCCTTCATTATTCACATGTTTTAAAAACTACCCATGTTTATTATAACTCTTTGTTTAAATAAACAGAGTCCTCCAGATCCTGTTCCACATGCATCAAGGCGCTGTCAGCAGGACATTTGGCTCTGCTTCGGAGGAGCCGAATCTGGAAAAGTTCTACAAAGTGGTCTTTGGAGGAAGGATCCTGGGAATTGAGAAACACCCAATCAATCAATCAATCAATCAAACAAACTTTATTTATACAGCGCTTTTCATACAAAAATGCAGCACAAAGCACATTACAGTCATTAAAAAAAGAACAATCACACATTTCCCCTCCATCCCCCACCCCCCCCCACAAAGCGAAGGTAAACAGATGAGTCTAGAGATTACAACCCCACATACAGCTGAACTAAACAAGTGAGTCTAACTGTGACATAACTATCTTTATTTACTACTAACTGAAATGGGAAACGATGAGATTACTATCATGACATAATGTCTTTCATAACTCTTTAAATCTGTCTCTATACTATCTTTCATAACTCTTTAAATCTGTCTCTATACTATCTTTCATAACTCTATACTAACTATAATAACTAACTATAACCAACTACTACAGAGAAAAAGGAAAATAGAGGAAGAACAATAAAAAGAACACATATATACATTATGACACAACATTAAATTATGACATGACATTGCATCCGGGAGGAGTCAGGGAGGTGGAGATGGTCAAGTAGGCAGGCAGTATCCAGGTCCTGAAGCCTGCAGCCAGAGGGCTGCTTGTCTTGTTAAAGTGTCAATTTTGTTAAAAGACCAATTTATCGAATCCAGAGTTAATTTAGTTTTGGAGTAAAGAGCGGAGAAAGTCTCTCTAAGAATAAGACACATTAGACAAGACGAGACATAGAAACAAAGTAGGAAAGATAAGGGGCAGGAGAGGAGAGAAAAAGCATCCACCCTCAGAGCCAGAAGAGAAAGATCATTTATCACATTTTTAGGCCCGAGCCCCTACAGGGCGTAGGGCCTATTGCTTTCGCAACGATCGTTGTCAACTGTCTTACAAAGTTCAGCACGAAGGATACTGCTGCAACTATTTTACTTTCACAGAATATTCTCAAATTTGGCACAATGACTCATCATGTCATCTCGATCAAAAAAGTCAATGACAACCATATGGAATTTTTAACCGTGTTACCATGGTGATGCACGAATACTCCAATGTTATCCTAAAGGGAACATTTCAACAATTTCTTACTATTCAAAGTGATATAACGTCTTATTAGTTTCATTGAAGAACGTGACATTTGGCACAGTGATTCTTCAAGTCAGCCCGAACAAAAAAGTCCAGGGGGCCAAAGTTGTATTTTGCACGGTGTTGCCATGGCGATGTACCAAAGTGTCCATATTCCTCAATCTTAGCACATCAGCATCTCCAGTGTGTGTGGACATTATGTGTTTAGTGACAAGTTCAGCCCAAAGCCACAAACACACAAAGACAATAGGCTCATCAGCACCACCCGGGGGAGCGTCAGCGGCACCCGGGGGAGCGTCGGGTCGGCCGAGTGTGACGCGCGGCCCGCGAGGGCCGTTCGATGCCGCTTGCGGCTTTAATTTTCATTCCTATCTCTGACCCAGAAAGAAGAAGAAGAAGAAGAAGATCTTTATTTGTCATTGTAACAAATACAACAAAATTAAGTGCATTCCTCATTCTGTGCAAAGGTAATAAAATGGTAAAATAATGAAAAGATACAAATAGCCTATACAGACACTATGTACAGTACATAAAAAGTGCCTAACAACTTCAGACACCCACACATGTCCCAGCCACACACTTCCACATTCAGAAATGTAAAAACTATGCTTTAGTGGCCCCATTTAGTAAACTAATGGCTGTTGGGTAAAAACTGTTTTGTCGTCTGTTTGTCCTGGTGTTTATGGACCTGTAGCTCCTGCCTGATGGGAGCTGTTCAAACAGTTTGTGACCGGGGTGTGATGGGTCTTTCAGGATGGATTTAGCCTTACTGAGGCGGCGGGAACTGTGCAGCTCATCCAAAGAGGCAAGAGGGCAGCCGACAATGTTCTGTGCTGCCTTTATGACCCCCTGCTGGCTGCTCTGTGCCCCAGAGCAGCCAGCTCTCAATTGAGCAGCGATAGAATGTCACCAGCAGCCTTTAAGAGATGTTGTTCCTTCCCCAGGAAGTAAAGTCTCTGCTGGACCTTCTTCACTAGCCCAGTGGTGTTGATGCCCCAGGACAGGTCATGCCTGATATTAACTCCCAGGAAGTCAGATACCCTTTCCACACAGACCCCCTTTATCACCAGCGGCTGGAGAGCTGTCTTTTTCCTCCTAAAATCCACAACAAGCTCAACTTGCTCTAGAAGCAAGTTGTTGGCTCTGCACCACCCCACCAGACGCTCCACCTCGTCCCTGTAGGTGGACTTATTCTCCTTGGAGATAAGTCCGACTACTGTGGTGTCATCGGCAAATTTAACAATAGTGTTACTGACATGGGCAGGGGTGCAGTCATATGTATAAAGGGTGTAGAGCAGAGGACTTAGCACACAGCCCTGCAGTGAACCAGTGCTGAGGCTGAGGGGCCGTGGAGGTATGATGGCCTACTGGTACTCTCTGAGTGCGGTCTGTGAGGAAGTCCTTGATCAAAAGGCAAGTGGAGTATGGTATTCCAGTGCTCGATAACTTGTCCACCAGTCTGTGGGGGAGGATGGTGTTAAAAGCAGAACAAAAATCTAAGAAGAGCAGCTGAGCATAGCTCCCCTGCTGCTCCAGGTGGGACAGTGCAGCATGGAGGTTCTGTGGCTACCGTATCCTCAGTAGACCTATTTGCCCTGTAGGCAAACTGGTGTGGATCAAAGGTGGAAGGGATGAATGACATAATGTGCTTCTGAACTAGTTTTTCAAAGCACTTCATCAGCACAGGGGTGAGTGCTACTGGCCGGTAGTCATTGAGGGTGGGGATATTTGTCTTTTTAGGCAGGGGTACTATGATGGAGGACTTCAGAAATGATGGAACGATGCACTGGGAGAGTGACTGGTTAAAGACCTTGGTACAGATCCCTGCCAGCTGCTCTGCACAGTCCTTAAGTACCCGCCCGCAGATGCCATCGGGGCCAGCTGCCTTCCGTGGGTTGACAGCCCGCAGCATACGCCTCACCTCATGCTCCTCCACTGTGAGGACAATGTTGTTGTTGGCCGCGGGATGTAACATTGCTGCCTCTGGTGACTTTTCCTCAAAACGGGCGAAGAAGTGGTTCAGCTCCTCCGCCTGCGAAGCATCCCCTTTGGCAGCCCCATCATTGGCCTTGTAGTTGGCAATGTGCTGGACTGAACCGAACATAACAGTATAACAGCATACCACATAAATGAGCATCATCTCAGCTTTTCATTTGCTCTCTCTATTTTGTACACATTCAGAGTTATAAGAGTTCAAACACGAGGTTGGACGGCTGTGACAACATGCACCATTGCGGGGCAAGTAGTCACAATCACTGGGGTTAGTTGTCACGCTCATTTTTATAATAACATATATACTTCAGGCAAACAATACAAGATCAAAATAGTTCAAATTCAGGACAGAAGTGCAAACCCCCAAAACACACAAATCTGCTGCTTTGGGAAAAAAAATGCAGTGACAACTTATCCATAGTGACAGCCCTCCCCAGCCTCCCCTACATGCCATGGGTAGGACTTTAAGCAGGCTTTAACCAATCACGTGTCAAGGCAGTTGGACGCCGTTGGGAAAAGTTTTCCATTTTTCAAGACAATCACTTCACTCTTCATGAAGTAGCTCATGACCTCAACTGTAACGATCTTGTTGGGAAGAGCATTCAACTTTTAAGGTAACTAGTATTAACTATTCCGTGTTTGGTTAAGCGTGAGCTAGTTATACACGTACACGTCTATGATTGCAACCATAGACCGTATATATGAGTATCTTCTTTTAGACGATTGCAAGACACGATTTGCAACGTGTAATTCAGCCTTCTGCCCATTTAGTAGTAGTGTAGCTCTTCTCAGACGGGGTGCAAGCGCTTGTGATCATGTGGCATAGAAATAAATTGATACAGTCCTACGTGTAATTCTCTAAGCTACATCTTGACACTGTTGCATTAAAAAAACGCGTTTTGGGGGGGTTATTTTTTTTACAGAGTTGGAGTCATTTTTCTTAACTCAAAAGCTTGCTCAACAGGTTTGGTTATGCAATTTCCGGTTCTGGCAGATATTTTCTCGCCTTTTCTGATCTTCGCAGCATACTGGGTCAACCCAGTCAGTGAGGCTGGTTTCACGTTGCATTTTCGCCTCCGCAACAACAGCGGAGCCCCGCGCTCGTCGCTGCGGCAGCTGCATTCTGAAGCAAAGTACGCTGTTTAGGGACCGTCAATAAATTACCCTTGTAGTGAATGGATCTTAAAAATTATTCAATTGAAAGTATCAAACGCTTACCTGGATGAATCCAGATATGGATCTGTCTAACAAATACAGAGGTAGGCTATGTCCTTCTGGATTCCCAGGCAAATCAAACGCAGTTGTGAAAACACATTTATAAAAAATAAAAAATGAAAAAAGAAAAAAAGAGGACAGTGTACATATATTTTATAAACCATTTTTTCACTATCTTCCAGGTAAGTATTACGGTTGTTGAATATATATTTAAAAAAGATTAAAAAATGTTAATTTTTTTGGTATTACACAGTTAAATTTACAGACTGATAAACAATAATAGTCAGATTGAATTCTACAATAAGTTAATGTTTAAAATGCTGTTTAATACTTGTATTTGTTATTTCAAACCAGAAAAAGAATAATATTTCTTTCAGTTGTAGCACCAGATATTTTTACCTATAGATGGCGCTGGTGCTCTGCATTCTAAAAAGGCACGTTATCTTTGAAACTACTTTGAAAAGAAAACTTGTTACATTTTAATTTATTAGACATTAGAACTTATTTTATATTACCTAGACAACGCGAGCTGTAACAGAAATGACCTTTTTGCAGTAAAGCTTTTGAAACTGTTATCGCTCGGGCATTTTTCATTCAATTTTTGGAGTTTTGACTAAATCCACAACAATGGTAGTCCTAGTCCTCAGGTATGACGCACACCTTTTGGATTTGAGAATTAACCCTATTTTATTCCCATAAAAAATGTGTGATTTTCTTTCAAAAGCAGGTGACCTAGCAATCCTAAACCAAGTTAATATAGCAGCACTAGTCCTCAGGTATAACGCATACCTTTTGGTTTTCAGGATTAACCCTTTGTGGGACTTCCAGGATTTTTCCCCCTTGAAAATCTGTGATTTATTTTGTGGCTTCTAAGCAGGTTTATTCGTATTATTAAGAAAAAAATCCTAAAAATCTGACAAAGGGTTAATTCTCAAATCCAAAAGCTTGAGGACTTGGACTACCATAATACTTAGTTTAAAGGTTTTAGGTCGCTTGACATGGAAGATATTGGAAAAAAAAAAAGATTTATAAAATATATGTGTACAATCCCCTTTTTTTTCTTTTTGCATTTGTTTGAAGTGTTTTTTTCACAACTGTATTTAATAATTTCAGTTGAATAATTTTTTAAGCAGAGACCATTCGCACACACAAGGGTAATTTATTGAGGGTTCCTAACCAGCATACCCATAGTGATTAGATCCTTGCTAGAACTTGCTAGCCCAACCACATCTTAAAATCAGCATATTAACAAAATACCTTTTCTGTGCACCTATTGAATCTTGTGATGTAATCTAAATCTTACATATCTTTTGAAACATACTTTTCTCCACAGAAATAGACTAACACTATGGCGTCCTTGACAATTCCACTTCTCTCTGTGGCACCAACTCGAGCTCTTGTTGATGAGAAATTCAAGGTGCGAGTACAAAACCTTCCTGCAGGACTTCCATTCACTCTTCACTCTCTCCACCTATCAGAAGATAATGACTACTGGGAGGCATTTGGTCATTACGTCAGTAACTACAATGGAACAGTGTGTGGTAAGTTTATGGAGGAAACTGTCAACTTATGCACAAATTGTCAAATGTTGCCCGCTGGTGCTTCATTCAATATACGAACCAGTTTCAGAGCAACTGAGTTTAGGAGGGACGTACACAGGGAGAGAGCCCATGGGTTTGTTGTGGAGCTTACGTCCAGTTCCAGGAAGCCGCAAAGGCCTCAGGTAATTGCCATCTCGCCACTGTATCTATGGGTTTCAGAATGATGAAAAACCAGGACCTAGACAGACCTAGACAATTATTATCTGTTCCTTTATAAAGGATTTCTTTCCACTTTGTGTGTTTTTGTGGTTGTTTTCATTTTTACAGATTAAGGAAGATGAACGTCTCTAGCCCTCTGCTGTATACCATTTCAGTATACAGTGGGCATTTAACTGAGGGATTTAGAGACCAGACACCGCTGGCATCAGTTTTGACAGAGCGGTGGTACATGGCTCCAGGAGTACAGAGAATCAGCATCAAACAAAACGCAGTGAGAGGGACTCTGTTTTTACCATCAGGTACATCAGGGAACCATCTTTAAAATGTGTTAAGAGTCATGTATTTTGTCATAATTATTGGTATTCTTAGGCTCTGGTTTCTGCCCTGGAGTCCTGGATATGTGGGGTGGTGGAGGTGGACTGATAGAGTATCGAGCTGCCATACTGGCTTCAAATGGTTATGCAGCTTTTGCCTTGGAGTACATTGTCTCTGGAGAGCTAGTGACTGCTAAATTGGAGATTAGCTATTTTGAGGTGATTTTAGGCAGTGTATTACAGTGCAGTTTCACATTTTAGTTCCTCTCTTATAGCCTTCTTCGTTACAGACAGCGTTTAATATAGTGAAGGATCATCCTCGTGTGATACCTGACAAAGTCGGGATAGTTGGGCTGTCCCTAGGTGCAACTATGACCTTCTTTTTGGCATCTATGAGCAACATTAAGGTAAATTATCTGGTTCACAATGCATTTTGCTTATTTTTCTTATTTGAATGTTTCACTGTTGACATTCAAAAAGCCTTGCTGCTGTGTATGTATCAATGGACACCTTCCCTCTGCAATGGACATTTGTAAAAGCATCAGTCTACAGAAAAGGTTTGTATTCTATCAGAATCATAAATGACCAAAAGTAATACTTGTGAGCAATGTCGCTTCTTAATAATCAATATATAATTGCAGTCAGGTACATCTTGAAGAAGATAATGACCCAATATGGAGGAAAATGTATGATATTTTCAAAATTGATGTAAGAAATAATTTTTTACTTTTTATTGGATTGGAGGGGTTTTAATAGGCCTATGTAAATATGTTGTGATTAATATTTTTGTAGATGGGAAAAATAAATTGTCCGATCATGCTGGTGTGTGGTGAGGATGATCAGAATGTTTCTGCAGTGGAAATCGCAGATGATGTGAGTTTTTACTAATTATAAGGAAACCTTAATCTGACAGTAAATTGATCTGATCTTGCATGATTCTCATGTTGCTGTTCTCATTTCACAGAGATAGAGTACTATATGAGACTATTTTGCTCTTTTTCCACCTTAGATTGAACGAACTATGCATGCTGCAGGGAAAAGCCACTTACTGTCCAGAATAAATTATCCTGGAGCTGGACATCTAATTGAAGTTCCCTATTCCCCTCATTTCAGAGTGACAACATTCAGGAAAACCAAAACACAAACAGGTGTGTTACTGGCTATATTACTTATTATATATAGAGAGATTTTTTATCTTGACATAAATCAAACAAATAATAATTGTTGTGTAGCCCTGGTAGTGTGGGGAGGGCAGACAAAATCTCATTCAGATGCACAGGAAGACTCATGGAAGAAGATCTTGGACTATCTACAATACCATCTGTTCCCAAGCTCTAGTCCCAAAGCTAAACTGTAAAATAGCAAAAGTACAATATTTGCAACATTTGAAATCAAAAACATGTTTTGCTAAATTTTTTATCTGCTAATATATATATATATATATATATATATATATATATATATATATATGTATATATCTCTATATATATATATATATATATAAATGTGTAATGTATTTATAATTAAATGATTCATTAAAAAAAATCTTTATAATGTATTTATAATCAAATTATTTGTTTGTTTTGTTATTCTACTAAAACTCTGAATAAACAATTATTAACAATGAACATCTTGGTGCATAGGGGTCTCGACAATTTGTGCATAGGCCTATTAGTTAAGGCTGGTTTATGGTCAGCTGAGCGGGGCCTGACGCTGGACTCTAAACTAGCCTTAAGCTTCATATGATTAATGTTTTGGTAAATATAGAAAGAACATTGCCTTTTAATTTTACTTACATCTAATAAAAATATATTTTTCTTCAGAAAAAATGTATTACTGTTGTGGATTTTTAAATCTGAGAAGAATAAAACTTGAGAGAAATTGTCTTAAATCAAAGAGTCTGGATTTATTAAAGCAATTGTGCACACAATTACAGAGAAAATGAAAATGAAACCTATCTGTCCCTCACGCAAAGTTCATCTCTCCCTAATCTGATCCATGGCAAAACAAATCCAAATCCGCTTTATTTCTAAAGCACATTTTACAAACAGAGCAGTTTCCAAAGTGCTGTACAGAGATAAAACATAAAGAATGCTAAAATTTGGTCAAACCAGCCATAAAACAGTAAAACCAGTCAAATCAAATTAAGGCAACATCATAAAAATCACACAGAGACACAGAGGACCACACAAACTCACGCAGAGTTAAAAGCCAGAGAATAAAAGTGGGTTTTAAGACGAGACTTAAAACACTCGATTGTAGGAGCTGTTCGGACGTGGGGGGCAGAGCGTTCCACAGTTTAGGGCCGGACACAGAGAAAGCCCGATCCCCCTGGTTTTAAGTCTCGACTTTGGCACCACGAGCTGGAGTTGGCCCTCAGACCTCAGCTTGTGCGCAGGAGTGTAAATTTGGATGAGGTCCGAGACGTACTGTGGGGCCAGTCCATTTAAAAGCTTTAAAAACAAACAATAAAAAGTTTTCCACCTCAATTAAAGTGTTATTTTAAAATATATCCAGGATCTTTAGCACCAAAACAGAAACACAAAAAGAAAGAAGAAAAAGGGTAATGTGTTCAAGTTAAGCACTGGGTCTGATATTTTTATATGGTTCTGAATGGAGGTTCTGTGCAGAATATGCTGTTTAGTGTAACCTGTTGGTTTTATTTTTATGTGTATTTATGAGAGCAGGTAATTGCTTGAGATGTCATTTATTTACAGGTTTTAAATTTTGTTTTAGTAGTTATAGCTGCTGGATCTCATTTAGGAATTGTAAACAAATATCATAGTTTACTTGAAGAATACTAAAGGCCTATGGAATGTTTTGAACACTGTCATCAAAAAAGAATCCAAAAACAGCTGCACACCAAAATAATTTAACATACAATGGTAACGGAGTCCTAGTCCAGATAACTAGTCTAGCACTATAACTACTGCTACAGCTAAAGAATAACATTTATAACAAATCTGTGTTTTTCCCAGACTGATGTATCAGCTAAAGGATAACATTCATAATTACAATATACAAAAGTTTGTTAGACACCTGGACTCTCAGACTCGCTCAGACCATCAGAAACCTCAGTAGATTCTTTAGACTCTCTGAAATTTTGCCTTTTTGTCACCCTGATGCCTTGAATCCTGCTGTAACATCATAAAGGTACAGTAAGGACGGAATCCGTGCCTCTGCGCTGTTTTTTTCATTTTTGCTAAGATTTAACAGAAGTCAACAATACCTTAAACAATAACCAGTATGGTTTTAGAAATAACAGCTCTACAGAAATTGCCCTCCTTGACCTGATAGAAATCCTGTAGTATTATTAAAGCGAGTAATTGATATTAATGATTGGAATTAAGAGTTCAAAATTAAAGCAGCACTCACGTGGTCTTTGTGAGTGTTTGGCTTTGACTAGAAGTAGAGTTTTGGGGCACTCCTTAATGAATGTTGAAAAATATTACCAATCCAGTATAATCAATTATCTAAGTTAATTAATTAAACATTGTTCTGAAGGGTCATAAATTCTTGCACCATATAGGTGACACACATCTGGAAATAACTATTCACCAAAGCAAACTGGTTTATGAATATTTATTGACCAAGTTAAACAGACAGCATTTGGATAGGATATATGCAAATTAGTTATTCAAGTTAGTTATATGTTGAGTCTAAATAGATCAATTAAGCCATTCTGTGATATGTGCACATCTGACCAGAGATAGCGGCAATGTTAGTCACGGTGTGGTCCAGAGGTCCAGTGGTTTGGCAGTCTAAAGTCCTTGAATGTTCTTTGTCAAGCAGTTTGAGCGGGGGAAGGCTAAAGATATGAGAGGAAGTCATGAATGTGACTCAGCTAAAGTTAAATGGGATGTTTCTGTGGATTTCCTCTGATATGTGCATTATGAACAATTAACAGCTTTGCACAAATAAATGATATTCACATCACATTTACAGATCAATATTCAAGCAATATTGACAATTTCACAGCATAAACAGTATGGTTGAGGAAAGCAGCCTTTTCTTCATGTGTTCATTAGTTTCTAGTTAGATAAAAAAAAAAAAACACTTGAAACAGAAATAAAGTCCAGAAAATGTAGTTATTCAAATATTAGAAAGACATACTCGTACAAGGAATCTGTGCCGATGTGACCGGTGTGTCTTGCCTTCTCATCTGTCTCAGTGACCCATAGAAGCTGCTGAAGTTTGGTGTGACAGCAGTTTATTCTGCACAGAATAATATAGAAAACAGTTGTTGTGAATTGATTTGTAGTGGACATTCACCATGTGCGTTGTCTCATCTCGTCTCGAGTTCTCTTTTACAATGCACACACATATTTAAATCTGTTACAAGACGGTAATAACAAAACAAAAAGAGGATAACAATACTACGTATTACCCAATAGCTCTGTAAATAGTTCTTAGGATCATATGGTGGATATTTTTAAGACAATATGAAATAAAATATTACATTTTTCTCCAATGGGCAATATGTATAAGTACCTTTAAGTGTATTTTGCCTGTCTCACATTTTTATATTTCTTTGTAATGTGCAACGCACTTAAAACAATATAACCAGATACATACATACATTTACATAAAACCTTTTCACCTTTGTATCATACATACCTGCACAGAATAATATAGAAAACTGTTGTTGTGAATTGATTTGTAGTGAACATTCACCATGTGCACTGTCTCATCTGCAGAAGTCATTTGTTAGCCACTAGCAAAGCTAAAAAGAAAGCTAGAAAGAAAAACACAGTCAAATCAAATATACTGCAAACTAACTTCACCAGATCATGGCCAAACAAACATAAATTGCAAGCAGTACAACATACAATTACCATCTTAGCATTAAATTAGCTACCTATGTTACCTCGTCTTGAGGGGGTCAGCCCTATGTTCCCACGGCCCAATGGTCCCACAGCCCATTGGTCCCACAGTGTTAGGGTTAGGGTTAGGGTTGGGTTAGGGTTAGGGTTGGGTTAGGGTTAGGGTTAGGGTTGGGTTAGGGTTAGGGTTGGGTTAGGGTTAGGGTTGGGTTAGGGTTGGGTTAGGGTTAGGGTTAGGGTTGGGTTAGGGTTAGGGTTGGGTTAGGGTTGGGTTAGGGTTAGGGTTAGGGTTAGGGTTAGGGTTGGGTTAGGGTTAGGGTTGGGGTTGGGGTTGGGTTAGTGTTAGTTGTGGAACATAGGGCCTGAATTTGATTTTTTTCTTAGAAATGTGGGAACATGGAACATTGGGAATATGCTGTGGGACCATTGGGCTGTGGGACCAATGGGCCTAATTTTTTTTTTTTTAAGTCTTAATGATGTGGGACCAATGGGCTGTGGGACCAATGGGCCGTGGGACTATTGGGCTGTGGGACCATTGGGCTGTGGGAAACTAGGTACGCTCCCGTCTCGAGTTCTCCTTTACAATACGGAGGACTCAGAGTTCGTGCCAAAACACCATAGGTTGTGCACATAAAGAGCAATATCAAGTTCAAGTCAGTAACAGTCACTATCCACTTAGGATTAAGCTTGAAAAAGGGGTAGCTAAGCCCTCCAACAGCAGAGACACAAAAGATTCCGTTTACATCTCTCATAAGGTAAACAATGCTCTCATTTCACAGAAAGTAAATCTCAACACTTAAGATCAAGTCATGACCATCTCAGAAAATATGAATCACAGTGTCATTCTAACCAAAAAACCCATTTTTCACAAAAGAAAACAGAGAGATTGTAGAAACGGAATCATCTACAGCTTGTTGGTTCATCTCACAAATCAAGCAAGAAGGTTGCTTAACCTTTCTACCAGCTCTAGTACAGAGGGGCTGAGGCTGTGTGTCAACTACAGAGTCAGCCATGTTTAAAAAGTCAAGGTCTGACTGTTCACGGGAGCAGGCATGGCTAGACTCATCAGACTGAGGCTGGGAAAAGCAATCAGTGGGACCTGATGCCTCTGTCACTACATCAGCCGCAGCGTGCTGGCCATCCACAGTCAACATCATAAAAACAGGTTTGACCAGCAACAGTGTCCTTGTCACTGACATCATCACTCCGTAAGAGCCAGTTAATAATTTTCGGCTCATTGTCCTGTGCTCAACAGGGATTTCAGGACCACAGGGGACACTTTGGACACTGGAAGGGCAAACTCTGGCGGATCACTATCACCAGCCGGAAGGAAGCTTACAGGGAGCAGAAGGTTTCTGTGAACAACTTTGACCTTTTGAGTGTCAGGGTCTCTGATAGAATACACAGTTATCTCAGGTTTCACAGACAACACTTCATACACTTTCAAATCCCATTTGGCTGCTACTTTTCGTATTTCTCTCTCTCCATGGTTCGCAAGTAGGACTAGGTCTCCAACAGCAAGAGGCGAGTCTTTAGCTTTGCGATTGTAGTTCTCAGCTTGTGGAGCCTGCTCTGTCCTGCTGTGCCTTTGGGCAATGTGCGCAGCTTCGGCCAAGTCACGCTTTAACCTGGCAACAAACTCATGATAGTCAACAACAGAATTGCTATGGAGCACATGTTGGAAAACTACATCTACCGGGAGACACGGGATATGCCCAAATATCAGGTAAAAAGGCGCAAACCCTGTGGTGTCGTGCTCGGTACAGTTAAAACAAAACGTCAGAGTCTGTAACATTTGCGGCCATCTAGCTTTGGAGTTTGGGGGGCATGGAATCATGTTTCCAAGAGTCCTATAATAACGTTCTGTGATACCGTTACCCATTGGATGGTATGGTGTTGTGTGTGATTTCTGGATGCCAGCCATTTCCAAAATCTATTTTATGAGTTGATTCTCGAAATTCGCGCTCTGATCAGAATGAGTTCTCTTGGGGAAGCCGTAAATGCAGAAAAAGTCATTCCAAAGATGACGAGCAACTTGTTTTGCAGACTGGTTTTTGCAAGGGAAAGCATGTGACAGTTTGGAAAAATGGTCAGTGACAACCGAGACATCGACACACTTTTTGTCTGTTTGTTCTGTCCAAAAATCAATGCAAACTAGTTCCATTGGCTCTGACGTGTGAATGCTTTCGAGAAGGGCAAAGTCATTGGGCTCAAGGGTTTTACCAACCAAGCACCTGAAACAGTTCTTAACATGGTTGATAACATCTCTTTCCATCCCAATCCAGAGGAACCTTTGCCTGGCCAGGAACAGTGGTTCGGCCCTGACCTTGATGACCGGCAGAATCATGAAGGCCATCCAACACTTGTGCTTTTAAAGAGTCTGGTACGAGAAACTGGTTTATAGTTGTGTTCATTTTCATGTCCTTCTTTGTTCTGTACAGCATGCCATCTCTGAGCAAAAGTTTGGGCCAATGCTTGACTAACTTTCTCACTCCACAGGACTTTCTTGCACATTAACTTTTTGTGGGCTTTTTGTGTCGTTGAGCATAGTAGAAAACCCTACTCAAAATCTCATCCTGCTCCTGCATGTGGGCAAGTTGACTTTTGGGCAAGGAAGCATGGTCTGCATAAGTAAGCTGAGGGATGTCTGAACATGTGCCCCTGATTTGGCTGATACCAACATCGTGAGTGCCTAACACAGCCTGGACATCCTCAAAAGAGAGGGATATTTGTGGCGAAGGTGAGTTCTCAACTCTCAACTGACTAGCTACTAACTTACAGTTGTTAGTACAACCTGAACGTATCCTGAACTTTTCCGTCCGCAACTTCACTGACTTGCGCGAGCAGGGATGAGTATGGCTCAGTGACAATACGATGCAAGACTTAACAAAAGGCTTTCTGCCAAGTGTGTCGGCCACCACGTTCTTAGTGCCTGGGACATAGTTGAGGTCAAAACTGTAGGCAGCAAGTTTAGAGACCCATCTCTGCTCACACGCGTCAAGTTTAGGTTTAGTCAAAATATACGAGTGGATTATTGTCAGTCCACACCAAAAAAGTCCGTCCTTTCAACCAATGGCTAAATTTGTCACAAACTCCAGTCAGTGTTCCAGGTAGTTCAACTGGGCGTGGGAGAGAGTCTTACTAGCAAAAACCACAGGTCTGGCAACCTTACTATCAGGTGGCAGTTGCGAGAGGACAGCTCCAATACCGTCAAAGAAAGCATCAACAGCCAGAATAAAGGGGGCATCAAAGTAAGGGTGAGCTAATGTGACACAGTCCACTAAGTCATGTTTCAGAGTTTCATAGGTTCGTCTGCAGTCTTCAGTCCAGTCAGAGGGAGACAGTCTCACTAAACCCTTCTTAAACTTAGGCTTGGGGTTCCTATCTCTCTTTCTCTTAGAAGTAGTGGGCTCTGACACAAGAGTAAACAGCGGCCTAGCTTTAGATGAACAGCCTTCAATAAAATGGTGGTAATACAAGACCATACCTAAGAAAGATCTTATTTTCCTAGCACTGGGAGTTTTACCATCTTAAAAAGGCCACTTTCCTGAACATCACTAATGGCCTGAACCTTGGATCAATCTCAACACCGTCTTTGCAGACTATGTGACCTAGAAACTTGACAGAGCGCTGGGGGAAATGGCACTTTTTAGGAAAAAGCTTAAGGTTGTTGGCTAAACCTGAGAATACCATTTGGATGGGACCCCCCCCCCCCCTGGGTGGGATCCTTGTGGGATATATAGAGGCGTGAGGAATTCGTGAAGTGGAAATAGGAAACGTGCGACAGGTAGAGATGTTATGCTCGAGAATGTGATCTCGGAGCAGTGTCAAGTTTATGAACCAGAAGTGTTTCGAAGCACTATTTCGACACGTGATTCACTTGGCTAAAAATCACGTGACCATGACAAACGAAGCTTCATTACGTCACGCTACGTTTCGAGCTCTGATTGTGAGCTGCTTTGCGGGAAGTTTGAAGGGGATTGACTTGTAATTATGTCATAGCCATAAAAGAGTTCAGAATTCTTTTCATATTGTGGGTCTTGAGAGGAGGATTGCTGACTCCACTGCTTATTGTTGTCTGAGAAAGGGAAAATTTGTTGAGATAAAATTTCAGGTAATAACAGGTAAGCTATCACATAAGGCAAAAAGGTAAGGAAAGTGTTAATATTGATATATATAATAGGCTTTGTACATGGTCTATACTGTAGTCTAGGCTTTGGCCTAAAAGAGACAGACCAAGTCTAGCCTATATACATTCATTTACAAAGTCATTTTGTATTGGCAGTTTCAGGTAAGTGATATTGGTAGGCTAGTAGTAGCCAATCAAGTAGGTAAGTGACAGTGTATAGGTAAATGAGAGTAAGCGTTCAGGGTTTCAGTTATTGCAGGTCTGCTTAACTGTGAGTACTGTGTGAAAGTTTGAGTGTGAGAGTGATAGTTTGTGTGAAAGTTTAGGACAGGTAAGACAGGAAGGGCTATGGAGGGTCGAGGACAGCCAGCAAAAAGAGTTCGCTCTTATGTATGGGAAAACTTTGACTTGAAGAACCCCCCCACAAAAGTCAAGTGCTTAAAATGTGGTCAAGAGCTGGCATATTGCAACAATACGTCCTCAATGGTTCGCCATTTACGCACGAAGCATCCTGAAACGAATCCAGAAGCAGTGGCTGCTGCATGTGCTCCTGGTGCAGCAAGTCAGCAAGGTATGTAGCCCACGTAGACAAGGCTTTGGAAAGAATTGGTTAAACACTCTATAAGTTTATATTCATTTATTTACTTATATATTTATTCATTCATTCATTCATTTACATTTTAACAGTTTATTCATTATTTTTAAGGCCACCAATCTGAGCTGGATGAGGCGCTTCTGGACATGATCGTCATGGACCTACAAGCATTGAAAATTGTGGAAAGCCCAGGGTTCAGAAAATTTGTGCAGAAGCTGAATCCAGATTATGTTCAACCGACTAGCCAGGCGGTCAAATCTATGCTGGAGGATAAATATGCAGAAGCGTAGGAAAACGTCTTGAGAACAAAAAACGTCTTGAGAATGTTGAGACAGTCAGCTTCACAGCAGACATGTGGACCTCCATGAATATGGATGGATATCTCGGAGTAACCTGCCACTTTGTAAATAACATGAACTTAGAAAGTGTACTCCTTGGTGTGGGGCATTTTGGTGTATCGCACACACAGCTGAAAACAGTAAAGATGTTATGGTGGTGCAGTTGGAAAAATGGGGTTTGAGCCAAAAAGTAAAATGTCTTATAACTGACAGTGCATCAAACATGCTCCTCTCTGCCAAACTCCTTGGTGTTGCAAATGTGCCTTGCTACGCACACATTTAAAGCTACTTGTAAAAAAGGCACTGGACCAAACACCACCACTGGCAGACATAAGAACAAAAGCCAGAAAAATTGTTACATTTTTCAAAACAAGTGTCAAAGCCAAGGAGAGACTAACAGAAGTCCAAGAACAACTGAATAAGCCACAACACAAACTCCTCCAAGAGGTCGACACCCGATTGAATTCCACCTTTTTAATTCTGGAAAGATTGTTTGAACAGCGCGAACCTGTTGCAGCAGGTTCGCGCTGCTGCAACAGCCCCCCCCCCCAATAACAAGAATGATTCAACACAAACTGGCCCAGCGAGCAGTCACATTAGGGCAACCAGCAGCAGTTACACTCTGTCAGAACCTGCAACAAGTTATCAGCGCTAAGTGCAGCCACTTTGCTGGACCCAAGAGTTAAAACACTGGCTTTTGGAAACCAGACACATGCACAAGAAGCAGTGAAGAGGCTCACAGTTGAATGCTCCAAAATTACTGGGGCAGAAAGAGCTACACCAGTAACACCCCAGGTAAGCTTTATTTTTTATAATCATGTCTGACTAACGGCATAGTTTATAACATTTCATTCATAAATTCTAGGGACCATTACGGGAAGAAGCAGGGCTTGCAGAAGCAGAGGAAGGTGACAGTCTGTGGGACTTTCTAGACTGTCGAGTTGGTTTGTATTTCACTTTATTAGCTTTACAAATATATATAAACTTAAGCTGTATCCTCATTAACTTGTATTTTTACCTTTAGGTGCAACCCAAGGAACAACTAGCACCACGGCTGATGCCACAGTAGAGGTTCAGCACTACCTCTCAGAGGCCTACCTGTCAAGAGGAGAAGACCCACTCAAGTACTGGGAAAGCAGAAAAGACATTTATCCACATTTCCATAGAATGGCAAAAGACTACCTCCACATCCCAGCCACTTCTGTACCATGTGAGCGGGTCTTCTCCAAAGCTGGAGAGGTAGTGCGAAAGAAGAGGAGTAGGCTAAAGCCAAATACTGTTGAGATGATTCTTTTCCTGAATAAAAATCTAAAGCATTAGCCCTTCTTCACTTTCTGTTACAAAAACAATACGTTACGACTCCCTTTGACTACAAGTTGCAGAAGCACTTAGGCAGACTTCATTCACAAATTCTTACCCAATAATCCCCCCAGTAGAATGTGATAATATCATGAAGCAGTTTTTCGTATTACCATAATAGCATTGCACTTTGCTTAAAGTTAATTTCACACATTGTCAATCTACTCTAGTCACTCACCCATTCATTTTCTGTTACATTAAAAACTGCTTATAAACAATCATTAATAATAATAATAATAATAATAATAATAATAATAACTATTATTATTATTATTATTATTATTATTATTATCATCATCATCATCATCATCATCATCATCATCATCATCATTATTATTATTATTATTATTATTATTATTATTATTATTATTAACAAGTGAACGGAACCTATAGATTTACAAAGTTAAATATCTTTGATAAGACAAAGCAGATCGCGGCTCCCAAAAGATCCAAAGACCTGTCTAGTTAATGTTAACTCCCAAATGCCATACATATAATACATATAAATATCCAGCAGATGTCGGTATTCTAACAACACTCTCTGCTTCGAAACAGTGTGTCATTTCAAAGCAGGTGTTTCATAGTGATTCAGTGGTTCACAATTTCTCCAACACTAGCGACAGGTCAGTGTTTTTGAATCCACCGGTCGAGTTATTTGGGACAAACTGGGTTGCCGGGATAGTCTGCTACAAATAGGCCTCTGGGAAATTGAGGTGTGGTAGAGGTGAGCTGTGATTCGCTGGAGAGGAGGCGAGGCCGGTTGAGTCGTGGTCCTGCTCCTGAACCCAAGTTAATCATATTATTTATATTTATTCCAGAATCAACGCTGCAGTGTCATTTACCCCCAGGGTTACCTCAGACATGATCTTGTAGAATAACTAATTCATAAAACCAAAGTTTACACTTCTTCCTACTCATTTTTGTACATTATTGTACTACTACTGCACAATATGTATCATAATTTTTCATGTTGCTCAAATAAATGAAGTGAACTGAAAAAATGACATTTTCAAGGTTTCTTTCACATGCTCAAGTCGCTAGATCCCCTCCAACCTCTGCATGCCGCCGTCGCACACTAGAGGGAGACAGCAGTCTGCATCTGAAACCAGTCTGCTTCCAACTCGAGGTATGGGGATTATTGCTGCTGATCTAAAAATGTGGGAGAATAAGGCATCTTAATGTTGTTCGTGCAATTTATCGGAGGCCAATTCAATTCAGATATATAAACTTGGATCTTATTATATTGACTAAAGAAAAAGTGCCTTAATCAAATTTTGAAGTGGTGGCCCTGGTGGGGTATGAACTTTTCATGAGAGTCACAAGACTACAAATGCCAAAAACGTTCAAAATCCATCCAAAAGCAAATTAGAAGACGGCCCGTGTCAGCAAGATTTACTGGGCCCTATAAATCGCGCCTTTTGTGCGGATCTATCCACCATATTCAGATCAGTCTAACAGAACTTTCATTTATCTCTACACATGTGGTTTTCAATCTCTGGGTTCTAACTGTGTATGAAAGGTTACTGTGGGGTGATGATAACATAAAAATGTAACGCATGTGGTTCACTGCAAATTAGTGGGCGTGAGCCCAGTTCCAATCTCCACGTGCGCGCGCGAGTGTAATAGACTAACGAGGTGGCTTATGCCGTTTTCTCACATTCCCTTTAATATGTAGAAGCTTGTCGGAATCCTTCCTGTAGTTTAGCCCGTCACGAGGGGGTGATTTCTCATTGAGGGTGTGTGTTTTACGCGTGCGCCCCTCTTCTCCTCCCCTTCTACTCGCGGCGTGGAGGTGCAGGACCACTGGCTGTGTTGCTGCGGCACTGGATGGATCTAACTAGCATGTTGTATGTTGAGAGGAAAGCCACGGGCAGCGTGAACGGAGGCTGAAAAGGAATTGTCATTATTTATTCTTGCTGGTTTTGGTCATCAGCCAGCTTGACCGTGGCATGATGTCAAACTTAAACAAAAGCAAAAAGGACAAAGAAATCCTTGCGGAATACGAGAGCCAAGTGAAAGGTAAGGCTTCTAATTAATGCCATATTTTATCATATCATTCTGTTTTGGACCATTTACAGCCATCTGGGAGGGATCTCAGTCACACCTTTCCTCATCATATGGTAGACACGAAAAATCTTAAAAGCACCTGTCTGCCGGCGTGCTCCCTAAATCACACTGAAATGAGCTCAGTGCAGGGTGTGTATAGATGCTGACACCTCAAGTGGAGACGTCAGGATTTCTGGGTTCATCCTGAGTGCTGCATGGCGCCTGAGGGAGGAGGAGGGGGTGAAGAAGAAGGGTTAGGTGTGGAGACATAGAAGTATCTACGGGGCTTTTTGCCAGTGTCTGTTTGTTTTATAAAATACAGTGAACATCATCTATAGGTCTTGTGGGAGCAGTAGCTTACAGACTATTGGTATTCCTCTGGGGCTGTTGCTGCAGCAATGTGTCTAATGGTCTTTATACTTAAATCTTAATGGACACTCAGGATGTGTCTCAAAATAGTGGCCCATAACTTTGGGACATCCCACTCCTCTCTTGATCCCCCTCCTTTTTAATGCCATCATGTGTCTCATAATAAAAAGGGTGGAGATGGGCAGGCAAGGTAGATAACCTTTTTTGAAAATGCCTCTAGAACAATGCCTCCTTCTAAGTCTAATCTGCATCCTTATATTTTGAATTATAATTGTACATGCCATAATTAGGTTCATCAATTCCTCATTGCCATAGGGCTCAGGCAATTCAAAATGTCCGACTTTCACTATTACCCTCATTTGTAGTCTGCAATGCCAGAGCACTATGACAGAAAGGGTCAAACATTTTTTCATGTACATTGATTGAAACATTGGCTCTAGGACAAATTTTAGTTATGCATTTTTCTGGACAATGTCTTATTCAGGGGTCATTCTTTTCTTATTTCCTTTTCATTTTTAATTGTGATCAGCACCCACACAATTGCCATCTTGATGCCTTTGATTATAAAACTCACACCATGTGCTTCCTTTAGACCTAAAACCTCTTGAATATCTTTTGTATTGTAGGGCCAGTGATTTTTGACTAACTACTATTACCACTGCTACTACAAATACTACTACTAATTCTACTTACTACTAATACTAAAGTAATTAATTAAGCCATAGGCTCTTTTATGCACAGTACTTCAGTAATCCTTCTTCCTCTGCTGTCACCTGCTGTGCTTTTGCTGTCACTGTGGTAGTCTCACACATGTAGCTCACAATGAATGGACAGACTTAAATTTATTGCAATGCAACAGAGACAATTACAGTCGTTGTGGAAGGACAGGGTCGTGCTTTCAATTGTGCTCTTACATGTTGCTGTGTGTGCATGTGGCCTCTGCTCTGGCACCAGGCCAATGCTAGCCAACACACACGGAGGGATGCCCGGCATTGTAATGATTACATTGAGCACACACAGCTCCGTAAGATCCCTTTTAGACATTGTATCTCCAGTAGGATGGTTCACTGTATCCTGCCACCTTTTCACAGAGCTAAACATATAGATCCATGTTGTAACTATGTGCTTTCAAAGTCTGCCTCTATCGGTGGCCCCTGATTGGTTGATGCCGGAGGTGGTGTATAATGTATACACGGGAGGAGGTGGGGTCTACTCACTGAGGTGAGCTTTGCAAAAAGGTACAGACTGAACACTGCTGACAATACATATTTGTGTGGTTATTAATGTTCTTTCTGTATCTCACGTCTTGTTCAGAGATAATCACATCCATCCCAACTGCATGTGGCATGTCCACTTTAAGAATGACGCTACAGTCATTTTAATGAGAAATGCAAATGAAAAGAGATTAAAAAAAGCCCTGCAGCAGAGAGGTGAGACAGACACACACATGAAGTGTGACTTCATGCGGCTGCTGCAGCTTGTTTTTCATGAACATTGAGCACAGTTAGAAACATCACTGTGCTCACCTGCAACACAACACATGCTAGACAGACAGAAGGGCAAAGTCCCACAGACACAATGACATTGTTAACACCAAAACCAAAGGCCTTGAACAATGTGTATTTAATGATGAACCAGCGATACTCTGACCCCATGTCCTTGGACCTGGTTTCCACAGCAACAACTACCTTGAAGCACTGAGCGCCCTAATTTTAGACATTTAACCCTAATAGAAACATTTGGGTTAAAATTTGGGTCTGGCATCTTTGGCAGGATAAATTTAGGCTTTGGTCTTTGGAAAAAATATAAATAAAAAAAAATAATAATAATAAATGCTTATTGAACAATTGTTGTTTTTCCAACAAATTACAGTGATCGACTTTTTAGTACTTTTCAGTTAAAATGCTTGTAATTGTAGCATCATACTGTAATTTTTAGTAATACATTTAATTATTGGATGAAATCAAGTGATGTTTGTAATCGTAAAAAATATGTTAACATTAAAGAAGACGTTTTTTCAGGTGTGGAAGTATAGTATCATCATTTTACATTTTGTTCAGTGTAAACCACAGTATTGCTAAAAAACATCTCTTCATATTTTTTCAAGTGAATATGTGGCATTTTAAAATGTCATGTCTCAGTGTTTCAAATGAATGTATCAATCAAAATACAACTTTGAGTAAGCTAATGATGAGGGAACACCACTATAACAAGTTTAAAAGCTAAATTTGCATATAATCCTTTAACATTTTGGAACATTTACATTACATGATGACCCATCTCTTTTAACTGAATTATTATGAACTCTTCTTTGTAAATGAACAAGTATAGATTTTCTTTATGAAGTCACTCTGGGCAAAGAAATGTGCATATAAATTAATATATTGATGATGGATACACAGTAAAATGTATTGTCTTTTTTTCTCCTCACTTCTTTACTCTTATATTGTGCTTGGCATGCAGATCCATAGCTCCTAAAATGAATAGAATCATCTCTAGGCTTGTAGGCTAGATTTAATCAGTATGATTTTACATGGGGCAAATCCATTATGCTTGCTGTATTGTTGCCCTCTTTCTCCTGTGTCAGTGTTTTGCCACATTGTTCTACAACTGTGATCTGAAAGACTAAATCTATTCATTGGGGTGCAGTAAGGACGTACAAAGAGGTTTCTAAGAAGAAGCTTAAGCAACATCAAAAGGTACAGCAGAAGCGGTCAGCGCGCTTTCACTTTCAATAAACTGTGATCCAAGATGGGAAAGTACATTGATCAAATCTATTCTCCAATTTAGAAATCTAGTCACATACTAAAGCAATGATGATCTGTTAGACTGTCTGAATAAAAGTAAACATGCTTTCACTGCTGTAACACTAGAATTTTATATAGTGAGCTCCCTAGTAATGCTTTGTTCAAAGTACTATCATGATTCATATTGATTATAGAGTTCAAATCAATTTAATTATGCACACTCATGCAAGTAATAGGCTATACATGATGTAATACAGAGAGTAGGGCTGTACACAAGAAACAACTTCAATATAGTTGCTTCAACTGATTTTTAAATGTCTTTCTGAGCTTTAATCTCTGTGTCCATTTTTATTTATAATTTTTTTTTTACATAAGAGTCACCTTGAACCACTGCCACTGACCACATGCAACCCACACCCATACTAAACCTGAGGCAGTTCAAGTCATATTTTCCCCCATGGTAATAATACTAGACTAAATGCTTTGGTAGCTGTGCAGGTTCTAAGCTCAGGCTATCTGCGGCAGTGGCTACAGAATCCACAATCACGTCCCGGCTGCACTCTCCCACACAAACACGAGGCAGACAGACGCACGGCGGACTCGGGAGGACCCTCTCCACTTCACTACCTGTTGTCAAGGCAACCACACACTGTGTGTGAACCATGTGACGAGGAAGATGAAGACTGGCTCACATCTGACGCATTCATACACACTATATGAGCCTGTTGTATTCACACCGTTACCCATAATGCCTCTACATGGAGAACTGTGATGGCCTCTCATCCCAGTGCAACTATAAATTACGTCTCTTCTGGTTTATGTCCATTGATTCCAGTACTATCTTGCTTCACATGCTGACTCATTGGCTACCTCCTGGTCTCTCATATGCAAAAATATTACTTTTTACGGTTTCCAGGTCAAAATACTGTGGCTGATCTAGCTTGTCCTCTGTGGGTACTATTTGGGGTGTGCTAAAGATCATCTGTACATTTAGCAGTCTCATCTTTTGTAATATGGAGAGTTTCCATAGCAACTCCACCAAAACCGTATTAAAGCTATCTGTTACACTTTGTTCCAAATAATAGTTACACTTGCATTTGCATTTATATCCACAAATAGTTTGAAATACCACAATAGGTTATATATTAACTAAATGCAATTTAGAATTTGCTTGCATTGTTCAGACATGTATAAACGCCCAGATCTAGGCCTACTAAAAAAGACGTAGGCTATATTATGTCTTTTAATATGCTCAACATTTCCAAAAGCTTTAAAGATGACATAGGCCTATTATTAAATGCTTTATGAGTTTGCTTCTGTGCCTTCTGTGTTGCCTTGCATTAGATTACTCAAAGATGTATTTGTAGATTTATGCGGATTTAAATAATCAACAACTGAGCATTGTTCTGCATTGCGTTGAGTGCTTCACTGCAGAAAATTAATGTTTTCTCCTACCCCATTTTGTCAGCCCTCTTCTCTGTACGATTATTGCGATTATTTTTTAAAAACCTCAGACTCACACACGTAGAATCAGTACTGTTTCTAATATTATACTATTTTAGATCGTTTTCACACATTAGTGCGCTCTCTGTGTCGACCCCTGTGCGCACTAGATGTACAGTAATTCTGTTTACTTTACTTTTGGATCGGCCTTGTTCACATACACGGCGCATCATTCACATATAGACCGTATATACAGTATGATACATATATACGGTCTATGCATTCACCCCAAACACGCAGAGGCATCAGCTGATCGCCAAACTTATTTCTAGACAACGCGGTTCAAGCGTACAGAGTCCTGGGAACACGCACGCACCGCTTGCTTTCCACGTACACGGTGTTTTCTTTCTCCTGTGGCTAAATACACCGTGAGGGCGGTACGCGCAGGTGGCAGAAGAGAAAACAACACATAGGCTACCCAGGCTCATCGGCTCATCTCCTCGTTAGACCAACGTGTCAAACAGTAGCTCTGCAGCGCCAATTCATTCAGTAGGCTATATTTGATCCGAGCGGTTTTTGCCCAATGTCAGCTGTGAAACTACGTCGGCCTGAAGTCGTCCGCGTTCACATCGCACTCGCCCCGCGCCAGAGTGCGAGATCAGCCGCCCTAAGACCACCAGTTTCTAGCGCTCTCGGAGCGTCCTTTTTGTGTTCATGTCGGTCCAAGCGCACCGCTCTCGGAGCGAATGCTCTTTTATGACCTCAGCGCACAGCTCAAGCACGTACGCGCCCGGCTCGAGCTCCTAACGTGTGGAAATGACCTTAGACCTGTGTTTAGTGTTTACGATGTACATCGTAAACAGTATTTAATGTTTAATACTAAATACCCGAAAAAGCACAATTCGTATTCTTTAATTTCGGTTTAAACTCAAAAGCCCCAAACACTAAACCTTAATTTTGTGGCGATGCTGTGTCTCCAGATGTGCGGACCCAGTTGGTGGAGCAGCAGCGCTGTCTGGAGCAGCAGACAGAGATGCGGGTCCAGCTGCTTCAAGATCTGCAGGACTTCTTTAGAAAGAAATCTGAGATTGAAACAGAGTACTCCAGAAACCTCGAGAAACTCGCTGAGAGGTTTATGGCCAAAACACGCAGCACGAAAGATCATCAACAATACAAGTATGTCTTTACATGGGTCTGTTTGCACATCTACAGAACTGGTATCACTGTATTATGTTTGATTCTTTCAAATTTATTTAGGAAATACATACAATATGTTACATTTACACTTTTAACTTTTTTTCCCAGAAAAGATCAGAACCTTCTCTCTCCAGTTAACTGTTGGTACCTGCTGCTAAACCAGGTTGGTCATTTTTAAATGTTGCATACTTAATTAAACATACAAATCAGTTATAACTTTGGTGTTTTTAATCCAGGTGAGGAGAGAAAGCAAGGACCATGCAACTCTGAGTGACCTCTACCTGAATAATGTCATCTCCCGCCTTACACACATCAGTGAAGACTCTGCACGGCTGCTCAAGAGGGTGAGACAGATTTACAGCCAAAAGCACCAAGTCAGATGTGGTGCATTTTTACTTAAGTTATTTTTGACATTTTTGTAACTTGAAAACTAACAGTGCAATCACCAAGTAGTATATATGACGTAACTGTACTGAACAAATCATCACGGCATGATGCCCCTTTATCTGGTGCATATTTTGTCCTTGAGCAAGACACTCACACCCACATTGCCTCTGTTATCTTTGCTGGTGGATGATGAGGTATTGATGAGTGTATTTGAGTATGAGTGCTGAACATAAGACGGAAAGTGGCCAATGGTCTGGCAGAAGAATTTGGAAAAAAATATTAAACTTGGTCTAATATTGGTTTAGTGATGATGGTGACGTTTATATTTCATTCTTCCTGGTTGGACATGGACAGCAGATGTTACACAGTGGCTAGTGGACCCAAGAGCAGAACACAAACACAGGTAGAAGCCTTTACAAATGTATTTTTACAGGTGCAGCTCTTGGGAGAATATCACTGATAGCAGGTAGGTAACTGGGGGGCCAAAGTTCCAGACGTGCAGGTAAGTTGATAACTGAGTGCCAGGAGAAATGAGCCGGAGTTTCAGATGAGCAGGTAGAATGGACCTGTAGTGACGGTAAAAAGGATGCCAAAAACTCCAAACAGAGCTAAGGTTGAACAAACTAGCCAGAGACAGGTAACTGCTGACAAAATGGTGAAGGCTAGCAGCTGAACCAGGGTGTAAGTATGCCGGGTTGATTGCAGATGGTCCATAGGTGAGCGAGCAGCAACAGGAAAGATAGACTTCACCCAGATGAGAAGACATACGAGAGGGAGGGGGAGAGGAGAGAGACAGAATCACTACAGCAGATTTGATGCATACAGATGTAGTTCCATAATTACAACCATAGCTAGAAATTTACCCCTGACTTTCCTGGATGACATTCAGTTCAGTAAGGACCGAATTTCTCTTATTGATACTTTGCAGTGACATCACTCTTGGGGTATTCTGCACCATGTCTGTGGAGTAATGTTCAGCAGTTTCCATGGTGACTCAATGCACACATTAGCAAACACAGTCAAAAAAGTTTTAAGATCTCCTTTTAAAGAGCCTGTGATCGATATAACCATTCATGGTTGTGTTTAAGTGTTTGATTTTCAACAGAAAGGTGAAAACTGTTGGCTAATGCTAGCTAGCTTGTAGCTGTAATGTTATTTGAGAGAGACTTGTGGCAGCACAGATCATCTCAGCTGTTCTAGTTCCATCTGTTCTTCAGTCTGTTCTTTCTGGTCATATTGTGTTAAATTAATTCTCAGGTTAAAGTCTAACAAAAAAAAGTCCACCCTCAGATAGAGCAGTGCATACAGGGAATGACATCAGTTGCAAAGTATTGTAGCGTTCTGATGTGAGGGAACATGTCAAAGTTGTTTTTGAGCTACTTTAGGCTGTAACCCATGCCAAAACAAGCACAAAACAACAGCAGTCTTAATTCTGTAGACCTAGACTCCCTGCTTGGGCCCTGTGTCCCCTGTCCCAACAGATTGATCCAAAACCAGTGATTTGTCCCGGTTTTATACAAGAAATATCTCTGGTTTGACAATGTTTGACAAATCTGACCCCTGCCAACAGTAAAGGGAGACATACATTGTCCTTGGTTTAGGTAAAATC
The DNA here is from genome assembly GCA_034769755.1 of Odontamblyopus lacepedii. Taxonomy (NCBI): domain Eukaryota; kingdom Metazoa; phylum Chordata; class Actinopteri; order Gobiiformes; family Gobiidae; genus Odontamblyopus; species Odontamblyopus lacepedii. The sequence continues at coordinate 28,366,709 of CM068344.1, read as the reverse complement.
CAGAAAAGCTGCTTAAAAATGACAAAAACATAAAGAAAATGTGACATACACATTAGTGCAGAGTGCAGAACAATTTTCCTTAATTACACACTCGTTTCAGAATTTTATTATCACCACCCAACCCAAACCAGGGATGTCCCAGTTTTTTTAATTTTAAAAAGGTCACCTTACAGTTAACTGACAACACAACCTTCACAACCAATTGTCGCCATGGCAGCAGCAGCAGCAGCAACAACAACAACAGCAACAGCACCAACACCCACAGCAACACCAACACCCACAGCAACACCAACAGCAACACCAACAGCAACACCAACAACACCACCAACATCAACAACACCACCAACATCAACAACACCACCAACATCAACACCAACAGCACCACCACCACCAACAACACCACCAACAACAACAACACATTAACAGTTACAAGAACAAAAAAAGGTATCAACCCTAAACTAAACACAAAATCTCAGACCATTACACTATCAATATGTTTTACAATCCAATCCAGTCGCCCAAGTTAAGTTTTTAGTCTTTAGTGTTATTCCCTCTTCCCATTCCTCTTTTATTCATGAAAACTAAAGCAACTGCCACAAGCAATAAACTGCAGGTCCTTCCACCAAAGCCTAACCTCAGCCCAAACATCCCTTTACTTTTTGCCAGTCCTTGGTAAAGGACAGATAACAAGACTGGATGATGGCTCCTCAGGGCCTGTGACCATGGAGACAGCCTCACTTTGGGAACAGGATCCATTTGTTCTGGGATTCCACAGTCATTTGGGATAATGTAATATTAATGCTGCACCATGCTGCCACATAACTCTTTCATCAAACAAGTCTGTTTAATGCATGAGGCAAAAACTCTGAAGTCAAGCTTTGCGGGTTTCATTTGTGATGTTGCTGTATGGTAAAAAGCTTTTATTTACCTGTTATGTGTTCTGTTAAACCTGATGCATTTTTCCTATGTTCTTCTCTGCCTTATTAGAGTAAGGAAATACTTTTCCAGCTCCAGGAAGATCTCATGAAGCTTCTGAATGAACTTTACACAGTGAGTAAAAATAATTGCACTAGACTTTATTTACCACAGGAGAAGTATAACTGTCATTCAAATTAAAGGTGCACTGTATAGCTTTTGGAGATGTTATAGCTTTTCCTAGAATGCTCCATAGTATAGCAGTAAACTTAGTCTCTCAGTCTCAATTGAGAAAAGAAGGTGACACTGCCAGGTCAGATTTGTGGAGAGAGGACCCACGCTCATTAAAAATGGATGTTTTTCGAGGTGTTTGTTTGGAAAACAATTAATTTAATAAATAAATGCAGTTGAATAAATGTAGAATAGACTTTATATATAAAGTATATAAAATATGGGGAACTTTATGGGGAACTCCATAGACAAGCATGCATTTTATGTGGCTAAAAGTACCATTACGTAGGTAACTGCTTTGCTTACCATTAGAGGTGTCTTTCTTGGGGACTAGATTTATATAGAAAATGGTTATTATTTACTTATTATTATTATTATAATATACTATTATCTACTTTCACTTCTACTTTAAGGTAATGAAAACATATCACATGTATCATGCGGAGACAATAAATGCTGAAACCAAGTTGCGAGAGGCGGAACGTCAGGAGGGTCGTGTGAAGGGTGTGTCTGTCACTACTGGAGGTGTGGAGCCTGTCTTTGGCTTACGAATAGAAGAGCGGCATCAAAGACGTAATGCTGCCCGTAAGATGGAAAAGATGAGAGAAAAGGTATGGGAAGCCTGGAAGAAAAAATTTAAGCTTTGATTTTACTCCATTGATAATTTGCATTTTTTTCCTCTTTTCATTAGAGGAAGGCAAAGTATTCTGAAAATAAATTAAAAGCGCTTAAAGCTAGAAATGAGTATCTACTTACTCTAGAAGCCACTAATGCCTCTGTGTTCAAATACTACATACATGACCTGCCTGATATCATAGACGTAAGTACAATCACTTTTTTAACATTAACATGGCTAGAAGGTTTTAGTTGTATTTTACTTAATATTAATTTATACTTCAGTGCTGTGACCTAGGGTACCACTCCAGTCTGAGCCGTGCTCTAAGGACCTACCTATCAGCTGAACTTAGCCTTGAAGCCTCCAGGAGAGCTGGTCTGGAGGTGCTGGAGGGGGCTGTTGAGGGGTTAGACCCTGCCCGCGATCGTCAGCGCCTGCTGGGCCTGTACCCCACTGCCTTCTGCCCCCCACAACGCTTCAGTTTTCAGGCCCATATGGGGGACGCAGTAAGTGCAATCTGCTGCATTCTGCTTTTCTTCTGTCCATAGTGTAATGTCTTCTTTTTATGTTGGTAAGGTGACTCAGATTGCCTCACAGCCACAAGTTCAGTCTGAGCTCACCCTTCGCCTCACACAGCTTCAGACACGCTTGTCATCGCTAAAAATTGAAAATGAGGAGGTCAGTCAATTATTTTGGTCAATATATGTATTGTCATCTTGACTATGGCTAATTATTACGGATCACAATCTCACACAAAATAAATGGTAGTCGCCGTAATTTTGATTCATGTTTTGGAGCAGAAGTCTTCATAGAGGGGGCCGTCATCTATCACTGAAGGGGATAAAACTGCTGAAGTAGTGGTTGTTTGTGCATTACTCAGCAACTACAACCTACAGACTCACACACAGGTTTACATGCACACTAACACTAGCTGGCCTGAATAAATATGCTATAGTGTCTTTATTTAAGCTGGAGCGTAATGAACAAATAATTCAGTAAAAGTAATTTCACATTTTTGCATTGCTGTATTAGGTTAAGAAGACTTGGGGTGCCACTCTGACGACATTACAAGACATGACTGTACTAGATGACTATGATGTGTCTCAGAGCTTCACCCACAGCCCCTCCTCTGAATCTGTCAAGTCCAGTGTCTCTGACGGATACTTGAATAAACCCAGTCTGGCCAAAAGGCGAGCCAACCAGCACGAGACTGAGCTGTTTTACTTCAATGTAAGTGAGATACTGTTACTACTGCTACTGATACTACTAAGAAAATTCACATTAGCTGTGTAAAATAATAATTATTGTCATTTCAGAAATTTCGGGAATACTTGGAAGGAAGTAATCTTATTTCTAAACTTCAGGCCAAACATGACATACTGAAGAAAGCCTTAGCAGAAGGTAAGATGTGTGGGCAAACTTTTACTGTCAGGTTCATTGCCTCTGATCTAAATATAAATCTTGTGACCACCTTTATTTAAAAGGATATAAAGCGGAACTATTAACTACCAGGTAAGTATGTGGAACACTATCGTAGGAAATATGTTAACAAAGGAGCACTTCCTACCACAGTCCTCTTCTTCTTTATGTTCTTTAGCCGTGGGCGGAAAAACTCCCATAGCAAGCACCAGGTAGAACCACTTTTACATTGTGTTTTTACATGTGATTGATGCTATTGTATAATGTGTTTAAACCAATGCACTCATTGCCATTAAAGTTTGTCCATGTACATTTTAGGATTCAACCAAAGCCATACCTTTGCTAGTGGAGAGTTGCATTCGCTACATTAACTTACATGGTAAGAGAAAAGCTGAGATGAATTATACAAGCATTGATAGACTGTGAAAAAAGTTATTATTTGCAGATTCAGATTCTTATTTTTGGCTTTAGTTTCTGTTTTTCATTTCAGTAATATACAGTAATATTTGCTGTTAGAAACCTTTGCAAATCACTGATGTAGATAAATTTTTTCCAGTGTGCGTAATTCAAGTTTATGTATCGATAATTAGGCTACTGTAATTACTAGTTCTATTTATGAATATTGCAGGGAGATCATTTCCCTAAATAATTAATAAATAATAATTATAAATTTTCTGTCAACATTTAACATACTTTCAAATATTTATACGTGCATAAAAAAACATTTAAATACTGTTCTCGACAGGTCTTCAGCATCAGGGTATTTTCCGGGTGTCAGGATCACAAGTGGAGGTCAATGACATCAAGAACTCTTTTGAGAGAGGTAAGCGATCAGGTGAAAGGTCATAGAGAGGTCGCATGGTCTGCAGCTGCAGGCAGGTGAAGACAGGATTAACGTTGTCTGTCTGTTGTGCAGGTAATGATCCTCTGATTGACGAAGAGAGCAACCACGACATCAATTCAGTGGCTGGTGTGTTAAAGCTCTACTTCAGGGGTCTAGACAATCCACTGTTCCCCAAGGACAGGTTCAACGACCTCATCTCCTGTGTCCGTAAGTGATGTTAACTCTAATCACATTTAATTACGTTTATATTTTAATGCCACAGTGTTATATGACAGTACGATCACAGAAGCATTGGGCTACCAAATTACTATATATTAATTTAATTTAAACTAAATTTTTAAATATATTCAGTACTATGTTAAAATTTTGTGGTTGATTTCCGCTGCATTCATGTGGTCCTTGGGTTTCTGAAATTAGATGTCAGGCTCCGACTTATGTGCATTCATGTTTTTATTTTGGAAAGTCAGGACTTTAATATCAATAAAATCACTGTCTGCTCATTAACAGTGTTTAAAAGAGCTAAGCAGTAAGATTTGTTGTTGCAACTAGCCTTCTACACGTTAGGTTATTTGTTTACTTGGAGTATTTAACGTCACATTGGCAGTGTTGGATCTTTCAGATCTGTTGCTTATTATATGAATAACTTACAGTTAACCCCTAAATGAAATAACTTTTAGTCGAAAAGGTCAAATGTGTGTGATAAATTGCCAAATGAGCTGATATTCACTCATGCACAGATCAGGTAACATCAGGTGTGGAAGTCAGGCAGTTGTTTTTCCTGTTTGCGAGAGCTTTCCTGAGTACCACATGAATGCAACATTCATATCAGACAATAGCAAAATATGACAAAGTCAGACAACACATATTGTTTTCAAATTTCACTATGTAAATTTATGCTGAAACAACCTCTTCTACTTGCACTGACTACACAGTACATGCAACACAATTTGAAGACAGTAAAATGCATTTTAATTATTCATATATTTATCTTCCATCTGAACCCCTCAACACTAAAACTGTGAAGGGAATGTTTTAGTGGTACAAATTGCTGCACCACTTACTCTGTGTTTTATAAAGCACATGAGTATATATATTTTTATAGCTGATAAATATGGAAACAGCTGTGTGTGACCAGTGTGTCCAGTCTCTCTGTGCATCCTCCCGTGAGTGGCTGCCACACACCACTGATGCTTCTGCAACAAATCTTACTATTATAAATTCTTTGTTTTTGTTAGTTTTTATTAATGTATTGTCTTTCTAAAATGTATCTTCCCTTTAACAAAGATACAGGCTGACTGGCAACAGATGATTATTTTTTGGATGGACGCACAAGCTGTAAAAATAAGTAAAATGGGAACAACTGTGCTTAGGCAAACTTTTACTGTATGACTTTTTAAAATTTTATTTACCTTTGTTGATTAATACCTTTTAAGCTTTAAAATACAGAGTGGATTGACATAGAGATCCAAGTTATTCATATTTATGATAATAGAAATGTCACTGCCCTACAGGTATGGAGAACCTATATGAAAGAGCCCAATGTGTCCGTAAAATCCTGATGGGTGTCCCAAGGCCAACATTGGTGGTGATGCGCTACCTCTTTGCCTTCCTCAACCAGTGAGAACAATTTTTAATAATGTATTTTCTTATGTTTGCAATGCAGTACCAAAATGAGTGAGCAATGATTCAATGCTATGATTCTGATTCAGTTATACTCCTGAAACATATAGTTGACAAAATAATGCTTTGACAAGCTCTGAAATAAATATAGAATGAGCAGACTGGTTAGGCGGGAAGTGCGAACATGATGGAAAACAAGTGTAACTTTCAGTTGCAGTTACTCAATATACTGTATATCACATTTATTAACATAGTTGATCTTTGCTGCTTCTTTACAAATTATTCAACAATTTGATGGTTTAATTATTGCATTTTTGTGTGCTTCCTACAGCCTTTCCCAGTACAGTGATGAGAACATGATGGATGCAGGGAATCTGGCCATCGTGTTTGGACCCACTCTCTTGCCCACACCAGATGCACTGGACCAGGTGGCGTGTCAGGCGCATGTGAATGAGGTCATCAAAACGGTCATTCTGCACCATGACAACATATTCCCCGACACCAAGGAGCTGCCTGGTCCAGTCTATGAGAAGTGTATGACTGGAGATCAGTACTGGTGAGGGGGAAAAAAGCAATACAGAACCTACATTCACATTTATATTGCAAGCTATGAATGTCTATATAATAATAATAATCATCATCATCATCATCATCATCAGTAGTAGTAGTAGTCCATCCATCCATCTTCTTTTGCTTTATCCGGCCCCCCCCACCCCTCCCCCTCACCACCCCCCACGGGTGGTGAGCCCACAGGAGGGTGGACGTCATGGTCCTTGATGTTAGTTCATAGGGGTATGAAGCTGTTTCTTTCTAGTAGTAGTGTCAAATGAAAGAAATGAATATTGCTTCAAATGCTTCAAAGAATGTTATGTTTTTTCCTCATTGAGACAGCGATAATGACCAGTGACCAGTTAAACAAATGACAAAGAAATACATTCACTTACATTAATGCACAGGGCACCATGTTAATTCATTTACAAAATAAATGCACATTTTTGTATAGTTGGTATAGACTTGCAACACTTGAAAGCAATGCAGAGTCTGGCTCGATACTAAGATATTATATTGATTTAATAATAAGGTAAAACTAATAAATACTCAGGCCAAAAAACTACCAGCTCAATTTTCGTGTATGTGCCTCCTCCCTTTGTGTCCATGTTGAATTTCAGTTATCCCTCTGGTTTATACAGCGAGAGCCCCTTCAGCGAGCCCGGAGCTCTGGAGGAAACTGAGCCCGATGCTGGAACAGAGACACAAACGAGCGATGAGGGTAAGCGTGACACCTGACCTTCACACACTGGCTCAGCAGGCTCCTCCCTCGCACTCCCATGTCTGTGTCTTACTAGAGTGGTTACCACAGCAACAGCCGCCATGGAGACCCCCTTCTCCTGTACCATCCCTTTCATTGGAATCAGTAGCAATGCATGCGCGTTGTAATTGGTAGGGTTTTGATTTATTGATTATGTTTCGTTTCTTGTTTGTTCCTTTTCAGAGGGTGAAAGTGTGGAGGCAGTTGCCAGGTTTGACTATGTAGGTCGCTCGGGTCGGGAGCTTTCATTTAAAAAGGGAGCATCGCTTCAGCTTTTCCAGCGAGCATCACATGACTGGTGGGAGGGGCGTCACAACGGCAACCACGGCTTGGTGCCACACCAGTACATCATGGTGAAAGACAGGTGAGGGCATCAGAACTCAATGGCATCTTTTTAGTTAAGAAAACTTCAATTTGTAACACAGTGAGGTCATAATATAGTTACAATAGTAAAGTACAAACTAGTTTATATAATTGATCATTTTAAAAAGTAAATTATTGGTAAAAATTTGGGACATGGGCAATTTAGACTAGTGAGAAGGATTAATGATAACTTCTCTTGTGGAGGATTGGTCACCTGCTTGTCATGCCCATGGAGATCTTAGCTAAATATATTCAAACAAATAATAACAAAAATGTAGATTGGTTCAGTTTGTGGTGTTATTTTCATATTGAATATTCTTCAAAATTGGCATTACTATTGAGAAAGACATACTTTACAAACAGTTGTCACCGGTGAAGTAGTCACATAATTGCATAAGTGCATTAAACATCATCAGTGATATCCACCCATAGCTTGTTGTGTACTGCCTAATCTTTTAATATTTATTTATTTTAGCATGACTCTGCAAAAACCTTGTAAAGATAGAATAGGAGGAGAAGAGGCTTCCTGAACACTGTAAGCAATCCACACTAGCTGGGAGCCATCGTGCAGAGCAATTTGAATAAATGCAAGATAGATAAGTTTTTTTCCTGGCAAAGGAGAACTTACATATTTAAGTTGTTTTAGTTTAATAAACTTTAATAGAATTTGACATTATGTCTTGTGTGTCATATTGTATAAATATGGACTGAAAGATTTTAAAGTTTTAATGTGGATTTCAGGGGGACAACATAGCTCACCTTGTTGATTGTAGACCAGATTTGTTGTATCGGTTGACTGCACCTAATGTTGCCAAAACAGACAGATTCTGATTGGTCTGTGCTGTTTTCTTTAGGGGTGATTCTATGTCAGATACTCTTAGTCAGAAAGCAGACAGTGACGGCGGGAGTAGCAGCACAGAGGACAAGAGGTCCAGAAGTGAAGTGAGCTCGCCCACAGACATAAGGCCTCCAGAGACCTATAACAGGTCTGTCATGTAAGACATTTTCCATTATCACAATCATTTTAGCTTAGGTAAGTGTTAAACATGTTTCTCTCCTTCCTCTGTCACCTCTAAAAATATCTGTGAAATTGTTCATCACAGATTTGCCTCATGTGATTTACTTGCAGCATCTAAAACTTCTTCTCTTTTAACAGTTCTAATGATATAGCCAAGTAGACCAACCACTGAAAAATTCGAAACAATTTGAAACAATGTAGTGAAATATAAAGTTAATATTGTGATCAACTCATTGCTCTCACCGTTTTACTACATTTACTGTATACCATCATGACCTAAGTAAAAACACAAGCCACTCTTTAATTAAGTTATTGTTGTGTTTTGGACAGCCATCGGAGGAAGCGCACGGAGGGTTTATTTCGGCGCCCCCTGGGCCGTTCTAATGACAACTATCACCATGGTAATGGGGGAGTGATGGAGCGCAGCTCTCCGCCAGTAACGGGGCACTTCAGCCCCAGAGATCTGCTACTGGGACGAGGGCAGGGCCTAACACCACCCCTCGATAGCCCTGAGCACCGACGCCGTTCAGCAGCAGCAGTTACAATGACAGTAAGCCGGCACGACTCACTGAGGAGGCCCGAGGACACGCCCATCCGCCGCTCAACCAGTGGACAGCATGGCTTCAGTGACTCTCATCGCACCAGGACATTGGACCATGACACCCTGGCACAGGTAACACACACCCAGACCAGAAAGATGTATCAAGATTAATTATCTTTTATCAGTGCATAATGATAGCTAATTTAAAAAACATTTATTTAGATTTAGCCACAACAGTGATTTTTTTTTTCTTGGAAACAACTCCTCCTTCACAGGACATTGAGGACACAGTTAGTGTGGCTCTGGGAGAGCTGAGGCAGCTGGACCGCCAAGGCTGCAGACCTGCTCCTGATGTGGTCCTAGACACGCTGGAGCAGGTGAAGAATGGGCCGCTCACTGCTTGCTCATCAGAGTCACCAAGCCCCCACAGCACCCCCAGCACCCCAGGGACCCCGGGAACACCTGGCACCCCTGGCACTCCAGGAACACCCGGGACCCCAAGCCCACTCAGTCCAATGAGCCCCATGAGTCCACTTCCTGGGCCTCCACCTGGACCTCCCAGAACCACCAATCCATCCCCTGATGCCCTGAGCACATTCAAGCCAGTGGCAGCTGCCCGCATGGGGGTCCCTCTGAGACCTCCTGCTGTGAGGCCCAAACCTGTGGTTCCACCTAAAAGCAGCACCCCACCTCTGCCCCCACCAGTTGACAAGTCCTGCACCATGTGAGCCAAACAAGGCCATTGAATAGGCCAAAATCAGGCCAACCCGGGCCAAAACAGGGCCAGAAGAGGAGATCAGGGTACTGTGAAATGTTAATATTCCACATAATGAGGGTATAAAAGGAAAGACTACAAGGGTTCTACTGTAGTTCTAAAATATAATGACATGACCTATGATATGTATGATATGATATGCCATGATATTTCTGTGTCGTCAGGTAGGTGTATACTCTCTTGGTGTGTAGGAGTTTTCTTTCTCCATGTTTTGAAACTTTTAAGGGTTAGCTAAAACAACTGATGAAGAGATACAGGACTGAGCATAGACTAAAACATTATCATTTAAATGAGAAAATGGAGAGATGTGGAGTGTAATTTACTCAAGTGAAATGTAGTTTCAGTGATGTAAATGTGGACTGTGCTGTCATGATGAAAAACCTTAACTGGCTCAAGAGTCTACTTTGAGAATTATGAAAGATCTCATTAGCCTTAGGTTGGCTCCATTTTTAGGTTAACTGCTGCAAATGTTTTAAGTGTGGTTAAATCCACAAAATACACAGTATAAACAATAATAAAACAAATACTGTATGTAATATAGTACTTTAAATTTATTGGTTGATTTATTTATTTTTTTTCAACTTTGTTCAGCTGCTAAGTTCACTTTCACCTCAAAACCATAAAATGCCTCTTGAGGTTGTCAGTAACTGAAGACACATTATTTAACTAATGTTCAGCTACTTAATGAATGTTTCAAGTATTAATGACTGTTTAGCCATCTACTGAATGTTCAGTGAGTTGTTGAGACAACTTACTTTTAACCGCCTTCTTGGAGTAAATTGTTTTCTGAATGGGGTGTAATTTTTGTTGGTTATTTATTTATTTAAAACATGAGTGACTGACTGAGTGTGTGTGTATTCTGCTCGCCTGCCCTTGTTTGTCTCCCTTGTAAGTTCAAAGTACTAGAATAGTTTTAAACAATAGATCATGCCTGCCTTGAGTACCAAAACACAAGTGCAAGATGGTAGAATAGAGCAAACTGAAAAAGCATGCTACTTTCTCTGTGTACATGGACTGTGTGTGCGTGTGTGTGTGTGTGGGTGTGCGAGAGAGAATTCCTGCTTGTTACACTAAATTCACTAGTCCACCTTAAATTCACAGTAAGCTAACAGGGTGGGGCTCTGTATGGGAAATGCCCCTAAAAACTTGAACAGCACAGTGATTGTGGCCTCAAACTGAGCTGGTAACAGATGTGTGCCAAAAGCATAACATGACCTGCTGTGATAGGAAGTGAATGTAAGTGGATGCATATGTGAAAGTGCCTTTTTTAATCATTGTCATTTTTTGGGAGAGTTGTGAATCCACTCACGCATGTCCTGAACAAAGAGCAGCAGTCCTCCTAAATAATAATCAAGTGTTGCGTAGATTCTGAATAAATTCATTAATCCATTGTGACATTGCACTTTGATGTATAGGATTGTGTACTTGGCATGTAGCATCATAACATGTTGGTGCATTTTAACTTGAAGAGATATTCCTTTGAATGTGTTTGATGATAAAGAAAACATTTTGTCTTTTAATGTTGCTGTATTTGACACCTGAGCTTCCTACACATAAGCTCATATAGCCAAATGAATTGTATCATTGTGTTGTATTTATAATATAAATAAACATCAAATTATTAGCATTCAAGTCTTAACGTAATAGAACATTTGTTGACGATATATAGCAATGTTTCCCAACCAGGGGCATGGGGACCAATTGATCCATAGATAGAAACGTTTTATGCCATATGGTGGAATATTAAAGCCGGAAGAACAACATTTCCAAGGAGATAAGGATATGGAGGTCCTTCTCCAGGCCGAATAAGAGTATTGTTGAAGTAGAAGCACTTATAGTAAAGACACAAGTTTTTCTGTGTTTCTCAGTGCAATAAACCATCCAAAATAATAGCACATTTTAGACTACAGTAGCAACTGACAATAAACAAGTACAGTAAACAGTTTATTTGATTTAGGGGTACTTAAAAGTATGAAAAAAGCTTAGGGATAACCCCAGACAAAAAAGTTGGGAACCACTGATATATAGCACTGATTTAGTATAACATCTGCCATTAAAATTAATGCTGGTACCATTAATTATGCTGTTGCTGTACATTGCACATTTTACTTTTCTTTATTCAGAGGACATTTTGAACACATGTACAAGATCAATTAAAGATTAAATAGACTTTTATTATAGAGGTTATGGCATTTTTTCCACACTCAAGTCAGCCTTTCCTTATAAAAAAAAAAGGTGCTATTTACACCATTTTATCAAAGTGCTATTTACACCATTTTATCAAATATTTTCAAATATTCTCTGAAAGAAAACAAAAGTTTAATGTAGGCTGCCATTACTGAGGACATCCGTCTTATACTGTAGAATATTTAAAGGAATAACAAAAGTGAAAAAAATAATTTAAAACAGCAAATAAAACAATATAAATCATCTATATCATCGATATAAAACTATATTTTTGCTCAAACAAAATTTTTTGGCAAAGTAAAAGAAAAAAGAAAAAAGGTCTGGTTTAATCAGCCTTTTGAACCAGGTTTTAGTGTGCTAAAAGGTTTGGAGTTCCTTAGAGAACCTGAGATCTCCTGCAAAAAGGCTGTGATATAGAGATCTTTCTCTGACTTCCGGCCATCAAAGATGACCACCAGAGTAAAGTGAGGCTCAGGCCGTGTTAGATAGTAGGTGCTTTGAACTTTATCGTCATAAAAATGTACTACCTTTTCTAGTGTATTAAGCTCTCCAGCTCGATCTCCCATCATCATGATAACGTTTGGCCAGTGGGTCAGAGGGCGTTCACCTGATGGCAGTGACACCACTGCAGGAAACTGCTCCACACCTTTAGGTGCTTCTCTGTAGGACTGAGGGTGATGATACCCATGCCCCTGGAAGCTCTCTGAGCCACGGTTATCAAAGACCAGAGACACATTGCTGGCATCATGTTTGCGAATGAAGGAGGAAATCTTTCCATGATAGTCTGGTGTAGTGCGGGCAGTCAGTGTTCTCATGTCAGCTGGAGTAGTTTGACGACTCAGAGCTTCATGAAAATAAAAACTGAACTTGGCAAGGAGAGCTGCATAGAAGCGCTGGAGCCACATGTACAAATGAGGAGGCTGTACAGCCTTTTGAGACTGACCTCCAAAAAGATTCTTACGGGTTTCTTTTTGTTTTTGGAAAAGCTGACCCCAAGTGTTAAGTTTTGAATGTGCACCATGCAAGCTAAGCAGAGATGGCAAAAAGTGCCACTCTGATATCTGGGCCTGGCAACGAAGTAACTGGGTTACCACATCAAGTTCAGTCTGAAAACCTTCCTCCAGGCGACCAACTATGGGGTGGTGAAATCTGAGGAAACACAAGGCAGTCATACACATTTTATATGACAATTACAATAATCTGATTTAAAGGTTGTTCATACACCTCAAATATGGTGAAAAAAAGTAATTATATGCATACTTAGAGCTGTATTTGTGCAGGACTGTCTCCAATGTGGTGATCAGTTCTTCTAAGTTGATATTCTTCTGAGCACCCAATGAGAGCATCTTTTCATACAAATCTGCCATCTCTACACGAGCCTGTGTGAAGTAGCACAGCTGTTCTGAGAGATGAGACAGTAGATCCTCCAGGAATGAAGTAGAGCTTGACTGAGTGTGCCGACCCATAGTGACAACTTTGCGCAACTCATTGTGCAAAGCAGTGTATATTGTTCTTATTGAATCTTTCCGACTGAAGAATGACTGTCCACCTGTAGATAAAATCACAACACACCACTGCAGCCAATAAATAAATAAATAAATAAATAAATAAATGCGGTAGTGTATATAGTGTAGTATAGTATACAGTATAGTAACACACATTCACTGTGATTTTGTTTTTACCAACTAGCTCCACCTGCTGTTGAAAAAGCTACACTACATTAACTCTGCAAATAATAATATACGGTTATAAAATATAAAATGTTCAATGACAAGTGAACATAATCCGGCACAAATACCTATTTTTTGTCCCAAAAAAGTCATGTTGTGATAGGCTTTTTCTGCGGCGGCCAGATGGGCCAGAGCAGCGAGCAGAGCGGCCCACATTGCTCCTGCACTCTTGCTGATGTCCTTCTCCCTCTCCACATAGTCTTTGGCTCGATCAAAAGAAAAAATACCGAGCTGGGTGAAATAGCTCTCCAGGATGGCTCTCTCTCGGGGAACGGGGCGCTGCTCCTCCACGTCACTCATAATGTATTCAGATTATTTGTTACAGATGGTCGCGACACACAGAAAGCTAACTTTAGCTAGCTTTCGCTGTTACGTCATTTAATAACGTGTATAAGTTTACGGCGCTCGTACTTTAAATTTACTAAGAAAACAACTAAGTATTATGCTGATTTGCTTACTTTCATACGATTAAAGAAAAAAGATCTTTACCGATCCTTACTAGCGGTACCGACTTGCCATTAATGAAACGCCATACTGGATGTAAACATTACGGAAACTCAAGAGGAACAATATTCGTTTTTCTTCTACCAAAGAGGACAATATAATATATAATAAATACCCCTCAATTTGATTAAAAAAAAAAAAAAAGTGCAAGCAAAATATTTGTCTTAATTTGTAATGTAATGTAAATTTGAAATGTCCCAGGTGTTAGGGTTAATAATGCAAGTAAGTAAGTAAGTAAGTAAGTAAGTAAGTAAGTAAGTACGTACGTAATAATAATAATAATAATAATAATAATAATAATAATAATAATAATAATAATTATTATTATTATTATTATTATTATTATTATTATTATTATTATTAATAGGCCCGAGCACCAGAGGCTGGGGAAGGGCCTATTAGTATCGCATAGCGATGCTCATAGGGGGGTGGAAACTAAAATGATGCAACATGACTCGCCCGTAGTGACCAGGGACCCTCGCCATGACGTAGCAATGCGCCAGAGGTTTCCGAAAATGTATAGTTTGTCGGCCCAAAAAAACGGAACATTGTTCTTGTATCAGAATATTTAGGCCCGAGCGCCAGAGCCTGGCGAAGGGCCTATTAGTATCAAGCGATGCTCACAGGGTGCAGGAACTAAAATGACGCGACGTGACTCGCCTGTAGTGCCCAGGGACCCTCGGCAACGTAGCAATGCAATTTCCGATAATGTACAGTTTGTCGGCCAAAAAAAAAGTGGAACATTGTTCTCGTATCAGAATATTCTTCTTCTTCTTCTTCTTCTTCTTCTTCTTATTATTATTATTATTATTATTATTATTATTATTATTATTATTATTATCATTATCATTATTATTATTATTATTATTAGGCCCGATATAATAATATAATATATATTATTATATCGCGCCGTTTCCATAAACTATGGAAACGGCGCCAGAGCAAAGAGAACATTTTTTACCATTGAAAAGATATATTATGTTTTGAATCATTAATTACTATGGAAACGGCGCCAGAACAGCAACATTCTGGAACTTATGAAACAGAGCCAGAGGAAAAGCCCCAATTTGAGAACTTTTTACCATTCTAATGATACTGTTGTAATTGTTAATTACTCTGACAACAGCACCAGAGAAAAGGCGACATTTTGAAAATGCAAAGCCGCAAAATTTGTTCAGATTTTTGGAAATTTTCAAATGTCAAAATTTCCTCCCGTTCGGCCATACAAAGTCCAATTGGGCTCAAATTTGAATCACTTGTAAAACTTTTGTGCCAAAGCCGACTAATTGTGACACGAGCAAAAATGGTGTGATAGCACCCCTTACAGAACACAACAAAATTTTGCATGGAGGGCCAAATTTTTGTTTTTCTAAACTGTACCAAATTTTGCCCAAAATTACTTTAGGTCATCTCAATCAAAAAAGCCAATGTAAACCATATGTTATTTTTAATCGTGTTGCCATGGTGATGCACAAAATCTCCAATGTTATCCTAATGGGAACATGTCTACAATTTCTTACATTTCAAAGTGATATAACTTCTTACTAGTTTCATTGAAGAACATGAAATTTGGCACAGTGATTCTTCAGGTCAGCCTGAACAAAAAAGTCTTGGGGCCATAGTTGTATCTTGTACGGTGTTTCCATGGCGATGTCCCAAAATGTCCATGTTTGTCAATGTTAGCACATCAGCATCTCCAGTGTGTGTGGAATTTATGTGTTTAGTGACAATTTCAGCACAAAGCCACAAACACACAGAGACAAGAGGCTCATCAGCGCCACCCGGGAGAGTATGAGCGACACCCGGGGGAGCACCGGGTCGGCCGAGTGCAAAGCGTGGCCCGCAAGGGCCGTTCGATGCCGCTTGCAGCTTTAATTATTTTTTTTAATTTTTTATTTATTTCTCCTAATGCACTCACCCATTTTTCACATAGGCAATGTCAAAAACTTACGAAATGTAGCCATGTGTTAAAAAGTCTGCCTCTCTAACTTTTGGCTATTTCCATTTTCAAAAAAATATATAAAATGGCTTGTCAGCACCCCCTAACAAGACAAAAATATATTAGGGAATATGAATGACACAAAAAAATTGGCACGTAGAATCATGAAATTTAACACAGAAGTCGATTTTTTTTTAAAAAAGAGAGAGATCCAAGATGGTAGCCATGAGATATGAGATTTTATTGTTTTTATGGAATATCTTTTTGTGTTTCTCCAGAAAGAACACATCATTGCAAAGGGAATTTATACCATCAGCTAAAGTGGTTTATTGGATTCGACTGCACCACAGGAGCCGGGGTAGCTAACAACAACTAACCGGGCAAGCTAACTGTTAGCTCTGCCTGCTAATTTTCAGCTGCTCCATCTAATATCCAAGTACTTCTGCTCATCTGAGCCCTTTTTGCCAACCTCCAGCTGCTGCTGCTGCTCACCTGGGCCCTGCCTGCTAACCTCCAGCTGCTGCTGCTGCTGTTCACCTGAGCCCTGCCTGCTAACCTCCAGCTGCTGCTCACCTGAGCCCTGCCTGCTAACCTCCAGCTGCTACTGCTAACCTCCAGCTGCTGCTGCTAACCTCCAGCTGCTCCTGCTAACATCCAGCTACTCCTGCTAACATCTAGCTGCTCCTGCTAACATCCAGCTGCTCCTGTTAACATCCAACTGCTACCGCTAACCTCCTGGTCCTCGTGCTAATCTCCTGGTGCTCCTGCTATCTTGCAGCTTTGCTTGTTACTTGCAGAGACTCTCTTACTAAATTCTGCTGCTTGCTTACTAATTTAAGGCTTCTTATTTAACCAGTGGCTTTATTCTCTAACCTGTAGCTTCCTCAACCTGTCACATTTTCCAGCTGGCCTCTTCTAGGGTAGGCAACTACTGCTCTCTATAATTCCGATTTTATTGTATTGTACAACTTATCCAAATGTGCATCAACACCACAGAAGGATCCTTGACTTACACCCTAAGTCTCCATCTCAAACAATGATTCTTGAGCAATGTCATTACTCACTTAGTCTGGGAATGCAATTTAAGATCACTGAATCTAATACCAATTTAATGTTGCATATTCAAAATCTATTGATGTTACATGACTACTTTACTATCTCTGATAATGCTGCCCTGTTTCTCTCCAACGAAAATAAAAATGAAAAAATACTCAATACACTTCACAAAACTAAAGCTGCGGTGCATGATTGTGCTACTCTTAATGTTATCGGGCAATGTTCAGCCAAATCCTGGGCCCTCTCCACTTCAGAGCTTACCTACACCTTCAGATTTTAAAAGTAGATCAGGATTGGAAAAGGGGGTGGAGTGGCAATTTATGTCAAATCTAGATTCAGTTGTTCTGTAGTTATGTCAGTGACAAAACCTAAACAATAGAAACTCCTAGCTCTGAAAGTGCAGATTTCAAAGGATTCTCATCTGACTGTGGTTGGCTGCTATCAACCTTCTTCAAAGGATGCCCTGCAAACCATTTCAGACATCCTACATAAAATAAACATGTCAGAATTCATTTTAATGGGTGATATAAATTTGGATTGGCTTTCAGCAAATTCAGGCAGCCTAAAAAACATACATGATACTTTGCACTTGGTACAACTTATAAATGGTCCAACCAGGATAAATACTAAAGTACAGAATAAATCCTCCATTCTATATCTAATCATAACTAATGCTGCTCACAAATATTCTTCAGCTGATATTAACTGTAATGATGTCAGTGACCATTGTGTCATCTCTTGTGTGAGAAACACTAAAATACCCAAGGCTGCTCCACGTGTAATTTACAAGAGATACTTTAAGAATTTGCAAGCTTTTTTACATGATCTCTACCAAAGTGAATTATATCGAGTTTTACTTATTCCTGATGTCGAACTGGCTTGGGAGTATTTCCACTCAATTTTTCTTTCTATTATCGACAAACATGCTCCGTTAAAGAAATTCCGAATTAGCGGCAAAGACAATGCTTGGTTTTCAGAAACTCTCAAATTTGAGAAACAAACTATGGGTACAAGCTAGGGGTGGGCGATATCTCGATATTTAAAATATATCGAGATATTTTTGAAACTCGATATGAATTCTCCTCTGCGGAGCCCGGAGCAGGCCACGGACTAAACCAGGACTAGCACCAGAGCTCTACAATGCGCCCATTTCACTTGCATTTGCGAGCAAATATTTCGGCGTGCGAACGGGGAAAACAAAATGAGCGCGAGTGCTTCTGCAGCCACAATAAGGAGAGCTGCGCACACACGTAACGTGACGAGTTAAATGTTCGACACCTCCAACCGCCCACGACCCCAACATACGAGCTCCGTGCGTGGCCGATATCACTCATACGAACAAACTCCGCTTCAAAACACATTCACGCCCCCTTAACCGAGGAGCGCGCACCGCAGCAGGACCCACACCTGTCCCACCTCTCAGTAGACACCCCCACGCCCCTGGACTTCCCTCTCTGCTAAAGCGAGAGCTTTGTCTTGGGCTTGTCTCGGACTCGAGCGCATTTGGACTCGGTCTTGTCACGGACTCGAAGTCTGGATACTGAGTGCGGTCATTTTTCATTAGCGCCCATAGGCTCCCTCCTCAATGAGCGCTGATTTAAAAAGCAAAACGAAACCCGAAGCAAAAACTAATTTTATGTCAGTGTCCGCACAGAGCAGACCTACGGCACAGAGCAGGCTAGAGTTTGCCTAATAAAATGCCAAATAAATCTTTTTGTCACAATGTGCGTTTGGTTTGGTAAATGCGCAGAGACTAAATGCCGCTTTAAAACAAGATTATGTAACTCCAGTTAGGAATTTGAAAATACAGGTTTAAAAATCCCAGCCACTTTTTTCACTTTGAAGCAGTTTTGTGTAAACTGCCAGTGGAAGTTCTCTTAGAGAAGAGGTTCTTAAACTGTGGGTGAGGGTCCAAAAAGTGGTGCAGAGTGTTTAAGTGCAGTACTAAATGAAAGAATATTAATCAGATAAAATTAGTTTGTTGTTTTTGCAGTAGTTGGGGGAAGGGGAGGGGGCAAAGTGCAGTACTAAATGAAAGAATATTAATCAGATAAAATTTGTTTGCTGTTTTTGCAGTAGTTGGGGGAAGATATATCGAGATATATTTTTTGGTCCATATCACCCAGCCCTAGTACAAGCCAGACATACTAATTTACAGCAAGATTGAACTGCTTTCAGAAAAGCAAGAAACTATTGTTCACGCCTAATACATAATTCAAAATCAGAATTTGTTTTTAATTCACTTATAGAGAATCAAAATAATCCGTACAAGTTCTGGAAAACTACAAAATTCTTGTCTGGTAAACCCAAATCGACTCTTCCTGAACAAATTACAGTTGGCTCGGAAGAAATTAGCAATAAAAAAAGATATGATAAATCGGTTTAATGAGCACTTTATATCATCTGGCTCTCCAATTGAAAACCACATTGTAATTACACCTACTCCTGATCCAATCCATAAAGCTGAGTTTGACTTTAAGCCCATCTCCATCCAACAGGTTCGCAAAGCTCTGAATGAAATTGATCACAGGAAACCTGCAGGTCCAGACCAACTTGACCCTCACCTCTTAAAAGCTGCGTCAGATATAATAGCAGAGCCGATTTCTTATATTTTTAACCTTAGTCTTTCTTCTAACGTCATTTCTAAAAACTGGAAATCAGCCCAAGTTCTCCCCCTATTTAAAGGAGGAACTCCACCAAATATGAATAATTATCGTCCAATTTCAAATCTCTCAACTTTGGCAAAAATCTTTGAATCATGTGTTAATACACAAATCAAATACTTTATTTCTCAAAATAATATTTTAAGCAATGTTCAGTCTGGCTTTAGAAGTGGCCATAGCACTATTAGTGAGGCTGCTAACGTCTAGAATTGTTCAATTTAGTGATAGAAGCATGAAAATTTGCAGAAATACTGTTTAGCAAGGTAGTAACAATATTTGATATGGATCCAGACACCTCCTCTTCCCCTCCTCCTCCTCTTCTTCTCTCTCCCCTCCTCCTCTCTCCTCCTCTCCTCCTCTCCTCCTCCTCCTCTCTTCTCCTCCTCCTCTCCTCCTCTTCTCCTCCTCCTCTCCTCCTCCTCTCCTCTTCCTCTCCTCTCCTCTCTCCTCTCTGCTCTCTCCTCCTCCTCCTCTCTCCTCCTCCTCCTCTCTCCTCTCCTCCTCCTCTCATCCTCCTCCCCTCCTCCTCCTCTCTCCTCCTCCTCCTCTCTCCTCCTCCTCCTCTCTCCTCTCCTCCTCCTCTCTCCTTCTCTCCTCCTCCTCCTCCTCTCCTCCTCTCCTCCTCCTCCTCCTCTCCACCTCTCCTCTCCTCCTCTCCTCCTCTCCTCCTCGATTTGTGAGTGCCGACTAACAGTGAGTAGTGTATATAGCATTGCTATAGTGATATATAGTTGATAAGACTAATTGTAGACCCCTTTACAGACCATTTTCTTATCAGCCTCGTTTCCATGTTGACCAAATAAGGCTGTGCCCATAACTCCCCCCTGGAATTGATTTGTGTCTGGATCCATATCAAATATTGTTACTACCTTGCTAAACAGTATTTCTGCAAATTTTCATGCTTCTATCACTAAATTGAACAATTCTAGACGTTAGCAGCCTCACTAAAAGCCTTTGATTCAATAGATCATACCCTGCTTTTAAATAAATTAAGATTGATTGGCCTCCGGCCAGAAATCTATCAAGTGGTTTCAAAATTACCTTACAGATCGTACACAGTGTGTCCTAGCAGAGGGGTGCAAATCAGAGCCCCTTAAGAACGAAAGAGGTGTCCCTCAGGGTTCAATTCTTGCACCTACATTATTCAACATCTTCATAAAAGATCTAGGGAAAAATCTTTCATCTTTATGCTGACGATAGTTGTTTACTCTGAAGGCCCTTCTGTTGGAGCGCTATACAAAAATTACAAATAGCCTTTCACTCATTAAAAATGGCTCTACTGAGTCTAAAACTCTCATTAAATGCGCAAAAAACAAAACTCATGATTGTTTTCAAAAGCTCGAGCTTTCAATGATTATAATATATTTACATTTGATGGTATGCCCATAGAAATGGTTTATTCATATAAATATTTGGGGATTTGGATTGATAACTGTCTCACATTCAAAATCCATATTTCAACAATGATCAAAAAACTCAAACAAAAAATTGTTTTTCTTTCAGTGCCAAGAAAAAACTGGTTGAAGCCACCATTCTTTCTGTAATAAATTATGGCGATACTTTATATATGCATGCTCCCATCTCCATTCTCTATAAACTGGACTCTGTGTATCATGCATCACTGCGATTTATCACCAATGCTCAGTCCCTCACTCATCACTGCCCTTTGTATGCTTTAGTTGGTTGGACATCTTTGTCAACCCGCAGAAAACAACACTGGTTCATTTTCATTTACAAAGCAGTTCTGGGGAAACTCCCAGCATACCTGAGTAGTCTTCTCATTGTGAACTCAGGTAGTCGCCGGCTTCGCTCATCATCTCAACTACTATTCAATGTGCCTCGCTGCTTCTCTGAGCTGGTTAAATCAGCTTTTTCCTACTCAGCTCCATGGTCTTGGAATAACTTACAAAAAAACCTTAAATTAAAAGTTGTAGTGTCTCTTCATAAGTTTAAGGAAATTGTAAAAAGTGTGGTGAGTGAAAATTGTTCATGTTCTGCTTGAGAGAGTTGTGCTTTTTATGATGTAATTCTTTGTCATGATGTGATTGTTTCTGCACTGTTAATTGTGTTGGCTGCTACCCAGGCCAGGTCTCTCTTAAAAAAGAGATTTTGAATCTCAATGAGACTTCCTGGTTAAATAAAGGTAAATAAATAAAATAAATAAATGACAAGACGAGTAAAAAATATTATTATGCCCACGCCCCCTGACATACCAGAAGGCGGCCATCTTGGATTAAAGTTTGCGAAGCTGAAGCACACTCCTCTGTCACCCGAACGGCCTCAAATTTGGTCCACATTATCTCCAGGGGCGGAACATCAAAAAATATCCACATATCCCAAATCTGTCTGACGTCTCTGAGCAGTGAAGCGACAAATAATGAACACAAGTTTTGGACATTTACAAATTGCTCCTATTTGCTCAAACAAACTCTGATTTCAATTAAATTTGACACTTCTTAAACTCTCTGCCCTAAAGCTACTGAATGTGAAAAAAATTTAATTTGGTGCATTGGCGCCCCCTACAGATTGAAATAAAACATGACCCCCCAAACACTTTCAGAAACTCACCAAACTTTGCCAAAAGTTCAGAAACTATGAGACATTCGAGAAAATATAGGTTTCATGTGTGGGGATCAAAAAAATGCAGATGATATGCCACCTCGAATATTAGGCTCCGCCCACTCCTATGGGAGCCGTCCCAGCTCAACTTTGTCGTAGAGCCACGAAATTCGGTACATGCATTTGTCACGTGAAGACAAACAAAAAATGTTATTATGGCCACGCCCCCTGACAAAGCAGAAGGCGGCCATCTTGGATTAAATCTTCAAAATGCAGAGTCTGCATTTTGGCTCATGTTGCATTTGAACGCACTCCTCTGATGGCGCTTCACCCACAGGGCTGAAAATCACCGCACATCATCTAGAGAAGTGCGGCTTCAAACATTAGCTCCATTTTTTTGAAAACTGTCACGGTTTACGTGCGGCAAAGCTGCAAAGTTCAATCAAAATTTTAGACAAGATTCGATGTCAAGATTTGCTCCCGTTGGCACAGACTTAGTCCGATCGTGCTGAAATTTGAATCACTGATGCTGATCTCGACCTGAATATAATTTGTATCAAATTTGGTAATTAAATTCTATGCATGACTACGAGCAAAAAAACATATTATGGACATGGTTAACTTTTCACTGTTGGCCAGGAGGCTGGCGCAAAGACTCCTCAAAAATCATTTAAAGGTGCACTATGTAATTTTTTTTTTGGATAGAGGATGTGTTGGCCTGGGAAATTTGAATCACTAATACGTGATCTTGGCCACTGTAAAGCATATGAAAAGTGTGGTTGGGGTTTATGGTTATTAGGGTTAGTGTGGGGCATTGCATTTGCTGGGTGCAGCATTTGCTGGGCACATCGTTTTGTAGAGCATGCTGTTTGCAGGGTGCAGCGTAGGCGTATAGCCGCTTGCGGCTATATTTATTATTATTATCCATCCATCCATCTTCTCACACTTAATCCAGCTGGGGCAGCTTGCTGTCCAATACTCATAGCACCTGACCCCCCTATGAACCCCTCTGCAGGTGGTGAGCCCACAGGAGGGTGGACGTCATGGTCCTTGATGTTAGTTCATAGGGTGCTGCATGTTTTGGGTTGATGGGGGGAAACCGGAGTACCCGGAGGAAAGCCATCCAGACACGGGGAGAATATGCAAACTGAACCCGCAACCTTCTTGCTGTGAGGCCTGAGTGTTGCCACTCAGCCACCGTGCCGCCCTATTATTATTATTGTTATTATTATTATCTTCCAGTTATATAGGTCCCTGCCTTGACCATGGCAAATTTTAAGTACACTGAATAGGCTATTTGTGTTATCCACTTGAATATGTTACACCCTCCTTATGAACCCATAATGTTTTTCCCTCTCACACTTCATGGGGGTGGATCTTTCTTCTTAAAAACTGTGCAAGTGCCTCAAAAGAAGCACAGAAGGTTTTCCTCCTCATCCTTCATGCATCTTCTTTGTAATCCAGAAGGTAAGCATTTTTATTATTGTTTGTTAATGTTGTTGTTTGTTAGGTCCATTAATGTAACAACCCTGAATAGATTCTTAGTTCATGAGCTATTGTAAAAGAGACATTGTGCCTTCAAAGCATTTAAAGGTGTTTATTTTACTCATGTCATTCACTTTTGTATCAATTTTCTCGTACACTTCTCAAATGGAAAATACCTTTTTAATGTATTATCAATATGTTGTTTGTGTCTTAAATGATTCATATTATTGATTCAAATATTTTAAACGTAAAAATAGAAAAAAAAATTATATTACAACATACAACTACCTACCTAACCTAAATATTAGCTAAGCAAATTAGTTACAGATTGTTAGTAAGATATCAGATTGTTGGTAGGATGTTTTTGATCTCACAGTGGAGGCAATTAGGCAGCATCTCAGATGTTGGTAATACAGTCCAGATTGTAAATCAAGATGAGATAAAATAAAGATAAGGAATAGTAATACATAATAAAAAGAACATTAGAGTTAGTTATTTTTATATTAAATATGCATTTTACTCATTTCTCCTGGCTTGATTTACACAACTAAACCCCTACTACAATAATACCTAATTATAAGTAATTGTTATTAAAATCCACAAGTCATACAAATTACATAAATACATTACAAAGTATTGAATATCAGAAGTGTATATTCCTCACCTACTGGTATTTTTATGCATCAAAAGTTTTTACTACTACTACTACTACTACTACTACTACTACTACTACTAATAATAATAATAATAATTATTATTATTATAATTATAATAATAATAATAATAATAATAATAATAATTATTATTATTATTATTATTATTATTACATGGAGTGTAACTAAGCACTTGACATTTTGATGATTATAACTTACTGATAGGCCTAAGGAAAACCCCAAATTCTGTGTCTCAGAAAATTAGAATAGTGTGGAATATCAGGAAGTCATGGTGTCACTCTAATCAGCTACTTCACAGAAAACACCTACAGAGGTTTTCTGAGCCTTTAAATGGTCTCTCTGTTTGGATCAGAGGGCTACGCAATCATGGGAAAGTCTGCGGACTGGTCAGATGTCCAGAAGATAGTCACTGACACCTTCCACAAGGACAGTAAGCCACAAAAGGTCATTGCTATAGAAGCTGGTGGTTCACAGAGTGCTGTATCCAAGCATATTCAGAGAAACTTGAATGGAAGAAAAAATCTGGTAGGAAAAGGTGCACCAGCAAAAGGGGTGGTCACAGCTTTGAGAGGGTTGTCAAGCAAAATCCATCAAGAATTTTCGGGAGCTTTAAGGAGTAGAGAACTGGACTGTTGCTTAGTGGTCCACAATCCCGTTTTCAGATGAAAATACATTTTGCATGTCATTTGCAAATAAGGTCCCAGAGTGGAGAGGCACAGAATCCACATTGCTTACTTGTGAAGTTTGCACAGTGACGCTCTGGGCTGTCATGTCATGTACTGTTGTTGATCCAATATATTTTCTGAAGGCCACAGTCAACGCAGCCATCCACCAGAACATTTTAGAGCACTTCATGCTTCTTTTTGCAAACAAACTTTGGTGTAGATGCTAATTTAATTTTCCAGCAGGACTTGACACAGCCAAAGGTACCAAAAATGGCTCAGTAACGGTGTTTCTCTGCTTGATTGGCTTGCATACTCGCCTGACCTGAACTCCAAAGAGAATCTCTCCAGAGCCAACAATGTAGATGACCTAAAGGCTGCTATCAAAGCAGCCTGACCATTACACTTGAGCAGAGTCACAGGGTGATCGCCTCTGTGCCACAGCACACTGATGCAGTATTCATGACAAAAAGAGGCCCAACCAAGTGCTGAGTGCACAGAAATTAACATACTCTGTTTAAAATGTCATTTTTAAAATGGATCTTATGTAATATTACATTGACACTAAATTTTGGGTTTTCACTCTATTCTATTCTATTCTATTCTACTGTATTAGCCATAATCATCAAAATTCAAGAAATAAACTCTTGAAATATTTCACTCTGTCATGACTCTATATAATGTATGGGTCTGACCTTCTGAGATGACAGACAAAAAATATTGAACTTTTTCATGATATAACATTTTTTTTAGATGGACTAGTTTATTAAGACTGTCTCAGTCTGCCGCTTGTTTGAGTTAGATTTAGTCCAGACCAGTGACCTATAAACAGTGTAACTAAAGAATTGCATATTTTCCGTTATGGTGCACAGAGAACAAACGCTTCAGTTTTTATTTTTTGCTCCCCCCACAATCCAATTCCATGTAATTAGACAAGTGGGCTTGTGTGTTTTACATGTGACTGTAAGTCCCAAACTCCAGTTCTTTTAATACAATTTTGAACACGGATTAGAAGACCAATTTAACTATAGGGCCCACATGTGACCTCATGTGCACAGTGCACATTTCTATCTTGGGTCTACCTTGGGTCTTATTTTAACAGATCCATGCATGGTGGTGTTATTTTAATAGATCAGTGCATGAGTGGTGTTATTTTAACAGATCCATGCATGGTGGTGTTATTTTAATAGATCAATGCATGGGTGGTGTTATTTTAACAGATCAATGCATGGGTGGTGGTCAAGTGTTCGTGTGGTGTTTGCGGAAGTTGGTCCGTCAACAAACGATTCCGCCTATCCCTCTCCACATGTGCAGAGTTACACTAGGCGCCTGCGATGTAATATCGAAAAAATCAATTTGGGAAAGATATTCGGAATCCACTCATAACGATATCGCTTACGACTCATTGACTTAATGTGATTAAATCGCCAAAGCTCGTCAAAACGCATATAGATAATCATGGCTCCGGAAGGCATTGGTGAGTCCGCTCGTCTCTTTATTAAACTAATACAAGATCATGAAATAAACTCTGTCTTCGCAAATGAGGCGGGGGGCAGAAATGAGACTCACTCGGATTGTCGCCCAGGCCTCTAGACTCTTGAGATATTTTAAATGAGTTAATTATGCATTATAAATTTAAGGTCGGGGCAAGAGGATCATACCCGGCGGTGCTCTTCATAAGCCAAGATCCAAGACCCACGGGCACTCAATGAAATCTAAGGGAGCTCGTTTCAGAATTTTCTGAAAGCATTCATACTCATAATATGTGTATCTGTGAAATGTAAAAAAAAAAAAAAAAGAAACATCCTTATCCCCAACAAATATTTAGTTGTATTTAAACACGTGACTTTTGAACTAAATGTTTGAAAGGCCTCTGTGTATCATAAACGGTCTCTGTTTCCTTTCCAGGAGCCCTGTGTCCTATTTGTTAACATGGAAACAGATAAGGAGCTTCTACTGAAAGAGTACATCAGAATGATGACTGATATGATTGTGCTGTGTGCCACACTGGCATTGGCTCTTTTCTTCTGGCTCCTCTCCCTCACTATCAGCACTTACTCTGGTAAGTTCAGACCAGCTGTTGCAGCACCACAACCGGATGGTTGTTATGAACCATAGTCACCCTTGTAAAATACTAAAAAAAAAATTCAGAGTGTATCGGAGCCATGTATTCTTTTTCATTTCTGTCCTACATTCTCAAACTTTTTGGAGCAGTTGTAGATTTATTTTCTAAAGTAAAAGTTAAATTACAAACTGCAGACCTCAGCCTTTTAGACAATCTAAAATCTTTACAGAATCACATGTACCACACATGTAACTCTTAAAAACTGTGTCATACTGCATCTTACTGTATTTGCTCTGTCATAGGCACTCTGCAGCCTGTCTCTCCATGGAGATGGTTGTTCTCTATTTTAGTTACACTTGTGTTGACCGTTAGAGCAGTGAAGAGGCGTAGTCTTGATTGGTCGGGAGCTCTGGGAGGTACGTAAGTGTCAAAATGTGTAATTGCAATTTTGTTATTGACAATTTTAGATTTTACTCCTTCAACATTTTTTTTATAGATTATAAAGACCATGTAGACCACAATGTTTACACCAAAGCAAAAACCTAAATCTATTTTCCGATGTTCCTCTTTTTTTTCCTTTTTTTTTTTTTTTTTACAAAACACAGAGCTTTAGCATGAAAAGCATATGAAAGAATTTGAATTCATCATAAATAATTCATACAAACTCAAAGGATTTGTCTTTGTGTTACCAAATGCACAAACTGCATTGATGGACATTTATGAAAAGATTAAATCCATCATATTTTTTGTCTTATCTTGTTTTAGCTCTATTCGTGGGCTTTATCCTGACAATGGCCAACTACAGCTTCTTCTCCTCTCTACTGGCTTTTTTTATTACATCATCCAAACTGACTCGCTGGGGAGGAGCAGAGAAGAAGAAATTTGATGCGGAGTATAAAGAAGGTGTGGACAGTATTTTGAAACTTTTGACCAAAAACAGAATGCAACTTGATGTGTATTAACTACAGGTGGTCAGAGAAGCTGGGTTCAGGTTTTTTGTAATGGCGGTGTACCCACAGAGCTGGCTCTTCTTTATATGATAGAGGTAAACCTAAATGTCAGTTGTTAATCACCTGAAAATCTTGTGTATTTGTATTTGTGTGTGTTTTTACATACTTGCTGTTATGGTTTAGGTTGGTCCAGGTGAGATCCCGATAGACTTTGGAAAGCAATACTCTGCTTCTTGGATGTGTCTGTCTTTACTGGGAGCTTTGGCCTGCAGCACTGGGGACACTTGGGCATCTGAGGTTGGTCCGGTCCTGAGTAAATCCAAGCCACGACTCATCACAACCTGGGAGGAGGTCCCAACAGGTATGTTGTGAATTAAGCAGCAAACAGTCTCTCTTATATGGCCAAGTGGTCAATATTAAATGTGTTGGTAATTACCATTTAGTATAACTAATTGTAACTTTTACACAACTTAACAAACAAGACAACTTTTTTCCCCAAGAATGAACTGCTAACAGTTGAATCCTTTCAGTCTCTGTGAAAGAGTGCTTTTACAGAGGAGTAGTACCGAGACTAATATGTACCAGAAAATAAATTTAGAGGAATTTTTCTTGAAAACCTTCATAGACAGTACCATGTGTGAGCACTGTATAATAAACCCTCAAGCACTACTGGACTAGCGCGACTGTATTTTTTGTTAGCTGCCATTATAACTATCAACAATATAATATTTTCTTATTATCATAAGAAATTATATCCATCCATCTTCTCCCGCTTAATCCGGCTGGGTCGCGGGGGCAGCGTGCTGCCCAATACTCATAGCACCTGACCCCCCCTATGAACCCCTCTGCAGGTGGTGAGCCGGTGGTGAGCAGGAGGGTGGACAACATGGTCCTTGATGTTAGTTCATAGGGGTGCGGGCATGTTTTAGGTCGATGGGGGAAACCGGAGCACCCGGAGGAAACCCATCCAGACACGGGGAGGAACATGCAAACTCCACACAGAAAGGCCCGGGCGACCCGGGGATCGAACCCGCAACCTTCTTGCTGTGAGGCCTGAGTGTTGCCACTCAGCCACCGTGCCGCCTAGAAATTATATCCTTTACTTTTAAAGTTTAAACAATACTCTTTGTATTTCAAAGGAACTAATGGAGGAGTTACCCCTATCGGACTGGTTGCCAGTTTCTCCGGTGGATTGGTAGTAGGCGCTGCATACTTTGTCACGCAGCTTCTGTTTGTTGGTGATCTTCACCTGGCCGACCCTCAGTGGCCTGTCATTGTTTATGGAGGTGTAGCAGGACTGCTGGGTTCCATGCTTGACTCTTTTCTTGGAGCTCAATTGCAGTATTCTGGTAGGAGACGCTTCAATGTTATGCTGACTCATTCTGCTAAGCATTTAATAATGGTATTTTTACTGCTATTTTACCACAGGTTTTGACTCAAGCATTGGAAAAGTTGTAAGTTATGAGTCCACCACAACACAGCGGATTTGTGGGAAACCGATTCTAGACAACAATGCAGTGAACTTGTTTTCCTCAGTTCTTATTGCGCTGATCTTGCCTGGATTAGCCTGGGGTGCTTGGCCACGATAGCAAAATAAAGAGAACTAATACAGGATTCACAGGCACTTTCTGAATGGTCCACTACCCTGTAAAACCATGTAAACCATATAGTTTTGTATACTTTGTTCATGTTTAAGTAATCTTTGCTGCTGAATTTTTGTGAGCTGACCCCTCTACATTTAACCTGTGCTAATTTGATCATATGTCTCTAATTTAAAAGTTCTATAAAGTGTAGGACTTTTCTACTTTGTGAGAAGTACCTTTAAATTATCAGATAATGCCTGAGAGTGTATGTAATGCAGTTTTAAAGCTAAGATTGGATTTAGGATGGCAAAGAAAAGTGTATAGTATACTTGCTTATTAGAAACATTATGAAAGTTTGTACTTTTTTCTGCAAACATTTTCCACCTTGCCGTATTTGTCAGTTGTCTTGAAATTAGATATCTGGATTAACTGACAATAGCCACACTGACAATCTTCATACTTAAACAGTTTTTATTTTATTTCTATGTCCGAGAGAAAAGGCACTAAACCAAATCAGGAAGTTTGACATGGAATAAAAGGGAGTTTGATGGGGAATGCTCTGATTATTTACACAAAGCAGTCATACAAACTTGGTGCACATGACAGCATCTATATTTTCCAGACCAGTTTATGTGGAAACCATTCACACATTAGCCTCATTTCTATAGGACTGGCACGGGATGTAACGGTGCAGACCCTGAGTGTTTCCACTGCGTAAACTGATCAGTTCTGCCCCCTTTTAGGGGTCCAAAGTGGACCTCCAAAGAGGTCTGGAATGGTTGGGATCTGGGACCGGCTCGCAGGGGGCAGGGCTAGTCACTCCCCAGCGCAGTCTTTGAAGAAACAGCATGCAGTGTCAAACTTATACACATATAAGATCATTAGTTCCTAACTGTTCCGCGCCAAGGTGGGCCCAAGCAAACCGTGCCAGTGGAAATGAGGCTAGTTAAAAACACCATACTTCAGTTTATCGTAGCATTCAATGCATGCCTTCATCCCAGCATAAATTACAAATAAATAAATGGTTAATACACCATTCTTATCTGCCACCAATTGTTTGAATTAATACCTTTCTATTCAGCCCCCTAAAAATTAATGTTAAGTGCAAAATGTAAAGTAATAATAAACATTAAATAAAGCAAAATGTGTGTTTAAAGCTACCCATTTGAAATGTTGATTGTGGAGTTCATATGAGAACTTAAAATACATTTTACTCTTTAATAGGGAGAACAAAGTTGAATCATTTAATTAGCAATTCCCCCTAAAGGCCGTCACACATATGATTTTTCAGTTTTAAACAATTTTTAAACATGCACCAAAAGCGCACACCACCGACACGAGGAGAACTTTGAGATTTTAAATCTCCAAAGACTGCGGCGAGATATGGCTGCAGACCACAGGCTATTGAGACTTAAATGTTCAAAAGATCTGAGCATTGCACTTTTAGTCTAAGTGCAAGTCAAAACTGTGTTACTATTTGTGAAATGTGGTGCCATACTTCAGATACATGGTTTTTAATGCACAATTGGTGGCGATAAAGTACACAGAAAGTTGAGTCTCAATCGCTACTGTGCAGCTTCACCCCGATCCGTGCGCTGCGTGGAGCTACTCTCAACTTTTTTCTTTTAAAGAACTGAATTAACAGCTCTGTTTTGTGGACTGGGTGTTGTTATTTGCGGAGAACAAATTCTATGGATAGTGTGGATGAAAATGCTGCAGTTTAACATTACACCTTTACAAGAGGTGAGTACTAAAGTCTTATTATTTTCACCATTTCCTGAGTTTGTATCTTGCGTCTCTGTGTCGCTCACGCCGTCTGCCCCTGATGCTCTGTTTTATTGGCTATTGCTGTAGTGTTGCTGATGTTTGGTGGTTACGATCTGACAGAGCAGCTCAGAGTCACACTGACACCACACAAGGAGCAGCGGCTTCAAAATCGCTCACGTGAACACAGTCGGGTTACGCCTCCCTGAACTCGGGGAGAAGCAAATTGTAGCCAAATTAGGGCAAATTCTCCTGTAGTGTGTGACGGCCTTTAACCACCAATAAAATGTATTACCTGTTCTGCAGTAACACGTCATCTTAGGTAGGAATTTAAAGTACTTTTGATATTGCTTTTTAAATAATTATTAACTCCTTATAATATTTTTATCCACTTGGGTTCGTTCATTAATTTTAAATAAAATGGTACAAGACTGGGGCTTTTGAAGTTTTTCTTTTTTTTTTTTTGCAAAGAGGAAGGACATCAGAGAGTCTGTGGTGATTGTAGAGCTTTCTCTTTGTAGTGCTTTGCCAATTCACAGTTCATCTTTGAAGTATCCAAGCTTAGCTTGAGACATTTCTCTGCGAAGCTGCATCACCTCCCAAAACATCTGCTCAGCTGCAAAACAAATATATACTGTAATTGGGTTTATTACATTTTCTAAACCAAATTGTTATTAAACATATATGTTGAAAAATAATCATAACAATAACTGACATATAGTGTTAATCCTAAAAACAACAGGTTAAAAAGTTTACAACAACTTACCATCCTGCTGCTTGACCAGTCCTTGGTGAATATATCGCACATAAGTGAAGAAGTTGCACACCACTGTGATCTACAGAAAAAGACAAACAAATGCTTTAAAAGAAATAAACAGATTTCAAAGGTTTACTGTATTTTGTAAAAAAAAAAAAAAGTGATATATCGTTAAGATACTCACTCTGTATCTACAGTAGGGAGATACATAGTAGTAGTTCGATGAATCGCCAAATTTGATTCTGTGCTTACAGGTTTTGGTCTGACCACTCAAGGCGCATTTTCTATTAAGACAAACAAAATTGCACAGGGTATGTTTTAGCTCCTGACTAAGTTTACAGCTACAGGCAGGGGCTAAAATTAAGGAGGAAGCAAAGTCAGGATAGATAAAGGTTTTCATTGGGATGTCCCATGGTTGCAACCTAGTCATAAGAACAGATGGACTAAAGAGGTTGGGAACAGCTGAGGAAAGACTTAAAATGGGGTTGACGACAGACTTACGTGATGAGCTCAGCCAATCGCCCACTAGAGAGGAAAAGTGGAGGAAGATGGATAGATGTTGAAGGTGTGAAAGCCTGCATGTATGTGTGTGTGCATGAGTCTTACTTTGGTCCACCACACTCCACTGCTGAAGCCTTGACCACAGGTAAGGGCTGGAAACCCACTGGCTCCACACTGAGAGTGTTCTGCTCCACAGCTTCAAGGATGGCTGCACCCAACTGCCAGAGACAAACAGCAAAATGTTTACCTGGTTTGCCTTTTGGCATAATGATATTCATCATTGTCCACTTTCAAAATGCACCTTAAAGGCCTTTTACCTGTACCCATATTTTTTCATGTATTGATTTGATGCAAGATTTGTCCCTATTCAGATATATTGTATAAGCTGCAATGGTGGCTGGTCAATAGAGGGCGCAAGTGTGCCGCACTCCCTAAACTTGGACTGGATAAAAATGAATACATTTGTTATTTTGTATTAGGCTACATGTTTCATATTTTGTTTAAAATTGAACATGTATCTGCATAGGCATATTTTTATAATGCTAAATGTGGTCATATTGCTGCGGTGTATATCCTAGGGCTGAGAAGAGAGAGACACTACAGCCCCACTCATCAGAGCAGTGGACACACAGACACTCGATGGGAGAGCGCAGGGGAGGAACCCCACAGCCCCGCCTGGGGCAATTGCTGTTCACTGCTGCTCTATCAGCCGTCGCCCACTTCTGGGCAGAAAGGTTACACCTGAGCGTAGCATACAGAGGGTTTATCTGTACCGAGGGCCCTAGTTGTAATATGGACTGGTGTAACTTGCAGATTTTTCATCATAGGTATACCTCAACTATGAGACACAAAATGAGAAAAAAATCCAGAAAATCACATTGTCTGATTTTAAAGAATTGATTTGCTAATTATGGTGGAAAATAAGTATTTGGTCAACAAAAAAAGTTAATCTCAATACTTTGTTATATACCCTTTGCTGGCAATGACAGAGGTCAAACGTTTTCTGTAAGTCTTCACAAGGTTTTCACACTGTTGCTGGTATTTTGGCCCATTCCTCCATGCAGATCTCCTCTAGAGCAATGATATTTTGGGGCTGCGCTGGGTAACACAGACTTTCAACTCCCTCCAAAGAATTTCTATGGGGTTGAGATCTGGAGACTGGCTAGGCCACTCCAGGACCTTGAAATGCTTCTTATGAAGACACTCCTTCATTGCCCAGGTTTGGGATCGTTGTCATGCTGAAAGACCCAACCATGTTTCATCTTCAATGCCCTTGCTGATGGAAGGAGGTTTTCACTCAAAATCTCACAATACATGGCCCCATTCATTTTTTCCTTTACAAGGATCAGTCGTCCTGGTCCCTTTGCTGAAAAACAGCCCCAAAGCCTGATGTTTCCATCCCCATGCTTCACAGTAGGTATGGTGTTCTCTGGATGTAACTCAGCATTCTTCTTCCTCCAAACACGACGAGTTGAGTTTTTCCAAAAAGTTCTATTTTGGTTTCATCTGACCACAGGACATTCTTCCAGTTCTCTTCTGGATCATCCAAATGCTCTCTAGCAAATTTCAGACGGGCCTGGACATGTACTGGCTTAAGCAGGGGGACATGACTGGCACTTCAGGATTTGAGTCCCTGGTGGCGTAGTGTGTTACTGATGGTGCCTTTGTTACTTTGGTCCCTGCTCTCTGCAGATCATTCACTAGGCCCCTGCATGCGGTTCTGGGATTTTTGCTCACCGTTCTAGTGATCATTTTGACCCCATGGGATGAGATCTTGCATGGAGCCCCAAACCGAGGGAGATTATCAGTGGTTTTGTATGTCTTCCATTTTCTAATAATTGCTCCAGTTGTTGTTACAGTTGATTTCTTCACACCAAGCTGCTTACCTATTGCAGATTCAGTCTTCCCAGCCTGGTGCAGGTCTGCAGTTTAGTTTGTGGTGTCCTTTGACAGCTCTTTGGTCTTGGCCATAGTGGAGTTTGGAGTGTGACTGTTTAAGGTTGTGGACAGGTGTGTTTTATACTGAGAACCAGTTCAAACAGGGGCCATTAATACAGGAAACGTGTGGAGGACAGAGGAGCCTCTTAAAGAAGAAGTTCCAGGTCTGTGAGAGCCACAAATCTTGCTTGTTTGTAGGTGACCAAATACTTATTTTACCAAAGAATTTACAAATGAATTCATTAAAAATCCTACAATGTGATTTCCTGGATTCTTTCCCCCATTCAAAAATTAAAACTAGGTATGTTTTTCAAGAAAGTAAAAATGAGGTACATGGATGAATGCAGTGGGACTTCCTGATTATACAACCTCACACTCTGTAGTTTCTAAATATATGCAGACACCATGCACATTTTGACATTAAGAACCGCTTATCAATTCTAACAAAATACTCTCGTTCGAGGGCTTACAAAATTAAATATCATGTAAACCTCATTGGTATGATTGTGTTTGACTAAAGCTACTATAGTTTCTTTTGGTAATTCATTGGAACAAGGGATATGACATACCTCACTCTTGCTAAAAGAGAGACATGGGTAGATGTCCTCATGATAAATTCTCTCCAAAAAGTTGCAGTTTCGGTCAAGCGTTGGCTCTTCCTTCCATAGTTTAAATTCATTGAACAACTGACTGTCCACCTACACATTTGACACAGAAAAACAAAATGTACGTAAAAAAACCAGACATTTTGCCAATCTTGCCATCTTCCAATACAGCTAACCAACCTCTCTACACTCTCGGACTATTGGTTGTGTTGCCGATGGGTCCGGTTGCGTGCCTAGAATGGCAGAGGAAGTGCTCTTGTTCCTGCTGTGCCCCTTCCTGAAAGGCGTCTTCCCCCCGCTGGAGGGCAGTTCACCCACCGGGGAAGTCGGAGAGGAGAGGACCAGAGTCTTCAGTGCTTGCACCTCAGCCTGGAGGACGTCAATCTACCCAGCCAAAGAGACAGACATTAGTACAAGAGGTACACATTATTGCACTCCACTGGATATCAGAATTTATTTTAAAACAAATATACACCTTGCCCAAGGCTTCTTTCAATTGTTTCTCGGCATTAGCCTGTTTAATGTTTGCTTCTCTGACCATCTTGTGGGCCTCCTAGAAAACATACAGCAAGTAAGGATATTTTCCGACTATATAATATGAGGATATTTTCTATCTCTCCATTAGCTTATGTTTATGTTTTGATATACCCAGAGGAAAAACAGCAACTATGTACAAAAAATACAGCAAAAGCACCCGTACAATCCCATATCCACATTTACAAAACAGGACTCTAACGTTGCAATCCATATTTTGCATACAGGTAGTCACTGACAGTGTGTTTATGAGCAAAAGAAAAGATTGATTTTAAAGCAGCTTATTGGGAGCAGCAGTTAGACAGGCACAGGTGAGTGGCAGACCAACCTGGAAGAGGCTGGCGGTGAGCTCCTCCAGCTCCTGGCCAAGCTGGTCTCTGACTTTAGACAACCTCTCACACTCCTCATCCTTCAACAGCAGCTCCTTTCATACACACACACACACACACGCACACACACGCACGCACGCACACATGTACACACACACAAAAACAAAAACAAAAACACAACAAAAAAATCCAGCAAATGAATACATCATGCATGGCAACAAATTAAACTCATAAATAAACAAAAAAAAAAGATATGTTTCGGCACACACAATTAACAAATTAAAAGCAAAAACATTTGAAGTACCACAATCAGCTTGAATTATTCAAATTCAAATAGCTCATTCTGTGACATTTTGATGACCCACATTCACTAACAAAGTAATTGTCAGAATAAGCCATGGCCAAAGACCATGTACAAGTGTGTCCTACCCTTTGGGCCTTTGCTAGTTCCTCCTTTAACCTCTCATATCCTTTCTCTCTGACTTCCATTACAGAGGGGCTGTGTAGCCGAGCGAGACTGTCACTCAAAGCACTACACTCCTCACCATCCTCTCCATCTGCAGAGTCTGCCTCCAGGCCTGGAACACTGCAGCACAGACAATTCATTTAGGATTATATACACTTTATAAGGTTAGTTTTAGACAGTCTCTACCTTCCATTGTGGCTGTGTCTTGGGGATGAGTAAACAGGCTGCGTGGGGAGCTGATCTGCTCGCAGGGAGGTGGGGAGACCAGAAGGGGGCGCTCCAAGCGAATGGGTGCGATAAAGGGAGGTTGGAGGAGTGCTGTGCCGAACAGGAGGACGCTGTTCAGCTTGGTTCTACACAACAATTACATAATCATTTCACAACAATTTCACAGCAACACTTAATAGGAAACAATCCCATAAATAGAATATTTGTTTTCAGTGTGGGTTACCTGAAGATCAGGGGTGGTGGGTGAAGCCAGGTTCACTTCATGAAACCCCTCCAAAGGTTCTGCACTGCTTTGACTGCTGCTGCTGCAGGCCATGGCAGCAACTCTTAGACATCATACACTCTGAAATCATATAGTGTAATTCTCAGACTAAGTAACCAAACAAGTATAGAAAGAGTTTCCTATATTTTATCAGTAGAGACAAAATGCACATGTTCTGTGTTACCAATGCTATACATAGAAGGAAATTTCAAATTACATAACCAAAAAATGTATTTATGTATGTACTAGCTATGTTTGCTTACCATAGTGCTGAATTAGTCGAACAGGTTTGGAGTATCTATACCTGCATCAGGCAGCAAGTAACAAAACAGCTCATGTATGAATGCACGCCCTCAACAATATCTGAAAAACAAGAATACATAGCAATTAAAAAATGGGCTGAAATAATTTATTATATGAAAAGGCTGACTGAACATTTTATTTGGGTTCTGGTTTTAAATGTGGCAAACGTAGACATGTAATTTACAGATAAATCAGAGCAGACTGACATGGATCTTCAAGCTCACTGACCTGTTTTTATAAAGAACCATTCATAGAGACCAGTTTTCTATAAATAATTCTAACCTTTGGCGTCTTATTGTTGTAGTTAAGCAGTCTTTGTTTTGACTGCCTCCTGAAGGGAAGGTTTGGTTTAATAGCATACTTGCTCAGCTAGGCCTTGAAAAGTTTCACTGTGTGTCCAAGGGGGTGTGGCAAAATGTAAATAAAAACTGCTTTCAGGTAGACACTTATGACTGAAGCAACTATTTCAATTAAAAATAAATTGATTGTTAAAATAATCAAATATTTCAGGAATCAAATAAATGTTATCTTGAGAATACAGACTTCAAAACATATCACATGCTGTAAAGAATGATTTGGTCTACAAATATACTGTCCTATAGTGGCGCCACTTCAGTTTCATAAACACAGGCCTTTTAAAGACTAATCGACTTATTTGGCAAATAATGATCAATGGAGTGGCAAAATCATAATTGCAGCCCTCTGGGAATTGCAGAAAAATTAAAGGTGGCAACTGCATGCTCATTTGTATTATTCCATTGTAGGGCTGCCGCGATTATTCGACGCTGTCGACGTAATCGAATGTGAAAATGAGTCGAATACAATTTTTTTGGTCGAATATTCGCCTTTATTTATTTTTGGTCTCAAACGGCTCGTCCAGAGACCTTTTGCTTGCCTGAGATCAGGTATTTCCTCTCCACACCACTAGTAGTACTACACTCGAGGCGGACACCGGTGCGGCAGGCAGCGGCTACATCCGAGGCGGACACCGGTGCGGCGGGCAGCGGCTGCACCCGAGGCGGACACCGGCGCGGCGGGCAGCGGCTGCGCCCGAGGCTGACACCGGCGCGGCGGGCAGCGGCTGCGCCCGAGGCGGACACCGGCGCGGCTAACAGCGGCTATACCCGAGGCGGACACTGGTGCAGCTAACAGCGGCTGCACCCGAGGCGGACACCGGTGCTGCTGACAGCGGCTACATCCGGGGTTGACGCCGAGGTGGCTAACCTCGGCTTCACCAAAGGCTAACAGCAGTGGTAAATAATGGCACCGCCAAAGAAAACAAACTTGAGAAAGTATTTGCCGTGCGCACTCTGCTGGCTGGTCTCTCTCTTTCTCTCTTCCCCCTTCCCCCGATTTGAGCATTTGAGAGCAGTATGAAAATGGCAGCGGCCGGTGGGTCAGAGTCGGATCCAAGAACAGTGGCGACTTCTTCTAGACCAAGACCTAAAGCCTCGAAAGTCTGGGAATACTTTCGGACAGATGGCGATAGAGTGGTTTGTACACTCTGTAAGACTTCTTTGGCTTATCACGGGAGCACGACCACGATGCATGAGGTATTGAGAATACCGTTGCAATATGCTGCTCGTGCATACTCGTTAAATTGTGTGTGCATATCGTTGTTCAACATTGTCGAATGAGCACACACAACAGACATAACAGCAATAACCTTTGCATCTCGCACGCACAGCACACACAAGGTAACCTCCCGGGAAAATCTAACACACACACTTGTGTGTGTTAGAACCGCTTGTTGTTGTTTTTTTTTTTTAATTAGTCGTTTAGATTAGTCGACTAATCGAAAAATTAGTCGAGAGATTAATCGTTAGAAAATTAGTCGTTAGTGGCAGCACTATTCCATTGTTTTCATTTCTCTGGAGATGTCAAACAAGGTAAATGAACAAAGAAAGGTGCTATGGTTCAATTGTTTACCCACATGGCATTTTTTGGTCTAGGGAATGACAGCATTCAAAAACTAGATGACAGCTCCTCAGCTGCCTGTTAAACATGTGAAACATGCCCACGGCTCCAGCCAATCCCAGATGCCCTCCGCTACTCATCACCATAGAGACTATGGCTGAAAGCTTTCACTGGTAACCTGACACTATGAGGGATGCTGGGTAAAGCTTCAATTACTCCGTCAGTCTGTGGGTGCTCCTGTGTTTGGAGTTTAAAACTTTAAGATGCTACACTAATACTGGCTAATACAGTGACAGTCTTGGAGGAACACAAGCACTTATCAGGTGGTACATGGAATGGTTTCAGATTTGAATAAGTGAATATAACAGTTATTATAATTGACAATGTACTACTGTAGAAGCTTTATTTGCGTAATACTCATGTTAGGAAAAGTGGAGAAAAAGACAGTAAATGTGGAATAAGTTTAGATTTCAGAGGTTATAACTAGCTGATGGAGCAACAGATACCCAAAAGGTGCACATTGCACTCACCTACTGCATTGTTCATTAAACTTCATAGCATTGAATTTTGATAATTAAATTGTATTAAGTTACCTAAATTGCACACAAAGCAACAGGCAAATAACTATTACAACATAATGATCTCGTTCATTGGGCTATCAAATTTAAACTAAGAAAGAAATACATCTACCAAGCTGGCTAGTTCTTTATAAATGTTTAGCATCAGATTAAGGGCAATTAGAGTGGGGCTTTTTGACGGAGGAGAGGATGTCATAACACCAGCAGCTGCCTGATACTTGACACTGCACATTAAAGATGCAGGGATGCCGCGTCTTCGCAGTGTCATTAGATTCCCCTGCAAACGAGCCATTTATGTTGGCTGCGTTTGGAGCAACGCTTAACATGAATGACATAGTCTGCAGTATAATTTTGTCTGTTAAGTTACACCCAAATAAACAAACGAGTGGGTCGTAGTTGAAGTGTGGAGTAGACTGACTGGATGAATTTACGTTTTCAATTGGAGACAATGAAGCAGTCTAAAATGCTATAATGTGCAAGTATCTTACAATAAACTTTATAATGTTCTGTAAAATTCTGCGCGTATTAACAGGGAAAACATTTCAAAAAACAAAAAAACAATCCTGGGACCAATAGTGCGCTTGCCTGTATGAACAGTTAGCTTTTGACTTGCTAGCATGTGTAGCTAGCATGCTAACCGACTTCTAAACAAAATAAATGTTTATAGAAAATAACGCTGATGACACACGACATACACAGGCTACTCACCTGCGAACAGCGTGAACATCGAAAAAAATCCACAAACACATTAAAAAGCAGCGTGATGATGGAGAGAAAAGCTCAAGTAGGATTGACAGAAGATGCGTTTGTGGACAACTCGAAACAATCAGCAGCGTAGCCTGAATGTAAACTATCGCCCCCCTGTGGATAACAGTTAGGAAATACAACAGTGGGATCATTATAAAGGATTTATTTTTGTAAATTTTATTGATTAACAATCACGTTTATTTTTTATCAATGCAAGCTAAAATCTGAATGTTGAAGAAGCAACACTTCTGATAAGCGTTTTAAATAAACAGCCTGCGTATAGACTTTCCCCTTGTTTAAGAAATATGTCATTTTAAACACGAAGCTGAACTGATCTGAAAGGACCCTGAAACTAAATCAAAGAAAAGAAGCATCACCGGCATTTTGTGAAGATCAATCAGAGTAGGCCCTCGAGATTGCTATTTAAGCAATGGCCTTTTGGTGGCGACACAATACCAGGGTAGGGCCTACGTCGTCACGACAAACTCACAAAGCCAGGGCCTTCCTTTTATGGGAGGGCATAATTGAACAGATGAACCTAATATTAGTTGAAACTATAATGGGTGTGATGGATATTTTGTGAATGTGTCACTTTTACATGACAGCCGGACACCTGGGTGAAACCACAGGCTGACTTCAGACACCCGCCCTCTTGACGGCAGTGGGCGGGCTGTAGTCGAGGGTTTAATAGACTTCAACGTGTCGCTCTCCCCTCATTGCACACAAACCTGTCGTCTCTGCATCTCCGGACTTTTTCTATTTTAATTTTTATAACTCATCAGTCTTGGTTATATTTTTAAAATGTCAGACGGGTAGAGCTTTTGGTAAGTGATACTTTAACTTAACGAGGATATTAATAAGGATTAATATATGCCTATACGATTCAATAGACTAGTAGAACAAGTAAACAAATAATTGGCTAAATTATGTCCTTCAGCTACATGCATGCTGCCTGTTTTATGCTTTTAACTGAAATATTAACTATGCAGGATGACACTTTATTCTTCAAAAATATGATAGCTGTCATCTAACCATTGGTCATGGATGTCCACATGAAGTCCAGTACCAGACAACCCTTTGGGGCAAAGGAGGCAACAGGTCACAACCCTGGAGTGAGTATGGAATTTAGTTTGTTAGTTTTACTTTTTCCTCTTTGTCTACTATGAGTTGAATACATTATATTAATGGCATTTATTAATACATTTACAGATTGACATTAACATCATATAAGCTGTAATATTTGATGATGGCACAGTACAAAGTAGGCCTACATTGAGCAAAAAACTTTCACAACTCTTGAAAGGATATGGGGTATATCAGGTAACTATTTCTCAAGCATTAATTCAAATATTAAGGCTTAATTGTCTACCAAATTAAAGTGGATTAATCAACTTTCTATACAATTCATCCATTTTAATTTTGGTTTGTTTGTCCAATATAACCATGTGACAAAACTCACTCATATTTTTACAATATGATAAAATGTGTTATAGATTCTTAACTGTTGTTTTATCAAAGCACAGTAGGCACATATTGTAAAATTGTGGATTACATTTAAAAAGGAAAAAAAAATGCAATGTTTTTCCTTTTTGTCTCTATTGTCAGTTATGAAAGATGCTCCCTGATGTGTTTTCACAATATGCTCAGTCATTATAACTATCAGCAAATGACACTTACTTCAAAACTGGATCCTTGCGAGCACCTTGGGGATGACATTTATTATCAACACAACAGAGACAAACCGGTTGAGCTGCAGTCTTTTAGGTCCGGAGCTGTTTCTGCACAATAGGCATCATTCACCTCAGCTGAAACCTGTATATTGCTGTCTATTTCACATTAGTTTCAGTTGGGTATTGTTGCAGGTGTCTTTGTGTCTCAATGTAAAATCAAAACATGCAGCGAACTTATTATAAAGCAACACCATCAGCTCTAAACACAAACCATTTTAACCACTATAGGATGGCCATCACCTTGAAATAACTTAAAGAAGCAGCTTTGTACAGTCAGTCAGTTTCTTAAATATACTTATTACATTAATTTTCCCTCCTTGCGTGCCAATGGCAATGCAAACCTAAATCTTACAGCCTCAGAATTGGGCATCAAAATAAGCCTGCACGCGGTTACAGGATAGCCCATTGTGTGACTTCTCAGTGGTTGCTCTGTTTGAGGCTGGACAGGTAGCCGAGGAGGTGAAGTAAAGATGAGGAGAGGAGTGGGAGGGGTCATCTTCTAATAGAAGAGAAGGCTGTTTGGGCTATAAATAGGGTAGGAATGAACCTATGAGGGCTGGGATGCAGGAACAAACAGGTCAGTGTTCATGCAGTACACTTGGGCCCTGTATGGGATAGGAAGATTTTTACTAGGAAAATATCTCTTACACCAAGTAGAAACATAAATAACTTGTGTCCCAAATGAAAATCCATGTCTAATAATAATTGTCTATTTTGTTTTATTAAAAAATGCCCTTGATGAGATTGAAGCTATCTTCTGGATCCAAAAAAGGCCAGAACACAACCTGATATCTATGAAATATTGACACCAAACATACTTTACATTA
This sequence comes from Odontamblyopus lacepedii, assembly GCA_034769755.1. Classification (NCBI taxonomy): domain Eukaryota; kingdom Metazoa; phylum Chordata; class Actinopteri; order Gobiiformes; family Gobiidae; genus Odontamblyopus; species Odontamblyopus lacepedii. The sequence goes on along the minus strand of CM068344.1, from coordinate 28,323,515 downwards.
GTAGAATATTTGAATGGCCAATCTGTATATGGTCATAAATTACTGATTAGAGGTCATTAACATTTGTATGGAATAGTAAACTTGAGTGACGCTTGTTGTGTACAGAATGATGAGCTGAAGTTCTTGAGCCAAGAGGAACAGGAAATCCTCTACTTCTTTGAGAAGACCATCGATTCTCTGGAGCAGAGTCTGGAGGAGGATGAGCTGAGGCCCCAAATTCAATCCTTCAACAATTCAGCAGTAGATGGTACTTCCAAGTCTAGGTCTCATCGCCAAACCAAGCCAAAAGAGCAGGATATTATAGACTTGGTTCGTCCAAAACCAGACCTAGTGCAGACCAAAGACACGGCCTTCACCCCGAACGGTCCAGGTAGCTTCAGACTGTCAGATTCAGTGTAACCCTTCATCACAACGTCTGTTTTGATTGTTATTTTTCTTTCAGATTTCCAAAGTCTGATTCCACCCCCAGAGAGCCACTTTGAGGTGAAGCCTCGTAGTGACCCAGATCCTTTGTCCTTGACAGAATATAACCCTTCACTTCCAGAGAGTCACCCAGTGTACCACCCCCCTGGCAGCATCCCAACTCCAGCTCTGATTGCTCAAAAGATTGCAGAAACCCAGACTGGAGGCAGCACGGTGCTGAGTGCATCATCTCTCCTTAGACAGCGAAGCTCTGAGTTTGACAGGTCATCCAATAAACAAGGTCCTCCCACCTCCACCAAGCCTGCACGCTATCCTGCTAACATCAGTGTAGTTCTTGGGAACAGAGAACCGCAGAACCCATCACTGGCCAACATTAACATTGAGGAGAGAAGGGCACAAATGCTAGCAAACCTCTCTGGGACTTCACACCCTTTACTCCAAGAAGACTCAGAACAAGATCAGACCACAAGAAACACCCCAACTCGTAGTGTGTCATTCAGAGATCCTACTCCCGAGAAATCTCGCATGGAGGCGTTGTCAAAATTAGGATTGTCAAGGAACCGTACCTCATCAGGAGGTGTATCATCAATTCCTAGCACCCCTCTAGAGCCTCTTGTTGGTGGAGGGGTAAGCGCTACAAATGTGGAAAGAAAGGATCCTCCTGGAGCATCTATCAGCAAAGTTTCTGAACCAAACAAATTAATCAGCACACTTCAAGAGCATGGCAGTGCCTCACATGTTCTTGCCAGCAGCAAACCTTCAGAGATTAGCATTGCTCCAAATGTAGTACCACCAACTACAATCCAGGTACAAAATAACCCACCAAGCAGTAAACCACAGAGCCATAGCAGACCTGCAGCGGAATCCACAAACATCAAGCTCCCAGAAACCAGTCCTAGATCACCACTTATGAGCTATAGAAAACCAGATGCCCCTTCAGCAGATTCCCACAAGCGTTTTGAAACCAAATACGCCCCCCAGCCAGCCTACTCTCAAAACGACTACTTTCCTTCTCCTCCTCCACCAGTGGAAACTTCAGCTGAATTTAACAGCTATGGAGGAAAATCTATCGTGGTGAATTCCTCTGCATCCCTTAAGAATGAACTGCCACCCTCTCCTGTAAGCCCTGAACCCAGAACTCCACCTGCTCTGGCAACCCCAATTGAGTTTAACTCTTATGGAGGAAAATCAAAGGTTATGAATCCCATCCCTGTTTCAAGAAGGGATCTCCCTGACATTCTTAGCTCACACATAGACAAGAGTCAAACACAACACTCTGAAAATGCTCCCATAGAAGCAAACCGCTACGGAGGAAAGACACGAATCATCAACGCCTCAGTCGGTGCGAATCGCCCATCAGAAGGTTCCTCCAGGACTGTCAAACCACCAGCTCCGGCTCCAGCACCAAGAGCTCCACGGCATTCCTACCATGGGCAGACTACAGCGCCCAAGTCCCCACAGCTGGCGCTGTCCCCTGATCACAAGCGACGGACTAGCTCAATGTTCAGACCACAGGGAATCACTGTGCAGTTTTCAGGTAAGGGTGCGTCTGAGGAATCAAGGAAAGAAGCGCTAAGGAAACTTGGGCTTTTAAAAGAATGATGCATTTGTTTATTGTCTACACCTGCCAAACCAGACTCTCCGGTGCAAAGCAAAAATGTGTGAGGTGTGTCAGGAAAGAGACCTTCTTTACAGAGGAATGGAGACTAATTAGATGGACTTGCACAGCTTGTTCTGACACACTGATACCAAGTTAGATCTGCACACTTAACATTGTCATGCTACAATAGACAGTATATTTGTACATATCAAAAATGCTGCTGTTGCTACAAGTCTCATTCATGCATTTGTATTTTTTTTATATTTAATTATGATAATGTTTAATCAAGATACTTAAACTGAACAAATATAAGAGAATGGTGGCTACAAAATATATCCATATATGTGCCAAGACATTCTTTAAAAAAAAGTTGGCTGCGTATAGTTTTGTTAGTTGCAGTGGTTTACCATTTTGGATACTGCTGGTATTTTGTCTCACTGTGACAAAATAGTATAAAGTGCACTTTCTATAAGGAGCCAAGAAACAAGCTTTGTAATTTAATTTTTTAACCATATAAAATGCAATTCTGTAAAATGTACATTGTGTAAGGCATATTTTTGTGGGATTTGTAGATATGAATTGAAGTCGAAGCAGGATATTTTTAAACATGGACAAACCACAGACTGTGGAATGGCTAGTTTTTTGTTTTTTTTTTTACTGTGCAGAGGGAACACTTTAAAGCTGCTCATTTGGGATGGGCATTGTACAAAACAGAAGCACTAAAACCACAGTATCTAGAAATACTTTGGTGCATTTCTGCTGCAATACTTTTATTCTAGTTGTTTTGTCATTGAGTTCTGAGTTGAATATGTTTTAATGAGTGAATGTTTACTGTGTATCATGACTCCGGCTTCTGTAGTTACCTACAGTTATTTTGAAGTAAATTTCGCACACATTTGGGGCAGTGGTTTTGCACTTAACTGTGTGAATGATTTAAACAGTTTTGTTTACAGACTCTGGTTTTCTGTAGATTATCTACAGGGATTTTGAAGTAATTGAGCCTACATACTAATATTTACATGTACTAAATATTAATCTGCAAAGTCATATATGTGATGGGACTGGGACAAAGGGAGATTGTTGTATTTTATTTTCCATCAGTTTGTACTATATTAATTACCTATATTATTTACTATACAAATCCTCTTGATGTGATATGTATTGTTGATTTTTGTTAATTATTAAATTGAACAATACCACTCTTTTGTAATTGTTTCCTTTGGAATAACCCTGGAATGTAATGAATGAAGTATGTTTAATGATTGGCTACACTTCGATAATATTTTGCCCAAGTAGAGAGAGAAAAAGGCACACACATTTAGCCAAATTTGTCAGAATAAACAGGGATCATTTTTCACATCGTTAACAGCAGGGTGAGATGATTGTGATTTTGTGGTTATTAGATTTTTTCCTGCATCCTACAAAAACATAATTACTAACTAATCTTGCTTTACCATACAACAACTGGTTGTGAAACCATCAGACAAATGTAAAATATAGTTTTCACTTGACATAATGAATTACTAAAATGTTGTACTAGACAGTATTACTTTTATTTGGATCAATATTCGTGAAAGTGTTTCCAAAAATGATTTGTTTTTTCCCCCTACACATTTAAAATAAACAACCACTGTGGGATGCAAGTATACTATTGCCTAGAACTTCAATCTGGTCCTCAAAGGTCCATGTAGCCAATTCTTATAATTATTATACAATTATTATAATTATTAAGTATAACCTGTCAGATCTCTTGATTCACTCAACAATCTAACATGAATAATATAATATAATAATATCTGTAATACATAGTAGCGATTCGAATTTAGTTCAAAGTACCAATGTACAGATCTTAAAAGGGACAATTACCGGTATGTAAAATCTACTAATATGAAATTTCCTTCATCATTATCTTACTGAGAGTTGCATCTAGATTAATTTATACATGTTTGCGTAACCTGCTTTTCAGGCTTGAATGCTCAGAAATGGCTTTTTTTCCACCTACCCCCTATCTCTACTCACAGCTCCGCATTTACTTACTAAATTACTAAATACCCTAAAAAGCATATGACTAACAATCTGCTGTTCAAAATAAAACATTGGTTTCAAAAATAAAATGCAAAATCAAATTCTTATCAGAGATGAAGCAGTTACTGATGTGTGGTTTAGTTTATTGATTTGTGTTACATGGCACTAACAGTATAGTGTGACAAATTTTATTCATATCCATAACAAAACTCAACTGTTATCACCATACACACATATTAACAAAAAGTCACGTTATACTTTTCCAATCATGTCTAGAGTTTGACATTTAGGATATTATGTAAATCTTTGTACGTTTATACAATGTGTAAGTAAAGAAGTGCCACAAAATACAGATCACTCCAGGAGTGTTGCTCCCCTCTTCTTCTCTCCAGCTTGTTATCTGACAACCAGGTTAATTATTCCTCTCTTTCCAAAACATTTCTTATTCACTATTCCCAAAAATGAGACATTTCAGCATTTGTGTGGAAGGTAGACAGGGATCTTGTCCAACTTGCTGTTAGCTGTTCAATATTACACAGATCTCTGTTCTGGACAGTTTTGCATCTTCATGCTACTGTGCTACTCTCCACTTTGCTAACAGACTAAAAAGAAAAGACACCTGTCACCTGTGTCCGACCTCTGAACCCCAGACCGGCAGCCCTGGTTTGGTCCTCCACCTCAGGCTCCAAAGTATTTAGGTCTTATCCTGATTCAGTGGAAGCCCAGAAGACTTGTTTCCTGCTCAGACCGGTTCTTTCCGATCTTGCTTTTTACCGGTTCCTTCTTCTACTCACTTGTTCAATCAGCCTGGACCCAGACCCAAGTCAACGTCTCCTGAAGGACAGAGCAAAACATTTACTGTAGTCTTAAGAGCTGCAAAATGTTTCTTTCTTGTGTAGACAAGAAAATAAATAATATAAAGGTCTATGACAAAAACAACGCTGATACAACAATAAATCTACTGCACAATAGGCTACACATGAAATAAATAACTGCGCGAACACCTTGCCTATTGGATCAGAACAAGAAAGGATACTTAATTGCTTCATTCATTTTAATTGCTTGCACAATGTTCATCTTTGAGCAAGGTATGCTAAAGGCTACTGAAACGTCACTGAGCTGCCCTGGCCTAGTCCAAGACAAAAGTATGGTTTCTCTGCTGTTTGACTTTTCTGTCTTGATTCGCCTGTCTTTCTCGCCTCTCTTGTTTTTCCTTCCTTGACAATTTGACTCTGTTCAAAAAGAGGATGTCAGATGACAATGCACAATGAAATGGTCCCTCATTTACATCATAGACTGTAAGGGTCATCTATCAGGGCTGGGGTCTCACCTTCCACCCGTTTTGAAGATGAGGTCTGCATTGGGAGCCCCTTTTGGGTGCTGATAGCGAGGCCTGCGCTCTCTGTTGGTGTTTGCCTGTGCTGGACGCTGAGCCAAGGATTGCATCATTTCTGTGACATAAGCAGCAATATTTCACAAATATATCACACGTATAATAAAATGTTTTGAGAAGTTCCCCAGTTGTCTGTATATAATACAGGTATACCAATCGCACAATGCAACAGTGCAGCCTGATGCTGAAATGCTTATGCAATATGGGTCTTAAAATACTGGTCAACTGAACTTTTCTTCAGATTTTTCTTGTTATTTGGCTATGACATCTCTGTGGGTTCCTTTAGAATGTAGCTGTGAAAAGTTCTATGATAAAGCACGGATTACCCTGGTAGTCCTCCTGCTCCTGTCTTTCATTAATGTCCAAGGTGAGTTTCTTCATTCTCATGCGTTCCTCTTGCTCTGCCTGCTGCTGGTTGAAGTGGTTTGCCGCAAGGTGGGATGACAGGGGTACATTCAGGATCTTGTACTATTAAAATGGAGAAATAAACTTAGTAGACTTGTATATTTATTTTAGAACTGATTGTCCTTTTACGGCAAAATGGGAACATGTAAAACAGTTGTAATCTATTTTAACATGCGATTTTCATGGGTCTTGCATAAAAACAAACCAAATTGGTCAGTGGTCACAAGGTTCTGTGCTTGCCCCAATGCATTTGATGGCTGTCCTTTAAACAGACGACTCTACATTACATCAAACCTCAAAGCAGAGCCAGAAAGTTGGACACGCCCAAAGACACATTAGCCAGCCTCAACCTTCAGTCCACAAAGTCCTGGCCAAATGTGCCTCAACACATATATGGAAACACACACACACTTGAGTGTTTGAGGAACTACAACTACATGTACAACCCAAATCCAATTAGCTACAGCCTCAAACAACCTATAAAAATTGTCTGTATAGTGGAATAAAACAAGCCATTACACTCCATGCATGCATAATACACATGCAGTTAATATCTTATCTAGTGATACTATGTACATACACCAAGATATTACCACACCTTATACCCAATAGTTTTATTTTTGTATTTATTTATACACTACTGTTCAAAAGTTTGGGGTCACTTAGAAATTTCCTTATTTTTGAAAGAAAAGCACTGTTTTTTTCAATGAAGATAACTTTAAACTAATCAGAAATACACTCTATACATTGCTAATGTGGTAAATGACGATTCTAGCTGCAAATGTCTGGTTTTTGGTGCAATATCTACATAGGTGTACAGAGGCCCATTTCCAGCAACTATCACTCCAGTGTTCTAATGGTACAGTGTGTTTGCTCATTGTATCAGAGGCTAATGGATGATTAGAAAACCCTTGTGCATTCACGTTAACACAGATGAAAACAGTTTAGCTGGTTAGAGAAGCTATAAAACTGAGTATCTGGAGCATCACATTTGTGGGGTTGATTAAACGCTCAAAATGGCCAGAAAAAGAGAACTTTCATGTGAAACTCGACAGTCTATTCGTGTTCTTAGAAATGAAGGCTATTCTATGGAAGAAATTGCCAAGAAACTGAAGATTTCCTACAACGGTGTGTACTACTCCTTTCAGAAAGGGGAAAACAGGCTCTAACCAGAGTAGAAAGAGAAGTGGGCCCTGCTGCCCAACTGAGCAAGAAGATACGTACATTAGAGTCTCTAGTTTGAGAAATAGACACCTCACAGGTCCTCAACTGGCAGTTTCACTAAATAGTACCCGCAAAACGCCAGCGTCAACATCTACAGTAAAGAGGCGACTCCGAGATGCAGCTTCAGGGCAGAGTGGCAAAGGAAAAGCCACATCTGAGACTGGCCAATAAAAGAAAAAGATTAATATGGGCAAAAGAACACAGACACTGGACAGAGGAAGACTGGAAAAAAGTGTGACCGTCTGGTACGAAAGTGCCCATCCAGCCAATCCAACCTTTGGGAGAGACTTCTAGAAGTATGGGGTGAAATTTCTCCAGATTTTCTTCAACAAATTAACAGCTAGAATGCCAATGCTGTAACTGCTGCAAATGGAGGATTCTTTGATAAAAGCAACGTTTGAAGGAAAAAATAATTTCAGATACAAATCATTATTTCTAACCTTGTCAATGTCTTGACTAAAGTTTATTCATTTTACAACTCAGGCTGATAAATAAAAGTGTGACTTTTCATGGAAAACACAAAATTGTCTGGGTGACCCCAAACTTTTGAACGGTAGTGTATATTCTGTAAATCTGCCATATTAGCCAAAATGGCAATATTTAATTAGTAATCCCTTGATAGTTAAGGTTTGCCTTAAAGAAGACATATTGTGCTTGTGTCTGCTATATAGTTATAATCGATGACATCTATCATTGTATTATGATTTGCACTTTTTAAATCACAATATTAATTTAAACAAGGAAACAGATCTGCTGACTTCCATATCGGAAACCTGTGGTGCCCAATAGGAGCCAACGTCAGCGTAAACATCATCACAATAAATACTGGCAGGTCACGCTAGTGTGTAGCAGATTTTTTTTGCTATTGAATCCTACACGTACCACTGAAAAATAAAATAAAACAAAGAACAAGAATGAAGTAGAGAGTGGGGTATTCTAGTGGTGGGGAAAACAAGGGTAACTGACAATTTATATAAATAAGCAATTAACGATTGCTCAAACATACACGACACATTCCAAATACAACTTCGGGTGAGTAAATGGTGAGGTGAAACAACTACAACATGGTTGAAAGGTCTAAAGTTGATATTGCATGAACGTTCTGCTTTCAAACAATAATTCTGCAATTATGTAAATAACAATTTTTAAGATCTTTAAAATGTAACATGACAAAATACATTAATAACATGGAACATTACCTGCTGCTTATTGCCTTTGCGCGTGAGCATGACAAACTGCATGGTCTCAGATATGTCAGTGTCTCCCTCTACGATGGACGGCGGCCCGGCACCACCCTTTTTTAACTGGCTCTTTAACTGAAGGGGAATGGCCACATCCAGCTGGTGCACCTTCACTGCCTCACCACTACGCTGCTGCAAGAAAAGAGAAATGTTTTGTGTTTTTTTGAACATTTTTTAGATTGATCATAACTAGGATCATACTTGAAGGTTCTCCAGCATCATCTTATCCAGAGCCTGTATGAAGTCCTCATCTTCAGCACACGCCACATGTTTTAGTCCTCCACCACGGATGGTCACTTCCTACAAACAGCCAATTCAGTTTGACCAATCAGAATGGAAAATATAGCCGCAAGCGGCAATGATCGGCCCTCGCGTGTGCCTACGCCGCACCCGGCAAACAGTGTGCCCTACAAACACCGTGCCCAGCACATCGCGCCCAACAAATGTTGCGCCCAGCAAATGTTGCACCCAGCAAACGACATGCCCCACACTAACCCTAATAACCGTAAACCCCAACAACACTTTTCATATGCTTTACAGTGTATTATATTCAGGCCGAGATCACGTATTAGTGATTCAAATTTCCCAGGCCAACACATCCTCCATCAGAAAAATTACATAGTCACCTTTAAATGATTTTTGAGGAGTCTTTGCGCCCCTGGTGGCCAACAGTGAAAAATTCATGTGCGTAATGTATTTTTTTGCTCGTAATCATGCATAGAATTTAATTCCCAAATTTGGTACAAATCCGATAATTTTTGCGTTTCATTATACTAGGGGGCGAGATTGTGTAATTTTCCATATGCTTTATAGTGTATTATGTTCAGGTCGAGATCAGCATCAGTGATTCAAATTTCAGCACGATCGGACTAAGTCTGTGCCAATGGGAGCAAATCTTGACATTAAATATTGTCTAAATTTTGATTGAAACATTGTGGCTTCGCCGCACGTAAACCGTGACAGTTTTCAAAAAAAAATGGAGCAAACTTTTGAAGCCGCACTTCTCCAGATGATGTACGGTGATTTTCAGCCCTGTGGGTGAAGCGCCTTCAGAGGAGTGCCTTCAAATGCCACATAAGTGAAAATGCAAACTCTGCATTTTGAAGATTTCAATCCAAGATGGGGGCGTGGCCATAATAATATTTTTTGTTTGTCTTCATGTGACGAATGTGTGTACCGAATTTCGTGGCTCTACGGCAAAGTTGAGCTGGGACGGCTCCCGTAGGAGTGGGCGGAGCCTAATATTCGAGGTGGCGTACTATCTCCATTTTTTGATCCCCACGCATGAAACTTATATTTTCTCGAATGTCTCATCATTTCTGAACTTTTGGCAAAGTTTGGTGAGTTTTTGAATGTGTTTAGGGGGTCACGTTTTATTTCAATCTGTAGGAGGCACTAATGCACCAAATAAAATTTTTTCACATTCAGTCGCTTTAGGGCAGCGAGTTTAAGAACTGTGCCAAATTTCATTGAAATCAGAGTTTGTTTGAGCAAATAGGAGCAATTTGTAAATTTCCTAAACTTGTGTTCACTATTTGTGGCTTCACTGTTCAGAGACGTCAGACGGATTTGGAATATGTGGATAACTTTTGACGTTCCGCCTCTGGAGATAATGTGGACCAAATTTGAGGCCATTCGAGTGAGCGACCGCGGAGGAGTGCGTTTCAGCTTTGCAAACTTTAATCCAAGATGGCCATCTTCTGGTGTGTCAGGAGGCGTGGCCATAATATTTTTTACTTGTCTTGACAGGATGAACTTCTGTGTTAAATTTCATGATTCTACGTGCAATTTTTTTTTGGTGTCATTCATATTCCCTAATGTATTTTTGTGATGTTAGGGGGCGCTGATGAGCCATTTTATTTATTTATTGAAAATGGAAATAGCCAAAAGTTAGAGAAGCTGAGTCTTTAACACGTGGCCAAATTTCGTGAGTTTTCGTCATTGTTCACTGGGTGAAAAATGGGTGAGTGCGTTAGGAGAAAAAGAATATTCTGATACGAGAACAATGTTCCGCTTTTTTTTGGCCGACAAACTATACATTTTCGAAAACCTCTGGCGCATTGCTACGTCACGGCGAGGGTCCCTGGTCACTACAGGCGAGTCACGTCGTGTCAGTTTAGTTCCCGCCCCCTATGAGCGTCGCTATGCAATACTAATAGGCCCTTCGCCAGCCTCTGGCGCTCGGGCCTAATTAATGAAAATTAACTGAATGTGGCCATTCATAACAGAAATTTCTCTATTGAATATTTTAAAAGTAACCATAAAACAATAAATAACAAATATTCCCATTACATTGTTCTCTTCATCGGTCTCGTTTTCTTTGTTGGAATCTGTCTGGTAGTCTGTATTCTCCTCATCCTCCTCTTCATGTTCCTCATCGTCATTGTCCGACCCCTCCTATATTCAGAAAAATGAAACTTTTAATTAGGTGTTCAGTCATGTCTTATATCATTTGTTCCACTCTTAAAACAACTGGGGGATAAAGTCATAACTAGAGGATAATTGAAAACGATAACTTAAGCAGTATTCATGTCAACAAAACTCACATCTTCTTCCTGGTCATTCATTTCACTTTCATTGCCAGACTGCTCCTCTGTCTCAGCGCCTCCCTCTTCATCGTCGTCATCATCATCTTCATCAAGAGCATCGGCTTCACTCATGGCGCTAGAGCGACCATCCCTGTCCATTGCCATACCTTACAAGAACACAGAGTCAAACTAAATAAATATAAAACTAATACTTTCATAAAAATAAAACAAATATTTACAGAAGGGTAAGACTCGCAGAGAGAAACCAGTACAACAAGCAGTGAATGCCTTTCTGAATGCATGTTGTCATTTTCTTAGAAGTGGCCCACAAAGTTAATATGCAAACACAATTAGAGGAGATTAGAATTATAAACACTGAGCATTATTAGGGATAATTATAGCTTGATTGGCAAATGGTGATGACAGCAAGACAATTTTAATTGGGCAGGCAGTGTAAAAGATGTGTGGTAGCTAAGAAATGCCTGAATTTCGATCAAAGAGATATGATTAAAAAGGTACTTTTGTTTAACCTTAGGGTCAGCTGTGCTGACTGTTACTGTGGATCAAAGAAATGTAGCCAATGTTTTTAAGACATACACGGGTGGAGCAGAAACATGCTCATTTCGCACTGAGACAAGAGCTTGAAATTAGTGCCAAATAAACAGACATGGATTGATAGATTAAATGGAACAGCAGTTGCTGAAATGTTTATTTGCACTTAATCTCATCTCGGATAAAAACGCATATTTATTCTTCTACATAATTTCTTTTAGTATTTCTATAAATGGCTCCTTTTATGCAACAAATTGCATAAAACAGTACAAGAACTGTACTTTCCCAGTTACATTAAAGAAACAAGTATATATAGTTTGTATAACAAAATCTTAAAAAGTTCTGATGATCTTTAACTGCGGAAACTTTGAATCTTTGTGTATTGAATAAGTTGTGAATGGAATAATTAGATTTCTTTGATTTGCGTAGGTAGTTATGAGTCTAGATGTGAGGAATGTGTGAAAGATAAACCTGTCTCACAGCTGTAGACAGAGGCGTAATGCTACATATATGCATACAGGAATGCTGCTACACAGGAATAATCAAGACTACACAAAATAAAACACTGTTCCACTTCACATTCCATCATTATAAACCGGATAAAGTTGACTGGCATGGCCTTACCTAGTTTGACAAGCACCTCCCTTTCCAGATCAACAACCTGCTTGCTGGCCTCTTCCAGGGAGCTACAGAGGGTCATTTTGGGCCGCAACAATTCTAGAGTATCAGTGATCATGTAATCAATGTCAATGGGAAACGGGTGATCTTTGTTCCAAACGTCCAGACTCTTCTTCCACCAAATGTACCTCTGCAATAAAAGACACATTGGATCACTTAATTGTTTCCAGTCAGAATGGAGGAGTAGTAAAATTAATTATATTGACTCTGGCACCCCCTAGTGTGATTATAATGTACACATTTTATTATTATCAAATGCAGGTCACTGCACAATATGCATTTGAGACAGGATAATGCATGCAAAAAAGTATCTTACCTGAAAATATATCAGGAAACAATCCAACTTCTTTTTGCTGGAGCCTCGATCAAAGTATTGACCACAGGTGTCAAGCAACGTGCAAACAAGGCGGATGCGGAACAAGTGGTCTGGGGGGTCCAATGGGCTGGACGTACCATCTTGATTTACTCCAAAGCATATGAAGGAGAACAGGGTACGGAAAATTACAGCAGACTCCACCATGCGATAGTTATAGAGTTCACCAAGAAACTTGGCACTGCTAATGCGACGCTGATTGAACTTTGGTTGATTAACCTGCAATAAAATGTAATTTTCTCAGTGTGAAACAACAGTAAAGTAACTGTAACCGATCTGCTCCTTTACCTCCATTCCCAGTCGAATGTCCTCCAGGACTCCATCCACCACATGGATACCCACATCTTCTTGGTAAGCCACAAGTCCCGCCAGCAGATTGGCCACACAGTGGATACTGTTGTATTTGACATTCCAAATGTTGACCATGCAGCAAATCAGGTAGCTTTTGATTTCAGGGTCCTGCCAGGGCAGCTTTCGCATCTGCCTTAAAACCTTCTCAGTGGTCACCTTTGACAAATCCTTGTACAGTAGCTTGCGGATATATTCCTGCAGTGGAGGCCGCTTTTTCTTTACTGCTTTCTCAATTGGAGGAGGGTTACAGTAGTAGTAAGCATTTTCCACCATTGTTACGTAACGAGCATCCAAGTGCTGAGCTTGCTTCTTGCGCATCATTTGTTCCTAAAATAATTTAAAGTTAAATATTAATATCATATTGAGCATTAGAGCTGTCATTTCTATTGAAAGTACTTTTTTGGTTTATACTGCTCATAATAATTAAAAATACACACCAAGAGGACACTAGTGCGCAGGTGAGATTCAGGTGACCTAAAGAGGAACCGCCCGCAGGTCTCCAACAGTGTGCATGCCATTTCAATGTGGTGATGAGTGAAATCTGAAAGCAACATCTATTTGCAAATATTAAGAGCAGAAAGTGGTTACATGTATTTGCCCCCTCATTAAGATTATACTTATGGGATACTCACCTTAAGACATTGAAGAGTATCAGTTTTTGAAAACATCTTGAACTTGGCCAGTTCCCCAATGAATCTGACAGTTTTGTTTTTAGTTTCGATATTAATCTGGTCCTTCTTACGAATCTAAAAAATAATTGACATTTACGACTGAATTACACTTAGTAATATAGTTTTATGTTCAGAAGAATCTCATGCAAAATAATTGTATCATATCTGAAATTCTTACATGAAATCTGAAGTCCCCCTTTAGCATGGAACAAAGGTCCTCAGCCACATCTGACATACAAGGATGAAGAGTGGCCACCAAGCGAGAGTAAAAAGGTAGTAAATCAAGCCTGAAATGAGTTGAATAGGAGGTCTTGGTTGTGTCTAACTCAGCTAAAAACTTTATACAGTATACTGAATACCTTTGCCGAGGTACTGTAAATAAAGCTCGCACCAATTTCCTCCTATTAGCCTTGGTATTCATGTTCATGCAGAAGTCCATGGCAGCCTAAAACAAATGTTTTATAAATGTAAGGTAAGGTGATAAGAAGTGTAATAAGAAACAAGGCAAAAATGGCCTCAAAATGATGTCACCTTATCAATGAGGTCTCTGTTCACACAGTTGGGAAGCTGTTGGATAAATGCATCTACAATGAGCTTCAAGTGTGAGCCGGTGTTTGCCTCCTCGTCCTCTTGTTCTAAAGTTGAATACATTGTGAATTTAAATAATTTACAACACAAACCATCTTTTTACTGATCCATGCAGCTTCTCTGTCCTTCACTATCATGCACATTTCTTTGCCTTCTGTTTGTCTTCACACAAGGTCAATATTAATAAAATATTGAGGCTGTGTAATAAAGTTAGAGCATGATACAGGACATACGCTTCATTTTTTAACTACAATTAGTGATTAGTGTATAGTTTCTCCAATGCACAGCTGCCTCATGCACCACACCAGACCAAGACAAGCTCATTTGTAGACATACGCTTTGTCATGAGAACACACATCCATACCATACGATTCCAGTGAAAGGCTTCTAAATCCACTACTGGCCCCATAACAGTATATTTACCTTGGTCATCCATTAGCTTTTTGGCCAGTTCTTCATTTTCTGTCTCTTCAGGCCCCTCCAGTTCGAGAGGTTCATCTGCAATGTCCAGAGTCTCCAATTCTAGTTCCAGCTCCTCTGCAGTGCTGGCATCTTTTCCCTCTCGGCCATCTATAAAACAGAGATAAGGTATAGGGCAACTGTGTCTATAAAATCAGTAACAACATAACAAAGAGTACCTCTGGCATCCTTGTCTTTTGCCTGGTTTGCTTTCTCATTGTCTTTGAAGAGGATGGCTGGGACAAATGCCTTCAAGTCCACCAAGTTTTCATAAAAGTTTCGGGCATCTTCATCCTCCCATATTCCCCCTTCAAGGTCATACTCCCCCGGCTTTCCAGGAGTAAAAATGTCAATCCCAGGGCCATGCTCTATAAAAACACAATGTGAAGTTCAACAAACAGACCAATTCTATTCTTAAGTAAATACTAATTAATTAGTAAAAAGTAGCTATTGGAAAGTTTATGGTTTTACCCTCTTGCACTGTCTTGTCTTGGGGCAATTCTGGCATATTTTCATCAAGCAAATCAGCTAAAGACTGTGTATTGGCCAAAAGCTTTTGGTAGGAGGTTGCAAATTCCTCATACTGTTTGTGTCGGTCCTCACTCAGTTCTCCTTTAGAATGCAGAATTCGTCTGAAAGGGAAAGGGGTCACATTTAATCATGCATGGTAAATATGGATGACTAATTTTAGTAGATCTAAACTGACCGGTTCTGTCTCTCAATGTTCTGTAGCTCCCTGTGGTCCTTCTTCAGGTGTTTGGCAAGTGATGTAAAGTATTCCCGCAAAAGGTTTTGAAAAGGCTGTTGTTTTTCTGAACTGATTATCTCACTTGGAGGAAATGCTAAACTGTATTTTTCTGCAGCCACTTTAACTTTTCGTGGTACTAGACCTGCTACGTCATCTCCACAATGTTTGCAGAAGCTTATGATAACAGACACATGAGTGTGAGTCTCCCGGTCAGTGTTGATGATGTTTTTCAGTTGCTCATAAATGAGCAAAAGGCCTTCCTTGTCAGTGAAGAGTCCAACAATGGTGAGCTCTGCAATAAAGCGCAGGTCTGTGCGCAACTTACTGACATTAGGTGTCTTATCCTCTTTTCTAGCCTCAAAGTGTTTTTTCCAAGACTGCAACAGTAACGGTGCAAACTCTGCATACCGCTGGTGAAACAGTGAGCATAGATGGACAGCACAGCCCACATCTGAAATCTTAAGTTTTGCCTCTACAACAGAGCTCACAGCCTCTCCAATATATTTGCTAAGGTTGAGAGAGGCAAAGTCATTGGAGAGTGAGTCACGCTGCTGTTCAGTAAGTGTCCGCAGTTTTTTTACAAAAGCTGTATTCTTTTTGAGACTAGAATCCAGCCGACTGAAAAAGGCTTCTTCAGGACGACCATCTTGGGCACTTTGATTTTTGCTGCGTAACTCCTTCCGGCACTGATGTCGCTCCCAGGCTTCCTGGTGTAGTTGGTGACACTCTTCCTTCTCCCTTCAGGAAATAATACACATTTCAAGTGTACTTGTTACAATTAAGTCAGAAATGTGAATTACATTACATTATAAACCATAACAGTAAAAATATTGCTAAATAGATGTTCAGTGACTCACTTCTCAAGAGCTGCCTCCTCCTCACGCTGTCGTTTGCTTTCCTCCTCCTGGAGCTTCTTCTTGTGCTCCTCTTGCTGTCTCTTCTCTTCCTCCTCTCTCTTCTTCAGCTCCTCTTCAGCTTTTTGTTTCTCCTCCTCCTTTTTCTTACGGTCTTTTTCCTCCTTCTTCTTCTTCTCCTCTTCAATGCGTTTTCGCTTCTCCTCTTTGCCACTGTCCTTTTTAGCACTCATTTTTGTCTCTTCCTTTGCTTTGTCTCGAGGTGTACCTCTCCTCTCTCCTTCTCTGTCCTTGTTATTGAAGGAAAATTCTTTTTCATCCATGTTCACTACGCGCTTACCTTCAGCAGGCATGCTGTAAGAGTAAGTAATAAACATGTCATCACAATGAATATAAACTTATAAGAGAGATTAACGCTAATGTTTAAAACGCATTTTAGATTATACCTTTTGAGAAACATTCGTCCTAAAAAGAATGCATATAAAACACGAAAGCCATTATTATATGACAGCTAATTTAACGTTTCAACGCAAAGCCACGTTAGTTTCACATTATAATAATGATTAACAGTATGTTTGCATCCAGTCCGAATAAAAAATAAAATACAGTACAAACAGGGACATTACTAGTACTGGTCGATATATTAAACAAGAGAAAAAAAATGAGAACACCAAAGAAAAACGAATAACTTATAACACGGTTAGCATTAGCTTCTATAGCAAGGCTGTTGGAAAACCGCTAGGCTACTTCCGTAAGCAAACCATAATGTAAACACACGTTTTGGCCGCCTGAAAATACCACATAAATCCTTGTTTTGTCCTCGAATATAAGCATACAGCTTTATACCCTAGAAGAATTTGCTAATGCTCTTGTAATGTCAAAATGAACAGGCACTGAGAAAAGCAGTTTACCTTCTATTCGTAGCAAAACAACCTCAGTTGAAACCAGGACCCTAAAAACGACTTAAAAAATGCCTGTCTAAAATTTTATTCCACAACCCAAATTTCGACGTGAGGTGAAAAATGCTCATATCAAACGTAGACTATATCAGTTATAGTTTTTTAAGCATATTACTTTTATTAATAACATGTTAAAACATTGAGGAGGCACAACTTTAAAATGTGTGTTAATTTAAACGAACTAAAATGATCTAAATCTAGGTTGACCAGAATTTCAAAAAAACAACAAAAAAACAAAAAAAACAAAAAACAAACAAACAACTGAGACATCCCCGGTTTTTTTTTTTGGTGGTTGGTAATAATAAAATTGTGAAATGAGTAAGGAAAACTGTTATGCAGAGACCATTCATGATTAACATGTGTCAGTATAGTCACATTTTCTTTGTGTTTTGGTCATTTTTAAGCAGCTTTTTTGTATTTTACCAACACAAATTACAATGTCTGGGTCTCTTTACTGTTGGCAGGTATTGGTCAAAAATAGGGATCCCTGGGACATTTCTTGTATAAAACTGGGACAAATCATTGGTTTTGGATAAATCTACTGGGACAGGGGACAGAGGGCTCAAAACCGGGACTGTCCAGGGTAAAAAGGGATGTCTGGTCACCCTAATTAAAGCTACCCTGGCAGTGGAAACACAAACTTATTTTACTAAAGTAAACACTGAAAAATTGTAAAAAGCTGCAATAAAATTACCATTACAGCTAGGTTCTGGCAGACAAATTGAACTTAAGGCTGAATAACACTTTAAAATATATTCTCAGACTCCAGAGTCACTTATTTCGTCATATTTGAATCTCAACCTACCAAACCAATGCTCTGACCAAATCAAGAACATTGCAACAATTTTGCTTTAAGCAGGCTACAAGGTAACTAATGTTAAAACTGAACAGAACTAAATTCTGTGATTCTAGGAGGCAGACATCCATTTTATTTATCTGTCCATTTTGGAGTTTCATGCTAAGGCCTCTGAGCCAAGCGACTTTTCCCTTCTTCTTGTTCGGTGAGCTTTATATGTGTGTAGGAGAGAATACCAGCAAGAGTGCAAAGGATTCCAAGTGCCTGATAACAACACAGTGAGAGATAGCAGTTAAATATATATCTATCTATCTGATATATATATATATATATATATGTATATATATATATATATATATATATATATATATATATATATATATATATATATATATATATATATATATATATATATATATATATATATATATATATATATATATATAATAAAATAAAATAAGAATGACGTAGTACTGACCTGGTTGACTGACAGTGGGTCTTGAAAAAGCACATAACCTCCAACCAAAGTAATGCAGAATTTAAAATGACCAAACATATTGTAACTTATCGCTATGTTAAGAATTATAGCTATAGAAAAGATAAATCAAATAACAAGTGGTTTCATGAATTAACAAAAAGGATACGTGACAGCTGAGGTGTTTCCAATGATCCAGTAGATGGAAAGGTTGACCAGGAATGCCACCACACCAGAGAGCAGTACTGTTGCCTAATTAAGATAAATGCAACAAATGTATGTATCCATGTATCCAACGTAAACAGTGAAATATTACCAATGCAGGCAGTGACCAGGGTCCAAATATTCCCCCTTCACCAGTAACTGGCTCAAACAGTGGAATAATGCAGATCAAAAAAGCTGATGACAGCGGCGCCTAAAACATTATGAATGCAACAAAACTGGTAAATATATATAAATAACAAATTACTATTAATAATCAATTAGACTCCTTTTGCTAATAAATATATCATATTACTATTGATACTTTGCAGCGACATTGCTCTGGGTGTGTATATTTAATTACCATGGTGACATAATGCACACATTAGCAAACACTGCCCAAAAAGTCAACAAAAATACTAAATTAATTTAAACATCACATTTTCAGGAGCGTGTAAACAATAAGAGTGTTCATGGTCCTGTTAATTTTGATCCAAAAGGTGAGAGTGACTAACTAAAAAACTGTTGGCCAATGCTAGCTTCCTTGTAACTGTGATTTTGTTTGCGAGACTTGTTAAACAGCACAAATCAGCTCACCTGTTGTAGTTTAAAAAAAAAAAAAAAATCAGTTCTTTATGGTCAGACTGCATTAAAATAAAGCCCAGATTAAAGTCTAATTTAAGTAACAGAGCTTCAGACTGAGTTATACCCTCAGTTAGCATCACACCCCCAGAGAATGTGGATTACATCATACCAATAGCTTCTATATAAACAAAAACATATATCATTATATATTATATTTTACAAAGTATACAAAATCTAAAATTGACATTCACAAATTCAACTGACAGAAGTGGATTTATGATGCTGTACAGAGGATTTTGAAAAGTCATATGTATGCATTTTTAAATCTATCTTTCATTTACCTGGTAGTATAAAAGCTGCATGGAGTTCACCTGGAGCTCATGTTGTTTAGCTCCAACCCACTAGAAGAGAAAAAGATGCATGTTATACTCAATTTACATCACCATGAACCATAGCACGATTTACTTACCACTTGGTACAGTGAGGTCACCAGAACACCCAGAGAGGCAAACACAGTCCCAAGCAAATTGAACCTCACATCATAGTAAGAATTTAGTATTACACCCAATGTTATAGGCACCTAGTGAACAAAAGGGTTAAATATTGTGTGTTTGCATTGTTTTCTTATACTGAAGAAGAGTCATGACATATTCTGTTTGAACAAACCAAGGTCAGCTTAATCTTTGTGGAGAAGGTCTTCTTGTAATAGGTAGTCTGAATGAGGATGATTACAGGCGTAGTCATAGCCTTAGCCAACTGATATGTTCCGATTGAGTTGTTCTGCAGAGAAAGATTGGTGAAGGCCACAAAGCCACAAAAGCTTAAAGCTAGCCACACTATCCTGCGAACTGGAAGGCTCTTTGGAGAGAAAATGTCCATTTTCTGACACATGTAAAGTCCCAGCCAAGTGATCACAAAGTGAACCAAGGTCAAAGTCATGTTAGGAAATCCATAATGAACATATATCCACTTGTTGATGAAGACTATGCTGATTGAAGAGAGCAAGTTGACCAGCAAGCCAGCAAGAAGTCGCTTGTTGGCTGAGAAATGTATAATTCCTTCAGCCATGGTTCTGTTTTCAAATGAGGTTCACTTCAACTGCTGTGTCTTCATGCTAAAAATGAAAAACATAAGATAACAACACATTCCTTTCACATAAACAACCTATTTTATTACCTACAACTTTACACTAGTGAACAAAACAGTAAGTACCGCTAAGTTATGACATCAAAAAAACACTCCTTACAATCATGGGGTCAAAAAAGAATGAATTAAGTTAAGCTATATTCTGTTTTAAAGCATCAAGAAAAATAACGTGTTTCCCAATGACTTAAGTAACTGCCATGGTGATCTGCATAAACGTGTCAACTTCTCACGACAAGGGGTTATTTCATTTCATCCACTCAATGGACTTGATTGTTCCTACCTGGGGTCTTCATGGATTTACTCGTCCAGTTTTCCCATTACAGAAATTAGTTGCTTGGAACTACACTCGTGTATTTTCCCAATATATGCGTCACAAAACCAAGCGGGAAATGTCTATGCTGCAATCCTAAATACGTTTCGTCTCTAAGAGTGTGCTCTGTCGTTTGGGATCTGGAACTCATAAAGTCCTCAGTAAACCTCTCAGTATGTTTCCTGTATTGATGCTGACGCCGTTTAACTTGCGTGTTTTGTGCAACAGTGCCCTCTTCTGCATTGGTCATATTACTGTCGATAACACAAATAGAATTAAACAAAAAAACAAAACAATTATGGATAATGAAGTGAAGCATGGCAAAAAATTTAACTTTTTTTCTTTTCTTTTTTTTCATTTTTCCATTTCGACGAGCAGCAAGTTTGCATATTTTTGTGAATGTTTAACATGCAGTCCATCGGAGGGCGCTGCTACACTACAAACTCGTAAACAAAACCCACACGAAGAAGGCAGCGTAGGAAACCTCGTGAAGCGGGAACTGACAGAATGGACTGGTAAAAACAAACATACTATATTATAATTTCCGTTTTAAGCACAATTACTTATCTAACTGTAAGTGATATGTGTGTTATGATTATAGTGGGACATCAGCCGCTTGATTTTTGCTAGCTTTGGCTAACTATGCTAATACCGCTGCTAAACTCCACTACATTTTAGCGTTTCAACTATAAGGATGCTTTTGTTTAGTATGGCCAGTTTTTTAAAATCAAAAACTGGGACATCCCCGGTTTGCGGTGGTTGGTAATAATAAAATGGTGAAACCAGTGCGTAATTAAGGAAAATACGTATGTACTCGGCTCATCCATGACTAACGTGAGTCAGTATAGTCACATTTTCAAGCAGCTTTTTTTTTTCTATTTTACCTAAAGAAATGACAGTTTATGCCTCTCCTTACGGTTGGCAGGGATTAAATTGGTCGAAAATAGGGACACCTGGTACATTTCTTGTGTAAAACTGGGACAAATCACTGGTTTTGGATAAATCTGCCGGGACACTAAAAACTGAGACTGGCCTGGGTAAATAGGGACATCTAGTCACCCTACTCATGTTATTTAATGCGGTAATGTTTTTGTCTTGTTGTTTTTCAGGGGTCAGAATGAGCTCCCTTCACCAGTGGTCCGAGATGATGAAGTGACAGTTGCTGCACGCAGGAGAAGGAAAAAGGTGGCCTGTATCCTTAAATTGTGTTTCATCTCTCATTTAAGTGTTATAATTGGACTTTAATGGTGCCATATAAATACTAGTGTATATTCATTAAATAGGATTGCATTATCATCACTGAAACATTATATAGTGCTTGTGCTTAATTTTCCTAAGCGGCTGTTTAGTTCCATCCCCGGGAAGCCCTATTGCTTCAACAGTAACACCGGCTCGTTCCCTTTTAAAAAATAGCCCTGCCTCTTTGTATAGGCAGGCAGGTACGTCTTAAACCCTGATCATACTATTATGGTGCCAATATCATCATTAATTGTTTTTTTTCTTCTTTTGAAGTAACTCCTAGAGTCCCAGATGTTTCTTCAATTTTGGCTCCCGGAGGTCGTACTCCCAGATACACACACACCCCCAGAGGTGCCCTCAGCAGCCTGGTAAGGCAAAGACGATACAATTAATAGAAAGATTATTACTCAGACTCAAATATTACTTTGTTGAATTCTTAGAATTTAGATGACAGTGATTGGACCAACAGCATGTACAACTCACCTGTGACTGGAATGGAAAACACTAGTTTCTTCACAGATGACATTACAAATCTTAGCTCTGCCTTGCTAAAGGAGGATGATCCTGGAGAGACCGGTAAATGCACTATTCTGTCAAGTGAGTGTTTTTTGGTTGGTTTTATAATAAGGTGTGTTTGTTTTCAGCTGCTGCCAGTTTATTTTCAGATTTCCTCAGTTCCTTCCAGAAACATTCTTTGTCTGCAGTATTTGACTTGTTGGAGGATTATCAAGCTGTCAGTCAGGACAAGGTTGTATTTTTTGTGTACTTGTACTTCAGTATATTTTGTCAGTATTGCACCTCTAATATTTTTCTGCTACAGGTAGACGTGCTTCAGTCTGTGGTCCTCCGAGCTGGTCAGAACAGTAAAACAGCAGGCGTAAGGTGGCTGCTGCAACAGGAAAATTGTACGTGGAGGCTTATTAACTCACTCTACAAGTATGTTGCGCCCCAAATCCTCCAAATATCGTTTTTTTGTTGTTGTTTTTTTTTTTTTAAATGAGTCCTGTCACATTGTTTCACCAGAGATCGGGTCCAGTTGGCTCTTGAAGAGGACATCATGATGGATATAGGTGTAAGAAACTCTTTCTAAGACTTGAAGATTTTTTGACACTCACTTTTCAAACTATATTGTTTTTACAACATCTGGTTACAATTATGGTGAAAGCTGATACATAAATCTTTAATTTTTTGTTGCCATTGCACTCTAGTAAGGTCTAGTCATTTCTTTTTAGGTTCCCAGTGAGAGTGAAAAAGTTGTGGTTCAACAGCTGTTTCAGCGAGATGCCATAATACGACAAAGTCAGGTAAAGAGTCAAGACTGGGGTCTTACTCTTTTTTTCTTTTTTATTACATCACATTTTTGCATAAATGTCTTCTCAGTTCAGTATAATGTGTTTTGTTTTCTTACAGCTTGTGGTTGACTGGTTAGAAAGCATTGCCAAAGATCAAATTGGAGACTTTTCTGACAATATTGAATATTATGCAAAGAATGTCTGTTGGTAAGTTTGCCTTTGTGTTGTAAAAACTTATCATTA
Source organism: Odontamblyopus lacepedii (assembly GCA_034769755.1). NCBI lineage: Eukaryota > Metazoa > Chordata > Actinopteri > Gobiiformes > Gobiidae > Odontamblyopus > Odontamblyopus lacepedii. Next base: position 28,300,156 of record CM068344.1, on the reverse strand, counting down.
AAACCACCAACATCTTTAATGTATCTATATCTTAGGGAGAACACACTCCATGCGTTAAAGATGAGACGAAAAAGTGGCGCAGCAATGACTGTTCCTCTAGTTACTGAGCTGGTAAGACATGGTTTTGGCCAGTAAATAATCATGTGTTCATATATTTGAGTTATTTGTGTATTTCATCAGGATCCAGATGCACCTTTTCGTCAGCAGCGCCCTCTGGCTGACCTGGACAGAGAAGATGATGCTCGACTGCTCAAGAACTTATTCACTCTCATTAGAGCAGGAATGACTGACGAGGTATGAAGATGACTTGTAACTTACCCTATATACTGTGTTTAGATTTTATACAAAAGAGCTAATGGGAGATATAGGTATACAAGTAAATTATTTTTATGAGTTTCCATATGTAGGAGCTTTTGCACAGTAAAATGATTGTGAGTTGGTATGGCAGCAGTTCCACTACATCACTCTGAAATTCTTGAATATAGAATTCAAAATTATGGTGGTGATGGAACTATTGTAACCTTTAATCTGATCTGGGTGCAATTCCCACTTTTGTGTGTTAGGCTCAAAGGCTGTGTAAGCGTTGCGGCCAGGCTTGGCGTGCAGCAACTCTGGAGGGCTGGAAGCTTTACCATGATCCAAACCTCACCTCAGGTATGATTATATTAAAACTACGTTTTACTGAAGCACTTTATGACATTTTCATCATACCTACAGCAATGTTCTATCTATGTTATCTTTGTTACAACATTATCTACAAATTTTAGTTAATTTAGAACTCCAGCCTGTTGAAGGAAATCCCCAAAGGGGCATCTGGAAGGCATGTTGCTGGAGGATGGCTGAAGAGGTATTGTAATACCCATTTCATTCAGCTTATTGCACTTTACATTTTTTATTGTATTAATTTTCCTTTTATTCTTCTGTTATATTATTCTTATTCTTGTGCACAATATATTTTTCTGTATGCTGTATTCAACTAATCTATGTGATTATATTTTATTATTATAGGAGCAGATAAACAGATATGAGAAAGCAATCTATGCCAGCCTAAGTGGAAATTTGAAACCGGTAATACATCTTTAAAGTAGAACAAAAAAAGAATTGGTGTTTAATTTTAAAATCATTTGCTTAAAATATGCTTTACTTTTAGCTCCTGGCTGTGTGCGAGTCCTGGGAAGATTATGTTTGGGCACACTTCAGAGTGATGGTTGACTCTTTGGTCGAAAAAGACTTGATGTCATCAGGCATGGCTCATCAAGAGGTCGAGACGTTGCCACGTGAATACCTTGAAGCAAAGTATAGACTATAAAACTGAGTATACTATTGTCATTAGTTTATTATAGTTAATTCTGTTCTCTCTTTTTGTCAGTTGGACAATGGAAAAGGTATTTGAGGAACTTCAAGCCTCTGAGTCTAAGGTAAATATTTGATTGAATCTTTTTTTTTTAAACGTAATACTTACCAAAACTGTTAACACGTTTCTTTGAGCAGAGGGTTCTGGAGGAGACCAAAGAGCATTATCACATTATTCAGAAGTTTATCATCCTTGGAGATTTGGATGGTTTGTCTCAGTTTTTATTAAGCATTAATTTCTTTCTCATGAGAAAATTTTAACAATTGATAATGTCTATCTGTAGGTCTTTTGGATGAGTTTTCTGAATGGCTGAATGCTGCCATACCCCTTCCATCTCATCTCCTGCGTTTTATGACCCATGTCATTTTGTTTTTCCGCTCTCTTGGATTAGCACTTAAGGTACAGTTCAAAGCAAATTAATTAAAAAGTTCCATGTTCTTTAACTTCTAAACACAATGATTTTAACCATACGGCAAATTCTGCATTCTAACCAAAAGTATTTTCCTCATATTTTTTAGGAGGAGGTGTGTGTAAATGTACTGACATCTTATGTGGCCCTGCTGATTCGTGATCAGCAAATTGAACTTGTGGCTAGCTATGTTGGCCAACTTCCGTCTGACCTCGCCACAGTGCAGTATGCTTCATTTTTGGAAACCATCACCCAGCCAGAGCTTAGACCTCGCTGTCTTGAACTTGGAACTGATGCAGGTATATATGACACAGATATACTCTGGTAAACTACTTGAAGGTGAGAGGATACAAAACTAATTTTGTTTGTTTTTAGGCCTGGATGTTACTGCAATTACTAAACTTGTGGTTGAAAATGTGAGGGAGAGAGATGAAACTGAATTTTCTCATCACAGTCAAACATTGGAGACTGGAACTACAAAGGTATGCCCATCATTAGTGCAAAAAAAAAAAGTTGGTTAAAAAAATGCCTGCCATATTCTTGAGAAATTCTTGTCAATATGAACCCTTCTAACTTATCAACTTAAGTTAAACATCAGTGAAATCATATGATGCGCTCAACAGGAGGATCAAAAGAAGATTGATGTCATTGACTGGCTACTGTTTGATCCTGCACACCGAGCTGAGGCCCTAAAGCAATCCAATGCCATCATGAGGAAGTTTCTGGGTATGGGCCTGATTAGACTTTTGGGTTCAAAGTTAAATCAAGTGGACATTTCTTATGACTTAGTCTCTTGGGTCTTAGCTCTGCAGAAGCATGATGGTGCCAAGGCAGTGTTCTCTAAAGTGCCAGAGGATTCAATGAAAAAGATTTACAGCCAGTGGATGGCAGTCAGTGATGCAACAATGCCAGCTGAAGATGAGAATGCCATCAGAGAACACCTGTGCATTAGAGCCTACCTGGTTAGTTCTGTATGAACTTAACTAATAATGTTACAAATGACTGACTGTTTGAAAGTATTTGTTGTTGATCTTTTTAACAGGAAGCTCATGAAGCATTTACTGACTGGTTCAGTCACAGTAGCTCTGCTCCCCAAAAGCCTGCACCTGCCCCTGAGGCCAAATTCACTGAGAAAGTGGCAAATGAAATGAGGGAGAAAGAATATCAGGTTGTTAAAATGTCTACTCAAAAGCAGCTGTGCATAGGATGTGTGCAAATTCATCACTTCTTGTTCTTCATGACTTCATTATTCTCTCCTAAAGGCTGCGCTAACTAGTTGGTCCTGTCGCCTGGATGTTCTAACTGAAGATGTCAAAGAAAGAATCTACAATGTGCTGTTGTTTGTTGATGGAGGATGGATGGTCGACTGTCGACAGGTTTTTTCCATAAACATACTTTACATGCATGTGTATGTTGTAGTTGTTCTGCAATGCAGTTTTGTAAATGCAATTCTTTGTCAATTGTTTGTAGGATGCAGAACAAGATTCAGAGCGCAGCCACCAGATGGCGGCACTGCGTTCTCTCTGCCTTCCTCGTTTGAGTTTTCTGTTGCTGAGTGTGTTACAGAACTCCTCCAGGCATCAAGAGGCTCTAAGACTGGTTGACATTATCTCCTCTGACCAGCATCGCCTTTATCAGGTAGGAAATTAATAACTTTTGATCATTATTAAATCTTCCATTACATTTTCTTTATTTTGTTTATCCCAAGGTTTTCTCCAAAGAGGAGTTAAGACGGTTCCTGCAAAAGCTGCGAGAGTCCTCACTGTCACTGCTGGACCGGGGATTTGATCCTCTTGGCTATGAATTGCAGTCCTGAACTTGCTTTTTGTGTGCTGTTCTTATGTTTGTATATATATATAAAAAATAAAATGTGTTTCATCATCACAACAAGAATAATCTATTATTTAAATCTGGACAATGAGGTAACAGTATTAGTTCTATGGAGATGAAAATTCTATTTTCAAATTAATTATTCCATTCAGGGCTCTACAGTGCGCCCATTTCACTCGCATTTGCGAGTAAATATTTCGTCGTGCGAACGTGGAAAACAAAAAAGGCACATATGCAGTGCTTCTGCAGCACAATAAGGAGAACTGCGCACAGACCTAACGTGGCGAGTTAAACGTTCTACATGTGTCAAACATTAGGAGCAAACTCACACTAGGACTTCAGAATCGTGCCCAAGACTGGATCGTCCCTAAAGCGCGGCACGCTTGCCCAGTGTGAGAGCAACCGAACCGTGCCCGGGCATGACACCTCTGACCGTGCATACCCCAGGGTCAGCTCGTATGCTGACCCCAGCATACGAGCTCCGCGTGTGCGCCGATATCACTGATACGAACAAACTCCGCTTCAAAACACATCCACGCCCAGCTTCAACGAGGAGCGGCACCGTAGCAGGCCCCACACCTGTCCCACCACTCATTAGACACCCCCGTGCCGCTGGACTTCCTTCTCCGCTAAAGTGATGGTTTTGCCTTGGTCTTGTCTCGGACCCGAGCGCATTTGGACTCAGTCTTGTCACGGACTCAAGGTCTGAATACTGAGTGCGATCGTGTTTCATTACGGCCGCTGCTGTCCGCCATAAACTTGTACCGGTGTGCGGGACCTGTGCGCTGGAGCCCGGTCACCGCGGCACCGCCAGTGCGCGGCTTGTCCACAGCGCGCACCCTCACAATACTAATTTTATGTCCGTGTCCGCACAGAGCAGACCTACAGCACAGAGCAGGTGATATGTGGGCTGAAGTTTGCCTAAGAAAATGCCAAATAAATCTGTTTGTCACAATGTGCGTTTGGTTTGGTAAATGTGCAGAGGCTAAATACCGCTTTAAAACCAGTAAGAGAATGCAACTCGAGTTAGGAATTTGCAAAAACAGGTTTAAAAATCCTACCAACGTTTTTCACTTTGAAACAGTTTTGTGTAAAGTGCTAGTGGAAGTTCTCTTAAAGAAGAGGTTCTTAAACTGTGGGTGAAGGTCCAAAAAGGGCCACAGAGTGTTTCAGTGCAGTACAGTTTGTTTGGCTTATTTTAAGTCTACATATTAATCAGATAAAATGAAGATATATTTATAAAAACATTGCGATCATGCAGGAAAAGTAGAGTCATAATTATTTTGTTTTCTATATTAAATTTATTAATTATTGCTGTTGGTATGTGCAAGTTTTGCTCTGTAATAATCGTTCAAAACGAAAACCTATTTGTGCCCCCATTTTTTTTCCTGTGCTCCTAAAATTTTTGACTTAGGGGCACGAGTGCTCCTGAAAAAAAAAAGTTAGTGTAGAGCTCTGATTCCATTGGAAAAGGCTCTTCAATTTTGTAATTTGTATTTGTGATAACGGCCATTATCAAATGTGTATATGATGTTACATTATTATTACACAACAAAGATAAAACATAACTTTGCCTACTACAATAGTCTGGCATCTTAAGATAATGTTCTTCATGATTCTGTCAAAGTCTGTGTTTGCCAAACTGCCACAGGGGGCGCTGTACAAACATGAAGGGGCGAGGATGTAAACAGTGCGTTGCTAACGTTAGATGCTAACATTATTACTGTTGTGGTGTAACTTGTGATATTACCACTTTGAGCCAGCTATGTCAGCACCGACCTTTCTGTGGTTACATTTAATTTACAAAATGGACTAAAATACTATATACCAGAACAGACTTCACATGTTTGTATTACGAGCTAATCGTTAGCTAGAGTTAGCTGCTATCGTAACTGTGTAGGCCGCAGACCTCGTGTTTTCCAGCGGCTTTCACCCAGGTTAACCCCAAACGAGGGGTCGGATCTGTGTCGTTTCTCCTGAAATTCGCATTTGGTAAGTATTATTCTTTCTACAGCTTTCTCTAAAAAGTTACGGTACTGATTTATTGCGAGTGGTCGGATAAAGTCCAGTACTCTTCGTGGAAATGGTTGTCCTAGGCTGTGAAGTTCCGAAATTATCCACAAAGCAGTCGGTTACACCTTTAAATAGCGTTATCCCAGTAATTAAATGTTTTTGCATTAGTGTGTGCGTATGCATGCCGTTTAATTTGCAATTAAAAACATTTGGCATTACTGCGGTGTCATAAATGGCTATCAGACAATGTCGCTTATTTTACAAAGTACTTCTACTATACTACCGTGAAATCTGAATTATGAAAAAAATGGTATCATTATTCGAAATACTTTCGATGTTTTTATGAACGTGATAAAAGAGCTGCTCTATCCATGTCTTCTGCCTCTATACCTGCCTGAAATCATAGACCGTACACACGAAGAGCGGGGCCAGCGGAACAAGTCCGGGCATATTTTGCCCGTGTATTTGTGTAGTGTTAGAGAGTCTATGGTAGTGTGTGTTTGTGTGTTCACCAGCTGACACAGGCAGTATGTGTCATCTGTTTCTGAACTAGTCATTATGACAATTCACGCTTCTGTTCAAAAGCAAAGTCAATATGCCCAAAGGTTGTGCTGTACTAAAGGGTCACTGGAGATGTGATGGAAATTGTTTTTTTAATTGTATTCTTTGTGCAGCGTCTTTGAATGTTTACAAAAGTGCTATATTATGTAAAAAAAAAAAAAAAACAATCTTTTTCTCTTTATTATTATTATTATTATTAAGAATGTATTTATGATTCCATTTATCACATTGAATTCACTCAGTACATGGCTCTAATTAAACTCATTTTTGCTTTTTATAATGTATCAGTGGTGTCAGTGATGAATGACCAGGTAATCAGTAATATCATCAGGATTTGTTAATGGTTCCCTCTTCCACATTTGCTTTTACCCTGTGTAGATCTCACAAAGCATTATTGTTATTTTTTGGGTGGGGCAGATGATTTTAATTCTATGCATATTTTGATGAGTCACTAAAGACTAGTCTTGGCATGTTAATGCATGATTGAATCAGCTGGTACAGTTGTAATGTGTGCATAGTTTCCTACTCCAGCTGACTCAGTGGTGATAGGCCCTAGTCAGAGTAGGCAAGGTCCTCTAGCTTGGTCTAGTCCTGACATGTCTGAGGCTCAATATAAGAGGCTGCAGCTGCTTTGCTCTCTTCTCACTGCACTTTATCCTTACTTGCACATGATGGGCTGTTTGTAGAGTTATTACTGGTAAGATTTTTAAAAAATATTTTTAAATGTTGGCTTGTTCCAGGTGTGCACGTAAAGTAATTTGACAGCCTCAGTCGATTTTTATTTTTGCTGTAAAATGCCACTGTCAGTTCATTGGAGAAAGATGTAAAATTTCAGTATACCTGTATTTAATTTGACATATTTCAATATAATGTCTCTTGAAGGTATACATGATTGCAACATTTTATTGATTTGAATAAAGATCTATAATAAGTGCTTGATTGGTACTATGGTTACACTGTAAAAATAATAATAAAAAATAATAATAATTAATAAAATGTATCTAAACCTTTGTTCTACAGAAATAATTGTTTAACCATGCCTCCTGAGAAGGACTTCAACTCAGATACCCCTGATGACACTAAACTGGTGAGAGCTCCTACTTGTTGATTTATATTTATTGAATTTACAGGAAAAGGCGAATCCCTCACTGACATGCATCGTTCTGTGTTCAGGTCAGACCAAAGGTAGAGTTTCAGTCATTACTACAACTTGCAGGTGCCACTAAAGAAATTTTCACCATGAAGGAGGTACAGTTTTCTTATATATATATAATAAAATTCAAAGACAATGATGTCTTTATATTTTTATGGCCTGCAGAGCACCCCACCTGTGCACAGTTAAAACAAGTTTCTTAGTGAAGTACTCTTCCTTTCAACAGGTGATGTTTTATCTTGGACAGTACATTATGCAGAAACAGCTGTACGACCAGAAGCAGCAGCACATTGTCCACTGTGCACAGGACGCACTTGGGCGAGTCCTGGGCGTTGAAAGTTTCTCAGTCAAAGAACCTCGGTACAATAATTGTCTCTAAAAAAAAAAAAAATCACTTCTCACATCTTTTTTTTCAATTGTGGCTATTTGAGCTAATTATTATTGTGATTTGTTTGTTTCAGTGCTTTGTTTGCTATGCTCACCAAGAACCTGATTGCTGTTAAGAGCCAAGGTATGACTGTTCACTTACTCTTAATATTTTAGCGTTTTACACGTTCAGTATTATCTTCAATTTAATTCCTCTACTTTTCATTAATGGTACAAGTAAACATTTTACTGTTGTTTGAATCCCATTTTTTTGCTTTTAGACTCATTATCAAGTGATGAGCATAGCAGCAACGAGGCCAGCAAAACCACAGAGGTAAGGCGCACATATAAAAAGCTGACAGATTGGGCTCAGTGATTTATATTGCATTTTATTTTGTGATTATTATGTAATATATAATTTTTTCCTTTTTTACTACTTTACTACTTTTGATAAATTTTAACTTTGGTGTTTTTCTTTTAGGGAGAGACAGCAAGTTGCACATCATCTCTAGACAGAAGCAGGCGATGGAGGAGGAGGAGAAGGAGGAGACTTCTGAGCGGTGATTCAGGTTTGTGTTTTTTCAAGTACTACAACCTTTGGGCTGTAACAATCTTATTAACTGAACACATGTGGGGAACCTACAGGTCCTTCTCAAAGCACAGAGGCTGCGGCTGTAGAGGACGAGTCTGAGGAAGAGGAGGAGGGGAGAAAAAGGAGAAGATCTGACAGCTACTCTTTGACTTTTGATGAGAGCCTATCGTGGTGTGTGATTGGTGGATTAGGAGGGGGACGGGACAGACACAGTAGCCGCTCATCAGAATCTCATAGCACTGTGAGTTTTGTTAACATTTAATACAAACAATATACTCATTATTAAATTGCTTTGCTTTAATCTTACTTTAAATGTGTTTAATTTTTAGTCAGAGAGATCAGAGGTCACAATTCCAGTATCAGACTCTGACAATGACAACTTCAGTGTTGAATTTGAGGTTGAATCCATTGATTCAGATGACTATGATGAAGATGATGCTTCTCTATCTGGAGATGATCAGGTATCACTATCATTATTTTTGCACATTGCTGCTATCCTTTAATATTGTAAGTAAGCCATCTAGCTTTTTAACACCTTATTGTGAATGTTCAGGTTTACGAGGTTACAATCATTGAGGCTGAAGAAGAAGACTCCTTTGATGAAGACACAGAAATCAGTGAAGCTGTAAGTACCAGGGGGAAGTATGATGTTCACCTTAAAGAGAGGATAATTATGCTAAACCAACTTTATGGAGCTGTTATAACATTGTTCCCTCATCAAAAACGTGAAGAAGTTTTATATGTTATCCATGCATGTTTGAGTAATCTAGTAATCTCTCTATTCGAACCCTCCTTACAGTTAGCAGTACGATTCTGTGCAATGCTCAGCCCACAAGGCTTTGTCACCCACGCTCCTGCACAACATATTTTCATAAATAACAAACTTACGATGCAAAACCATATAATACAACTTTACAAACCTGATGCAATGTGCAGTAGTTTCATTAGCAAAATACATGCTGATTATGTTGTGATAGCGCTCTGAAAGGGGAGTGACTTTGTGTGGGGAGCAAAAATTGACTGAAATTTAAAAAAAATATTTTTGTTTTTGGTGAGTATAGCATTTGCAAAAAAAACAAAAGGTAACATGATCTAAATCAGGGCTCTATGCTAACTTTTTTTTTTCAGGAGCACAGAAAAAAAATGGGGGCAAGTTTTCATTTTGAACATTTATTACAGTGCAGAACTTGCGCACACCAACAAACTTATTTGAATGAATTTTATACAAAAAAAAACTAAAGAATTATGACTTTATGTACTTTTCCTGCATGATCGCATTGTTTTTAATCAGTCTATCTCCATTTTACTCTGCACCCCTTTTTGGAGCCTGACCCACAGTTTAAGAACCTCTTCTTTAAGAGAACTTCCACTGGCACTTTACACAAAACTGCTTCAAAGTGAATAAAGTGGGTAGAATTTTTAAACCTGTATTTTCAAATTCCTGGAGTTACATTATCTTCTCTGCAGTGGTATTTAGCCACTGCACATTTACCAAACTGTCGCTGCTGGTGCATGTGGTGACAGACCGCACAGTGTCCACGGGCTCCAGCGCACAGGTCCCGCACACCGGTACAAGTTTAGTGCCGACAGCAGCGGCCGTAATGAAATATGATCACACTCAGTATTCAGACCTTGAGTCCGTGACGAGACCGAGTCCAAATGCGCTCGAATCTGAGACAAGACCAAGACAAAGCTCTCGCTTTAGCAGAGAAGGAAGTCCAGTGGCTCGGGGGTGTCTACGGAGTGGGACAGGTGTGGGGACAGGGTCCTGCTGCAGTGCTGCTCCTCGTTGAAGCTGGTCGCGGGTGTTTTGAAGTGGAGTTTGTTCGTATGAGTGATATCGGCGAACACGCGGAGCTCGTATGCTGGGGTCGTGCGCGGTCAGAGGTGTAGTGCCTGGACACGGTTCGGTTGTGTTTGCGCTGGGCGTGCGTGCCGCGCTTTAGTGGCGATCCAGGCTTGGGCACGATTCTAAAGTCCTAGTGTGAGTGCGCTCCTAATGTTTGATACGTTTAGAATGTTTAACTCGTCACGTTACGTCTGTGCGCAGCTCTCCTTATTGTGGCTGCAGAAGCACTCGCACAGGTGCGACTGTTTTGTTTTCCTCGTTCTCACGACGAAATATTTGAAATGGGCGCACTGTAGAGCCCTGATCTAAATATATCAAATCAAACTTTATTTATAGAGTGCTTTTCATATAAAAAGTGCAACACAAAGCACTATAATGTGTTAGCAATTAAAACCCTGTAGAAGTGCAATACCCCCTTTTGACAAATATTAAAATGTAAAGATACGGGAGTGCTTAGGTATGATAATTATTGACCACTATGTCAGGCTTAGGCTGAACACTTTGTATCTGCTGAAATTCTTCATGTGCATTTTAGTTGATGTGGTTTACCTACATTTTAAACATTGTTTGTTTGTAGGACTACTGGAAATGTGGAAAGTGTGAAGAAATGAACCCACCTCTCCCAAGGCACTGTCAACGCTGCTGGACCTTACGACAGCACTGGCTACCTGAAGAGACCGTCAAATCTGATTCTGGCCCCAAACTGCTCCCTCCAAAGCCAAAAGAATCTGAGGCCAAAGAAGGTCCAGGTAAAGATTTATGCTTGTTTTATTGTACAACACCATTTCACCCTTCTCATGGTTTACTGATCTTGTTGATGTTAAAGGTTCGGATAATGAGGAAAATGAGGGGGTTGACGTTCCTGATGGTAAAAGGGTAAAGACCCCTCTACCATCTCAGGCACTGGATGGCTCGACTATCTCTGTCCCAGAGTCCAGCTGCTCCGCTCCAAACACCCAGGAGCTGTCCTCCTCCCTGCCCTCCTCTTCATCTTTCTCACAGGAGAACGTCTGGACCGACTCTCAGCCTTCATCGTCGGACTCTCAAGAAACTCTCCCCTGCTCGCCCCCAGTGACTTCAGGAGTAACTTCTGTTCCTGAGCTAGAGCGCAACTTGTCGGCAGAGTGGAGGCTGCCAGACTCCTGCCTGGACCCCTGTCTCATCTGTCAGTCACGGCCAAAGAATGGCTGTATAGTCCATGGTCGAACAGGACACCTCATGTCCTGCTATGTTTGTGCAAGGAAACTGAAGAAGAGAAACAAGCTGTGTCCTGTGTGCAGGATGCCCATCCAGTCTGTCATTCTGACTTACTTCAGCTAGTGGCCACAAATAATTTTGCACTAAATCCAATGCAACCAGCCTATTTTTATTTTTACCTCAGCTTTAGCATTTGTAAAATGGGACATTTAAATCTGCACATTTTATTAAAGTTGTTGTTTGAACAACTATTTATCAGAGACCAATATATTTGGAAAGTATTCTGTTTAAAATTGACAATTACAAATTATAAAAAAAAAAAAAAATCAAACTATATATTTAGTATGAGTTCTGAATAGTATACATCACATTAGATAAAAATGTCTAACATTTGCCAACTAATTTATCAGTTTCCTGGAAAGAAACATGAATGAAAAAATAGTAATTTTCTCCTTTTTTTCAGAATAATATAATTGCAATTGGATATGACTACGTAAATATTTTTACACTGGTGTATACATTATTATATGTTATTTATTAAAGGCAAAGTATGCCACTTCTTTCCAGGAAATCTGTAAGAATTTGCTTTTAGGGATTTGAAGTCATGATGTTAAATATTCTCAATATCCTATTATTTATTTGAAGTTATTTAAGAGGTTTGAGTATATTTAACAGTCAGTTTGAATTGTCTCCTTATATCAGATTTCTTATTTGAAATAAAATGTGTATTGAATCATTTCTGTCTTTTAGTTACTTGAATTAATACTGACTCCTGCTGGCACGTGTTTGTCAGTACAGACAATGAAGTTTTTATATTGTTGCTTATTATGCCAAAGGCCTATAAGTATTTATTAACAGTATTGCAAGGCGTTGCGATGCTAAGAGTAGCCGGTAAGTGCACTGACGTGAGGTGATGTGCCCGTAGTCACCAGGGACCAGTGGTCCCTCTAATTTTTTTCAGCCCAGAGCAAACTGAATTGTATCTCAGCACTATGAGCAGCTTCAGATCTGTACAGTGATCAGCATAATTGATAGTAATTGATCATCATGCTAATAATCACGTTGGCAATGTGTGTTTATTTATATTTATTAACTAGAAAAGAACACTGAAATTCAGCTGAACAGTAACATAAATCTGATATCAGCAATAAACTGACTTCTTAAGGAGCCCAGGCAAAGATAGAGGGAAATGACACACCTCTGAAATTGTGACACAAAATGCATTAAATATACTAAAATGTTGGCAATTAGCTTTAATCTTACCATTACAAATATACATTAAGGCCAAATGAAACATAATTTCATACACATGTGCTAAATACTGTCTGGGATGGTTCAAACAACCATCCAAGTTCTACCCTGCAGCAGATTATTCATTAAAATCTTCTGCAAATAAATAAACTCACCTTTACAACATATATATTAAAAAAATGAAACGTATGAAAAATCTAAAAATATATGAAGCATGAAAAAACAGCTCGGTACTGTTAATGTGTCAACTTCTGTCGGACTAAAGGACAGTGGATTATGTGTGTTCTTTCTTTGACAGAGGGATGTCTGCTGATGGTGAGTCTGTTCTGTGTGTATATTGTGTTGATAATGAAAAAAAGCAATTATTTAATGTGCAGTCTGAAAAATCACGTGAGAGGGAACACAGCCAGGGGCCCTCGCCTTGATGTAGGAACGAAATATTCAAACAGTTTTATATAAATGCCAATCTCCTACTTAAGGATTAAATCACCTGAGCCAGCTTCATTTTTACGTATACACGGGAGAGAGGTGCTGCCTCAGCACGCTGGTCCCAGACCGTATCTCTCCCAGATCCTCTCTCTCCCTCAGCTTTTATTGAAGGCATGAAGGCAATACATCATGTCAGTATTAGGTTTACAATAGACAACATGGTCAAAGTATATCATGGCTAGGTTTACATTTCATCAGATAAGCACAGAAATATGGCCTGGGAACCTCAAGTAGAGTTCAAAAAGGTCACACATCTGTTTTTTTAGCAGATATAGTGTTGTCATTTCACACAGGTTCTTAACAAAGGCTCTTTCATGCAGAAGGAGCCTGGTTTATATCATTGAGACTACTTTTAGCTTAATGTACATTAATAACTTCATCATTATAAGCATTTTATTCTAACATATATACATATATATATATATATATGTATATATATATATATATATATAGATGTATCTATATATATATTTATATATATATATATATATATATATATATATATATATATATATATATATATATATATATAGATGTGTGTATATATATATATATATATATATATATATATATATTATCAGAAACTTTTTCTCCTAACCAACCCACATTTTCCACCCAGTGAACAGTGGCGAAAACTCACGAAAATATGCCCAACATTATAACACTTCTCTAACTTTAGGCTATTTCCAGTTTCAGAGATTCAGTACAATGGTGCATGAGCGCCCCCGCACAAGAAAAAAAATCCATTAGGGTATAGGAACAATGGCAAAAAAAGAGAAAAAAAAATGCATGAGAATCATGAAATTTGACGCAGAATTAGATCACGACAAGACAAGCCAGCATTTTTTGTAAACATACTTGGACACACTAGCTTGTCAAAACCTGATCTCATCAGATGTCAAAAGCTAAGCAAGGCCGGGCCTGGGAAGTATTTGGATGGGAAACTGTGTCCTTAGGCAAGACACTTCACCCACATTGCCCATTAATAAAGTCGTGTGAGCGTGAGTGTGGTGGTCATAGGGGCCCATGGCACAGATTGGCAGCCTCACTTCTGTCAGTCTGCCCCAGGGCAGCTGTGGCTACAATAGTAGCTGACCATCACTGAGTGTGGAGAGAATGAATAATGAACTGTAAAGCGCTTTGGGTGTCTTGAAAGGCGCTATATAAAAGCAGTGATTCATTAATTAACACTTTTACACACTCCTAGGGCATTCACCAAATAGGTTCAAATTTGGTACACATTATCTCAAGGAGCGGGACATCAAAAGTTATCAAAGTTTTTGACACGTTTTACAGTATCTGAGCATGTGATGCATATATGTGATGCAACAAAAATTACCCAGAATTTCAGAAATTTAGAATTTTTACAAATTGCTCCCATTTGCACATACAATCTCCAATTTCAGAAATTTGAATCTTTCTTTCTTTCTTTCTTTCTTTGGATGGGACAGTGCATATTAATGAATGTACAATTTGTACAAAATCACACAAAATGGCGTAAATATGCCAGATTTAGCACAGTGTTAATTTCCATCTGTAGCAATCATTAGACTATATATTACAGTCACAGACCTAAAACAAATGATTATTATATAGACAATAGTGATAAGCGACACAATAGATTTATAATACAGTTCATCTACTGACGGGCTTGACCTAAAGTGTGGATTGAAAGACATAATTAACAAATTAATACATATGCAATAGTTATACAGGATACAATAGATTTATATTAAAATTCATCTGCTGATGGGCTTGATCTAAAGTGCAGCTTGAAAGGTGCTTCTCACAGTGTGCATAATAAAATGCATTTTATTAACGTGTCTATTCCATTTACATCATTTGTTAAACTCCTGGCCCTAAAGCGATTTAACATGAAAAATAAATAAATAAATAAATTGGTGCATTATCGCCCCCTACAGATTGAAACAAAATTTAATATAGGGAGAAAAATATTCAGTTTTTCCAAATTTTCTGAAATGTTGGTAAAAACTTAATTTTGGCATCCTGATCACAAAAGTCAACGACACCCATGCCATATATTAGTGTTGCCATAGCGGTGACATAAACTCTCCATGTTATACTAATGATAAAATCCCCAAATCACACATTATCATATTATTTATTCAGACATTATTCTGGTCTATAAAACCCTCCATGGTCTTACTCCACCTCCATTAAAAAGGTTTATACAGTTAATACAATAAATACAATAATACAATACAAATACTCAAGCATCGAGCAGAGGAGACTGTAAAATCCCATTCAGAAAGACTTCATTTGGACAGTCGGCCTTTTCAGTTCGTGCCGCACACTCCTGGAATCTGGTCCCCACAGAAATAAGGAACATAACCTCCATCCAGAGCTTTAGTAGATCTGTGAAACAGTGGCTTCTGGACAATCAGACATATGATCATTACTACGCTGTATGTGTTTTAACATCACACCAAATGTCTCAGTCTTGTTGTATGATTGTGATTTGTGTTTATTGTCTATAATTTATGTGCTGTGTGTGCTTTTAGCATGTTTCCATTTTACTAATATGTTTACTATTAATATTCACTGATCTTTAATGTGTTTGTTATGTGTGATGGATTGAATGTTATTGTGCCTATGTCCTGTTTCTTGTCTTTCTATCAATCTGCCAATGGGATTATGGATGAAATTTAGCCTGCACGACAAACTCTGGCACATTTACAGCTGTACTAACACGTTCTGATTAATGTGCACTGTCCCATATTTAATAAATGAACATAAACATAACACCAACTTTGGTGGATTTTACTCAAGCTTGAATCATAGGTGGGCACCCCGACCATGAACAGATTGATATAAGAAAATATAAAAATGGGTGCAATAGCACCCCCTAGGCAATTTGTATAGAACAACATTTTATTTGTCGTAGACATACAACATTTGGTACACATATTCATGACATTCTCTCTATCAAAAATTCAATGCTGCTTGCAGCTATATATGGTGATGTTTTTATGCTATGTGCCTTTACTGAAGTAACAACACTCTTGATGTCAGCTAAATGGTAATCCATAGGTACTGCTATGACAGTACCATTTTAAATGGTACTGAACAATATACTGGGGCTGCAACTATTGATTGATTTGAACAATTGATTTGACAAGTCAGCAATAATTATTGTTTAGATGAATTGATGCGAGAAATATTTTTTTTTAGTAAATTTTTAACCAAATAAAGGGTGAAATATGGTGACAGGAAGTATTTCAATTTAGAATATTTTCCAATAAGGTGTATTGTCAATGAAAACAAAACATTTTTAGTCCTTATTATTCTAATCAATTGTTGCAGCCCTTACAGATATATTGACTATACTGAAGATGTAAATTCATCAGTTTGTGTTCTGAGCAGTGGTACATTTACTATTGAACTTTTTTTTAAGTTCATTCTGTATGGACTCACTGTAGTTCAATGAAATCTGTGACTAGCAGCATGAAGCAAGGTTGCTCCTGGAGACTACAAAATACAAATTCTTTATTGCAGTTTGGCATACAGAGCAGTATTCAAATTCAAGTTAAGGTGGTCACATTCAAAACAGTGACTTAACTTCATGTACACGTCTTCACGCCATTGTTCAATGAAGTGCATTACATATTTAAGACAACTGTGTTCTTTTTAAATGGTGCCTATAGCAGACAGTGCTTGGACATGTGAATATTGTATTAATGACACAAATAATGTAATTTCAAATATAGAATAGACCACGTAAACTAGTACTAGCATGGCAGTATTGTGCTGATATCCTGATTTGGCAAAAACATCTATGCATACAGCATAATATACAGTATAATTTCTAGAGCACTTTGTATATTTGTCTTAAAGTATGGCCTTTAAATATAGTTTAAAAATACAAACATGTTAGTATTTAGAATTGTACACATTTTGTAATGATTTAAGGCTTCTAGTTTAGGCATATTTAGTACTTTGAGGTATTATATAGCAGTACCACCTCACGACAGACATTAAGCTGCTTTGATTATACGTAAAATGTTTTCTGTTGCAAAACTTCAAGAACAATTTGTTGATTCAGACTAACAATAAACCAAATGTTATATGAAAACATTTATAGCATTCATTCCTCGTATAACTCCATGTATGTGCAAAAGTCTTGGTGAGGATTTCATGTTGCTTGGACACACTCTAGCAGTGTGACCTTAAAGCCTGAGTGCCTGGCTCCTTCATCAGCAGTTTTCATTTGCCCACATATATAAGGCCACCATGACCAGGCCTATTCCCACAGCCAAGCCTGTCCGCTGTGGTCTCACACTGACAGCACCTGCATTCAGGTCAGTGTTACATGTCACGTTGTATCTTGCTGTAGAAGAGGGTTGTTGAGTTGTTCTAGTTTTTTGTAAAAGGAAATCATGTTTTAAGGCTGAGTAGTAATCTGGACCATAAGGAACTGTCAGTGTTTCAGTCAACACCTCATGCTCTGGGTATGTCACCTAATTACAACCAAGTGACAACGGTTAATATTAACATTAGCCACTGGGGGTCAGTGTGTGATCAAATGCACCTACCATAAAGGTGTAGTTTCCAGGAAGCAGCAGCCTGTAGTACTCCCCATGTCGGTTAGTCTTAAAAGGACACATATTTCTGCGACCAATAACTTCCACGACTGCATTTTGAACTGGTGCACCTGTGCTGTCAAATACGCGACCTTTGACCCCTGAAAGCATCAGAATAGTGGGAACAAGTGATGAATAAAATGTGACTGTGAGAGGAAAATTTATCCACATATTGTGCTCAAACTCTCACTGACCCAAATGGATTTGCTGAATGTAAGAAAGAAGTGCTTTTCTGTTGTCTGTCCACATGGCAGGAAGTTCACTGACAGGAGGAAACTTGCAGCAGGATATTTCCAGAGTTATTTCTAAACACTGAGCCCACACATAATTATAGTCCTGCATCCCACCTGCAACAATATACATTAGGAATCAAATCTCATTCAACACTTTTTGTTCAACTGGGTTATTTTATAATAATTCATGTGGGTACCTGCAAGAGCGTACCACTTGTATCCGTTAGTGATGCCATTCAAGAAGGGTCTGCTCTCCGTACAGCGATTCCCTTTGTGCATTGAGGCATGGTTGTAGGAGTACACCTTAGCAAGGTGAACAAAGACATCGTCATCAGGACTGATGCTTGCTCCGTTTATTAACTCACTGCCTTAAAAGGACACACACAAAATGCAATTTTTTCTAATCTGATTCTGAAAATGGTGATAATGATGATAATAGAAAATCATATCTGATTTCTGTAGCTCAACATGTCTTTTAGATGTGTGAATCTTACTGTCTAATTGAACTGTAAAAATAAAATCATTTATGTCTTTTATAACAATGGCTCATTATTTTATAATAAATAAAATGTACATATAGCAGTGCCAGTCAGATTTCCATTGATGCTTTCATATTTGAATGTCAGTTATTAGGTATTTATATGGTTTGAGCAGGGATGTCAAGTATACCTCCATTACTGTTGTCATAGGGATAACTGGCCACCAGAGCTCCTCCGTGAAGATTCGCAGAGAGAACAAAAGTCTCAGTCTGGAGCCACCCTATCACAGCTTGGACCTACACAAGGGCCAAATCAAACCTTAGTGTGGAATTGTCAAATTTAAGAAGACAAAAGTTCAGGATGTGTTCTAACCTCTGCTTCTCTCTTGTCTTCATCACTCGCCTGAGCAGCAAAGACATCAGGGAAGTTCCTATTCAAGTCAATTCCATTGTGATTGAACCTAAGACACTCTTTGTTATTTTGGTAAATCATTTATTTAAGCTGAAAACCAAAAAAGGTCGGCGTCTGCGCCTTGTCTTCAATTCGTGTATTGCTTGGTGCGTCAACTCACAGAAAGTGGAAACACTGAAAAGTAAAAGAATGAGGTACACACAAGACTTATGCCAAAACGTGTATATTAAAGCCGAAACATGACAAACAAGTCTGTAGACATGCACTGGAGTAAAGACAGACGTTTTGGGTCTAGCCCATTCTCAATGACTCCAGTCTACTGGACCCGAAACGTCTGTCTTTACTCCAGTGCATGTCTACAGACTTGTTTGTCATGTTTCGGCTTTAATATACACTTTTTGGCATAATTCTTGTGTGTACCTCATTCTTTTACTTTTCACTGAATCATTTATTTAAAAAATATTCAGTGTTTATCATTATTTTAAGTAATAATTGTTAGACGTATGATTATGCAGCCATTGTCCAAAGGCACCCCATTTTTCATAGTATCTCTTAGCAAATTAGCAGCAGAGTAGAATAGATAATAAAAAACTATATTAATTCATACAAGCCAATGTCTTAAAGAGGTGCACATCATGTTCAGTGAGTGGTATTACAACAAGCTGCAGAGAGGAGATGAAAAGTCAACACCTAGTTTATTTTTCCTTTTTACTGCTAGTTTAATTCAAATGCAGCCCTTTGTACACTATGCACCTACAAAAACATAAACATGAATATCCACCACGTTTATTTGGTGAGTACAGAGCCTGTAGTTAACTGTCTTGTCCTATTTCAGAGCAGACAAAAGAAGTCAAAACAAATGTGTAATTAGCTCCGTTACATTGTTTAACTGTATGACAGATAGGAATCAATAATATGTCTAAGTCGGCTTTCCTGTTAATCAACATGTTTTGGGTATTAATGTACAATAGTGATTGTGCAAAAAGTACCAAAAGTAGGCTGCCACTAATATATCCAGCTTTTTCAAGGCAAGAAATTATCTGCATGGTCCCTATTAAAATAAGTTACTACTAGGTATTACCTGTGGAAATGGGGTGGATTGAAGTTAGCACCTTTGCTATAATCTGGAATACTTATACATTACAGATATTTATTAATTTAGCACTAATTTGTCTCTATTCAATAAAGAAAATAAATAGGGTGAGAAAAAACAGTTCATGAGACACATTGACACACCAAACCAAAATGATATATTCCTGCATGTTACTTCTTAGTCATCCAGTATATGATTTACAAGGTAATCCTGATGGTTAACATTTTATAGGATTGCAGAATAATGGTTTATGTGTAAACCTTAGTGGTGTTACGTATACTGTATGTTTGAGTCATTTGCTTATGTCATTTGAGCATTTATATTTTTAGCACCCTGAGCAAGATCTGTATTAAATGTCCAGTGTGCCCATACCTGCCCTGGCTGTACATGCAGTCTGTGTCTGATGAGTCAAAACCATCCGGATTCATCGTTGGCATGATGTGGATTCGGGTGCTGTTCAGTAACCGCAAAGACCATGTTTCATTTTTACGATATCCCTCCACCAAGTCCTCTATGAGATGTAACAGCAGCACTCTGCCCAGAACCTGTAGAAAGATATTGAACTTTTTTTATTAGCTGCAGTACATCCAGAACGCTGCAGCTCGGGTCCTGACTAGAACCAGGAAGTACGAGCACATAAGTCCTGGGCTCAGGTCTCTGCACTGGCTCCTGTGGCTCAGAGAATAGACTTTAAAGTGGCTCTGCTTGTGCACAAGTCTCTCCACGGCCTTGTACCAAAGTACATCTCTGACATGTAAGTACAATATGAAACATCTCATACTCTGAGGACCTGAGGGACCGACCTCCTGCTGGTGCCCAGAGTCAGGACTAAGCATGGGGACTTAGTTTTATGCAGCTAAAATCTGGAACAGTCTTGTGAGACAGATGTAAGACAGGCCTCTGACAATGGTCTAATCCAGGCTCAAAACAGTTTGGTTTAGGGGATTGTGAATTAAATGATATTATTCTATCTCTTCTCTTTTTAAAGTTTTTAATTATGGTTATCTATGCTTTTCTATATTTATGTTTATTTTGTATTGCGATTTTAATGTATTTCTTATTTGGAAAAGCACTTTGAATTACTTGAATTTTGCTGCTCTTGCTGTGGCGGTCTGCGGCACAGTGGCTGAGTGGCTAATGCTCATGCCTCACAGAAAGAAGGTTGCGGGTTCGATCCCTGAGTCGCCCGGGCCTTTCTGTGTGGAGTTTGTATGTTCTCCCCGTGTCTGGATGAACTATGAACTAACATCAAGGACCATGACATCCACCCTCCTGTGGGCTCAGCACCTGCAGAGGGGTTCATGGGGGGGTCAGGTGCTATGAGGATTGGGCAGCAAGCTGCCCCCGCGACCCAGCCGAACAAAGTGGAAGAAGATGGATGGATGGATAGATGTGTATGAATTGTGTTATACAAATAAACTTGCCTTGCCTTACCTATTTTGAATGTAACTTTAAAAAATAGTTTTCTATGATGTTCAAATCAACATTTCCTCTTCTAGCTCATAAATTAAACATGCATGGCAGGGTGATGAGCAGCTGCTGTGTGTTTGCTTGCTCCACGGGGAATGTGTGTGGGAGGAAGTGAAGCTGCAAGGTTTTGTGACTGGAAACACTATCTGGACATGGACCTTTGGTTGGTCGTCTGACATGTTGAGGGAGAGTACGGACACTTGGTGCATGAATGGGAAACTCAGGACAAAGAAGAAGAGAAGGGTGGGAAAGGTGAAGAGGTGCGTGTGCACAGAGCCCTACTCACACACGTCAGGACTAGCTTTGCCTCTGGCCATCTGTGTGTGCCTCTATCCTCTTTCCACTCCTCCAGAATCTTGCTGTAGTCTACAGTGCACACCCTTCTCCTCTTTATTTCAGAACATAAAGGATATAACTGAATCAATGGATACAGCCCTTTAAAATCTAAACCTGTTGTATCTTTTCTTTTGTAATGCAGGAGGGCTTTATTCAAACTCAACTGACTCAACTGAATTTTATTGTACTCCTTTTCCATTTGGACTAATACATGTCATAAATAGTTGATATGTATTGTACTGTTTAACAAAAAATGCCGTTAAGAGTCAGTTTGGTCAAGTACAAAAACAGGAGCAACTAAACAGTTAAGCTTTACAGTATGTCAGGAACTGTCAACTGAAGCTGAAATAACCAACTTCCTAAACAAGATTTGCCACATACTATACATATTATTGGTGTTCTTCACAAAAATTAGATAGGTACATCCACAACCTGCGTGTTTGTGTGTGTCTGCGTGTTGTTTCTGGGCACCAGCCCTGGGACCCGCCCGGTGGTTAAAACAGGTGGACAAAGAACACAATAAAGACCTCATCATATTAAACCTGATTTTACATGTTTACACTCAAAATAGTGATATTTTGTGATAGTAGGGTTCATGGGTGTTTTATTTTGGTGGTCCTAGCTTGAAATTGTGAAACACTTGCATTTGCACATTTTTGACAAAAGATTAGTCTTGTTATTTGTTACTTGAGTCTTGTTATTTGTTACTTCATCATTTAAGTGAGTCTGTGTACATTTCTTATGTCACACAAAAAATCCAGCTCCTGTTATACCTGTTACTAAAGTTCTGTACATCTCACTGTAGTATGTGTTCAGTTATTTCTCTCAGCATAACTCATATATGTTCACTAAGTAAGGTATGTAGAGCAGCATATAACATCTTTTTTAATTGGAAAATCTAACAAGCAATGTGTTTCTTATTAGGGGTGGGCGATATCTCGATATTTAAAATATATCGAGATATTTTTGAAACTCGATATGAATTCTGACATATCGATATATCGCTATAATGCTTACGTTTACTTCTGGTTTCGCCGCTTCGCTTGTCTCGCCTTCTCTGTGCTGCGCTCGCCTCCGCATCCTCACTTATGTCCCCTGTGCTCCTCCGCGGAGCACGGAGCTGGCTGCGGACTAAACCAGGACTAAACCAGGACTAAACGCGGCCGCAGAGCCCGGGGCTCGGCCGCGGACTAAACTGGGACTAGGACCAGGGCTCTACAGTGCGCCCATTTCACTTGCATTTGCAAGCAAATATTTCGGTGTGCGAACGTGGAAAACAAAACAGGCGCATCTGTGCGAGTGCTTCTGCAGCACAATAAGGAGCTGCCCACAGACGTAACGTGACGAGTTAAACTTTCTAAATGCACCTGCCCAGCGCGAGCGCAACCACACGACTCCAGCATATGAGCTCTGCGCGTGGCCGATATCACTCATACGAACAAACTCCACTTCAAAACACACCTACGCCCCCTTAAACGAGGAGCGCCCCGCAGCAGGACCCACACCTGTCCCACTCATTAGACACCCCCACACCGCTGGACTTCCTTCTCCGACAAAGCGAGAGCTTTGTCTTGGTCTTGTCTCGGACTCAAGCGCATTTGGATTCTGTCTTGTCATGGACTCAGGTCTTGCCTTCTCTGGCTTCTTTGCCTAATAAAATGCCAAATAAACCTGTTTGTCACAAAGTGCATTTGGTTTGGTAAATGTGCAGAGACTAAATACCGCTTTAAAACAAAAAAATGTAACTCCAGTTTGGAATTTGAAAATACAGGTTTAAAAATCCTAGCCACTTTTTTCACTTTGCAGAGTGTTTAAGTGCAGTACTAAATGAATATTAATCAGATAAAATTTGTTTGTTGTTTTTGCAGTAGTTTATCCTGTAAAGATATCGAGATATATATCGTATATCGAGATATAGCAAAATACATCGAGATATATTTTTTGGTCCATATCGCCCAGCCCTATTTATTATAACATAGTGTAATAAGTTTCTGGTCTATTTGGTCAGTTTTATCATTAGATTCCAAGAGTTGTGACTCGTGCAGTGAGAAACACAGTACAAGGGCACAAAATTTTATCTTGAGATAATGCTAAATTATCTCTTTCTATCTGTACTGTATTTCAAGCACACTTTTTGTCATGATTTTCTATGCAGGGCCAGGGAGGTCAAGGCTTCCTCCCCCTCCAAAAACATTTAGTTTATATTCTCTCTGGGCTATACTGTCTGGTGAACAAAGAATTATTATTTATGATTATTACAAACAACTGAATTATAATTCATAGGGGCTTGCCTCCCTTATGGGAACAAAAAGACACATGGCTTAAATCCTTTATCAGATCAACAACATGGTTATAAGATTTGCTATGGATTAAAATAGGTGAAGAATAAGGTTTAGTTTAGGCAACTAGTAACTGTGGTTAAGGATAGGATCAGTCTCCAGGAAGCATAGAAACCCAACATGTGTGTGTGGATGTGTGGGTTAGAGGGCTAAGTGAAAGGAGCTTTTTCTAGAAATTTTCCCTGAGTGACGACACACTCCACTGACTCTGTGTGTTCTAGTGTGTGTCCAGCCATGACGTGTCTATTTAAGGACCTTTCTTCCGACTTTCATAGACTGATGACCCAACTTTGTTTTTTGTTTTCACTTTTTTTAGGCACACTTGCAGTATCATTTTTAATGCATAATAAGCAGTGTTGGAACAGGGGAGTCTATACCTTGTTTCATGCTGCAAAGATGTACATCGGTGGCTCTTGTGTGTTTGTTTCACATCACTGCAGCATAGTCACAAACATCTGTAATTATAGTCATTATAACTAACTGTGGCGGTGAACAGAATAAGTGCCACTTTAACAGTGAGACAATATTTCTGTTCAGGGACGAACTCAAACAGTATAATGTATACAGAGTTTAAAACTTATTTTTATTTAGTCTACTACTTATATCCAAACACATTATCAAGTGTATTTTTAATGGTCGCCTTTCTCCCAGAAACAGGCTGGCTCTTTCTCTGACCACAAAAGTATGTATGGAGTGGACTGTTTGAATGGCTTTTGTTGATCTCTTTAGTCCCCTTTTAGCCCCACTTCCTGTGAGTAGGGAGGGGCCAGTGCACTGGTGTGTCTATGTGTGTGTGTGTGTGTGTCTGCTCACCTCGTTGCCATGCATGTTCCCCACATATTTGAACTCTGGGACTCCGACGGTGTGCCGTCCAGGGCTGACACCCAAAGCTAACACCCACAACTCTTGCCCTGAGGAAAACATAAGACATCTGATCATTAGCAGAACAAATTATGAAAGTCATAGTACATTATTATTACCATTATAATAAGAGGAGGTTCCCTGGGATGTTTTCACTATTATACAAACTGTAGATACTATTTGCATTAAGGTGGTGCACATAGATAAAAGCATGTTGGAGCTTGCACACACAACAGTTGAGTAAACTACGAAAGGTGTGAACAGGTTGTTGTGGGGAGGTATGAAAACCTATGAGGTAAGTCGTGAAAAATGACTCGACTAGACACATTCAAATACATTCAGATTTGGACAGTGACCATCTGGTGCCCTAGATTAGCTCAGATTAGCAGTGTGTGTCTGTATGTATAAGTGATTAGTTGGATTAGGTTGTCCTAGACTAAATTAACCCTGGCCTAGTCTCAACATATGATCACACTGTCAGAGACAGTGTTACTATGGTGATATGCACCTGACACTTCAGTCAAATGTGATCCTCCATGGGTACGACGGCTGACAAACCGTCGTACGCTATGAGCACATCTGTGAAAAACTCACTGAATCAAGTATACAATCAAGAAAATAATGTTACTGATGTTATATTCTATTGAATGGTTTGATTTTGTGCCACAAAGGAAATGAGTATAAACTTAAGAGTAAAGGCCTACTAATTTTTGTGTTCTCATGAATTTTAAACTGAAACTGATGGCATTAATCATGAGTTGTGATGAGCCTAAATAAGACGTTCTGAAAAATGTATTAAAAGTCTAAGATCATGAAAGCCAGACTCATATTAAAATACTATGCAAAAGTGTACTACCTTTGACGGACTGGCCAATGCTGTACAGATGTGTGATGTGGGGGTTGGCTGTGTTGACTTCATACAGGTACTCTTTAATCTGCTGGTTGTTATGATAGCGAAACTCCAGCAGAGAAACAGGGGTGTGGTGGAGGATGACGATAAAGAGGAGAGGCAGGAGAATCATCATCATTTCTGTTTAAAATATCAACATCAGAGAAAAATCTTGATTTAATACTCTATCTAACAAATAAATCCTTCATTTGGCCTGTCTAGTATGGAAGAACAAGCATATGGGAAAATCTAAAACTAAGTTCATGATTACTATAAGGTGTCCAAATTGGGTTGTGTCTGTCTCTCTTAGGACTAATTTATGACTTTTCGCTCAAAATGGTTGATGGATGAAGAGCTACACTTCATTATGTAAGTTTCTTTACATGGGTTTTGTTGTACATAGCACAATAGTATCTTATATTACACGTTATCACGTTAATAGATTGGTGTGAAGCAACGTAGCCCACATTATAATGATCAATACCACAATTAACACTAAAGCTAAATAATAAGGTTATAGGCCTATATAACCAGGTTACTTTTACGAAATGAAGTCTTGTTGGTTACCACACTAATTAACTTTAACACCATCCAAAGTGACAGCTCCTCACCCGCGGTCAGACGTACCTGTCCGCCGCCGAGCCTCTATCTGCACCGACGAGCACCGGCTGACCCGGGACAGACACCGCACTGCCGACCCCACCGACCTGACCGACCTGAGTGTGTGTGTGCGAGCTTTAACCCGACTTTAACCTGACTTTAACCTGACTTTAACCCGGCGGAGATTAGCCCGCTCAGGCATGAGGGGCGGTGCTACTGACCGGGACTCCAGAAGTGTGTGCGGGCGCCCTGAGGACAAGAAGCGCCGAAATGCACTCCGCGTTCAGCCTAATATTAGGGCCTGTTTAAACGAAATATTCATTCAGGACAACTTTATCGTTATTGTCTTCAAAATAATAAAATCCTATATGAACTATAATCATGCTATTAAAACACATATTCACAAAACTTATCTTATATTGGCTAAATTCGTGTCTAGTAGGCTAGGTGTTACAGAGCTTGAGCCCACTCGTGCTAAAATCGCGGCATTTAGTGACTTTTTCTGTAAAGACCTTGGTCAAAATTGCAAACTGATCGACGTCTTGCATTTTGGCAACATACAAAAAGCTTTCTGTATGAGCATCAGGCAAGCGGGTGTAAAGATATTAGACCAAGATTTCTGTGTAACCTAAACCGTCCAATTCTCAACATGTGCAGGTAGAGCATTTTAGGGTTAAGTTAGGCCTAAAACTGAATAAACTGAACATCATTTTGACAATGTTATGTCATCTTTTTCATTTGAATTGGGCCCCATCTAGTGGCTTTTGTTATGAACTGAAACCTTAAAAAGGAGCTTTCTCAATTCTGAAGCTGATGGACTAAAGCAGAAGTCATTGTGGGATCATCATATCTGAAACCTTTACTCTTTGCATTTATAAAAACCTATAGGGCATATTGAGACAAATGGCTCATATAAACTTGGAACAATAGAAACTGACTTGCTTGAGAAAGTGAAATTTATATCAATCCATGTAGTAATATCCCTTGAGTGATTCCAGTGATCCTCAACAAATAACTTACGTAGAAAGATAATAAAGCTCATTTTAATTCAGGCACATTCAATTGTGCTGTGATAATTGAATTTTCCACTTTATGTTACTGACAGTTTGGGACGCTTGTACCAAACTGAACCCGCATCTTCCAAAGTATTTTTAATTCCCCTCATCTTGTATGTTGATGTAAAAATGTCGGAGTAATTGTAGCTCAGGGGCTGGCCGTGTGATTGACAGCTTATTTAAACAGACATGGTCAGTGAAATGAGAGTCATGCTTTAGAAAAGGGGAAATTAACGAAGCAAGACAATTGAGTGGCAGGTGCATCTGCAATAGACTCTTCTCTTTCTAGGTAAACAAAAGCTCATTTAGTGAAACATGCTGAATTGCTGTGTAACTAAATGATGTTGAGAAATAGCCTACTGCAATTTGTCTAAATCCAGTGAATAAAAGTTCAGCTCATTTGACTTAATAGAAACAAAACTCTGTCCTGGCAAAGTTAGAGGTAGCAAAACAAAATATTATTTCTACGGCCATCATAGAAGCCACGTTCATTCACATGGTTAGTTTTAATGTGTGCAAAATGTTAAATAAATTTTAGATTAATTAAAGGTTTTAGGTGTTTCATCATGTCATTTCTAAAACCAGAAAAAAATATCAGTTAACACCACATAGGAAATGGCTGCATAATCAGAATGAAATATAGCCTAAGAGAATTACAAAAGACAAGACCCATTAATATTGCCAGGTCCCTCCTCCTGACTTAGTTACAACGTGAATATGCAATTTATTAATTATACTTTTCAGTCACATAAGACTGATTATATATTAATGGGATTCTTGGAATCTAGTTGCCACATTGAATTCCAAAACACAAAAAACATTCTAAACAAACACTATTTTCTAAAATCTTGATCATTTGTGGTAAAACCAATATTCAAACCTGGTCAGGTTCATTTTGATTCCCATGATGCACATGGATTCACCCACATTATTATAATCAGGTCTGTGCAGGCACCTTTGTCTGTGACAGTGCACTTTAGTCTGGGCCTGCCTGTACGTCAGAGCAGGAAGGCAGCCAGCAGATTTCAGTCTTCACACAGTGCAATACATGTTTATAAAGTGGAATGTTATAGCAAAACATTTTTATTCAATGCAAACTAAGCACAACTAAGCCAAACACTCATTTATTTTCATTATGGATGTATCTATTGCACTCAAAATCCTTGAAAAACATACATTATCACTCTGAAGGTTCTTGTATCTGTACAAACCTGACTGGAGTGGGTGGGAGGAATGGTCTTTACCAGCTTCTCATCGTGGAAATTTGATTGATTTGAATCAAATGATCCACAGTATGGCAAAAATTGTATCTCTGTAAGAATATTCCAAACTTTGGTGCAGTCACGCAGATGTAGTGCAGCCACCAAAAAGCTATGTGTTGTTTTATTTTCTTTAAAAGTGGAATAAACATGATATTGTTGGATTTAGATCACAGCCACTAAAGTATATGCTTGGATAATTCATAATCAACCAATGTTTTCTTACTTAAAAATTAAAATCAAATTTAAGTCAGAGCTATAGACTGGCACATTTAATATATTGATTGCTGTTTTTGCTTTACGGTTGTCCACAAAGCATACATTATTTGTGAAAACATATTCCCATATTCACTTTTCACTTTGACACTGAACTTGGATGATGAATGACAAATAATTAAGCACTTAATAAAAATGCACGTGTGTTCATCATACCTTCATACCTTCATACTTCACTCATGTATAAAAGTAGACGGGCATTTCTTTAGAAGGAGGACCCAATTGCTGAGGGCCCTAGACTGTTATTTACATTTGCCTCATGGTAAAACAGTCCCTAATGCTTCTTCTCTTTTTTTTTTTAACCTTTTATCACTCTCCAGATTTTCTTCTATTTACTTGGCACAAATTGGCTTCCTCAAGAGTAGATGAGAACATAGTGGAAAATGACACTTAGAGATGTGTAATAATTATATGAGCAGCCATTACAATGATGGATGGTTAACTCTTGCCCATCAATCTGACAACACCACTGTGATCACTGTATGTGTGTATTATAAATATATAAACATATGACTAAGACTAAGAAATACAAGATGTGATGAATTAATATAACTTGAAATATTTAAATGTCAGTGTTGTGTTGTAATGGAAGAAATAATACAGGTAGATAGAGACATGCACATCCAATAAAAGTTGCGTCTGCATGCTGGGTCTAAAGACAAATATTGTAGAAAAGGAAAATCAATTCAGCACTGCAGGTTTTTGGAGACGCCAATTTTTTATTATTTTAATAGAACCACAATGTGATGTTTTGAGGCCAGGCCCTTCTTCAGACATGAAGGATTCAGTTTCACACCTGCTAAACACAAGCCCAGGTAGTCACCTGACCAACGACAGGAAAGCTTATGAATACAAATGACAAATATAGTCTAAACACATGTTCACTAATATTGTTAGAGTGGTTTGCCACAGTCAAATATATTTATGCAATGTACAGATTATATACAAATATAAAAAACAGAAGAACATGACATTAGCACTAATTATTAATTAACACTAGCAACATTTAGGAGAGCCACAGAAAAGGCCGATCAAAGTCTTTATTGAGGCCTTTAAGAGTCAAAGTCGTTCCCATAGAGCCGTAATATTTTGCTTTTCAGTAGAATTATTAGTTATTTTATTTGTTCAGTGTCCACGTATCTGAGGGAACTTACATTGTGCTGATTTTGAGTGAAATGCACTGCCACGGGGCTTCTGCTGCCGTAGTGCTTTAGTTAAGTAACAATTCTGTTTTGGCCATATTGATTTGTGTGCAATTTGGTCTTTTAAATAGCACCGGACTTTACTAAATTGCTTATTTATTAAATGTTTCAAAAATGCTGTAATTTTTAAATAAATGAACTTATTTCCAGCATATTATATACTGAATACTACATCTATATAAGTTTATTCATATAAGTGTGTTGCATTGAATTATGACCTGTTCCCAGTTGATCCCTCCTCTGGGTCTTTAGGCGTGTATGGATTATTTTTGTTATTTAGCGAATAGAGGCTGAAAAACACAAGGGTAAGCCAAGCCACTTCCCTGAGGCCAGAATTTCACACCAATTCTGCTTGAGCAATGGGATTATTTGACCGCACAAATAAACCTTTAATCAATTTTGCAAATGCTTTATTAGGTGCTGTCTGGACTTGGTGATTGATTTACTCGAAACCTGCTTAGACATTCATGATACAAATGATGGCTGGGAGCTTTAGTTATAGGTTGGATTGTGGATTATTAAAAAGGGCCAGTATTTTAAGACCTTTTTCTTATTTTTGTTTTTGACTTCTCAGTTCTTAAATTCTAGTCAATGCCAATCCTGTGTCCCGACATGGACCACATGAATGACACTCATCTTGTCTCCATGGAAACATGTTTGTCTTCATTACTGTACATCGACTAGCTTTTGTGTCTGTGTCCTTGAGCTAAGCACAGCATCACAAAACAGATGTGTGCAAATATCTAGACAGAGGGTCATGGCTCTTGAGTAAAGAGACAAATGATCCAGCATAAACAACTGAATGATGGAGACACATAGCTAAAATATAAATTTTAAAATATTAAACTAATATCATAAGACCCTACAATGTGTGCATAATTATGAGGCAAGTTATATTTATGAGGATTAATTTTATAATTGAACAACTTCAGTGCTCTTGGTCAATCCAAAATGTTAATAAACCTTAAACCTGAATATTTTTAGAGCTGACGTTTTGGCTTTCTTAGGGGAAAATCTGAAAAAAAATGTGAATGTGTGCAAAGAAAGAAAATGTGTGCACAATTTTTGGGAAACTATTATATTAAATAGAATTATTACGCAACTAAATGAAAAATGAACATTTTCCATTCTCACTTGTTTATTTTCATCTGTCAGAATAGTAAACAACTCAAAATTTACAAATAAACATGTCTGACATTTAAAATAAATAAATAAATAAATAAATAAATAAATAAATAAATAAATAAATAAATAAATAAATAAATAAATAAATAAATAAATAAATAAGTGACCAATAGAGTCACCCTTCTTCTCAATAATGGGCATAAGCCTTCCATTCATGGAGTCTGTCAGTTTCTTGCTTTGTTGACGATCAACTTCTGTGCAGCAGCAACCCCAGCCTCCCAGACACTGTTCAGAGGTGGACTGTTTTCCTTCATCCTAAATCTCCTGTTTAAGAAGGGCCCACAAGTTCTCAGTAGGGTTTAGGTCAGGTGAGGAAGGACTTCGACGCATGTGACCAATGTTCTGTATGAAAATTGCGGTCCTCTTGAAAGATGCAGACTTTTTCCTGTACCACTGCTTGAAGAAAGTGTCTTCTAAAAACTGGCTAGGTTTGGAGTTCATTTTGAGTCCACCCGAAAAGGTCCAACAAGCTCATCTTTAGTAATACCAGCCTGTACCAGTATCCCAGCGCTGGAGGATAATGGGTTCCTGTAGTTAATTTGCGTCTTTTTTTCACATTTCTTGAGATACTGTTGACTATTCGCAACATTCGATATGATATGAGGGTGTTGATCTCGTTAGGCCACACCCTCCCTCATTAGACAAATATACATCACTTCATATGCTTAAATTCAATAACAATTCAAGTTTATACAGCTTGGAGTTGGAGAATATGCCTAAAAATCATGATAATAATTGTGCACACAGTGTATACAGGAAGTGATTTCTTTCTGCACTATAGCGTGGAACTTATTCAGTATATGTATGCATGTATATTTATTTAACTCTAAAATAAAATAAACCACTTTGGGACTTGTGACTGAACTTTAACATAATGACTGAGGATTTTCTGAGGGCAGTGAGTACTTGACTATCTATACCTCTAAAATCCTTATACTGTATGGCCAACTGTGCTTTAATAAACAAGTTTTTAAGGAATGAAAAAACTCTTGGATTTGTGATTCTATTTTAAATGATAATGACTCATCTTGGATTTGGATGAAAACTTTTTTTTATGAGAAATTTTTGTGTTCGTTTTAATTGTTCACTGAACTGATGGTTTACAGTTCCCACCGTATCACATTGTCATTCTGCCCTGGGGTGAGACACATGACCATCTTGTATCCCGTGACTACATAGAAATATCAATAAATGCATGTGTGAATTCAAATATATATTTTTACAGTGCAATGAATAATCTGTAGGCCCTAAAAAATGAATGATAAAATTAGATGACAATTTCTGCATTTATTTTCTTTCAAACCCAAATGACTGTGTCTTTGAAATGCAAATTTATGATCTGGAGCTAACTTTTCTAATCTTAACAGTTAAGATTTTGCTGTTGAGAACCAAAGACACAACCAACAAATAAGTAAAATTGTCTTTAATGAGAAGTTTAAGCCTTTAAAGGGTTTGTCAAACTGGAGTAAACTTTCTTTTCTTCACTGAGTGGTGGTATGTTTGTGTCTAACATTAGCATATCAATAGTTAGGTGCTGATGGCGTCCGCACTCCCTTCTCAGTCCTTTTTGTGGGATGTAATTGTGGCTGATTATCACAGCTCCCCGCACAGAAGGGATGCATCAGAGGTGAGGTGGCACAATGAACCACTTCAGTGAGCATTCAGATCAGGAAAGAACCAGAAAATACACCTCAGCCATTTCTACCTGTTCAAAGTGTAGCTGTTATTAAAAAAATAAAAATAAAAAATAAGGTAAATCAGTGCAAAAGACAGTTGTTTTTTCAGTAATGATTGGCCAAAAAAGTGTAATATAAATCAATAAAAAATGTGGCAACCTTTTAAACACTGATGCACACATGTACTGTTTACATTATATTTGTGTGACACTTTTAGATGTAAAGGTTAAAAATGGCCAACTGCTTCTTTGTGCAGTTCACGTGTGAATGCAATTCTATGGTTTGAAATAACTTTGCAGTAACTTTAATATTTAAACAGTAAATATATAGCAGAAGCTTGGATGCACAGACCATGAAAAACAAAACAAAAAAATAAATTATTTAAAGTTTAAATAACTTCAGGCTAACATAAAGGTCAGTGTGTGTTTATGTATTGTCACATCCAGCATTTGCCTCGAGAAACACAAAAGTGAAAAATAAATTGTGCCACCCACTAAGAAATAAAACAAAAAACAGTAAAGTACAATGAGTAAAGAAGATTTACCTACTGAAGCAGTGTATCACTTGTAGATACCTCACAACTGACCATAATAAGATGTTTCATGCTTTATTAATCTGCCCTTTTTTCAATATGCAGCACTGGTTACTATGTGACCAAAGTCATTGGTGGGAAAAAGACAAGGTTATTATTTTGTGCTCAAAGTGATCAGTAGTGCACTGGTGACACGCGTCCAGCTAATTTTTAAGATGTGAAAGAAACCTACTCTTGCACTGAAAAGGAGAACATGACAAAGGACAAAGAGTGAAAATGAGGATGGTGAATGGAGGGGATGAAGCATTGAGTGAGCAGTGGGACCAGGGCAGTAGACGGGGGACAAAGGTGTCTGTTGTCCCAGGCGCCAGGGTTTTAGGGGCCAACAATTGAACCCTCTTCTTATTTTATATTAGAGGGGGGCCCATCTAAGACTTCTTGCACAGGGCCTCTAAATTTCTATCAACGGGCCTGAGTGGGACCATTTTTGTTTGTTTTTGGCTGCAGCTGTTTAGATATCTGAATGTGTTTTGTATTATTTTTTGATGTTGCACTTTGTTGTTTTTGTTATTTTTCCTTTTGTGAATAATGGTATAATAAATACTTTTTAAGTGATAAGAGAGGATATGGGTTTGTGAGATTGGTAGTTGGGAGTTATGAGATACATCATCGGAGACTGTTCATTTTTGGCACATATTTTAACTTCTAATAATTGCACCAATTTTTAATTTTTGCATGAGTTATTTTGGTTACCACCTCTGGCTATGATTTCACTTGCACTTGCATGTTTCTCAAATTATGAATTTTGTTATCAAGTGTTCGGATTTGAACACACAGTTGATCTAGTCACACAGTTGCAGCTTTTCTCTATATTTAGTCACAAGGATGTTTGTGTCCCCCACTGCACCCCCTGAAAATGTATGTAGTGTGAATGTGCCTCCGTGGCTTGTATGTGACGATGTGTGATTGAAAATAATTGGCTCCTGCTGGAATTCCACAGTTTGGGGGAAAAAAGACAACTTTGCAAAAAATATGCGGGCAGCACCAATAAGCCAGTGTTTCTTTTCCTAGCACCGATCAGCATGATTGTTCACAGCCAACATGGCACAGTGGGGACACAGGTGAGGGGAGATGCATCAACTGAATGTTATTAGATATACTCTTAGTTCAGCCGTGGTAAATAGGGAGCCATGTTGTTATTGTCAGTAATCACATGTGATTAGACCAAAGTGCAGTGTATTTGTCCTCATCCATCAAGTGTATTTTCATTTTTCTATCCGTCCCTTTTAACCAAACAGATGCTTTGACCCATTTAGACCTCTCTCACATTAAAGTGTCACAGCCAATCACAGAACGGATCTGTCAGGGTAATGAATACCGCCGGGGGGGTGGCTCCTTCTCGCTGGTTGGTTTCACTCATATTTTCACTGTAACTTCAGATCATCTTTCACACTTAAGCCATTGTGGCAAGATGCACACTTCTTTTTCTGGTTTAAGGAAGTGTATTTAATAAAAAATAAAAATAAAAAATAAAAATTGCAAAGTCAACTGTACAATTATTTTTTTCTGTTTTTAAATGTGTGCTTTGTAACTTTTCTGGAGGAGAATCGTTCTTTTCTCCATTGGGTTGATATTGCTTGATATTGCTTCCACTGAGTTGATATTGCCACTGTTTGTCATAAAACTTATGCTGTTTCCATGGAGACAAGCAGATAACACCACCAGGCCATTACATGTCACATCTGTGATGATGCGACTACTTGCAATAAAAATACATGTTTTACAAGATATTTTAGCAACAAAAACAGCTGTAACTGAATAAATGCATAATAAAAAGTTTAATGCCATACAGTGGAACATTTCAGGCAAACAATACCTCCATAATAATAATTTTACATGTGGACGAATGTATAGTATTTTACTATTCTTTGGCTGTTTCTTATTCACATATATATTTTTATAGAAATTCACAGCATAGCAATAGCAATAAATAAAATGAGGAACATGTAAGAGGGGAGAGAACTAGCTAGCAAATAGGCAAGGGTTTTTATATATAAAAGAAATGTATACGAAGGGCCACATCAATGACAGTGTGTTCACTCACAGATTTGGGTCTGGGCTGTGAGAAGAACCATCAGTCTTCTCATAATCCATTAGCTTTTTTATTTAGAGTGAGACACTCCTCATCAGAGACTAAGACAAACATGATACAGTGAATTAAGTCCATTAGTGTAATCATGGGGAGCTTTGATGTAAGATTAAAGTTCATATATCTTTACCAAAACCAAAGAGGTGGGCAGGACTTGGCTCAATTGGCTACCACAGGGAGGCGCTGCACTTCTACTACCACAAGCTCAATATTCTTTGAACGTATCTGCAATGAGCTCTAGTATATATTCAGTCTTTGGTACAACCCCAGATCCCATTATCCAACACAGTTTCCTTTTATATTCTTGTTCCATTCATTGTTAATCCTGTCTATTCCACATGTGTTCACATCCTCATGGATATTCAGCTCTCCACATTACCATTACATTGTGTTTGTGGCTCAGTGAATGACTAGACCTACCAACTCTTAGTAACTCAAATGATCAAATTAGGGTCTGTATTTGACCCAATTTTAATGACCACTATAAAGGCAATCTACCAAAAAAAGATTGCAAAGGGTCTTTGGGCTCTCCATATTTTTATCAAGGATGGAGGGATCTTAGCCGGTAGTTTGATTGGTATCTATACCATGTATTTTATGAAATAAACAGACACAGTGACCACATGCTTACTCCACAGAAACACAATTCTTCACCAATTTACCACCTACCTATACAAAAATACACAATTGCAATTGCTAGGATTTAAATAACTTTCAGATTACAGATTTTTTTTCTCTCAAACATTTAGTAAACCCTAACACATTTTGTTAATTCTAAATGTTTCAAAATTGCTGAACTGAGACTCCGCTTGTCTTCACAGTAGCATTTTACAGTGGCAAGATGCATATTTTTCTTATTTATTGTTTATGAATGACCCTACCTGTAGGTTCAGGTTTTAAAAATGTATTTATATGTGCATGTATATACAGAGTAGTTTTAGTAGTGAGACAGGAGGTAGGTGAAAGTTGAACTGCACTAATGCAATGTAGTGAGTATAAATAATCAATCATT
Source organism: Odontamblyopus lacepedii (assembly GCA_034769755.1). Taxonomy (NCBI): domain Eukaryota; kingdom Metazoa; phylum Chordata; class Actinopteri; order Gobiiformes; family Gobiidae; genus Odontamblyopus; species Odontamblyopus lacepedii. The sequence goes on along the minus strand of CM068344.1, from coordinate 28,263,434 downwards.
TATTCAATAATTTAAGTAATATGTGGATTTTTGTTTTGGGATATTTTGAAGCTTGCACAATTTCCTTCCTGCTGCTGTCACACTTTACAATGAACACTGCTAACTCTGCTGCCTGTGCAATACTGGGACCCTGTGCAATAATGTAAGATAGTAATTTATTGTATATATAGTTTTGATACATAGTTTTATAATCCTTATCTTTTTAGATCCTCATAGTGTTTGTCTATTTTTAACTTAACTGTACTCTATTGCTGCTACTGTTTCTTGCTGTTCTCTTTACTGTGCGTTGCAACACTGAAATTTCCCCATTGTGGGACAAATAAAGGATATCTTATCTTATCTTATCTTCATCTGAACTGAACCACAAAACAGACAGTTGTTGACATCTACTATGTACAAATGCACCCGCCATATATAAATGATGGTTAACACATGCATTCTGTTCATCATATTAAATGTTTCTCTGTCTGCTATTTTCCTTTGGTCTTTTTCCTCCTCATTACCCTTCATTTCCTGCTGCCCATTTCCTCTCTGTGCTCCACTTCCTCTGTGCGTTTCTCAGACTGTTCTGCTCTAATCTGTGAGAGTCCTGATGAATCTCACTCCACAGCAGACAGCAGAAGAATGAAGAGCCTGAGCAGCTGGGTGGCCTAGTTTCAGCCTCCCTCCTCCCACTATCGACTGATCCGCATGGGCTTTATCAATTACCCATCACACTTCTATCATTCTTAAAGCCCTGGTAACGATGCATAATGACAGTTTAGACAAAGGGGTAGGTTTATTTGAAAGTTATGGTGGAGATAACTTTTTAGATAATGGAGAATAATTAAATGTATTGTATTAGAAGAGCGAGAGAGAGAGGGAGACACTTTAATGATCCCAAGGGAAATTCAAGCTTTGCTGCAGCAAACTGTTGCAGTTTTGCAGAAATATTTACATTGTGCTGCTCAGCCACCCTTGTCTCTCAGTTAAATGTCTCAGTGCAGTTTAACAGGAGGACTGGTCAGGTAGGGTCAGCAGATCCTGTGTCAGTGCAGTTCAAGGAGAGGAAGCCAAAAGTGTCTCTCCTGCAGCAGTGTTCAGGGAAAACCAGGTAAAAACAACAGGAAAGGCCTAGTTCTTACTCCCTCTGTTGTGTCAACTGGTTGTAAAATTATCCATTCCCTCAAAGTATTTCCTCTGGAAGGTCTTCTGCCACATTTTCTGCCACATATGGTGGAAAAAGCCTGTAGCATTTCAAATGTCCATAGCTCTTTAGCTAGCCTCTTGCACAGTCTCTATGAATATGGGAAAAAAAACAAACAGTACATTTTACACAATCCAACAGCCACATGTATTCATTCCCTCAAAGTATTTCCTCTGAAGTTTTTCACATTTGCTGCCACATATGGTGTAAAAAGCCTTTAGTATCTAAATGTCCATAGCTAGCTTCTTAGCTGTCTCCTCAGCTAGCATCTTGCATGGTCATTTCATAAAATGTAACATTCTCTTACCTTTGTCCTTTGAAATGCACATGCCGCACTTCTTAGTTGGTTAAAATCCCATGATATGATGTAAAACTGAGCTTAAAAAGAAAAAAAAAGTTTCAAAATAACCTGTGTGAGCCGGCTTACAGCAGAATGCGAAACGAAACGAAACGAAATCTGCAGACTGCGAAATCTGCAAACTGCGAAATCTGCAGACTGCGAAATCTGCAAACTGCGAAATCTGCAGACTGCGAAATCTGCAAACTGCGAAATCTGCAGACTGCGAAATCTGCAGAATGCGAAATCTGCAGAATGCGAAATGGTGTGTTTATGTTTCACCCGAAAGTACATTACACCATCTGACTTGCGCGAGTGCAATATATGCTGTTCAAAGGACCTAAACGGGTCAGTCTCCGTGAAGAGGACATGACACCCCAAAAAATTGGAACTATTTTTGAGGTAAGGTTAAAATGACCTTTTTCTGTTGTAAACACCGTTTTCTAATAGGCGGCATTAGCTAATAACTGGAATGCTAGCCAGCACTGCCGTATGGATAGCTTTACTTGTAGGCAAGCTGTTATGTTCGTCAAGGCACACACTGCTCCAGGGACTGTAACCAATACATACTCTGTTATTAACTGTAAGTAGCTTTGGATAAAAAGTGTCAGCTAAGTGTAATGTATAATGCAATGTAAACAGGGGTTATTCTAGGCTTCCCTTATCCCAGGCTATTGTTTTCATAGTCATATTTGCCATGCCTAAAAGATACCGCTCCATTATTGCAGTGGAATAAATAATGAACAAATCCAGGTCTTTACTGATGATTTATATTAGGCTTTTAAATTGTACATAGTTACAGTTAATGGGTGCGTGTGTGTGTGCGTGTGTGTGCGTGTGTTAGCTGACACTTTTTATCCAAAGCTACTTACAGTTAATAACAGAGTATGTATTGGTTACAGTCCCTGGAGCAGTGTGTGCCTTGACGAACATAACAGCTTGCCTACGAGTAAAGCTATCCATACGGCAGTGCTGGCTAGCATTCCAGTTATTAGCTAATGCCGCCTATTAGAAAACGGTGTTTACAACAGAAAAAGGTCATTTTAACCTTACCTCAAAAATAGTTCCAATTTTTTGGGGTGTCATGTCCTCTTCACGGAGACTGACCCGTTTAGGTCCTTTGAACAGCATATATTGCACTCGCGCAAGTCAGATGGTGTAATGTACTTTCGGGTGAAACATAAACACACCATTTCGCATTCTGCAGATTTCGCATTCTGCAGATTTCGCATTCTGCAGATTTCGCATTCTGCAGATTTCGCAGTCTGCAGATTTCGCAGTTTGCAGATTTCGCATTCTGCAGATTTCGTTTCGTTTCGTTTCGCATTCTGCTGTAAGCCGTGTGAGCCAGGTATCCACAAAAGGAGCCAAGCACTTTACCATGGGGAGATAGAAGTACCTCAAGTTGTACTGTGTTTTATCTTCTTGTCTCACGGAGACGTTATTGCCTGGAATGTGTCACAGTGTGACATTAAACTTATGGAAGCACAGGTGACGTCTGACATCACCAAGCCAACTACACAGGTTAGATCTGCGGAGAGGCAACTCCACAGGAAGAAGAAGAATGCATGTTTTACATGCTTTATATGGTGGAATATTCTAGCCAAAGCAATAACCCCTCCATGAGAGGTGGTGGTCACATCCCCCACCAGAAAAGTTACTTAGTACAACTTTAAAACAAAATGAAGTAATGGCAAGCCTTTTAATCTTCTCTAAATTTATTATGATATTTACAAACCTTCCAGTGTCTTTTTGTGTTTTATATTTTATTCAGCATTTTGGCTTTCCAATTCTAATTTACTAAAGAATGTGATACAGCTTGCACTTGAACACAATGGACCTTCTCATTCTGAACTCAATAATCTGTTAATTGATTTGGATAATAATTACTTTCTTTGGATGATACACATGGCTGGTAAAGATAATGACTTCTGTGAATGAGAAAATGCACTGGATTCACTCAGTCAGATGAACCTAGATACGGTCAGATTTCCATTTCCTGTGGTGTCTCTGCAGAGGCCTACATCTGAGTGTGAGTGTGCGTGTCACTTGCAGGTAATCGGCTCTGCACAGGCTTCAGGGACCTGTCCTGGAGGATTGTGGGTGTTTTCTTGAGTCAATTCACATCAGGTTCAACATGAGAGGGTCCATGATTCACACCTCTTTTACTTTCTCTCTGACACTTGATCCTTTTATGGGGTTTTGGTTTTTCAGATGTTTAATTTTTCCAGTGAAGACTCAGCACTCTGTTTGTAAGGCCGACTGCCATGCCATGTGTATAGGTCACACAATGAAAAAATCCATATACTGCAGGACGCATAACGAACACATTTATCTCTGGTATCAATGTAGGCCTATTAACCATGTTTTTTTTTTTCTTGTGTAATTTTAATTAAGAAAAAAAACACAATCTCAGGGCAGTTCCAACATAATACACAAACATTCCCATTCTCAAGTTAAATCTCAATTTCAGCTACTAAGTTATGTGCTACATAATAGTGTTCATGTCTCTTTTATGCTATAGGCTATTACATATTCATTTTACGGACACAATTGTTCTAATTTAATTCAGGGAGACTTACAGTTTACACACTGCGTTAAATGGATTCATGTGTCTGTTTAGACTATTGTCTTTCCCTGCCTTCCACTGAGAGACCATCATTTAGCACTGGGGGCCTGCTGTCCGTCATATCCATATAACGTTAACACAGTGAATAATTGTAACCACTGTATCACGCAGAGGTGCATACTGTTCATTTTCTGAGATAAATTTCTCTAAATTGTGATTTTGCCTATAAATATGTGTGTGTGTCATGGCAGTTTCCTCCTCACATATTTACGCCATGAGATCCAGCAGCAGGGGGCAGCGCTCAGCAGGACAAGTGCTGATTGGCGCACACATGTGCAGCAGGACATTAATATGTGATGCTCAAACCTCCGCATTCATTTACACTGACTCTGTGAGGTAAAGGGATCAGGTGACAACTTTATAACATAGTATTTCACTGTATTTAACTGTTAAATGTTATTAACCGGGCTGTAGATAATGAATCTGTTAATTCCTATAAAGTGTCTACAGGTTTAAGCTCGAGATTCTAGGACAATTGGTAAGAGAAAGAGAGAGAGAGAGAGAGAGAGAGAGAGAGAGAGAGAGAGAGAGAAAGAAAGAAAGAAAGAAAGGAAGAAAGAAAGAAAGAGAGAAACGAGAGAAAGAGAGAGAAACAAGCAGTTGGTTGTTGTGTTTTTAGTCATATATTGAGTCACATATTGGGTTACATTATCTTTTGCAGGGTTTCTGACGGGTAAATAAATAATTCCATAATCAAACACCCAGGCAGGTTTAATGGTTTCCCTTACCACTAAAACATGTACAAACCCTCTTGAGTTACCCATGAAAATTACATTCCATATCTCCTATCTATCCTGGTTAAATAAAGGATAAATTAATAAATGGGACATGATACAAAATGCAAAATATAGCGTGATTGAAAAAAGATGTAAATGTGCCAGTGCCTCCCATTGGGTTACTGTGCAGCATGCATCTTAATCTACCTTTGAACAGATTCCCTTCAGATGTGTACTGTGCTGAATGACTTAGTTTAGATGTTCATTTGGAATTGAACCAGGTGCCCAATCCAGTCTGAATATTCAAATTTTACATTTGTTTTGGTTGTCCTTCTTCCACTTTAAAGCTTTTTAAGGAATAAGAATATCATTATTTTCAGCACCTTTCCATTTGTGCAAACTAATTCTTCCCTTTAGGCTACATATAAAGCATGCAGCCTCCATTTCCTCATACTTACTGGTTTGTCTCTCAGGTGTCAGGGTATTGGCAGTAGCTATTGATTTTTGTAGAAGATTAATAATTAGCTGTACTTCTGCCTATTTGATAAAAGCCTTAAAATCTTTGCAGAGCCACACAGTAACATCAGTTAAACTGGCCAACTGGGTCTACCAAGTCATCCCGGAAAAAAACTCCAATAATCCTTTAATACATTTCAAATATCACAGGACTGCCTCAATTCCCTTCAGAAACATTAAAAGCATGAGAGCTACAAACACATTGAAGCCAAGTGAAATCCCCTAGCAACATAAGAGTCAAATGTGTTAAATTAAAGAAAAAGCCTCTGTAGTCACTGGAGAGACCCCGTTTAGATCACGAGTTATACTATGGTGAGATTGGTGATACTGTGACATTTTTATGCTGATGCATTACGGTGGATGTTTCTCTTATTGTTCTGTTCAATTGATACAATATTATCCAAATGAATATGTAACTTACACATCTCTATATACTCAGAATCAGACTATAGAATCTGTTTTAGTATGTTACAGTTCACCAACCCAACTGTTGGCAGTTCAAGCACCACTCAGGCCATGTGCATTCGATATGTGTCTTTACAGAGCCCACATTGTCTTTGTATTATTGTGGTAAATGAGGTCGATAGTTGGTGGTAGCAGCCTTGCTTCCATCGCACCCCAGTGTGGCTGTGGGTGCATTACCACCATGTATGGGGAGAGAATATCCAATGCACACAAAAAGTGACTTTTGGAAAAGAGCTATATATTAAAGATGAACTCTTATTATTATTAATAAAACAACAATTGTAAAATACTTTTCACTTTAACTTTCAGACTTTTGTGTGTTTCATTTCTGAGGTCACTATTAATTTCCCTTTAAAAATAGCTAACTCTATCTTTATTTTTATTTCTTTCACATCATGAATCTTTTCAAATCTGAACATGCCCTCACTGACACATGAGTAGCTCTGTTTCATTTTAACTTCCATCTTACTTTCCATCCTAGGAGAGAAAACCAACATCTTTAAGTGGCCTCCTCCATGGTTCACTGTTAATGTTTCATGTCACAAGGCCTTTCAGACACATTCTTTTGCATTTATCTGAATTTAGACTCAGCGAAAAAGTTCACAGCTTTATAAAACTATTACAATGACATCAGTTAATACATTATGACTTTTTCTACTCACCGATGTTTGCAGGCAGAACAAGACTCAGCAGTGACCTTAAGATGTGCAGAAAGCTTGAATAAATGGGATCCAAGAGACATTGTTAAAGCTCCATTTTGTACTGCTGAAGTCAACTGTATTTCAATTAGTAATGATTTATAAATTAACCATGATCAGTCCGTGATCCCTTCAAAATAGCAAGTAAACTGAAAAATCTTCACTTATTGAAATGTTGCACAATATGGCAAATAGAGCTCACAGTGTGGTCGTATATTTTTACTTACGTGAGGTTAAATTCTGTTGGCTGAATATTTCAATGAGACCTCATTCTTCCTGTGTATTTAAAATGTTTTAAAATTTTAACTTTTAGGAAGCCTTCTACCATCTAGCAGGGGGGCTGCCAATGAAAACTAGTCTTTTGGCTAATTCATTATTGTAATGTTTATTAATGTACACTGTCCCACTGAAAACTAAATAAATAAATAAAAAAATTAACAAAAATAGTCAACAGGAATTAGGAAAAATCAACATTGCATTTCTAACTTTACTGTTAAAGGATAGGACTTTTAAGTTGTGACAAACATTAAATATATCTTTGTGGCCACACTTGTCAGTGCCCAATCTCGTATGATTTCAGAAGCTAAGTTAGAACAAGCAAAGTCATTGAAAGGTGCTAAACTCCAATGCATTATTACATGTCCAATAAACCAACAATTTAGTGAATTTTGTGAGCCTTAATGGTGCAAAATCTTTAACCCAGTCAATATCAATTCATTTATCAATTATCAGTTGTATCTGTGCCTTTTCCCCACACCCTTAATTCTCTGGTGGTCGACCTTGGATTCCCTTCCTTCCCTCTTGCCTCTTCGTCTTGTGATTATCTCTCTGTATCAGCTTAATTATGGCTCATTCATCTTTTCTGCCACTGCTCAAGGACGGTGCTTACACATATGCGTGTCAGCCATTCCCTGTGTTTCACACTCTTCATTTGAGGAAATATTTCTCTAATTATGATTCATATCTGGGTCATTCATATCCATCAGCTGTCTCAGGTGCGATGTGTGTGCGTGCATATGAAAGAGAGCGGGTGCAAAATAACTCAGGAGTTTTCTATTGTCTCAGTTAGAGGATTAGCAAACCATGAAATCACCTTATGTAGCATCATCAAGCCCCACGAGTATTGATATGTGGAGAAAAACTGACTTTTTGACTTGTAATAGACTATAGGCTATAGGCTCAGCAATGTTGAATGTGGATCAGAGATACTGTACACATTAGCTGGTAAGTCTTGTATCAAAAACATCTTACTGCGGGCTATTGGTTGAATTGAAATGATAACTATTAATTTTCTCCCCTTTTATACAGAGAAAATAATTGAGCAAGATATCCAGACTTCCCTCTCCCCAGACATTTCCTCCAGCTCAACCCAAGGCATCAGTCCAGTCTGGAAACACCCCTTCAGCATGTCCTAAAGAAGATAATATCTCCACACATGGTCAGTCATGTAAGTGTGATGAAAAGTTCATTGGTAAATATGTTTCTGATTTTCTTTGTGCGATGAAGAATGCAATACTATTATGCAAAATCAATTTTGCCCACAAGCCTGCATCAAGTTTATATAATAAATATACAAAAGCAGGATATAAAACAGTACACAACAACACACAGCTCTCTGAACAGAGAGAAAAGGGAGGGGGACTGGTGTGTCAAAAAATTTAAGTGAAACTTGGTAAATATATTATTTTCAAAACAGTAAAATGCACCATGGTTATTTAAATATGCTATGTGTTAAATTAAACAATTAGTACCCCATAGAGGTAAATATAAATAATAATAAAAAAAAACTGTTTAAGCCACATGTGTCAAACATGCGGCCCGGGGGCCAGATCCGGCCCTCCAAGACCTTTAATCTGGCCCTCGGCTGATTTTTCTATTAAAATACTTAAAATTTTCAGATTTTTCTGTTAATTTTCTGCACCGTTTAGCATAGCAGCGTCTCCGGCGTTTCTGTACGTTGCGACTCCCACCAGAGCAGCACAAATGAAGACTTTCCTCTTTCCAAACGCTCTTAAAGGACGATCGTTTTGACTGTCGACCGTGACCCTCATCAGCAAAATGTCAAAAAATGAGAAAAGCAGATGCTGAGTTCAGGATTTCCCAAGAAAAATAGTCTAATTCTTATTTGTTGACAAAGGTGAATGAGAAATCTGTGCTCAGTGTGTTTGGAACAAGTGGCGTTGCTCGAGGAATATAATCTTAAACACCACTACGAGACACGGAGAAAAATACAATAACTTGAAGTGAGAACTGAGTTTTCTGATCCGGCCCTTTTGGGATCAAAGTAGGCTGCATACGGCCCCCGGACCAAAATGAGTTTGACACCCCTGGTTTAAGCTCTAGTGGACTTGCTTATATAATGTTAATTTTACACTTTCTTTGCTGTTGGAAATTATGGATTGCAGTGACATAAGAATGAAGTGTATCACTAAAAGTAATTGTTGTTTCTCCTTGATTTGATCTCACTATAAGACAAAGGCAAGTAGTATATGCAGAGATAATAAAATGTCTAGTTATCAGGCCTGTAGACTCTCTGTTTAATAACTTAAATGTACACCAGAAGCCTTCCCACTCCCCAAAGTGTTATTTCCATGGGTGTTTGATTTGTTAAACAGCAAAAAAAAAGAAGAAAAGATTCATCTTCCCTTATCATAATTCATATAAAGTGTGACTAAAAATTAAAACATTAAATAAAAGTCAATATATTTAACTGAATACAGAGTGTTAAGATGTCCAATCAGAGGCGAGCATCTGGCCCCAGGCTGAATGTGATTGGCTGACAGCTCATTATTCACATGAGTGGGACTCATACAGCGGAACTGACTGACTTGCTGAAGGGAAATTGGGGTGTGATTGGATCAAATTAAGGGTGAAATACAAACTTAGTGGTTTAGGTTAAACAGGGACACTAAAAAAACAATGTATTCCCTGTTTATCACTGTTGCCTTGTTTCTTTTCAGTTCTTTAAAGTCATCATTGTACAGCAGCTCATCTGCCTTCCAGCATGTAATAATGCAATGTGCAATTCCTGAGTGCTTTATGACAACCTACATGATCATTACTTCATATCCCTTTACTTGTCTGATCTCTGTGTGTATAGTTAATTGTAGAGGAAAAGAACATGAAACCAGGTCACAACATACAGACATAGACACACACCCACAGTCACTGCTGTTTTGTATGTTGGTCTTTGTGAAGCTGCCATAATTTATCCTTTTTGACTCTAAATAATTTATCCTTGTCTTTCACTTTTCATGTTTGCGTTTCTAACACATTTATGAATCATGACACATTTTACACATTTCAAGTTCACCTTGACTTCAAGAATGAGTCAGTCGCTGTGGTGAGTTTTTATTTGATTATCTTTTTTTTTTTTGCAGATCTTTTTGTAGTAATGTGTTCTTTTTTATCTTTTGACTTTTTTGTCCCATTTTTTTGTTCAGTTTATAAGAGTTGCCACTGTAACATCTATAATCCACCTTCTCTCTGTTGAACATTGCAACATGCATGGCTTCATTATTCAGATTATTCAAATTAACTATAAAATTTAAACATATATGACCAAACTTTACAGCATACATGTGTCGCAAATTACACCTCTATTAAATTATAGCTCTCTTCATGCCTTCTTAATGAGATATTTAGCCAGAGAGGGACTGTCAGACATAACCACAAGTGTCTTTAATGTTTATTCATCATGTTATCGTCTAACAGCCTAATATATGATTATGTCTCTTGTATTTGTTTGTTATCACACACTATTGTTGCTTGAGGCTATAATCTTATTCTCCCTTTTGTCTAGGGCATGTTTGATTTGCTTAAATCAGTTTGTAATAAGATATACGGTTGGCCTCGTGTGTGTCGCAGCATTGAAATTGAAGAAATAAGAACTTTACAGTTCTAAGCTGACCACAGTATGTGTTAATATTCCATTAACAAATATCTCTCTATTATGTTACGATTATTTTACATACATTAAAAACAACTTCTTCAAAGTTTCTATATCACTTTTTCAGTGTCATTGACTGTTCTGCCTGATCTATCACTCATATTGAACTCAGCTGTCTATGGTCTCTATAGCTTAGGCCATAGACTGGATGTACTTTGTGTGTATATATATATATATATATATATATATATATATATATATATATACATTACATTATGTATTACATTGTATTACAAGCTCCATTCACATGCGCTATGCCATTAGAGTAATGTTTTTCTTTGACAGGAGTAGAAGAAGAGCCAGAAGTAATTTTCCAGTAAATCCATAGGGCCAATTTACCAAATCATGAGTTATTAACTATTATGATTATTAAAAACATTGTATTTTAAATTACACGAGTAACACCATATCCCCAGAGTACTTAACCATTTCTATGGAGAGACACGTTTTGCAATTGATACAGAATTGAACCGCTGGTGGGTCCATCCATATGAAATCAGCTGCCCTCCCCATGAACCATCTCAGGTTGCACACAGTGAAGACTGCTCCAGAAAACATTTCCCAATGAAATCTCTAATGCTGTTTTGTTCTTGATGATGATGTCCCATTTATTTAAGGTAAGGTTGCTTTACTGATCCCATGTGAGGAAAATTCATTCTCTGCTTCTGACCCATACTTCAACCAGTGCCACTGGGGCAATCTGCCTGGAGCAGTGAGCTGCTGTCATACAGTGCTCAGTTACCCATCTCCAGATCTTGAGCTATGCTTGGTCAGGACCACCTGAGCTTGAGGAAACAAGAGTGCCCAGAGAAAACCTACCCAGACACAGGGAGAGCATGCAAACTCCAGACAGAAAGATCTGAGCAGACCCAGGAATCAAGAGAGATGTATTGCCCATCCAATTTGTTGAAGTCTGACAACACCGTTAATACACTGAAAAACAATATTTTCACCTCACTTATTTGCCTGTGTTCCTATTTTGAACTTGTGTATTTAAATGGTGATAAAAAGCTTTCGCTTTACTACTTAAGAGATTGTTACAGATGTCCACACCAAAGGATAGAGTCCAATTAAGTTTCCGTTCAGATTGTCTCAGCACTGATTGCATCTTGAGGAAGAGACTATACAGAAGGGGAGATCATTACCTCAAATGAGAAACATCTGCCATCAGCTCAACTCACTTTTTTTGGTCCAGTTTCTACATTTCTTCAGACCACATTTCAGCGCCTACTGCTCCCTTCTTACTCTATTAGTCAGTATCCCTCTCCCAGTTATTGGTATAAATTTCTTTCCTCAAACTTGTTTCTTGCACACACAAATAGTCTGCCATGCCGCGATTAGAGGATGAGGAGGAGGACGAAGAGGCAAAAACGCGCTCAGAGCCCCAAATGCTGGTGATGGAGTGTGTGTGTTTGTGTGAAAGTCCGGGCACAGTTTGCAGACACATTTAAATAATTCAGTTGAGTTGTTTTGCTTATTTTGTCTCTCCAGGCGCACAGATGTACAGGTGTGTCAGGCTGATTGATTTCTTGTGGCCGAAGGGGAGACTTTCCTCTTCTCAATTTTCCTGTGTTTCCTTTGCTCAGTCCATCCTGAAGATACAATAAAATGCCCACTTCACCCCTCCTGACTTGGGACCAGTACAAGCACTGCAGATAATAAATGAAACAGCTGGATTAAAGAAAGGCCCATTGATCAAAGTATGATCTAGCTGTAAAATGTAAATTAAACTTGTTTTAAAATCAACCTTTGAGTCAAACCCCCTGCCTCAAGCCTCAACACCCACAAGTGACAGTCAGTTTCCTTTTATTAATAATGTGTGCATGTTTAAGCATTAGTGTAGGTTTGCACTACAGCAGTTATGACAAGTATTGTATACTGTATTTAGGTTAAATGTGTAAGTTGTATTGAATGTTCAAATGTAACATCCTTTGAACCAGTGCACTCTTTGTGGTTGGACCAGGGCTGCATAAAAGTGAAGATCCAGTGAGGATCCAGATACATTTGTTTAACACACAATTTTCAGTGTGTTTTTAACTGCACTGGATCATCTCTTGGTCAAACTGGCTCTATAACCAAGCCATACCGGCTTGTCAAAGCCTGATCTCATCAGATCTCAGAAGCTAAGCAAAGCCAGGCCTGGTTAATACTTGGATGGGAGCCCACTCCATGTGCCACAGTGGGGCACCAGTGGCAAAAAAACTGTCATTGTGTCCTTAGGCAAGACACTTCCCCCACATTGTCTAGTATGAAAGTGGTGTGTGTGTGAGCGATGGTGGTGGTTGGAGGGGCTGATGGTGCAGATTGTCAGCCTCGCTTTTGTCAGTCTGTCCCAGGGCAGCTGTGGCTACAATAGTATCTTACCACCACTGAATGTGGAGTGAATGAACAATGAACTGTAAAACGCTTTGGATATCTTGAAAGGCGTTATATAAATGTGGTGATTAATGAATTAATAACAAGAGAAGGGAAAAAGCAGAATACATTTGCCTGGGTTGGTGTACAAAGTTTAATTCATTGAATTCAGCTACCTCACTATCCTGCTTATTAACTTACAACACATTCTCCTTCATACTGTGCATGTGTAGCACACTGTTGTCAGTGATACAGGTCTAAAATGAAACAATTGTCTTCTCTTAAATAAATGGGTTTTATATTAGATGTATTATGAGACCTGCATTTTCTTTAACCTTTGTAAAGGCCACTTGGTTGTGAAGAGAGCTCCTAAAATGCCAGTAACATAATGATTTACCCATTACTGTTGATTTGTAATCTTTAGATGAGCACCGTGATTTGTTTAGGAGTAAATGCCAAATTTTGTTTGTGAACTAGGCCCACAAAGCAGGCTTGTTTTTTTTTATTTGAAAGCAATGTGACATTTTAAAATAAGTCTTATTGTGGTCTTGCACGGCTGGATGCTCTAATGGAAACACACAATGCTTTGTTCTTGAAAACAGACCCAACATTGATAAAAGACTTTATGTATAATACACAACTTAATTTAAAAAGCCCTTTTTCACCTGCAGTGACTCACCACTTGCAAAAAGTAAATGCACTTGGAATTTACAGCAGATTGTAAAACAGAAATCTGAATGTATGACACATAATGTTTCAAAACACAACAAAGAATACAGTCACGACCAGTAGTGTTTTGACTGACTGAAATGTTTCTCTTTCTGTGATAGAAAATGCACTGTCAATGTGAGTTACAATGTGAGTGGGTTATACACACCTTAAGTCCTGCTGTATGCAAATGTATGCAGGGTATGTACAAGTTTTATAGGAGGTCCACATTGGGATAAGTATTTTTTACATGTTCAAGATGTGGGTGGTGCTGAGGTGCTAAGTGCTGCCACCAGGCAAGCTTTTGTGAAATCCAGCCAATTGGAAGCAAGAGGCTACAGAGACGCAACTTCTCAAGTCATCATTAAGTTGAAGTTATGCATTTCCAAGTAATGCTATCTGAATCCCTGAATAAAAATATGCAGTGTGCAGGATGGGTAAAAATAAATATTGTATTTGGCAGAGGTGGAAGTGACTGAGATATGTTCAGTTGAAAACCTGCTTCCAGGATCAACAAGTATTTCAGTATGTCTTGTAACCTGAGATTTTTTGCTTAATAGTGGTGCGAGGCCTGATATTTTCAGAGTGCTTCTGCTTGAAGTGAGCAGTGTGCACTGGCAGTATGCACGCTGGTGTTATTCCTGCACAGCAGCATTTGTCTTCATTTTGAAGCAGCTCAGAGGAGCTTTGGGCACACAAAGGGATTTCACAGGTTTCTTATAGCTCTGCTTATAGAGTTCAGTTCACATGTCTTATGTGGCAGCCTATAGGATCTGCTCACTCTGCAGACCTACTCTGTCTCTACTCTGTCTCCTTGTGTGGTGGGAAAAGCTCAACTTGTGGCTGAAGTTACAGACAAGATTGCAGTCAAACATTTATCCACTTCATAACACAATACCACATCAGATTTTAACACTGAAATGACATGTTTATCCACAGAAGTGTATTCTATGAAATCCACGGACAAGAGTAGTGCTGTGTTTATGCAGTGTGAAGTTTGAGGAGCAGAGTAGTGGATGTACTGGGCCACACTGAACTGTTATCACTGTCATCATGTTTCAGTAAAGAGCAGCTCTTATCAAGACTCCCTCTCCCCCCGTGTCCACATGTGCCGCCACCACCACCACCACCACCACTACCACCCCCTCTTCCCCTCTCCTCAGACACAGTCACTTGATGTGGTGGTGGTTTAATCCTCTATCAGGGCCAAACAGATGAGAGCACTCACACTTTGGCAGAATTCAATTTGGAAAACATGCCTGGTAAAAAGATTAGGTTAAAATTAAAGCTAAAAGTACAAATTTAAATTATAACACTTAACACTTGCATTTCGATGTCCACTTAGTCTAAACAGACCCTAATTGGATTAAAAGAGTTAGGAGTTAAATGGTGAAGAAACAATTCAGGTGAATGACTGATCTTATGTCTGTTGGATCTAGTCTATTTGCAGATATCTGATTCTCTTTATTAATTCATTTTTTAAGTTATTATATTATGATCTTTGTACTTCTCTGCATAACTGTTTTGGTATTTTGGTGTTTTGGTCATACATAATAATACATTTCATCATTATATACACTTTCTATAATATCCAATATCAACAACATCCCGAGCCATAGTCCATGTGTTATATCTCACAAACACAATTTCACAAATAGTGGAGTGTGAAATTGAAAAGCACTTTTGACAAGCACTGGGACTGTTTTCCACCCATGTTATCCCAAAGCTTCACTGCTGACAAGTTTCTGCCAGTTACATTATCGGTCCACAAAGACTCAACTATAAGCAATGTATAGCTGCTATAAATGTAAAAATCTATATGTCAGGGATTGGTGCAGAGGAAGGCATATGTATTGTTGTTTGTAAATTCATTCTGCTCAAAAGTAAATAAAACTAAATACAATTTTTAAAAAACCCATCAATTATTATACATCAAAAGAGACAGAAGTGGCCATGCCCACTTTGCTTTTTCCGATGCATCACTTGAATGGACAAAAATCTTCCTTTTGAGAAGTGTTGACATTTGAGGTGTATGCTATTATTCAGGCACAGAGCTTTCAAACAACAAAACGATTTATTATACTGTTAGAAATAGAGAAAATATTTAATATGATTTATTATGTGTTTTTGTTTTCACACATTAATATTTAGTGCTGCAGTACACATCTACAATTGTGCAAAAGATCAAAATGAAGCTTAAATAATCAATCACTCAAACAAACTTTATTTGTATAGCACTTTTCATACATTTGAAATGTAGCACAAAGTGCTTCATGTGCAACAGAAAAATGACAGTGATTAAAACCAACACCCTACCCCTGCCCCATAGTTTCTCCCATATATACATCAGGTTATAGTAAAAATAAAAAATGGAGAGCTAATATTACATGGAAACTAAGTAAAATAATAATAAGAATTTAATTTAAAACAAGTAAATGTTTCAATTTAACGCTAAATTAAAAAGATACGTTTTGAGTTTACTTTTTAAAATATGAACAGTCACTGCGGACCTCAGATCCTCAGGTCGACTGTTCCACAGACAGGGGCCGTAAAAGCTGAATGAAGTTTGGACTCTTGGGACAGTTAAAAGATAACTACCTAAGGACCTGAGAGTCCGAGAATAAGGCCCATTACATCTCTAAAAGACCTGGAAATAGCGTCTTTGATGGCTTCTGGGTCTGTAATCTCCATGAAAATGAAGTCTGAAGTTAATGAAGAGATTGTGGAGAATTATTATGGTTTAACATTTGAATGCTGTTGTTTCAATCAAATTCTGAACGCATGAGGGCGGAAATATTTGCCACACTTTTCTATTATTTATGGTTTGAAGATTGAGAATTTGAACTTCCAAGAAACTTCTTTGCCAGTATATTTGAGACAGTATAGATAACAATGGTTGTCTGATAATCATCCACAATTACGAGCTCACATAGATAGAAACAAGTGGGTGTAAGCTGGGGGAGCTATTCACATGGTAATAGCTGTAACACACACTCACAGCAAGGTTTTTTGTCATTCAAACCTTTTATTATGGACTGAAACCACTCATTAGAGACAGACTGAAAAGCAATTCAAAGTGAAAATGTGCAAAATGACGTAAAGTGGGTGACATGCCCCAGTAATATGTAATTATCATGAGCATTTGACAAGTTTAAGCCCCCTTAAGCATATTTAACACGACATCAGGTTTGCAAAAAGACAGCATAAGAATCACTTTGAACTCACACAATACTTTATTTATAATGCCAGGGTGTGAAACACATGGCTATATGATGCATGATTATTTTCCTTCTGCGTCAACACGTAACAATTGTTGTTTAGCACTGCATTTGTGGCATGTTTAGCTTCAAACTGCTGGAAATATAGGAAGCAAAAGTTGAGAAAAGCTTTTTAGCTGCATAATATAAGATCTAATTATAATGCCACAGGGAAACATTTATTCCAAAACACACATGAACATAAATGATAAAATGTCTAATTTACATTCAGAATAGAGTACCGGATATATTACACATGATGTTATCTGGGACCTTTCATGATACAGGGTGTTTGGAATGGCAAAGCATGTCTTACAGAGGATGAAAGAAAAATGTATGTGTCACTACATATTAGACATTTAAATTAATCCTGTGAATGGTAGAGTGGTACGTGAAGCTGGTACTGAAGCACATAAGAGCTAAGCCGAATGATGCAAAGCTGTTACCAGTATATTGCAACTTAAAGGGGCAGTGTGTATTGCTTTGTTAGGAATATTTCACAGTACATCACTAAATGTGTCCACCTTGCATTCATTCAATTCAAGTTGTGTTTAATGCTCAAAAAAACCAAAAAAAAACTTGAAAAGCATCCTTCAACTTCACATCCTTGTTTTTTTATGGACAGAGACAAATCTCACACCATATTGTGGCACATTCCAGGCAAAGCATTAACATCTTCATGGAGACAAGGAATAAGTAAACCCTCTACCAGAAAAGTTAAACAGTGCCCCAGTGGTCCTTTAACAATATACATAAACCTGGAGCCAAAGTATACGTTTTAGTGTATTTTTGGCTGATTAAAAAAAGGAAATGTTGTATCAAACCTATTTCCTCTGTCTAAATAGACCCAAAGTTCCCATAATTTTAAAGTCTTTTGCAGTGTGCTAAAGAACTGTAGCCTGTACCAGCACAGGACAGGATGATCTGGGGTAAATTAGATGACCTGGAAACATTTGCTGGAGCTATCTCTGGACTTCTTCTAACATTAGAAAGAGTTAGAGCAGAGGATATACCAGACCACTGCACCTTGTTTTGAACCTGAGGCAAAAGACTAAAATAAACGCAAATGTTCTCTAAGGACACTGGTCCCAGTCCACTGCACTCACAAATCCATTCTTCCCAGTTCAGTGCTTAACTATACTAAGGGGCCAGGTTAGCACTCCTCAAAGCCTCTTTTTAAAAGTCTATTTCCAGATAATACCTTAATTATTCAGTGATTTGAATGCATTTTCACACTCCAGCAGCACTGATCATTTCAGCTCAGATCAAGAATGTAAATTCACCACACAGGCGCTCTGGGAAAGCAAACTCAGTATTTCAGTTTTCCACAGAGACACTTCTGTCTGTGCATATTATTTATATGCAAAATATGCTTTATACATAAAAAAACAGAATATAAAAATAATTGTTATTCACTGTAGAACAAATCTCCAGAGAACACTTCAGTTTCAAGATAATACTATAAAGCGATGATTTCTGTTGTTTGTGCGTGGGTCTGGTTGATGTCACAAATAACATCAACATTCTAATTTCACTCTATTAAATAAAAGCCAACAGTGTGACTTTGATTGTGGATTTTAAGTTGGATAAAGTGTTGGGCCTGTTCTCGGTGGGAAACTTTGATTGAATAGACGTTTATGAGTTACAAACTCTGAGCATATAATTTACAACCATTCAGGAGCAGCAAAGAACAAGAAAAAGAGAGGGATCGGAGGAGGGAGAAGGAGCTGAGCTAAATTGAAATGTTCTGAGGAAATTGGTTGTTTCCTGGAGACAAGTTGAGAAAACACAGCAAAATGACAGAGTCTTTGTATGACTGTGTGTGTGTAGTAATTATATCAGCAGTCAGGCTTGATGGATGCTCCGAGTCCTATCGGCACCCTAAAGCTCAAACTACTCCACACAGCACTGTTCATCTGACACGCCGCTGTACCCCCTGAGTGTGGAGCCGGAGATTCTATTAATGCGCCTGCTACTTTTTTCAAGCAGAAATAAAAAAAACAAACCCTCCCCCCTCAAAAAAAAAAAAAAACATGTATAAAAACTCTCAACTTAGAG
Organism: Odontamblyopus lacepedii; assembly: GCA_034769755.1. Taxonomy (NCBI): domain Eukaryota; kingdom Metazoa; phylum Chordata; class Actinopteri; order Gobiiformes; family Gobiidae; genus Odontamblyopus; species Odontamblyopus lacepedii. The sequence goes on along the minus strand of CM068344.1, from coordinate 28,244,560 downwards.
AAGCAGCCTTTCTACTCTGAGTTCCCTTAGTTTTACTCTAACTTGGTATAAAGTGAATGTCAAACCAAACATTTGAGACTATTTGAATTGCATAATTCTGGTATTTGTATTTCAAAGGCGCATTGTGTAACTTTTCTGGTGGAGTGTCCATCAAATGTTTTTCTTTGTGAAGATGGTATTGCTTTGTCTGGAAAGTTTCACAGTATGAAATTAAACCTTTCTAACTTCACAGAAACCAAACCAGACCAAGTTACAGGTCAGATCTGTGGAGAGGTAACACTGCTCACAGTCAGAATGCCTGTTTTCTAGGTATTTTTGAGATATAAAACTACCTGTAATTTAATAAATGTAAGGTAGAAATGTTCAATGTCATACTGTGGAGGAATAAGCAGGTGACGGACCCCCAACCAAAAAGTTACATAGTGCACCGTTAATGCCTCCTACTGAGTCCTTATGTGGTCTTTATACATCTTACCTTGCCTTGTAAAGTGACTTTATGTCCCCTCCTCTGCCAGACAAATTCCCTTGGGCCAATAAAGATATTCAATTATATATTCAGATCATGTCTTTTAGGTCAAGACACACGTATATTATTATTATGATTGTGTCATGGGGTGTTTGCAAATACACTGAATTAGAATTCACTTTAAAACTAAACTTGGACAAACTTTCACTTGATCTGCTGCTTGCTGTTGCACGCGTGTTCTCTTGTAAATATGTAAAGTCTTTCTGTGGTTTTCTGGGCTGAAGATGTGAAGGCAAAGTGCTTGTCCTTGGAGCGTCAGATTTGTGCTTGACGCATGAGTTTGTATTGTGGTTTCACACTGACAAACATTAACATGCAAATCTTCTTTCCTTCTTTTCTTGTTTTGTGAATCAAACCACATCTGTGACTGCCCCCTCCAATCAACTGTTTTCATGCTGTTTCCCTTTTTTACTAACACACCGCAGCTTTTTTGCCAAAACACAAATAAGTTTTTCTTTCTTATTTAAATAAAACACTGTCTGCGATGTTTGTGTTTGTATACACAAGAACAAGCTCAAATCTTATTTTAGTTGGTGCTGCACCAATTCCAAAAATGTATACTGTGCCCTTAATATTCATTATTAACATAGTGCTAAACTTTGAGGTAAAGAGTATCCTCTCTTTGCAGTGTATTTGACCATTTATCGATACAGCAGTGGACTTTTTAATAGTTATAGTGTACTAATAAAATATATAATAAAATATATATAAATATAATGTACTATGTACAATGTACAACACATGCTCTGAAGCATTATGAGGAAAACATAAATCTAAATGAATATTTATTAGAGAGAGTCTCATCAGGAGGGAGATCAGCTCAAGTTTCATTCAAATTGAAATGAACCAGTGGAAGGGTGGATTAAAAATAAAAGAAAATCTGACAAACAGGTTTAGGACACTCTGTGTTCAAGGCTGCTTTTCTAAATAATAAATAAGGGATTATACAATTTTTCTTTTTTGCTTTACTCATGTGGACTTCAAACAGGCCCCAAATAGTTTGGCAGGTGACCAAAAGTTGAAATTACAAACTCTCTCAACTTGAAACAACAATTTAGAATAGTAGAAATCACAAATTATACTGTAATATTGTTGTAGAGGGAGTTAATTTCCTGTAGCAACATTATGAATAATAGATCAGTATACATACAATGCAGCATTTGATTAAGTTATATTATTCTATTAATGAGAGGATTTTTGTTATTGTTAGCAATTAATTTTACTTTGAATATTAGTTATATGTTTCATTTAGTAATTTCATATATTACATTATTATGTTATGAGTCTGTTATATTAATGCTGTGTGTATGTATGTCTGTAATAGCCTATTGTGCACTTATGTAAAGGTGAACACTGTCAAACCAAATCAAGGAACAATTTTGGAAAATAAATCAGGTCAGAAATCCCCTATCCATGCTTTGGAAGAATATAACAAACAGAAGTACTGAATATGTTGTAATGTTGTAATTTTATTAAAATGCTAAGTTTTGCAAAAAATGACTCACTGGAGGTGGAGGTACAGGTGTATTTTATTTTCTTGTATGCCCATCACACATTATTAACATGTGCTGTGGGCACTTATATGCTGAGATGACCCTTGACTTCCTTATCCAATCACACACTATACATGCAGCCTTAGTGAAAACACTGAAGCCGTTACTACAGTAAGCCTGGATTATACTTGTTATCAGAAAATTAACGGCCAGTTTTCACTCTCAGTGTCGTCCATTAAACTGTAGTGTGCGTGTGTTATCTAAAATGAGATTCTCAGACCGGTGCAAGAATAACCACTCTGTCCTCCTACTCCTCCTTTAGCCACTCTTCGTTCCCTGAATCTGTCATTTAAGTCTTTTTCCTCCACTATTTTAGTACTTAACATTTTCTCATTTTTGCACCATGTCAAGTAACACTCCGCTGTACCAGTGTAGCAGGGATGTAATTATGGCCTGCAGAATGTACAGCACTAGACAAACAAAGAGAACTTTTTCCAGCACACTTCTGGAGAAAAACAGTTATTTGAAGTACTGACTTTGTGGTTGGACTGGACCAAGTTGGCCTCCTGATGCTGGATGTTCCCTTCTTTAGTCCACCTTTGACACTGTTACCATGGGACATGAGCTGCTGTTGAATCATCACAATTTGGCACTTTTTTCCAACACCCAATTTGAGGATTTCATTTTTGCAGCTACCTCCAAAATGCCCAAATTACTTGTTATGCGTTTTTCCCCCATCAGCCTTCTTACTTTTACTTGTTTTGAATGTCTTTTAATCATATGATGTGTTTTCTAAGGTGCTTAAGTGGGGCCAATCACTGGATGTTTTAAAATAGAGCTGGAGGTTCTATTCTGAAATGTGCACCTTTAAGGTCATATATTAAACAAACGGACTCTTATGAGTTTTTTTTTTTTTTTTTTTACCTTTATTTACACAGGAAAGTCCCATTAAGATTACTAATCTCTTTTTCAAGGGAGTCCTGCCATGCACACAACACTTTCATAAATAGTTTTAAGCCATGTTATAACATTGTTACCTCATCAAACCTGGAGTTGTGTTTTGTTTCATTCACACATGTTCGAGTAATCCTTTATTATTAGTCTGTCAACATCTCCAAAGCTCAAAATGCTCTGTTCCACCTTGTGATGTCATATAGTGGTAGTTTTCAGGTTAACATCTCCTTTTATCTTTATTTCAGTAGAGATGAGAAATTCTGTGGTTGAAATGATCTAAATGATTCAAGTGATGGTGTATGGAGTTTAAAAACACAGTGGAGCATTTCTTGTATTATCACATGACATCACAAGGTGGAACAGAGTATTTTCTGTTTGAGAGAAGCCTAAATATGCAGGGTTTGTGTGTATGTGAATAAAACAAACCACAACTCTTGGTATGGTTTTGATGAGGAAACATTACAAAATCGATTAGAAAATAATATTGGCCCTTTAACTATCAAATGTGTGGTTTATATCTATGTAATTACTGTCTGGACCTATATCCACATAAAAACCAGCACATTGTCTAGCATCTTCTCTGTTAGCAAAAACAAGTAAAAGGTAAATTATTTTTCAAAAAAGCTTGTAGTGCTATTATTCATCCCTGAGGTTGAAAGGACTTCAACATGATTCATTTTAATACTATGGCAAGTATGTGGAGCCTATCCCTAACAAATTATGATTGTATGCTCTGGATTATAAAATTGGACATTTATTTCTAAAATAGCCTTGAAGCCTTCCTGGAGGAGCCAGAGGAATTGTCCAAGGTGAAGGAAGTTTGGGAGCCAGGTGGCTCAGGTCTTCTCCAGGTTTGTGTCATGTGAGTAATAAGTGTACACTTCATCATCGCAGTTCATAGTTTTGTCCCACATCTCCCCATCTCTGTGTCCTCTTTGGTGGCGTTCTTTTCAGCATAGATGACACCACCATTCACTCGACCTCTGTCGGGTCATCACTAGTAACCTTTTTTTTCTCAAATATGAATTTTCTTTATTTATTGTGTTATCATTTTCCCCCAGAGTGCGCCTTCTTTCCTTTGGTGAGAACAGATTTAATTTAGTTGTGGGGTAAACTGCCCAGCCTACTCCCCATTCATAAAAACACTCCTCCATCTTCCCACTCTCTGTGTTCAGTTTGGCTCATTTTTCTCTCTGTCACATTCTTCCTCAGCTCCATTTATCTCGGGCAAAAGTACACACACAAGCACGCACACCCACACACACACACACACACACACGCACACCCACACACACACACACACACACACACACACGCACACACGCACCCACACACACACACACGCACACACACAAGTGCGGTAAAAGCATGCCGTGTGCCGTGATTTCCCATGATACCCTGGGACACACGGTGGAGTTATTCATCACAGGAATGATGTCACACCTGACAGTGACACCAGCTGCAGGTTCATGGAGGGAATCTTTTGTTTCTATGGAGACCGGGAATCATCACCCGCCCCAAGATCACAGAGGGCAAAAACTATAATGCAGAAGTAGACAAGAAATATGATAGGCAACCTCTACTAACCTGTCATCAGTGGTCAACAGAAAAAGGGGCTGGTTCACAACTTTATGGTGAATTACTATCATGTAAAATTCTCACTAAATAGTAACAAATGATGTGCATATTTTCCTACAATAATGATAGAGAAAAAAAGATTGGGTTTTTTATTCAGGTTTTTAATGATAATATTTTTTTCAACCGCTTTGACACCGAAGTTTAAATTTCATCACAAATTTTCAACACTTGCCACTGAAGGAGCAAATATTAAGTTCATGTTGGCACACCCGTGTATCCATTTTCAACCTTTAACTCTTATATCAAAACACTAGAACCTAAAACACAATTCTAAACTATTTAAGAACAGATTGCAATTGTAACACTCTTTTTGCATGTGTTATAGTTTGTGTACCTGAATACTCCACACTCTTCCCAAAGTCCACACAAAGGATGAAACTGAACTGGAATTACAATAGGAAGAGTTTTTATAGACAGACACAGAAGCCTTTGGTGGCGATTTTCATTCAGAGATGTTCACTTACAGTAACTGCTAAAAAGCACATATTTAACAATTGTGCTTTTTGGTTTTCTAAACAAATGTGTAATATTTTACACATATTTACAACATTTATTCTTAAACCATCAGAAACGGTGTGATGCTGATCCTACAGATCTGAGTCCCTCACACTACACATTCTCCAGCCAGTGCCTGCATGATGATTTATAAATCTGTTGACTGTGTTTATATTTTAACCACAAAGTGTCCTTTTTAACGTTTTGTTCACAGTTGATTTTTTTTTTAAGATTCTGAATTGTTTTTTGTCTTGTGTGAATAGTTTTGCAAAGTGCCACAAGCTTTTCAGATTTATAAAAAGTTTCAGAAAATATGCCAAACTGACTGAAAACAAACTATATTATGTTAGAAAATCAGGGAACACAATCTTGGACTTCTTTTTTGTGCAGTCAGACTATTTTAAACGGCACTGCACACAACACTAGAGCAAGTTCAATCTGATAAAATGCCCCTAAAGTGAATAAGGCTGGAATTCCATTAAAAAAGTTATTACATAATCATTTACACACAGTTGCGTTATCTTTCTCAGATAACCATAACTTTCTTGCTCTTATTTCTTTGTTTAAGTGAAAAAGGGCAGTTGAACTGCTTAAAGTAATATTTTTGTGTTAGCTCAAATTAAAAATGACTGTAATAAATAATGTAAACTGCCTGGAGGTTTTGATTGATCATTTGGGATGGTTTTGTTGGTAAATATTTTATTTGAACAAAATATTTCCCCTCAGTAAAGTTAAACCTATGTAGTTACCACAAACGGGAGTCTATAAAAAGTATTTTATGTTTAATTTCTTTTGAATTAGTAACATCATATGTAACAAAATGAATGGCACACAAGGTTAACCATTTTAATATCATCTGAAAACACAAGAGATAATCCACAGCAGTGAGGACAGTAAACACCCAGATCATCTGCATTCACATTTGGTCCCAGAATTACTTCATTAAGTCACAACCTTTTATGAATAAGCACTTTACCGATAAAATAAAACAATCGCTGACCTTTTGAGAACATTTTTGATTAACATGTTTTGAGAAATGTCTGTTGTGCAAATTCTCCCTCTGGAAGAACTATTTGTATTCATTATCAGCACATAATAATATTAATTTGCCTTTTTTCACATCATTTACAATTACATTTACAACTCGGCCACCGTCATCAAGGCTCATTATAACAATGATTATAATTATCCTCATTCAATCGTTATAACTGGCTTCACTGCTGCTTTCACACACACACACACACACACACACACACACACACTACACACACACACACAGGCGCACACTCTGTTTCACACACACACAGCACAGGACACACAGTGAAGAGAGAAGCAGGCAGGCCCATTACTTCATATATGGCTCAATTATCAACATCAAAGCCAGAAAAACAGAGGAAGAATACCAGAATAAAAGGTCTTTGCGCAATTTGACCAAGATTTGACACAAGGTCTGACTCACAGCACTCACTTAAGAATTATTTTGATTCATTACGTCCATTTGTAGTTTATTTTGTAAAGTCTCTCACTGTAAAAGTAACAGAGGAGCTCTTTTGTTGTCTGGATCATTATAGTATACCAGTCAGTGTAATTTACATTTTCATCGCTAAAGGGGAAAGCAGACGCCCACTCTTACAATCCATCTTCTTTTGCAAGACTCCATTTTGTGTCCAGTTCACATCTCTTACGCTGTATTCTGTCCTCAGTATATAATTGTATATGGCTGCTATAATGTACATTTGCTGTGTCCACAAATCCAGTGAAGAAGACAGTATGCCAAGCTCTAGGACAATCCCTACTGAATTATGAATCCATCACTTTTTTCACTCCGCTGCCCGGAAATTTGCCGCTTTGCCGAGTTGCAGGTTTCCCATCGCACTGTGGATTTTCATCATGCTGGAAAGAGGGCCAGAGATAGTTCGAAAAAAAAAAAAAAAGTACAGTTTCATCAACCGATCAAACTCTCCACTCAAGACCCTAATATATAGCCACATCATTTATGAACGTTTTAAAAGCTCCATCTCCGCGTTTAATGACACTCACTCACATTTTTCCAACAGCCATAAAACCCATTCTAGTGCCATCGCCTGAGAACAAACGGCAGGCCACAAATGTCATGGTTAATGTGCTTTTTCTCCCTTCAGTGTGCTTTTACATTAATAGATGGTTTGATAAATCAAGGGTATTTTTTCTATACAAGACCTTTGATATCCCATATTTCTGCCTGGTAAAAAACAAGATTTACATTACTCTTGTTTTGGTAAAAGCAGCTCAGTTTGTAAAAAATAAATAAAATAAATGATCCTCTCCTTGCCTGTAAGTTTTATGTAGAACTGAAACTATGTCTGTGGTTGTATTGTAATGTCAACTTTAATCTGTCAATTTTAATATGTTGTTTGCCTTTAAATGTTGAAAACTACCTCCTAACTAAATCTGTACTAGACATGTAAACAGTTCTCTTCAAATACACTCAAATACACAAAATAAATAGTAAGAAAAGTAATGAAATCTTGAATGAAAAAGGTAAAATTAAATTTATCCAATCTTAGAATTACATATTTGTTTATATAAGTGTAAGGTCTGATTCATTTCTGACCGAAATGCACTATGCTGTCCAATTCAAACATATTTTCATGTTTTCCACATTTTATCGGTATTGTAATAGAGAATTAAGGAATTGTAAATGAAGGGGATCAAACAAAATTGTGTTTATCCAATCTTAGAATTACATCCTCAAGTGTAAGGTCTGATTCATGACCTAAATGTACAATTACGATTCACAGAGTGCACCAATAATTGTGGGACTCACAGCTGCGTTCCAGCTCTTCAGCTGTTCTGGAGACAAACAGAAAAATGTGATTCAACCAAAACAAAGTGCTCTGGGCTACAACAACTGCTCTGAATATTCTACTTTTGTCATTTTGGCCAGAACAACATAGCATAACTGCCTAAGTCATTTTTCAAAGTTTTCTGGGAAAATAGAAAATAATAACACTGGCTGTTAATACGATGACTGTGTCAACTTGTGTATTTTTGGCTGTAAAAATCTTTCTGATTGGCCAAGGACAGAGCCAAAGACACCTACAAATCAATCACGATCTGAAGAGTAGAATGAAAAAAACCCCCCAAAAAACTACATTTGGGTAGTTGTGACAAGAGGCTGGCATTATGCTTTAAATGTATATACTGAAATGTAGAGCTCCACATCCATATTAAATCACTAAAAGGTTCATACAATCCCATAAATTACTATATATTTTTGTATGGAGAACTCGTGTAAGATTTTGTTCCACAAATTAGTGTTAATACTATATATGAATACTGAAATGAAATACTGAATACTGAAATGAAAAGATAGAAAGTCAAGATTTTCTATTATAATATGATAAAATGTGTTGTCAGTATTTAAATAACTACAATTTGTTTGGAAGTAAGTGCTCAATTAGTTGTGATCAGGGCTACGATAATTAATAATTGGTCATGATGTGATTGGTTAATTTAGTTTCTGTGTACAATTGCAAATGTAAATAATGTTTTATTCTGACTTTTGTATTCTTTCTTAATCCAGTGGAAAAATAAAATTGCCTGAAAAAGTGTACTATTGATTAGCCCCCCCCCCCCAAAAGCTTAATATGTAAACTTGCTGTGATTTGGTTCAGTTCATGTCCATTGATTCAAAACAATTTCAGAACTATAACAAATTCTATAACAAATTCAATTCAACAGATATTTGAAAAAATAGATTGAAACCACATCCTTTGTTTCTCCTCTGTCTTCTTCTGTATGACTGCGTCTGTTTCACATCACATCATGAGATAGCAGTCATGTTTTTTTCCTTGTCTTTGTTATCCGTTAAAGCCATTAGAGTTTTGAGGTTTTCGGAGCCACTGGTAGAACTGTCGCCGATGGAGACGATGCCAGCGGACATTTCCCTCAACAATCTCCAGCGCCCGGGGCAACGCAGGTCCTGCCCCTACGCCGCTGTTCTGGATGAACTCTTTTAACTAGGAAAACAAGAGAGGTTTTGTTTAATGGGATCTGCACATTAAGCTTAACACAAAGAGTACAATTAAAGGTGCACTATGTAATTTGTGTAGTAATCTGCTTTTATCCATGGATACAGTATGTATCTGTGTCTATGTCTAGTATGTATCTATTTAAAAAGTGACTTGAAGAAGGGATGCACTGACACCAAGACTGGTATAAAATATTGGCACTATACTGAAAAACTAACTGGATCAGGTATTGGTTCCATAATATCGATTCAGCTGATATCCTGGTTGGGCCTTTAATTGGATGTAATAAGACGACAATGCTGATTTTGGCCTATAACGTTGCATAACGTTTGAACTTTTATTCATACAAAGCTGTTCAGTAGTGATTTGAAGGTTAAATAACACAAGTTACATAACAAAAGCCTCTTGTGTAATAAGTTAACTGTGATTTAAGGAAATAAGTGCCATTTTCTGTTCCTTCACTGGTATCTCTTAATATCGGGTGCTAGAAGATACTTAAAGTCAAAGTATCCATAACAGTAACAGAAATATTGAGAATGAAAAGGCCGTATCAGTGCATCCCAACTTAAAGAAGTGCATCTTATGGTTAATATGAAAATGATTACTTTTTTCTGCCTATTAGGGTACTATTGCATAACACACAATAATAGAATTATAAGCCATTTAACCCAAGTCATCCATCTTATCTAATTTTCCATTGTCCATTTTATAGCTATGTTTTTGTACTGTGAGAGAAAATTAGCTATTGAAGTTACATAACAGACTTCGCTTTTTTTTTTTTTCAAATTTTGCAAATTGTGAATGCTGCCATGTACCTACAGGGGATCACAAGATTCAACTTCAATCCTAAAGTTTCAGAGTTTATATCTGGAAGTTATTAAAGCCAACTTTGTCTTAAATGGCGTCTTTACAGCTGCAGTCATGTGAGGTGAGGTATTAAAAGAAACTTCGTGGGGCTGGATAAACTTTGTTGGGGAGAATTATGAGGAAACTTCAGCACCAAGTTTGTCAGCTTCAGTGGAGCGAAAGAGAAAATCCATCTCTTCAACTCACTTTCATACTCTTCATATTGTTATAACTTCACTTTTCTGCAGCCTCGTCACACTTTCTGTCTCATTCTTTCTGTATAACCATCTTCTTTATAAAGTATTTTGGTTTTCATGAAAAATTACCTCAAAATAAGGCAATTTTTTAATACAGGTCAACAAGAAAAGTAACCATGAGCCAGGAGGAATAATGCGCTGGCATTTGTTATGCATGTGGTTGTTGTTGTTGTTTTCAACTATGTCTGAGCCAATAACTATGATTATGCAGAATTTAAATGAAATAAAATGTGATAGAACAACACAGAAAACTGAGAAAAAGAAAAATCTATTGGAAAAGACTGAACAAATTTAAGCAAATAAAAAAGTCATGATTTGTATTAACCAGATGTTTACCTCATTTAGTTCCTTCTCTGTGTTGAGAAATTCTGTGACTCCACCAATCAACTTTGAGTTCATGAACAAAGCCTCTCCATATCTAAACAAAATGGTCATAACATTACAATCTTGAAGTGTATTTGACTGATGTGTGATTACAGTAAACACTTGTCTGACCGTGCGTTCAGGATGTCCCACTTTTCCCTGAAGTATTTCCAGGCCAGGTCGCGTCCCTGAGGGTTTCTGCCCACGTGGATAATCACATCAATCACATCTTGCTCTGGGACCAGGTCAGAGCTCAGGGACAGGTTCAGTAACCTATGCAATGGACAAATGACACATTATCATATTTGTGCTGCAATAATGGCTGTTTACTAAAAATCGGATCATTATCTGGAGTTATGGGATTATTGAAATGTCATGTGAACAGTCCCCTCTCTTGTTCACATCTGTGCAAAAGAAAATGAAACACAAAGTGCAAACTAATGTAGCAAATACAACAATGAAAGAGAAAGTCCACTGCATTTTGTCTTCACTGATTAACCAATACATGTCACCAGGCGTTTATGTAAAGACATCAAAAATTCACTTTATCTTTGGGGTAATCTGATTATTTAGGTTATCTGATTTTATTGGACATGTAAATGAGTTAGTGGGGAGTAGGCCTGATAATGCATAAAATATTAGTTATTTAAACTAGTTAAAGTTAACTTTTAAGATGTGAGTGAAATAGGAAACACCTTTAAATGATAAGGAACGGAAACATTTCTCCATTTGTGTGTCCTTCTGCTATGTGCAAGACTGCTGTTTGTTGCTCCTGTCTTTTCATTAGACCCCCAAATCAATTTTCTCTCTTTTCCCACAATCCCTCTGTGCTGAAACCATTTCCTGTGTGACCAATCAGTGTTTGGCGGCGTGCTCTTTGATTTGTGTGTGCGTACGTGCAGGTATGTGATAACAGCTATCTGAACATGCAGCAGCCCTTACATTACAGGGCAGTTTACTGGGGTTGCAAAATCGATAGCATCTTGCTCTTTCTAGCCGAGGTGCACAGATCGGTCTCACTGTTTGAGCGCACCAGACATCTATCCCCTACTTTTTGCTCAATAAGAGATAGTGAGCAGTTAGCTAGTGATAAAATAGACCCCAATCAAAGCGCATCCTCACCTAACCTGCACCTCAAAGGGCATCAGTGGCCAGGTTAACAGATGTTCAGATGGATATAAATGCAGACAGTTGCTACTATGGAGTATGAAAAATGGCAGGCTATTTTATTAGGCACACACCTCAGGCCTAAATATGTTGCCTAGTAACACTTCATACTAACACTTTTATAAGCCTTAATAAAGCAGGAACGAAGACTTAATCCATAATGTCAAAAAGTTTATCAAGAATGATTCAGTAATTAATTAATTAATTAATTAATCATTGTATTTATATAGCGCCTTTCATGACACCCAAAGCGCTTAACAGTTCATTATTCATTCACTCCATACCTGGTGGTGGTTAGCTACTATTGTAGCCACAGCTGCCCTGGGGCAGACTGACGGAAGCGAGGCTGCCAATCTGCGCCATCGGCCCCTCCGACCACCACCAACACTTACGCACACACCACTTTCATACTAGGCAATGTGGGTGAAGTGTCTTGCCTAAGGATACAACGTGTCTGGCGCCCCACTGTGGCACCTGGAATTCCCAGTGTCTCCCATCCAAGTACTAACCAGGCCCTGCCCTGCTGAGTTTCTGAGCTCTGACGGGATCAGGCTTTGACAAGCCGGTATGGCCACGTAAGTAAGTAAAGTTTATTTATAGAGAGCTTTTCACAGATAAAAATCTGCTTTACTAAAAAAGTGCTTTACAACGTGCAATCAAAACACATACAATAAAAGAAACAGTCAAAATAAAGCCCAGTTAACTAAAAGCTTGTTTAAATAACAGTGTCGTAAGCTGCCTTTTAAAATAATCGACAGAGTCGGCCACACAGAGGGACAGGGGCAGGGCATTCCAAAGTCTGGGAGCTACTGCCTGAAAGGACAGGTCTCCCCCGGTTTTATAGCAAGTTTTTGGGACCTTTAAAAGACTCTGGTCAGAAGATTGGAGGGCACGGCCCGGGGAGTAGGAGCACAACAAATCCAATATGTATTGCGGGGTCTGTCCATTTAAAGGTCTAAAAGTTAAAACTAAAATTTTAAAATCAATACAACATTTGATGGGAAGCCAGTGAAGGGAGGATAAAATAGGTGCGATGTCTGTCCTTCTGCCAGATCCTGTAAAAAGCCTTGCCACAGCATTGTGAACCAACTGAAGACGAGTAAGAGCAAATTTGTTAAAACAATTAAAAAGAGAGTTACAATAATCTAAACGAGGAGAAATAAAAGCATGTATAACCATCTCAAGATCCAAGTCTGATAAAATTGCCCTCAATTTTGCAATATTTCTTTGCTGATAAAAACAATTTCTGACCAAAAGTCTTGAATGGTGGTCCAAGAACATTGACTGGTCAAACCAGACACCAAAATTTCTGATGTTCGGCTGGACAAAGGAGCTCAGGGAACCAAGGTGTTTAAAGATTGATGGGATTTTGTTTTCTGGGGCAATAATTAGGGTTTCAGTCTTATTTGAGTTTAACTGGAGACAGTTACTAGCAAGCCACGACTTCACAGAAGAAATACAATCCAATAAATCTGTTAATCGGTGGAACTCAGAATCACTGAACCAGCAATACAACTGTATGTCATCAGCATAAAAACAGCAGTGGACCCAAGACAGATCCCTGGGGAACACCATTCAAGAATGGAGAGGCTTCAGCCAGAATATTTTTAGCATATAAATAAAAAGTTCTGTCACTTAAGTAAGAGGTAAACCACTTTAGAACAGACCCAGCAATAGCATACTCTTTTTCTAATCTGTCTAACAGTATTTTGTGGTCCACTGTATTAAATCCAAAAGACTCATTCAGGATTAATAGCTGAATTACTAAGACTGACAAATTTTAACAAACTTTTTGTTTATTATGACTTTGTGACTTGATGTATGTCTTTGTTCATGCTTTTTAAAGGCTAATTAAAATTGTTATTACAAAGTGTTTCCCTATTGCCCTTCATTCACAGATGCTTGATTGGAGCTGATGTTGGTTGTAATATTTTATAGTTTCTGCAATGTGATTATACGCTTAGCTCTTTGCTTTAACAGACAACTGGGCTAAAATGACCAGTCAATGTGGAGTCTTGTCCCAATTATGTAAGTGCCTAAGTGCTCATTCCACAGTACATGCTTGGGGCCGCAGCGATGCCAATGTACAGCCTGAAGCAACATTTTGACTCCATCCACACTTTAATTTGCAATGTGTTTCAGAGTTAGCGCAGCATATTTATTATATACACCTGTCACTCATCGCTCTACCTTTCCACATTTATATCATGTTCACCACAGACTTAAGGTTAAAATGAGGAATAGAATAAGTCAGCCAGACTGGGGTTATAGTGGGTAATTACACCTTTTTCCAACAGTCACACACATTAAAATGTGTGGTTGTAGTTTTGTAGCAGAAATGTAGATCTTTTTAAAATATGTATTTGTGTGAAAAATTGGACATAATGGAATAATGGCTGTAAAAGGGGGCCACACCCACACCCACAACACCAAATAAGTTGCAGGGTTCATATCTGTTCATTGTGGACCTCAAACAAACAAGTTTGCTCTTATATGACACATGAAAGAGTAGAATGCTTGCTTATAACACAGTTATTTTTATTGTATTAATCCCATTGGGAGTGCCTGTTACAGATGCAAGAGGCTTTTAGGCTAATCAAAGGCAGACAGCACCAACTCACCCTCACTTTATTTACAAATATATAACTGTGTTTCCACCACTTCTGATAGTAAGTATTGCATAAGTAATTTGGCATGTAAACACCAAATATCACATTTACAACCATTCATTCGTATAGAAGTTTATATGCTTGCATGTCTTTATTAAATTATTAAATATCATTAAGGATGTTGTTTTGTCACCTGAAACATACAATACACCATACACTGCAGCCACAATATCTTGCATTTACCCATATTTTTACCTGTTGAGGAGGAAGGTGTTGTCTGAGCAGGTCAGAGCCTCCAGGAGGATTTTCTTCTCAGACACAGCTCCAGATGAGTGAAACTTCATCCAGATAAACTCCCATACATCCTCGTCCATCAGGCTGACCCCTGTACAATACACTATGTCTCTGATGTTCGGAGGGATTCTGCAAGACAACAAAGAGGGCATCAAAAACTCCATATCCCTGCCATGGGAACTATAACTATTATAATTGGCTCTTAGAAAGAACAGCATGAAGAGTGATTGAGAGTTCGGAAAACAGTCAAGGTAATAAATGTTAAGAAGACACGCTTGGGATTAAAAATTACTCTCTCAATAGTCGGGCCTGTTCATCTTATAAAGAATACATTTCTAGCCTCAGGTATCTGATTAAGGGAATTTCCATTGTTTGATTAAACCAAGAGGTATGAACCAAAAGGACATGGGTGACATTTTGTGGCAGAATTATATGTGTGAAATGGAAGCTTTTGATTAGCTCTTCTAACAACTGACAACCTATAGGACCATTTTATTTGCAATAGTTTCACATCCAGCATTAATCAGACAAGATTAGTAACACTAATAGTGCCATAAGTGCATTAAAGGTGGTGTTGTCCCATTTGAAAATGTCAAACTTGATTTCAATACTAAGCAAAAGGTTCAATATGGATGTCTACACTATATTCATAATAAGAACACTTTTATGTGAATGGAATTTTCAATACTATAGGCTAATAATAATTTATTAAATATTATCATAAAAATATTATTATTTGATCAAAACATCGTACCAATACTAATTGACTTTTTTGAGGCTTAATTTTTAGTGGATTTTGTGTTACTAATGCAAACCTTGACATTTCGGCGTGTTAACAATACAAAGAATAGGCTTTTAACCTAGCTACAGAGAACATTTCTTAAACTTGACTAGACTAGGCATGTCAAAATGTAGTGGGCAGCATGATGTGTAAACTACCTGAAACATGCTTCTTGACCCTGAAAATAGCAGCACAGCACCAGAGAGGCTGCTGCACAGTTACATGTTGTTAGAATTTCCTCCTCACACTGTTTCAACATGTGCTGCCCCAGCTGGTCACTGGCCTGGATCAGCAGCAAAGAGAGTTAAGCCTTTTTAGGTTCTGACCTGTGCATGCGATGGAGGACACATAAACTTAGAATACATCACATATTTAATCACAATCCAGTGCTCTCAGCTGGAGAAGACACAAAAACTGAATAGAAATTGTGTGTGTTTATGTTGAGTGTGAATGAGGCGACGGCAATTACATCACTTAACGACCTGGGAAATCATTTTAGAGATGCTCCACTTACGACTGAGCAGTAGCACACATGTACACACGCTAATGCTGGCCTTCTTAGAACATCTGCCAAACAAACTGTGTGTGGATCTCTCTGCCACTTTGCTGTCCCGAGATGAAAACTGGATCTCTTCAATCGGCGATGATAACAGTGCATGTGGACCATCCTAAGGGATCATTTTATTGTGCAGACACATCAATAATCCAATTAGTTATGTAACTGTCAGTAGAGGGTGCTCTCATCTCACCAGTTCCTCTACATTCTTACTTAACCACAGGAAGTTCTGCACCGCTCTCAACGCTTGCTGTAAAAATGCATAATGGCTGCCAACACACAAACTGAACTTTGTGAATATAACAACCTGCAGCGCTCAGAAAGATAATTGTTACTGTTGTAAAACATGTGGACAGTTTTTGTTTAGTATTGTTTAGTACATTTTTGTAATATTTTGACAATTTTAAGTGTCAAGTAGTAGCAGCATATGTGTTAGCATGTTTTATTTCATTGCTATGCAAATGTATTTTCTGTTTATTCTTTCCTGAGTGATTTTCACAGTGCTTGGTGCTTATGACGTTTATGTTGCATGAAAAATCAGTAATAAGAATGGCAAAAGATAAATGGCTTCAGTCAGTAAAATATGTGCACTTGGTGAAACTCTCGTCATTCATGCTGAGGGACTGCAATACGTTTTGTCACAATACCAACATTTCAGACAAATTTTTGATAAATAAATTAAAATCAGTCGGAAAGCCTACAGGATATACCTTGTTCTATATCTCTATCTATGTTTAGTATAAATTGGTATCTTGGTTTCAATGTTTTCACAACTTCAATACTGCAAAAACAAAGCAATTAATTAAGACTGTCTAGAACTAAAAATAGAAAATTTAAATAATGTATGTTACTTATCTGAAACTACTTTCCACAAATGTAATTTAAATATGGTCAGTGCTATTGCTGTGTCTGAACTGTCATTTAGAAGATGTTGGAGAAGACTGGATCCATATCTTACCACAACATAATAGATTCTAGATCGACTATCATGGGCCCCGAGGACATCCTAGGACTTATGCCCTGAGTGAGCTAAACGTGGTGAAAGAACATTAACTATTCATGCACAAAAATGAAGCACTTCAGCAGAACCACAGTGACCTGAGAAAATACTATATTGTATGTCCAGTGTTCCAAATCCGAGGATTCATGGCGTATTGCGTAGTATCAAATTGACTATCACTTCCAGATATAAGTAAATATATTATATTTCTGCTAAATCATCTTATTTGGATGAAGGATAGAGACTGGGACAACTCCAGGCTTTAGGCTCCCACTGATGATTCATGGCTTTATTGTGGCCAATACTTGGACTTTCTAAAAAAATAAACTTTGCAACACCCAATATACAGAACTTGCTCGATAGACATAAAACTGATGAAACTGCCTTGCCGTACTGCACTGAAAATCATACTTTCAGCTCCTCCCAGTTCTCAGAGCTATAGATTAAATTGTTATGACAGACAAAGACAAAATTCCCCATTTTCCTCTGCAGGCGGCAGTCCCCCTCTTCTCACACTTTCTTTCTATGTGTTATCTTTGACTGGACAAAAATAGTTTAAAGAGTTGCGGGGTTATATGCTTGCAATTTCTGATGCCTTCTCTCCTCTCTCTCCTCCCAATTAGACTAACACCAAAAAGACTGTGAATTTTACCTACTGAGCTCTTTATTCAAAATGTAACTGTGAAATCTTATTTGCAGAAGACACATAATTGCTACATTATGATGATGTCACCATTCATAAAATGAATCCAATAATGACAGTGTTAAAATAGATGAGTATATACACTTGTCCAGATGGCAATATTTTCATGGAAAGATTGTATATGCATTTTTAATTGTAAAGCATATAATTCATGTCATGGCGCTTTATTTTCTTTAAAAATTTACTCTCCCTCTTCTCTATCTCCAACAATAAGCACGGTCGGCTACCATCTGCTTTCTGTCTGAGAGCTTGTATAAATGCCCGTCATAAAATGTTGTCTCACTGATAAACCACTAAATGTATCCTCAGCTGCTTTACCATAATACACCTTTTGTTCATTTCGGCAAAGACCTCATCAGCATTCTGTAGTCGTGCATGTGCTCTGTGTGTCTGAATGGTTTGTACACAATGATAGCTGTGTGAATAGAACAAGACAACACAGATAATATCCTCCAGCTTAAGTAGTCCATGGAAGGATAGGTCAAAGGCTGAGGATAAATTTCCCTATGGGACCAGTGAAGTGTTTGCCTGAGATCCAGAATACACACTTCTTCAATACCTTACAAAGAGTATGGTCACCTGTGAATTTCCTCGTTTTCAGATGGGCATGATTGACAAGTGGATTAGCCAGTCAGGGATATGCATGGTCTGTCCTTATTAAAAAATGTAAAGGAAAAAAAATATCACAGGGGGCTGAAAAATGTTGTGGAATTTTGCAGAATCAACGAGCGTAGTACAGAACTTTCTTAATCTGAGGGGAGAAAAATTAGATTTGATTCATAAATGATGGATGACCAATGAGTTTCTTTGTTTCACATGCGTTACTGACAAAATATAAATCTTATTGCATGATCATGTTTGGCTGGGCTGATATCAGTCTTCTCAACTCAAAAATTGGTTGTGTGTGCACTGATTTATGAAATAAGACTGTTTGAATGTAGTGCAAAAACTATACTATACTATACTATACTATACTATACTATACTATACTATACTATACTATACTATACTATACTATACTATACTATACTGTACTGTACTGTACTGTACAATATATACAGAGACATAGTAAATATGACATTCAGTCATTCTCAAAACACCAGCTTTCACCTATCTATTCTTGTTCATTTAAATCATTTTAATCGTAATACAATAATTAGTTGACTAATAAAATATATGATCAACTAAGACACTATCAACCAATTAATAAATAAAACACGGAAATTAATTATTTATTCATATATGATCAGTATTGCTGTACACTGTTACATGTGATTTGAACAAGTCAAATTTGTTGACTGGTGACTATAACAAGACTAATAGACTGAGAAATCTAAAACGATACTAAAATACAAATAGTCACATTTTTATAGCACTTTTCTACCTTCGAGGCTTTACAACAAGGAACCACTCACCCATTCACACACACACACTAGTGTACGCAGATGCTGGGGGCGAGGTGGGTTAAGTGCCTTGCCCAACAACATTCATCTGTGGGAGCTGGAATCACACCAGCCAACCTGTGAGTCACCAATGATGTTTATGTCAAGAGTGGGATTCGAACCGGCAACCTTCGGATCAGTGGACAAACGCTTTTACCAACTGAGCTACTGCCACCCACCGAAAACATAGCATCATACTTCTCCACATCTAAGCTTAAGCTCTCACTGAGAGAACTTTCATTTACAGGCACAAAGCCTGAACACATTTTGCATTTTGAGCACTTTCTTGAGCACCTTAAAAGTTGCAGTTGCAGTTTTGAGTGACTTTGACTTAGAACTAGGCTCAATCACAGAAGACTTGAACTGAAAAACTAGAGACTTGACAACAAAGCATCTGGTGCCATATGTTCATTTTTAGTTTCAAAGTTATGAAACAAACACTCACTCATCTATATTTCTTAAGCCTTAGAATTACAGTATTTAACAAACAATAGAAAAAAGGTCACAGATCAAGGGCTTGTTATAAGCCATGTGCTACCTGTTTTTAATAATCACATTTAATAATTACAAAGCACCTTTTTCTGATTGTTCGGGGAAAAGGAACAAAAGCCATAATTAGCCAAATGTCTAACAATTCTATTCAGTTCAGAACCTGAGCTTAGTGGTACCAAGTCTAGGTGTCTGTGTCCACACATTCTGATTAAAAGGAGCTTTCTATTGGACACAAAGCCCCCCACTAAGATAATCACTGCCGACTACAATTGTTGCAAAAACAAATCAAAAAGTAATCTTTTGATCCATTCACACATATCACAATGGAATCACAGTTTTATTGTTAAAATGAGCAAATTGCCATGGTGATTATCACAGTCTGTTACAAAGAAATTTGGCCTTCTATACACTAGGAGGTCTAATACTTTGTCAACGACTCAACCATAGCTCAAACATGAACTGTATTTATTAAGTAAGATCAACTAAAACCAAGAAACTGCTAATAATGTTGGAATATGAAAGACCTTATCACACTGTCATTAACAACTCTAAATATACCAGACTCTGGATTCCCAAAAACAAAGTACCACTTGAATGTCCACAGTTACATAAGCCGTGACAGCCCCCTTAACATCTGATAATTAATGTAACTGTAGTGAATCCCATACATGAGAGGGGCAGATGGGATTAAATGACTGAATGGAGCATGAAATATTGAAGTGTCACCCCTGGAGACGTCAACCCTGCATGAATGTTAACGTAAGCGCCATTCCCCACAGCAGAAAATGGGACATTTTCAAAGTGCTTCTTACACTTTAAAGGCCTACGTTGGGATGTGAAAGACTGAGAAGGAAACTTGTGCCATATGGTTCTTATGTGAACTGCTCCCATGATGCTTTCCACAAACAACACTCACACTTTGCATGAAAAACAAAGTCAAGTAGAGAGTTCGGGGAAGGATAAAAAAGTTATTTATGTTCTTCGACAAAGCACAATCATTTTCCATTTGGGCTATGCCCTATGCCAGCAAACAAACCACAATTTATAATAATGTGCATAATAGGGATCATTCAAACTTGTCTATTTTTCCCATGTATTTGAGCAAAATATTTCTTGCACCAGTACATGTATATTGTAAAAGCTGCTCTTGAAGTCAAAATAAGTCTGTTGTGTACTTTCTGCATCTTATTATAGAGCCTTTTATTCAGGGCTCTACGCTAACTTTTTTTTTCGGGAGCACATGTGCCCCTAAGTTAAAAATTTTAGGAGCACAGAAAAAAAATGGGGGCACAAGTAGTTTTTCATTTTGAACGATTATTACAGTGCAGAACTTGCACACACCAACACCAACACTGAATAAATTTAATTTAAAAAAAAAAGAATTATGACTGTACTTTTCCTGCATGATCGCAATGTTTTTATAAATATATCTTCATTTTATCTGATTAATATTTAGACTTAAAATAAGCCAAACAAACTGTACTGCACTGAAACACTCTGTGGCCCTTTTCGGACCCTCACCACAGTTTAAGAACCTCTTCTTTAAGAGAACTTCCACTGGCACTTTACACAAAACTGTTTCAAAGTGAAAAACGTAGGTAGGATTTTTAAACCTGTTTTTTCAAATTCCTAACTCAAGTTGCATTCTCTTACTGGTTTTAAAGCGGTATTTAGCCTCTGCACATTTACCAAACCAAACACACATTGTGACAAACAGATTTATTTGGCATTTTCTTAGGCAAACTTCAGCCCACATACAGGCCCGGCCCTAACCATTTTGACACCCTAGGCAAGACTTCAGGTGGCGCCCCTTGGATTGCAAAAAAAAAAAAAAAAATACTGCCAATAGATGTTTCTGAAAAGCTCGTTATATTATTAATTAATATACTGTATATACTGTATTAGTAGGCTTATTATATCATTACAGTGGAACTAAAATAATCAATACGGATCCTAGAGTAAAGAGAAAGAGTTAAGTATTGTTAGTATATCCATATAGTAAGCTTATTGCATGAGTACACTGATAGAAAGTTTAACACAACAAAAACACACAGTAATGTTTAGCTAACCAGGTGTCAAATACAGAACAACATAAGTGGCACCTGGTGAATAATCTAGATCTACAGTATTGCTATAGACCTTTTTACCTGAGGAAGCTAAGGAGGAGGCAATTACATTATTCGTTTCCGTTATAGCTTTGCCATTCTATCAAAGTCAGTCTGATACTGCTATAAAAAAAGTCTCTGCTTCTATAAACTGATGCAGTTAACGCTAGCTATTTATTGACTGGCTTATATGACATGCTAATAGTCAATGACTCTGAAATTTAATATTCTTTCTGCAACAGGAAAACAATCATGGCATCATCTTTACTGGAACATTACCTATGTCTTTGTTGCGTTTTTCCTCCTCATCTTTCCTTTTTTTCCTACCCTGAGCACCAGACAGTTTGGGACGTTTTGACATAGTCCAACAAGTGACGTTGTTTCAGCTCGCTCCTCGCTCTAGCTACAGCTTTTTTTGTTTTTTTTTTAACCTTTATTTACCCAGGAAAGTCCCATTGAGATTACTAATCTCTTTTTCAAGGGAGTCCTGCCATGCACACATCACTTTCACACTAGGCAATGTGGGTGAAGTGTCTTGCCTAAGGACACAACACCAGTTTTTTGTGACTGGCGCCCCCCTGTGGCACCTGGAATTCCCAGTGGTCTCCCATCCAAGTACTAACCAGGCCCGGCCCTGCTTAGCTTCTGAGATCTAACGGGATCAGGCTTTGACGAGCCGGTATGGCCAGCTTGGCTGTTTGAAGCATGTCCAGCAACAACAACAAAAAACATGACCAAACTTCAAAGGGGCAACGCAGTATTTTTAAATGACAAGTTTAACAACATAAACTCTTTAACAGTGCAGGGGGGCGCCGAATGAGGCGTTGTTTACTGGTTTTATTGCTGATTTACTTTCATTCTGTTCATAGTGACGATGTTTTAGACAGTAGAGGATTTTATCCCCCATCGCCGATTTTTGCGCTCGGCACCCCCTAGTGGAGCGGCGGCGCCCTTAGCATTTGCCTATGTTGCCTAATGGGGGGGCCGGCCCTGCCCACATATCACCTGCTCTGTGCTGTAGGACATAAAATTAATATTGGCATATTTGATGTGAGGCGGATGGACAGATGGGATGTTTAACCTGCCCTGTGATACACACTGGTACAGAAGGGCGCGCGCTGTGGACGAGCCGCGCACTGGCGGTGCCGCGGTGTCCGCGGGCTCCAGTGCACAGGTCCCCCACACCGGTACAAGTTTATTGCGGACAGCAATGAAATATGATCGAACTCAGTATTCAGACCTTGAGTCCGTGACGAGACCGAATCCAAATGCGCTCGGGTCCGAGACAAGACCAAGACAAAGCTCTTGCTTTAGCAGAGGAGAAAGTCCAGCGGTGTGGGGGTGTCTACTGAGTGGATGGACAGGTGTGGGTCCTGCTGCGGTGCCGCTCCTCGTTTAAGGGGGCGTGGATGTGTTTTGTAGCTGAGTTTGTTCGTATCAGTGATATCGGCGCAGACGCGGAGCTCGCATGCTGGGGTCGTGCGCGGTCAGAGGTGTCGTGCCCGGGCACGGTTCGGTTGCGCTCGCGCTGAGCATGCCTGCGGTGCTTTAGGGGCAATCCAGTCTTGGGCACGATTCTAAAGTCCTAGTGTGAGTTTGCTCCTAATGTTTGATACATTTAGAACGTTTAACTCGTCACGTTACGTCTGTGCGCAGCTCTCCTTATTGTGGCTGCAGAAGCACTCGCACAGGTGCGACTGTTTTGTTTTCCTTGTTCGCCCGACGAAATATTTACTGCAAATGCGAGTGAAATGGGCGCACTGTAGAGCCCTGCTTTTATTGCATCATAATTAGAAACTGTAGATTAGCATGCTAGTTGCTTCATAATCACAGCAGAACTCTGCACTGGTATCTCGGAGTTGTGAAAAGTGCTGGTAAACTAATCGAGATGACATATTAGGATGTTCTGAATGTGTAAGGCAAGTGAGGAATAACTTTAGACTGCTGCAAACTGTTTCAAATGAACTAGCTAAGTCAGGCACAGCACCTTTAAAACGCAATGTAGATTTGGTTTCCTTCTGTTCCAATATTAATTGAATCCTAATTTTATCAAGGTTTAGTTCCAGATTTAGTACCAATTTAGTTCAAATTTTGATATGGGGACCAAACTGTGAATGCAGCCATAGACTTGTTGTAGTCCCAAGCTCATATGCACAAAAAATGCAGAGCTTTTATGTAAAAACCTATGACAAAACTCTTCAGTACATACAGTTTGTGCTGCAGATAATTTTATGAGAAACTAACATCATAATCATACTAATAAAGCTACTATAATGAACAGGCACTTCTATAATAGCTACAATAGTGACAGGCCTACATCTGTCATCACTACACAATTAATATCTTTTGTGTTTATTTTTAGAACTCGTCTTTTTATCTTCTCCCACTGCCCGATGCAGCATCTGCTTCCATTTAAATTGCTGTTTGAAATCTAATTTAACAGATCTCATAAAAGATCTCAAGAGGGTGAATGGGCGAGCCCACAGTAGCGTATAAAAGGACCACTGCTCAACAAAGGGAAAGACAAATCAAACAATGCACCAACTTGATAAGCAGAATTTTCTGCGACCCTATATCCAGACAGTTGCCAAAGTTGCTAAAGTCAGATGTGTCTTTGGTCAGTTTAATAACAAGAAGTTGGATGTGTTTCTTAATAATAAATGCATGTGTATTTTGGCACCTGTTCTTGTTGCTGGAAATCCAGTCGGAGATGTAAGCCACGGCCTGGCGGTGACACTGCTTGTTTCCGAAGCTGCACGCTAACATGATGAGCTCTCGCTGTAGCTCCCTGCAGGTGTTCAAGAGCAACAAGTTAAACAGCAATCAATAAAGCCCATAGAGTGAAGTCAAATAAGGTGGCAAAATGAATTCTGTGAAAGCAAAGTCTGGGCAAGGTTATCACAGCTACATTAATAAATGCAAACACTACACACTACATTATACATGCTTAAAGACTAATGGATTGAGTAATTATAGTTTTTGCTGAACAAAAACAGCAATATTTTGTGTATTGTGCAGAACTAGTTTGTTATTTCACATTTTTTGTATAATGTAATTTATATTTTGTCCATTTTAAAAATAGAGCATTAGGAGTCATATAAAACTACAAAATATGAGGATAATAAGAAATAGGAATAGGAAAATATACCTTGAAAATAAATACAGTTGCGGTTATAAAAAAAGTATGTTTTTTTTTTAATCCCTCTATTGCATTTGTTTTCTGAGTTGGTGATGTTGAGGATGCGTACTCAGTCTGGTATGATGCCTGCAGGATGTTGCCCTCGTTGCCAGGTCCTGCGCTCGGCCAGCCCATCTGATGATAGCGGGATGCCACCTGCTTCAGCACATAGTCCTGCAGACATAGCCGCCATCACACAGTCTGAATGTAATGACTTAACACTGACAATAACATGGACAAAGGCTGAACACAGCATGGGATTAAATTATCACCCACGACTTAATGACCACAAGCCCTGTGCTCCTACACAGGACACACGTGTGTGGATGCTGCACTCATTAAAAAGGTACAAATAATATAAAAGCCTATGGCAACTTATCCCCATATTAACCAGGCTATGCACTATGCAATCAGCCTCCTCTCTGAGCCACCGGGAGAGCAGGAGTGAGGGAAGAGGAGACGAGGGGAGAGTCCAATCTTTCTTCTCGCTCCTCAGATCAGAAAGAACAGAAAAGTTCAATGTCCCAAATCAAACTACTGTCTGTGTGCATTGTGGCTTCTCTCTTGTTTACACTCAACAAAAATATAAACGCAACACTTTTGTTTTTGCTCCCATTTGTCATGAGATGGACTCAAAGATCTAAAATTCATTCCAGATACACAATATTACCATTTCTCTCAAACATTGTTCACAAATCTGTCTAAATGTGTGATAGTGAGCACTTTTGCTTTGCTGAGATAATCCATCCCACCTCACAGGTGTGCCACATCAAGATGCTCATCAGACACCATGATTAGTGCACAGGTGTACCTTAGACTGTCCACAATAAAAGGCCACTCTGAAATGTGCAGTTTTGTCTCACAGCAAAATGCCACAGATGGCGCAAGCATTGAGGGAGCGTGCAATTGGCATGCTGACAGCAGGAATGTCAACCAGATCTGTTGCTCGGGCATTGAATGTTCATTTCTCCACCATAAGCCGTCTCCAAAGGCGTTTCAGAGAATATGGCAGTACATCCAACCGGCCTCACAACCGCAGACCACATGTAACCACACCAGCCCAGGACCTCCACATCCAGCAGGTTCACCTCCAAGATCGTCTGAGACCAGCTACTCAGACAGCTGCTGAAACAATTGGTTTGCATAACCAAAGAATTTCTGCACAAACTGTCAGAAACCGTCTCAGGGAAGCTCAACTGCATGCTCGTCGTCCTCATTGGGGTCTTAACCTGACTCCAGATCGTCGCCGTAACAGACTTGAGTGGGCAAATGCCCACATTCGATGGCGTCTGGCATGTTGGAGAGGTGTTCTCTTCACGGATGAATCTCGGTTTACATTGTTCAGGGCAGATGGCAGACAGCGTGTGCGGCGTCGTGTGGGTGAGCGCTTTGCTGATGTCAATGTTGTGGATCGAGTGGCCCATGGTGGTGGTGGGGTTATGGTATGGGCAGGCATCTGTTATGGACGAAGAACACAGGTGCATTTTATTGATGGCATTTTGAATGCACAGAGATACCGTGATGAGATCCTGAGGCCCATTGTTGTGCCATACATCCATGAACATCACCTCATGTTTCAGCAAGATAATGCACGGCCCCATGTTGCAAGGATCTGTACACAATTCTTGGAAGCTGAAAATGTCCCAGTTCTTGCATGGCCAGCATACTCACCGGACATGTCACCCATTGAGCATGTTTGGGATGTGCTTGACCGGCGTATACGACAGCGCGTACCAGTTCCCACTAATATCCAGCAACTTCGCACAGCCATTGAAGAGGAGTGGACCAACATTCCACAGGCCACAATTGACAATCTGATAAACTCTATGCGAAGAAGATGTGTTGCACTGCATGAGGCAAATGGTGGTCACACCAGATACTGACTGGTTCTGAGTCCCCAGACCCCCAATAAAGCAACAACTGCACATTTCAGGGTGGCCTTTTATTGTGGGCAGTCTAAGGTACACCTGTGCACTAATCATGGTGTCTGATGAGCATCTTGATGTGGCACACCTGTGAGGTGGGATGGATTATCTCAGCAAAGCAAAAGTGCTCACTATCACACATTTAGACAGATTTGTGAACAATGTTTGAGAGAAATGGTAATATTGTGTATCTGGAATGAATTTTAGATCTTTGAGTCCATCTCATGACAAATGGGAGCAAAAACAAAAGTGTTGCGTTTATATTTTTGTTGAGTGTAGTTAGATCATAAAAAAACAAACAAAAAAAAACTCTTTGAGCCCATTTTCAGTGATGTAGTTGCACCACTGATCAGGCCTTCCCAGACTCACAAGTCTAAATTAGCTTTGGTTTGACTGTTTCGTGGATTTCTTTCATGGAACGACTTAAGGCTTTAACTGGAGATGATTTCAGGATAACCCTAGACTTGTTAAGCGACTTTGATGGAATACCCCATGGACAATAACATGGAGAAAGTCTGAATGTAAAGAATAACATGGATATGACAGTGAGTGTGGTCTCATTTACACTGAACAGGCTGTACTCGTCTGTGCGGTCCAGAAGTTTGTCCAGCTGGTACAGCACTCGGCTGGCAGCATGCCACGGCAGGAAGGACGACTCCTCCGGCAGGTAGCCGATCAGCTGCAATGGAATGTTCTGAGGGAGGTACCCTGCCCTGCAAGTCAGAACAATATAAAACATTAGTCATTATTATACTGTATGTATTATTATTATTGTAGAGATTTCATCAACCAATAGTAATGTAATGTTGAGTTAGATATTTAATACAAAGATTAAAACTGGGACCTTGTCAGACCCCTTGACCAACAAGAATGTAAATTAAATGAAAATCTGAAATACATGAATATGTACTACAAGTGGTATATGTAGGACACCAAATCTTGAATTGTTAGTTTCAATTATTTTAGGGAACGCATTTAAGCACTGCAAAAAAAACAATGTTAACAAACATAAGTAAACACAAGGACCACCACAATTTCAATGAAATAAAAGTCTGAACTGAATACTGTACAGTGCTTTCTGTTTAACAACATCTGGTAATAATGAACAATTGCCAAGCTGGGATTTTTAACTTTTAAAATACCAGTTACATACATTTACTTTTGCTAAATGAAATCTCCACTCTTTCTATGTGTCTAGACAGTTTAACAGTGTCAATCTGGGCATGAACCTGCAGAAAGGTGGCCTCTAAACAGCAGCATAACCCCCCACAGCTGAGGGTAGACCCAACTGCTCATGAATAATAACCTCTCCTTTGTGAATTCGATGGTATTCATGGTGTTTTGGTGGAGCACCGTGCTGCTTCCTCATATGACCTTCAGCTCCGCCCACCCATTATGAATATTAACGGAGTGGGCAGCTGAGGACGCACTGTCAGCTTACACAAAAGTATTCTCAGTTTTTATTGGGCGTCAATATTGAATAGGTACAGTTGGGAATTATGTGCAGGAACTGATGAAAAGGGGATATGACGTGATCAATGCCACAGTGGCACATCTGTGACTTCTTTAGCAGCTGTCTGTCAAACTCTGCAGCTCCACAACATGAAGACACTGTCTTATCTCATATTTGAAAATCACAAGTGAGATGTGCCAGAGATCTTAATTAGTATTTTGTTACTTTATTTACACAGACCAAAGTGCTAAAGCAAAAGCTAAAGCCTACTTCTGAAAACTACTGTGTTCAGATAAGAGTTTTCGTGGCTGAGGAACCATGGATTTCCATAATCTGCCTCCTGCACAGCTCAACCAACCTCCACACATTCATCTCTATTCCCATCATGCACCTGGCCTATGAGAAATTACCATAATCCATCCAGCCTGCAGAGACTTCCTGTTTACAGCGCTCTGAACTGAGCTCCAAACAGTGTGATCCTGGGACAGTGTTGCTGTAGCAACCTGCTCCATTTGTGTCCATCTCTGTTTTCCACTTGTCCACTCCTCATCTATCCTGCATCTGCTCCTGCAGATGTGGACTGTCACATCACCATTCTCATGTCAGTCTTTGCCATGGAGCCCACAGTCACAATAAAAAACCTCTTTAGGCTGTCAGTCCAAATCTGACAACTCTCTACAAATCTGCTTGAGTTTTGCTTCAGTTTTCCTCACAGAGGCGTCATAGTGACTGTAGTGAAGGACAGGCTGTAGAGGTCGCTGTACAAAGTGTGTGTGCACTCAGCATGTTCCCTATAAAGGTGATTATAGATTATTTAATTTCCTCCCACTCTCTGTGGCAGTGTCTCTGTGTCCCTGCCTGAGCCGCTGCCTTAACAAGCTCATTAACTCTTTATCATTGTTAAGGCTCTGTTAATTGTTTGTCCATTAGCCATGAGCAGGGCTCACTGGAGAGCTAACGAATGACTGCAGAGGCCATACAAAAGCTGCATCCATCACTGTTTCAGTGTATACGCACAGACGCACTAATTTATTTACGCTAAACTAACCATGGACTGTGGCACATACACAAACGGCTGTGTTGTCACCAATCAGCATTTACTGCAAAGAGGATTGCTCACGTTTAAATCAATTGAACTTAGCGAGTACAAAGGCCCAGGAGATTAGCTGAGATTAAAGATCGCTACCATTGTTTTCAATTTAATTAGAGGAATTAGGAAAGTAGAGAAGGTGGGAAATCAAATGGTTAACTGTATTTACAGGAAAGTAAAAAAGCAAAGACAGCGGTTTCCTCACCACTGCTAAGCAACTCAGCACATGTAGCATTTCCATCTCTCCTTTAAATTACCACTCAACATGAAAATAAGCATTTATAAAGAGTTTACCAGAACCCACCATCACTGCATTATTTTGAAGAAACACAACATATTAGACTGGGATAACATGATAAAATTTGCAAACTCTATTCTTGTGTACAAAATATTACATGGTCTGGCCCCTGTCCACTACAAGAATTTGTAAAAAAAAAAAAATCAGAACAGATCAACAAGAGCAAGCTCCAGAGGTGACTGTATAATACCATCAAGGAAAAGTGCCTTTGGACAGGCTATATTCTCTTTCCATGCCTCTCAAACCTGGAACACCATCCCTGTGGCTATACGCGAGCTACCGACACTCAGCTCCTTCTCTGCCCAACTTAAATCACGGCTATTGGACAATCAACTCTGTTCACACAACTGAACTTAAACAGCACTTTTTGCAATGAGCCGGGGGCTGAAGTCATACTTGTAGATTTGCATATTTGTATATAGATCTGCAAATAGATGCTAATGCCGTGCATGTGTATGTAATGAGAGTTGTATGTCTGACCTGTACATTTCAATACTAACGCTGTATGAGTGTGTTTTATAGTGAGTGATGCATGTGAGAGGGGGTGTTGTAGGTTTTTGTCCTGTTTTATGAATTGTGCAGGTGATGTGGCCTTGGTCCAGCAGGGGATAAGGCTGGAAATTAGCTTTGGCTACAATCCTGCATATTTACAAGTACATGTTTGTTTCTTAGATTATTTTGTCTTTTAATATGCACTGTCCCTTTAATAAATAAATACAAATACAAACCTGCAACAGATTAAACGTTTAACTTTTTAATTTATTGCATTGTGTGATTACAATCTGTCACAATGTTAACTGCTTTTGCTATGTTGATCTGCTTTCCAATTAAACTAAACAGTGCAGCGCTTTGCTAGTCAGACTCCACTTCTCATGCTGTTACCAACGGAACAGCTCACTCCATATGATACTGAGCACACACTGCAACTTTAAGTTCTATATATGTATGTAGATGCCATACAACTCTCATTTTATTTTAATGATGCATAATGATTTCACTTCACGTCATCAGTGGTATTAATTTAACAATCTAGCAGGTTCACTGAATCACAGAATGAAACACCTGCCGCTTTAGCTCAAATTTAGCACTTTTATAGATGAATGAACTCATAACAGGCACGCATTAATCCACATTAGCCCTAGCTCTAATTAGTAGAATAAATCTACGCCCCTGCGAGAATGAACAAAACAAACCCCAAAAAGTTTATCCCGAGTTGCCATAGCGACAGATGCAGGGCTGAAGTGCGCACATCTGCCCTCACTACCAATAATGACGAATGTGTAGCTGCGTTTGTTTGTTGTTTGAATGGAAGTCTCCTGCTGAGCTTTTAACTGAAATGCGCACACATACCAACTGACAATGCATTTGTCTCATTCGACATGACAGAGGACAGATGGCTGCAGAAGAGATGCACAAGCCTCTTCCCTGGGTTGAGTTATCGAGTCCATGTCACAGTAGATTTTGGTTACAGTGTTGAAAAAACCTTGGGGCAGTAAACATCACATATGAGGAATGAGGTGTGCCTGGACCTCTTTGCTTTCTCTGCGGCGATGCACTCACTTATAGCTCATTCATCAGCTTGTGTTCGCATGTAGAGAGGCTGGAGCAATGGGGATGTGAGTATGAAAAACCCATCCACAGACTTTAAACAGCTAAAGTCTAAAATCTTAATTCCTATTTTGGGTCATGAACGCTGAAAGGAAAGATGAGGAGAAAAAAACATGTTTTCCAGCATTAAGACAAATACAGTAGTTTGTGGTATTTTGCGGGATTTAAAGATATAACCTGACTGATCAGATATGAATGTCTGCTTGGTTGCAAATACAAGGGTAGAAGTAAAAAATAAAAACAAGCACTAAACACTCCCTTTTCAATTCACAGTCTAATAAAACATGGCATTTTTTCATTATCTCACAAGATTAAGGGCTATTCATTTAAGCATAATTTCCTAATTAATTTGAGGGCAGAAAAGTGCAAATACCATTTAGTCTAGTAATCAACCATGGATGCAGCATACCAGAAAGCAATCTGATGATACAGCGCAACACCAAATAAACAGAGACAAATGGAGTATAGGCAAACTCACAGTTCAAATGAGACCGTTGTAAGATGTTAAAAAATCTTATTGTCTAATGTTAACACTGGCCCCACAATTGTACTTTATTGTCAAAACCCTCTGTCATCCAGGAGGATCCAGTAGTAAAAAAGTTCACTTCCAAACCCAATTTAGATCACACATTACTTACTTACTAAAATATCACTGTATAACGCTTCTAATTATAAAGTTTCTTATTCTTGTAGTTGATCAAACCTTCCTTGTACTGACAAAAATGACATGAGACAGGCTTCAAAAACAGACAGATCTTATTGGAAATCAATAATGAAGTGAGGAGAGCAGACAGAAACAGTGGGCTGGCCTGGGTAAACAGGCTGTTTTACAAGCTGAAGTATAGACAGAGGAGCTGACAGGGGATCGCCTGTATAAACATCAGATAAATGAGACACTAAAGAAGATGTTAGTGCAATGTTAGCACTCACCTAGCCAGATTGAAGGCATCATCGATCAGGCCTGCTCTGTTTCCAACGGAGATGATCTGAGAGACAGGAGGTGGATGTAAGTTTGACATGTAAATACCCACAGGTTATCGTCATAAAAAACTATGGCTCTAGGCCTTTAGTCTCTTAGTTGATATGTAAAAAGGCAGATTAAACTCTGTTCTATTTACAAGTTTAATCTTTTTATACATAATTACATTATTTTCTAGTATTTTTGCATGGATAAATAGTTTTTGCATGATCTCCTATGAAATGTTAGTCTTGTGAGTGCAGTTTGGGTCTGATACAGATATTTAGAGTAGTTTC
Source organism: Odontamblyopus lacepedii (assembly GCA_034769755.1). Taxonomy (NCBI): domain Eukaryota; kingdom Metazoa; phylum Chordata; class Actinopteri; order Gobiiformes; family Gobiidae; genus Odontamblyopus; species Odontamblyopus lacepedii. Next base: position 28,212,020 of record CM068344.1, on the reverse strand, counting down.
AGAACTTTTGCCATGTCCCCTTTATAGTCGATCGGCAGGACATGTCTTTGTCAACTACAGCTCTAATAAAACCATATGCAGACAGAAGCAGTCACTCACCTGGGGGTTGGCGTGTAACTGCTGAATGAGGAGTCTCCAGTTCTGGAGGTCATAGTTCACTCTGAAATAACCCGTCTGATTGATGTTACCGAGCAACCACGTGTTCTCGTGTATCTCACCTATTCTGTGCATTTCTGCAAACATTTAGCAGACAAAGGCATTGCTCATTTTACTCTAAACAACCTCTATTTTTTAAAATTACAATTACTACAATGGATTGTAATCAGAGAATAAGGCATAGCATAGTTTGATATTTTTGTTTATTTAATTACTTACTCATCCAGCCAACAAAACAACACTTTGGCACAGACTTGGCTGTGCTGTGTGCCCGCAGGGTCAGACAATATCATTGTAATAAAAGTTTATTTATTTTAACCATAAATACAAACAAAACCAAAGTTCTTTACTTGGTAATATCACAACTCATGTTTTTCTTTGGAAGTTTAGCATAAAGCTGTATCTAGAGGTAAATTGAGGCCACTCCAATAGAGATAATGGAAGACATTAGCTGAGTGTACCGAACAAGTGAAAGTAGACCCTGTTCAGGCCAACTGAACACAATCACACAGTCTGAAAGGAGCTGAGAGGAGTTTCTGTAAATGAGTATATGTGATGTACCCTACTTTAACACCTGCCGTGTTTTGTTCACTAGTCTAACATCACTTTCCTGCAAAGAAAAGCGCCTTTCTCTTGAGAAAATGAGGTTGTGAGCTTTAGTGGAGCAGCGAGTACAGTTGGTCGCTGCAGAACAGCCAAGAGAAAAAAACAAGGAAAATAGCTGTTGACCTGAGTTTTGACCTAGTTCCTAAACTTTCTCTCCATTGTTAGAATTAAACTGTGTTCACCAAATGTGGGCATTTTTATTGGGGAACTACTCACAGATTCTTACTAGTGTTTATCTCTATAGTCTTAAGAATAAAAAATAAATAATTATGTATATGTATATGCAATTCTTTATAAATGTATACACATATATAGATGTGTTGCATATGAGTTGTACCTGTTTTGTTATTGATCCAGATGAGCTTCTCTGTACTGATTATAGATGTGTTTCCCACGGCGACCGTCAGCGGCACTTGCCACTGTAAACTAGACAGAAGAAAAGGACGTAAATGGACAGGAAAACTGCACAGACTCTTACAGCAAATACATTAGCACTAGAGAAAGATGGTCAGAGATGTTTAAACTCTAATGTGAGGATGTTAGGAGCTCTGGTATGAACAGACAAAAAGAGAGCGTTGGGGCCAAATGGAAGTGCAATCATGGCTCTCACAATCAAAGGGAATTCATTTAAATAGTAAAAATTTTCATATCTTTGCCAAATTAGATGTAACTTTTTAGTAACTTTTCAAGACAACAGTTAGAAAAATAAACCTACTTTTATTATGCTTTGGTGGTGTCTTTTAAATGGTTCAAAGTCCCATCTAGAGTAAATTCTAAATAAAAAACACTATTCCTTTATTTTTTCAGTATTTTTCTATTTCTATCTGAACCTCAGGAGATGTTTTAAACAACAATACAAGACATTTTATTGGCTTGATATTCATCCCCTGTGAACCCAACCTGTGTAAGGTTGAAAGTGATTGTATGTTTAGTTTTAATTCTCACCATTTTGTATTTCATCTCTCTGTAGATTTTACACATTTTCTGACAGTTTAGGATTATTTTTAGTTATTTTTGGGTAAATGTATATCTTCATTTGAACACTATGTTTCATATTTCTTCTATTTTCTTTTTACTTTAAAAAAGTTAACTCTAACACAAAGCCCATTGATGTGTATTGTTTGGAGCCACAGAGACCCATGACCCACTTTTACTACACAGTAAATTGTTTATTTGCTTAAACTGTAATTATGTTTACAAATTAACTTCATACTATAGCAATGCAGTATTTCTCATTTACCCTGGACCTAAAATGAAAAAAACAAACAAAAAACAGACAGTCTCAATCTTACCCTGTACTGATTAGATGCTTGTAATTGGTGTACAGTAATTAATATATTTCACCCTTTTTAAAGTTGCTGCAACGCATGAAGCAGTGGAAGAAATAACTGTAACATGCAGTCCAACATGAACGATGAAGATTGTCATTGGAATACACATTCTATAATTGCTTCTTCTAAAGGCACCATGTTGGCTTTATTTCTCATTAGTATTTTAATTAAAAGAGGTTTTAATTACAGATAAACTTGGAGTAAGTGTTTAAGACTGTGATCTATTTATCCATTTGTGAAGTGGGGAATGAGTGGAAAATAAGCTTGGGTCAGGTGATACAACCGTCCAAACAAAGTAACATTTAATAATTCAGCACTGCTATCTGTCACTGGGGGCAACAGGAGATCGATGGGGCTGCCTGGCAACTGAAATTATTCTGATATTCATATGTGAGTGACAGAAAAGGTCAGCACAATCAACATTGAAATGTTTGAAATGGAGAAGACATTTGGCGAAAAAATGCATAAAAAATAATGCATTTAAAAGCACATTTATAGACACCCAAAGACCAGCTGTGCTTTGACTCCTGAGTCGCAGCTGCTATAGAGCGAGCTGATGGACATTAGCTGTCTCTGACCATTACCGTTGTTGTCTGTTACAAAAACAATCCTTTTTTGAAAATAGTGCTGCCTGCTTAGTTCATTGCACTATTACACAAATCTTTTAGTTAACCTTTCTTGCGTCACCTACAGAAAATAAAAATGCCTTCTTTTAATTAAGGCACACTAATAAATCATCACCTCCTCTCTCATTTGCTCAAAGACGCTTCTGCTCATTTTATGCAGCTTTTTAATTATTTATCTTTGACATTAACTAACTAACTTTACTTCAGAAATAGATATATAAATAATACCATTTTCTTGAACTCATAATAATGAATGTCTCCTCCAACAGAAGCTTGTTATATCCCAGTGTTTATCTCCTGCTGTAGCTTCAGTCACAGAAGCGGACTGTGACACAAATCCAGTTTGATTTCTTCTCGGTGTCATTACCCCGACCTCGACGTCCTCGGGTTTGTCCTTGTCTGTGTTCTTGTCAGCTCAGTTCTTTAAAGAGCTTTTATTTCCTTTAGTGTCACGTCTGTTTGATGGGAGGGGGGTGAGGGGGGAGAGGCAGCGTGATAAGAAATAAAATAGAAAAACAGTGCTCTCTGTAATGTCACCTTAACACTCAAAGAGCAATATTTCTTCTCTTTTCTTTTTCCTAAACTGTATGTTCAGATTCCACCTATATAGTCCCATAGAATATATATATATATACATACATACATACATACATACATACATATATATATATATATATATATATATATATATATATATATATATACACACACACACACACACACACACACACACATATATAGATACAGATCTACCAGCCTACCAGCCTATCAAAGATTAATACACAATGACCAAACTACAGAAAAGAATAACTACATTATTACACACCTTATATTGACGTAACATACCCATATATATGAGTGGACTTAGTGAGTGTGACGTCACCCATAGCGCTCAGCACCGCTCAAATGAGGCTTCCGATGCCACGGTTACAGGAGCGAATTTGGAGCCAGGCTCCATATTTGGAAATCCGACCACGAGTATCATAGCAACCACAAGAGCCAATCATGATTTATGTCGTTAAATGTGCCCACCTGACTCACTGAGGAGTGCCCGCCCTTCTCATCGCAGAGCGGCTATCTCTATTCTGCACAATTCTGCACGGACTGTTGTTTTTCTGTGATTCTTGAGAATAATAAAGTAACTTTTAGCTTTCATCATCAAACTTTAAATAGTAAGTTTAAGTCACTGATTTGTGTTATATGTTCTGTTATGTATGAACAACAACTAGCTGTCAATCAAACCTGTTGCTAACGCTAGGCGGCAGTGACCTCGGGGAATGAAGCCATCTGATTGGTCTGTTATTTATGTTTATATCTCGATTTAGGAACAAGTTAGCGAAATTACAAATTCAGGATCATGTAGAGCGGGTTCATACAAACATTTTAAGACCAAAATTACAAGGCTCAGTGCAGCAGCTACAGAGAGAGGGACAATAAGATCCCAATGTAAGTCAATGGAAAAAAGGGAGTGAAGGAGACGGAAGAGCCTCCTGGAGCACTTCCTGTTTGGCACGCGGCGGCTATTGGGTTAGCTATATATACATATACTATGAACATACCTCAACAGATTGGCTATAGTCTACATGACCCTCAGTAACTGGAACATTTGTGATTTTATCCATGTTAGCAGCATACTTGCCGTTGTGCTCTTGAGCAATGCATTTTAATCGCAATACCTCTATTATATTGTACATGTATTTGGCGTAATCAGCTATGAATGTTGAGAAAGTTACCAACAAAAGACAAACACTCCAGCTCTATAGGCTTCTCTTTCACCTAAGTACATCAGGATCTTGACTTTCCTGAAAGAGGCAATGCATGAATGTCAATGAGTCAGTGAGTGTCAGTGTGTAACTGAATGACGTAATCACTCTGCTGGTCTGTTAGCATTATGTAAAGGCTCATTTGATGCTCTAAAAGGATTCCCAGATTACACTATAGTTTTATTTTATAATATTGTTTCCTCATCCAAACATACCTGGAGTTGTGTTTTTGTTTCATTTATGCATGTTCAACACACAAATCCTGACCTGCATGAAAAGTCTGTATTATTATATAAAATATGAATCAAAAGAAAATTACTAAAGACTGTTACATACTTTTCCACAGCCTGAGATAGTTTTTGCCACTAGTTTTGCGGAGTTTGCCACTGTAAGCTGAGCGGAAATGACGTCCTATAATTGCCGCAAAAATAATAATTAATAATTTTAGAAATATACTCGCATAAATGAAAATTGTCACAGCACAAAACAGCACAAATGAAATATAAACTTTTTTTTTTTTTTTTTTTTTTTATAATTTTCTTCCTATTTTGAGCTCTATTTAACATTTTGAGGGGCTGGATGACGTCATCGGCCGAAAATAAAACAGCAAATATCTTAAGAACCAGAATTGCACAAATGAAACTTTTTGCAGCACAAAACAGCACAAATGAAACACAAACGATTGACACCATTTTGGACTGTTTTAGTGCATTTTGAAGCTTCCTGAGGGGCTGACCCAATTTGACCTATAAAATAATTGTTAATTTCTCCAAAACTAAAGAAGCACAAACAAAACTTTTTGCAGCATAAAACAGCACAAATGAAGCACAAACGATTGACACAGTTTTTGTGTAGATTTGCATTTGATGGAGGGCCAACTTCATGGAGGTCAAATCCTGCATATTTATCCTGTGTTCTTCTCTCAAACAGAAGGGAAGAACTCCACCTGCTCCACCTTGTGATGTCATGTGGTGATACAGGAAGTACTTCACTGTTTTTTAACCTCCGTACACCTTCACTAGAATCAACTGAATAATTTCAGCCTAGTTGCTCATCTCCACTGAACAATAGTTAAAAGGAAGCTGTTCACTTGAAAACTACCACTACATAACATCACAAGGTGGAACAGAGCATTTGGAGCGTTGGAGATGTAGAGGCACTGATGATAAAGGATTACTCAAACATGTGTAAAAGAAAAAAAAACACAACTCCAGGTATGTTTTTGAGGAGGTAACAACATTCTAGCATGGTTTAAAGAGTTAATTTTGCATACACAGGACCTTTAACATAGTGATGATTGTTTATTTGTCATATGCAGGTTTCAACACAAGGTTTACAGTGCAATGAAATGCTTAGGATGAGAAGAACCGTTGACTCGCTAAGATATTCAAGTACTAATAGCTGCAATAAATAGTACTGTTAAAAAAGTGTTTGCAAATACAAGGGAAATAGTAAACACTATAGTAAAAATATAATAAAATATAATAAAGTACAGATATAATAAAAATGTAATAAACTATAATATACAAGGTGCAGGTAGGATTAAATAAGGTGTGGGTAGAGTATCATATTGCACATAATTGTATTGCACGTGGGTTGTGGAGCAGGTTATTGCACAGATAACAGTGACAGTGAGGTAGTGATGTCCATGATACATTCATATAGTGCAGCAGTAGTAGAGAATAATGTATCATGGACAGTAGTTTAGCGCACAGACAGTAGTTTAGCGCACAAACAGTAGTTTAGCGCACGGACAGTAGTTTAGCGCACGGACAGTAGTTTAGCGCACGGACAGTAGTTCAGCGCACGGACAGTAGTTTAGCGCACGGACAGTAGTTCAGCGCACGGACAGTAGTTCAGTGCACGGACAGTAGTTTAGTGCAACAGACAGTAGTTTAGTGCAACAGACAGTAGTTTAGTGCAATGTACTGTAAGATAGAGCCTATGTCATCTTGTTCTAGCTGTCTATGCTATTCTTTTCCAACACCAGTATCCACATAGCCTTGATTGCCTGACTAGAGTCCCAACATGTGTCCAGTAGATAAAAGAAAGTCTAAATCTAGTAAACAGCATGTAACACTGCAGGGATACTGTGCTCTTGAATACAGCATTACAGAGTCCACAAGTCCCCTAAGATTTCACTCACCACAACCACAAATGCAGTGATGAAAGTTGAGCTAAAAATCACAGTCGCACATTTGTTTTTATGAGTACCCCTGAGTGTGTTTCAGAGTGCCTTCTCTAGAGATTCAACACAAAGAATACAGCGCAGTGATAACAATAAGTTCAGTTCATCAGATCACCGATACCAGAGGCTGGAGTGCAAGGGAAAATACTTCAGATGAGAAGGGAAAAAAGTAACCATGAACTCGGGGAGCAAGAAAGAGAGAGATAAAGAGGAAGACTTTGTACCAAAATATAAACAAGAATTCAGAAATGACAAAAAATTATAATTTGAAAAGGAGGAAGGCATGTAATGTAACTACTGATGCAGAAAGCTAGGGTCAATGAAACAGCAAGAGAATAAGCTCCAGAGGTTGTGAAAGATCTGAATAAAACATCTCCAGAATCAAATATAAATGAAATATAAATGATGTACGGCGGTAAGAAATGTGCCGAAAAGGTCTTTTTTTCAGAAGAAGCTGCAGTGTGATCAGTAAGAACAAACTCAGTGCTTAGTGAGGTGTAAAGGGGTGAAAGCAGGAGGAGGCATGGGCAGCTATGGAGAAGAGAGTCGAAAAATACTGATGCAAGGGTTGGGGCTGGCCCCACAGTTCAATCCTAGGAAACACTGGGTTTATGTAGTTATGGTTAAGAGTGGGATTGAGCCCATGAGAACAAGACAAGATGACATTTTTACATCATTTCTCATTTGTAAATAGTGTTACTTAGAAAAGTTTGCTTTAGAATTTGTATTTACTTCATTTAATATTTTTGTTGTCTAGCAGGGATTTTTGGATCAACAGCTTTTCAAACTCTTTTTTGCCAAGCACAAAAGGGGAAAAAACTCACGAGATTATTTTTCTCATGTGTGCACAATCTCGTGGTAATTTTTGTCTTGCGAGGTCTTGTCGCGCAAGATCTTGCTCCATCCATAGTTATGGTCCCTTATTTTTATCACTGTCTGCCATAAAAGTAATTCCCACTCCTGTACTGTTACTTTTTATAGTCCTCAAAACAGTTCATAAAGTCTCTAGTTCCACCTCTCATTTGGTTCAACAATGTAAAGATTTCTATAAAAGTCTCATCTGCACATCACAACAGGAAAATGATTAATTACTGTCTGTACATCGTTACACACATACACACTGACAGATGTAAATACTGTCTATATGACCTCATGAAGGCTGAAGTCTGTGTGTAGAAGTAAAATAGGTGAAACCAACAACAAAAAACCCTTAGGATAAAACATTTCTCCACTGTGAGATCAATTCATTTCTATCTTATCCTACAGATCTTATCTCCTGAAAAAATGTTGATAAAAAATTTGATTGTAGCTAATGAGTCAGTCATTAAAAACATTCTAGACCCCTCCAAGGTATTATAAAGTCATAAAGAACACTTTATAGATAACAAGGCGGCGCTTTTCTCAAATCCCTATGAGCATGTCAAAGACAATCACACTCACACTTCTCTTTTGGCACATGGAAGAACTAAACAGTGATTCTGTGCACAGTTCATTAAGTAGCTCAAGTAAATTTTCCTTAATCACCCCTTAAGCTTTATGTAGATTATCAGCAGTGTATTCAAGGACAATATAATGTATGAAGAAAAATTGGGGCTCTAACCTATTGTTAGTCCTGGGATCATGTCCATACAGAAAGTGCTCCTGGCTCACTATGATGTAATGCGTCGGGAGCTGCTCTGATTTGTTCTTGCTGATGGTTACGACTGGATATCCCATTTGTAGTGTCCATCTGTCCATCATCTCTCCAATGTCGATGTCCCGCCCCTCGGATCTCATCGCCTGATTACAAAACACAGCATGGCATACAATTCATTTAAATGACTGACATGTTTAACGCTTTTGCGTGGTCGCTGGGACAAACTGAACAAGAGTTGACAGATTTCAGGTGATTAGAGCTGTGATTGGCTGTCCGATAATCAGCGAGGTGGGTCTCATTATGGTAGAAGTTCATCCCTTGTGTAATCGGCATGGCAACAGCGATGACTGTAATTAGTGGCGTGCTTTTGTATGTGTGACAAACAACACCACGACTCTCATCTCCATATGTCAGTCAGGAACATGGGTCTTTTTAATCTCCTACTCATTATGTGTCCCTCATTAGAAACACTTGTATTATCATTAACATCTGAGGACATCTGAGGTTTGTGTGTCCCGGCAGAGCGTGGGCAGGTCACAGGTTTGAGCCCTCACTAATGAGCAAGGCACTGTCACTTCTATACACAATAAAAGACAACTGTGGTGTTTTCACTGAGAGGTAATGAGGAGAGGTATACTGTGTTACCTGGGACAGTTTGTTCCACAGGTCGTCCCGGGCTGCGTTGCTGTACATATGACTGAGGAGGTAATCCTAAAGACAGACAGAGGGGGAGAAAAGCATGTCAACTTTAAATGCAGCCACACACCAAAAGTAGTCTGTACAGTGTGTTAAAACTGCTATATATCAGCAGCGTTAGGAAGACTACGTTGACAATATATTTAACTACAGAATACTAAATACCTGCTTGTAATGTACCTGTAACATAGATCAGAGTGGTGTATTCTGACACGTAAAACACTTTGCCATTAAAGGGGAACTTCAGCACATTTGAAGCTAAAGTCCATTGCTAGAGGTGATCAAATACTCTCAGAAGCCCAAAAAAGGCACAGATCAGTGTTGCCTCGGCGGAGATCTCGCTGTGGCAGTGAGTCTGTCAAGACAACAAGCTAGTGTAGTGATTTGGGCTTCTTCTTCTTAACTTCAATTTGCACACTGAAGAAGCTTAACACCACTTTCTAACCCATCTTACAACATTACCACGAGTCTAACAAACAAAACACTATGCCTGGCTCACTCATTAGTAGTCTGGAAACATTATAAAACAACTTTATAAGCAGCCTTAGCCTTACACTTTGTTAATTTCCCACTGCACATGCAAAAGCCCAAAAGACTCAATTGCCGATGTCCTTTCTAATCCCATTTATTTACGAGTGAATTATATTTTTTGAAAAATGCTAAAAAATACATTCTCGAACCATTTTCTTTCCCCAACTTTCAGTTTCTCTTCTTCATAGTCAGTAGTCAGTTCTCACTTGTTGCTTCTTTCGGCTCGAGCCTCTCGCCACCGCTGGAGTCGACAGTTGAGTCTTTTAGGCTTTCACATGTGCAGTGGGGAATCAACAAAGGTAAGGCTAAGGCTGCTTATAAAGTTGTTTTTCGTTTAACGTAACGTTTAACGTAACGTTTAACGTAACGTTTAACGTAACGTTTAACGTAACGTTTAACGTAACGTTTAACGTAACGTTTAACGTAACGTTTAACGTAACGTTTAACGTAACGTTTAACGTAACGTTTAACGTTTCTAGACACTAATGAGTGAACCAAGCAGAGCGTTTTGTTTGATAGACTCGTGGCTGTTGTAAGATGGGTTAAAGTGGTGTTAAGCGTTTTATGTGGAAGTTAAGAACTTGCCCAAATCACTACACTAGCTTGTTGCCTTGACAGACTCACTGCCAAAGCGAGATCTCCGCTGAGGTAACACTGATCTGGGCCATTTTTCGGCTTCTGACAGTATTTGATCACCTCTAGCAATGGACTTTAGCTTCAAACATGCTGGAGTTCCCCTTTAAGCTGACTTATATTATAGTGGAAAAATGCAACAGATTAAAAGGGATATGTTTTCTTTGACCCCTTTTTATGTATTCATTTATCACAAAATGGAGAATGGGAAATCACACAAGCATGCACCACACAAGAGGTGTTCTCCCTTTGTTGCAAATACTGTGCTGTTTGAAGCCCAAATTTTGTGATCAAGTACCACAATGTATTCCTTTGATTTTAGGAAAGTAACTAGCACCAAATGAAACAGTAACAATACAAGAATGATCCTGAATACATATTCTAGATACATGTATTAGTGGTGTTCCAACAATGCATTTCAGCCAAAATCATATAATTCAGATAGGTGATTACAACGCTAAGTAAAATTACTTTGATTTTATGTGGTGTCAAAAGGGAAAGGCTGAAATTGTAAGACCAGTCAAGTGAATAAAGTCTGACTCACAAAAGGCATGTTGAAAAGCACAAAGGTCTCGAGATGTGCAATTATTTTCTGTCAGTTTTAAGCTATAATAGGGTTGCCTTAGTTTAAACCCCTGCTGCTGTTCAGCTTCCTTGGGTTGTTCTTGTGTAAAATGTATGCGTTGGAAAGTGAGTAAAGCATAGGTATGAACTGACAGATGCTGCAGAAATGTATGAAAACCTCCAGCTGTTTTCTTGATGCACTGTTGATGCACTGTTTCTGAGGCTAAAAACAAAAAATCCTGAAAAAGCTGATTTAAAAAAAACAAAACAAAAATAAACAAGAATTGCAGCGTGATTGTCTTGTAAAATAGGCAATCTGTCATAGAGTGGCAACTAGTCATTTGTCCAACAAGTACAACCTCATCTGTTTTCTGTGGCCAAACTCATTTCCTCTGAAGGGAACTGGGATGTGTTGAAGGACCTTAAGAAGAATAAAATAACAAGAAATATAAGAACGTACGAAAGTAACAGTAAAGGGGAAAAAACTGGTTACTACAGAAAATGTAAAATAGGCAAATAAATAAGTTCTATGGTAAGCCTAAAAAAGTCACACATTTTTCTTGGTGCTCGACGCCTTTAGAAAGTTAATGCAACATGGCTCTTCACAACTTGACTGTGCCCCCCTGTCACTTTCAGTAAAACTGTTCAAAAAGTAAACTTATTTTCATTTTGTTTCTTCTTGAACTTGGAAAAGAGAAGGTCATTGGTTAATGGTGTAAACTTATGTATTAAATCCTTCATACATACACAAATTACTGGCAAGGAGAGACTTCTATTGAAAATAATTGTTGTTTTCCAGTTTTGTGGTTGAACTTCCACCTCTCTATTTGATAAAACTGGGCTCCTCTAGGAAGCTGCAGAATCTATTTCAGTTTAACGCAGTTTTCTCTAGGATTAAAGAATTTCAAGTGAACTCAACACAACACAATAAAAACAAAATATTACACTGTTATTTTTCAAAATGAATAGAGACTTTGTGAAGCCCTATTATGTTGTGACTTTTACCTGAACACCCTTTTGTTTTGACTGATAAACACTGCAGGCTGGTTGTAAAACAGAATATCTTCTTTTGCAACTGTTCTACACATAAAATCATTTTTTTTTTATTCCTCGCGGTAAATATTGAACTAATGTCAAGGCTATAAGCACACCATAACAGACTTTTCCAAAATGCCCTTATGATTTAATCATATTATTCACAGTTGTAAATGCTCTGTGCTTACTGCTCACAGAAGAGATGCATTGTGGGAGAGTGCTGCTGGTTCAGCAGTGTTTTAAATAGAGTCTCAGTGAGTTTCAGGTCAGTGACAGTCTCTGCATAAGAATCAGGGCATGTAATGTGTGGGCGGCTGGCCGTGGGAAATGCTCATCAATACATTTACATGATTATAAAAATCAATATTAAGTGCACATCTACATCAGTACGAAGAATATTAACGCACTACAGTGACGGACTACAGCCGCAGCATGTATAAATAGCTGTAGTGTCAGGCATAAACCTGCTCCTACAGCCAAAGACCCACTATAAGCTCTGCATAAAACCTGGGAAAACCGTCTTTCGGGTAGAAAATGATTTGAGCCGAAACTCCACGGGCCTGGCCATGTCCAGATAAGTGAACCTGTCACACTAAACAACTCACACTGCACTACTTACATTGAGTCCTTTCTGGAACAGCGGCTGACCCATCACATTGGCCAGCATCCGGATTAAGGCAGCCCCCTGCAAGCACAGTCCAGTTTAGACTACAATTTAAAATAAAATCAGAATTGACAATCCAGAGGTTAAATTGTGTTAGGTCTTTAACATTCACTATCAAAAGAGACAAGATATTTACTTTTTTGTAGGCAATCCAGTCAAAAACTCTGTCGATGTCTGTGGCCTGCTGGACTTCCTGAGAAATGGGATGAGAGGAATTTAAGCCGTCCAATAGCATCACTTCATGGAGGACATCTGTCAAGAAACGCTGCTTTTCCTAAAAACACAAATATGTGAATCTCATTATTGTAATTTTTCTTTTATCTTCATTGTTTAGCAATAAATTATTGTTATAGTTATCAATAGGCCCTTTTTTGGTTGAGCAACAGCAGAAAAAACGGATTAGGCACTCTATTCTTACAAGAGCAATTTTTGTTTCAGTGAACATTTTCATTTGGACTTGTTCCACTGTACTGTATAATTCCATCCCTCCATTTTACCATTTATCTGCAAACACGCTGAGATTCATCAAACTCTGTCTGAATTACCAGGGGATATGAGAGCTCTGACGATGTGCGGTGTGGTCTAATTCATGGATTACAGTGTTAACCAAGGAGACTTCCTTTTAATGATCCTCCATCTTGCTAAGCAATATGTTGTCAGCCTATTAAGTTCCAGCCATTAATGAAGAGCATTAATAGTAACTTCCTTTGAAATTTACACTATCTGCAGGGATCAGGCTAAATGAAGGCGCAAAGGATTTTAGAGATTAGAGTAGTTTTAATGGCTAAGGGTCTTAACAATGCATTTTTGAGACACTTCTTTTCATCATATTGAAATAAAAAACAGGTGCACAAAATAAGTAAGCTCCCAGTGGGCGTAATGTGTATATGGTCTACACCAAATGTGATTGAATGTACTGACATTTCCAGTAAAGATCAAAAAGTTAACAGAGTGGAATAACCTCTCTACAAATGTGCTGTCTAACTTGTGCTTTTATTGCAGAGTAACATGTAGACGTACTGAGTCTGGAGACCATGATAAATGATGCCATTAGTAAACGAGCTAAGTGGCACTGTGGTTAGGAGTACGGCGCATTGGTGAGGAGCAGAGCTAAATGAGACATCCCCTTTAATTAGCCGACCCTTTAATTCACCTGAAATTCACACACATATGGCAGCTGTGAACCAGATGGACCCACATGTGGACGGACAGCTAATAGACCAACAAACACACACATGCACACACACACACACACACACACACACACAAATGACCAACACACAGACTGAAGGACGGCAGCTGCTACAAGCCCAGTGCCATCACAGCCATCATTTTCTCTTCAACCTTTACAAGTGACACACTAGTGGCTTCAGGTATTACGTCTCTTTTAATTAGTTTCTGTATTGTGATTAAAGACCAGCGTCCATTGAATTTGGCTTAAACTCTTTTCATAAAGTAACAATTACAAAGAACTATAGACTAAACAGAACTGAATTTTGATGAATTGATGAACAGTCTGAACCAGTGCATATCTGAAGACACACATCTGGAGCACTAAGGGGGTCATACTGACCTTTTTAAAAATTGGATGCATGTCTGTATGTATGTTTGAATAATAAAAGCAGAAAATGAAAAGTGAGCAGATCTCAACCGTGAGCATCAGAGACCATTGGAGGAAAAGATCATTCCTAGCCAGGACCACAGGCAGTCCAACCCTCCTCCCCTATATGCTCTAGTCCCCTGCCTACACACTTACCTTAACTGTGACCTGGACTGTGCATTTCTGCTGTAAACATGCAGCAGCTCCACCTTTGTTACTTCTGGTGCTGGGTGCTGATACAGAGCTGGGAGCATGTGGCAATGAGCAAAGATAAGCCAAGCATACTCCCAGAAGTAAAGATTGTATTTCTAATCATTCACTGCGATGAGTTTATAAGCGTATTTCACATCTTTCAGAGGTCAAAGCTGAGTTTTGCAGACACAGAAATGCTAACAACTATGCTAAGTGCACCCTTGCTTATTCTCTGACAATACAATATTATAATTAGATGCATAAATTACACAGGGGACTTATTGTGACCCTAAAAGCTGCATATACAATATATTTGTACTGGGGGACAACACATTTTTGCTCAAATACATGGTAAAAATCAACTATGGACCTTAAAGCTCCATTTAATGGTCACACATTTAATGGTCACATTTTTATAGTGCTTTTTTACCTTTTTTCGAGGCACTCAAAGCGCTTTACAACAAGGAACCACTCACCCATTCACACACATTCACACACCAGAGTACACAGACACTGAGGGCGAGGTGCATTAAGTGTCTTGCCCAAGGACACGGCAGTATTCATCTGTGGGAGCTGGAATCACACCAGCCAACCTGTGGGTCAGTGAATCTGACGGCTCACCAATGATGTTTATGTCGAGAGCGGGATTCAAACCCCCAACCTCGGATCAGTGGACAAACGTTCTACCAAACTGAGCCCCTGTAATGAAATGCACCAATACTTGCACTGTCTATGTTGATTGATTGATGCTCTAATGACTCTAATATTACTTTTGACAATGACAATAAATTATTGAATCTTGAGGTTTAAGACGAATTGTATTTCCTTGTTCGGCTTTTCGGTGGCGCTCTTGTATTATGCCTGTGGTCAGACCAGGTATAATGGTGCTCTTTTGACAGGTGTGCGACCAGGTTTTGACAGCTGAACTTAAATGGAGTTTTGTTTGTTTATTTGTCTTCTTTAATCCTGGAAATATAGTGACCTTTTATCTACATCCAAGACATCGTATGGACTTATGTGAAGAATGGTAATTGGACAAAATACCCATTTTACCTGTGTCACCAATAGCGACCAAGGTTTGGGCACATCTCTGTGGCAGAGGTTCCCTTTGGGCACTACACTTGAAATATTCCTTGTGCTCTATAAAGAAACAGTCTGAACCTGTGTGCTTTGAAAAGCCTTAATCATATATATTTAATAAACAGGGGAATGAAAACTTGCTGCTTAGTTCACTGCAGTCTCTCTTGTTTTGATATAACAGGCATAGACCTTACTGCATTTCATGCTGCAGAGAGAATATGTTGACAGAAACTGCATTTTGAATAAAACCTTTATTATAAATTAATAGCTCCATCAGGAATGGGCTGCTTTGTTGTGCTTGTTATTGGAGAATCACTTTGTTTCTATTAACGCACCCAGCCAAGCAGAACCACGGTAACAGGGAATTAAATATGCCATAGCTCAAAGACGCACAGCATGTATGGCCAAGATAAGTGCTGGGGTTAGAGCAGGAAGTAAATCATGTCTTATTTAAGTGTGGCATGAGAGAGGAAAGCTATATTCATACAGCAAATGCACAGACATGGTGTTAGTGATAATGTTAAAAAAATATATTGTTTTCAAATTGAAGTTGAAAAAATATAAGTTATCTCTTGGGCATTTGGAACAGCAAGGACACCATGCTGGCAAAGAAGAGGGAACAAAGCAATCAATGTGAGAGTCTGGGTCATGAGTCAGGACATCTGCCTCCTCCTCTCTAACTATAACTTGCTGGACAGAGAGGGCTGCTTTAGAAATAAAATGGAAACATAGTACATAGTGTGTTTTCCCATATATATTTTGAAAAACTAAACATGCTTTGTCTAGGGTTGCCACAGCTACACTGGTGACTTGGCATATTTTACTCCAGATGCCCATCTTGATTGAGTAGAGTGGTCATTGAAGGAGTGTGAATGGAAGTGAGGCCATCTGTGTATGCTGATAAAAGATTAAGGTAAAAAAAAATATTCAACATCCAATTCAACAGTGGCATTTTCTGCACAGATTTATATCTTTATTTTTATTTGATTCAAGTGGTTGCAGGGGAGTAGCACCAACTTCTGGGCCCTGGGTAGAAATCATCTTGATGGGCTTGCACTATACTCGTATGTAGTCTAATGAAAACTGCACATTACAGATTTTGTGAGGGGACCTGTTAACCCTCCCAGTCCGACCCCCTTTTGTGGTAGCTTGTGTAAACCAAAAACAAAACAAAAAAATAGCATTGAACAATTTGTTGGCCCAAAGAAGTCACTAATTTTGTTCATGGACAAAAGTAGACTGTAATACACTGGTAAATTGGTAAAACAAAAACAAAACAAACAAAAAAAGAAAAAGAAAACAAGAACAAACATCTTTTTAATAGTGCAATTGACAAATATTTATTCCCAAAACAAATGTCCTGTTAGCCAGAGAGAGATGTTTTAATTTGGTGTGATGAACTGTTAATTGCTGCTTTCTAACCATTTTTCACTAAATTGTGCAGTAAAACTAGACTCTATTCAAAACTATCTCAATGTGATAGTGTTTTGATGGTGCAGAAGAGAGCTACTGGACATGTCCCAAAATCACTGACGGCAGTGACAACCTTTTAGATGGGATTTTGGTAGAGCTCACCAGCAGTTACATCATATTTGGTATTTATTTGTGATATACATAGTTTACATGTGTTTGTTTGTTTGTCATTGCTGTAAGACCATAGACGGTATAAATAAGTGGAAGTGAGCGTGATGTCACCCATAGCGTTCAGCTCCACTCTAACAAAGCTCACAATGCCCATGAGTAAATTTAGAGCCAGGCTCTATTTTTAATGGACAAAGTAGCAAGAAAAAAACATTAGGATCATGTAGAGCAGGTTAATACAAACATTCTAAGACCAAAATTAAGAGGCTCACAGCAGAAGTTACAGAGAGAGGGGCCACAATATTCCAGTGTCAATGGGAGCCAGGGTCAGTAGGAGTCGGAAGAGCATGCACACAAACTTCCTATTTGGAATGTGACGGCTGGCACGTTAGTTATATCCATTTATTTATACAGTTGATGTGTAAGTCTGATAAACCTCCAAACTAGGGTTAGAACCATAAGCATCTCAGAACATAATTGTAATCACTGAAATTTCAATTTATATTTGATTGCAATAGGCTATATATTGCGACCCTAGTTCAAAATGTGCAACATATTGGACTTTAGGACCTTTAAACTGTACGTTCATCCAGTGTGTTTCAGTGTGAGTATTAAAAGCATTACTGGGGTGAAAATATTCCTAAAGCAAAAGATTCAAAAACATGTTTAATTTAAATTGAAGGGCAAAACGAGCCGTAAACTTTGACTCACCATGTTCCATTTTGGGAAGAGAAAATCAGTGCCAACATACTCGAAGAAATGTGCGAAGCCTTCTTTGAGCCACACATCCTCCCACCACACCGGGGTCACCAGGTCTCCAAACCACTGCGGGCAGAACAAGATATCAAACTTTTACCACAGCAACAAAAAAGTGCCAAAAGTAATTGGGACCGCAACACTAAAAGCGATACTCTTTTGACAGTGTTATTATTCTCATGACATGAGTAGGTGGGTCTAAGGTAAAAAAACAAAACCAAACAATGAATAAACCATGCAATAGACAGTAATAGAATATCGTGTTTTCTTTGTTTATTTAAAGGTGCGCTATGCAACTTTTCTGGTGGGAGGTCTGCCACCTGAAATGTGTTTTGGTGTCGATGCTTCTATAGCAAAATGTACCCCTCCTCGTGGTTGTGCTGTTTTGCATAGAGCTGTGCCATTCTCGACAGCAAATCAGTTCAATACAGACTTACAGACTACAAAGCCGTTTACAAGCCACCCAGAGAATGATTGCATTGTTGACTTGTTGGTGTACATAAACAATGAATATTTTACACAAATCATCTTACTTTACATCATATTTTAACAGCAAGACATTTCTCTAGTTCTTCGCTGAAATGAATAATATTCCCACTTAACCAGAAGGACCAATGTGAACAGAAGTGCTGATCAGTAGTCGATAAAGTAAAAGTGGGCAGGGAAGAATAAGGCGGATACATAAAGTGAGCCTTCCTTCCTTCCCAGTACCACCAGACTGAGACCAGTTCTAACAGGACTATTACAGGTTTAATCTAGGACTAAACTAGGTCTGAAATTGGACTTCACCATGACTAGAGCACCTCTTAATGAGAACAAACTCAAAGGAGCACAACAATGTGAATTAAATTGAGAGGAACTCATACCACAAGCTGAGAAATACTGTCCTGCATTTTTAAAGCATAATAAAATAACCAATGTCCAGCAACAGATTTTTTTTTTACCATCCAAATCCCAATGCCCTGTGTGCTCCATCAAGTTTTAACCAACAACTTCCCACCGACCCTGAGCGTTGGAACCCCTCTGGTCTGACTAACACAGACTGATGGCCTGTGATTGGATGCTGCTGTGTCCCGGGTTGATCCTTCGGTTAACAAAGCACCAGTGAAGTTAGGAAAGGTGGGGCACATATAGCGCAAGTAGACCTGACTGTGCTGATAATGGCTGCAAGAGTAATGAGTTTGGACCAGACTTGTTTCCTGGCAACCCAGTGTGAATTACACAGAACAAGCTTTGGGAATAAAACCGTGTCTCTGCCAGGTTTGTTTTAGAGGGAGAGTTTTCCCTGTAAATTTGAGGTGCAGACTCTAAGCCGAATGGTATTAAAAAGAATAGAAATCCTTTAAATTCACTTGAAACCTTCATTAAAGCTCTTGTGCCCTGAAAGTGCACACACAGCATGTTTTTATAAGTGACTCAGAGAAGTGTGTGTGTCATTCATTTTATAGGCACTGCTGGCATTGCTCCAGCATAGGATTGTTTTCAACTTAAATGTTATTTAGAATTACAGTCCTGCCTTTCCATCCATTCAGGCCTCACCTTGTTTACCCTTGCTTCATTTGTGGACCACTTTAGATTCTGAAGCTGATCACTGCAGACTGGGAACACCCCTCAAGATTGGAGCTGCCGTGAGTCAGTCCGGCTATTACAATTTGGCCCTTGTCAAAGTCACCTGATGGCAAGTACAAAATGCCTTTATTTATTTAGCGCACATTTAACACAAGATTCCCAAAGCGCCGTACAATGTATTGCTCGTTCACTCAGTGGTGACAGGTGTTTTTGTATCCACAGCTGCCATGGGCCTGACTGACAGAAACATGGCCACTAATCTGTGACAACTGCCTCTTCAACCTCCAAAATCATTGATTCATAAACCACATTCACACTGGCAAAGTGTGAAGCGCATTGCCCAAGTATACATCAATAGTTTGAACTACAGTGGCACTCAAACCACCATACAGTTAAAAGATGATCATGCGCTCATTTAATACAGAAGTTAATGTATTTTATCATAATGAAGAATAATTAATAAAAACTATTTACGGTAACTATTCTGGGTCTGTTTGTCTGCTTTGGTTTACATGCTCCATGAAGATAAGCATGTGACATCAGCAGCCCAAGTTACTGGTCAGATCTGTGTAGAGGCTTACCTGGCTAGCCAGAACCACATGCTCACAACAAAACAGTGAGTGTGGAACTTTAACCTGTCTCACTGATTGCAGGGGATGTGCTAGACATGAGGATTACAGGAGGAGAGCAGAGGCACATGCTCTGGTTGGATGTTGTGGAATTTTGCATCCCCTGCGTAGTCTTAACAAGGACACCCCCAGTTCATTTCTGACATTTCTCTGTGGTTAGCTCTGGCATCATCCAACTATTACAGAATTGTGTTTCTTTAACATTATCAGTTTCCTTGGTCAGCTGGTTTCAAAAGCGGTATACTATACTCTTCTGATTTTATCTCAGCCAGCTGGTCTCCAAGCTGTCCTTGGTTCCTATTTAAACCTCCATGTGTGGAAGCATAGTGAGGCCTGAACAGCCGATACTATCGGGCAGTGTTGAGTATTAAGTGTCCAAGTCCAGGACTGATGGTAAATAAACTTCTCCTGCCTCAGACTCCAGAATGCCTGCCTCTGTACAACTTTAGGACTCGTAAGGGCTTGTTAACACTTATTCTCCCTAACATTGGTTAAAAACAAACACCACCAAACTGGACAGAGGTTTTTCGTGCTCTACAGTCAGAATCCAGACCCTTCTGGATTAGAACAGAAAGTAGAAAGGACTGGTTGGTCAGGAAATGGAAAGGCAATCCCCCTCACTGTAAGAAAGCATGTTTTTCAAGGTTTTAATTTAGCAATAAAAATACCTCTAATTGAATCAGTCAGACAGACATGATTCCATACAATAACCTCAAGGACAAGCAGGAGGGGATTCAACAAAGTTACATGCTGCATTTTTACTATTATGATTATTGTGAGCTAAACAGCAATTGAAATTCCTTCCAAAAAATCAAATTAACTTGCCATGCAGCTAACAGAAGGAGATCTGAGGCAGACACATACTCACATGCATACTAACAGTTTCTTGGTAAAGTCTGGTTTGAGTTTGGGCTTAGATTCAGACTGACCACCCTATGGGGGCTGGCAGACTGCTCAGCTGCTGTCTGGCTCAACAGGGGCTGGTTCTATTCCCTCTGGCAAGGAAGGAGGGACTGGGAAAAAAAAACTAGCTAGATTCAGGAAAACAATATGCTGCTCCCCTATGATAAAGTATGTGAGCGTATAAGATGCACACTCATGCACATTCATAACGTAGTGTCCACAGAGGAGGAAACTAAACTGAGAAACCTGCGAAATCATCAAAAGTTCCTCCATATTTAACATTGCGATAACTTCCACAAATGCCTGTCAATCTATACAATACGTAGACTTTTCTTTTACAGAGAAAAATATGGCTAGAAGCCTTATGTACATGGACATCAATTTAGCGGTGATGTTTAATAGTACTGTCCCTGTCAAGTAAATCAATCAATAAATAAAGGGCTGCAAAATAAGAGTTACATAAATTAAAAAAATATTTCAACTTCAGCTGAATGAACTGCTGAACTAATCCATTACATTTCAATACTACAGGGTTAGCAGTTTTATTTTGCCCATGAACATATTTTGTTGCTTGCAGAGGGCATGTTATTAGCCAAATAATTTCACCCCTTGTGATTTTATAAATGTGGTATTTCAAATTGTGATTTTGATTTGATTGCAATAAATGATAAAGCCCTAAATTAAATATCTTCACCTAACAAGAGTTGGGAGTCTGGGTTTATTACACATTACGCTGTTGTTATTTTCATCACGATTAATTTAAAACAAGTTAAATTAGCTGTTTTACAGGAAAATTGTCATACTTTAAGATGAATAATTCTCAGTCATTTATTTTAAACCATTACACTAAAACAAATCAGCCCTCAAACCCAAAACCTTTTACTTTTAAATCTTTCCTTTTTGTTTTTGATGCTTTGAAAATGTCTCTTGCTGCCAGGCAAAATAGGTCTTATTTCCATCCAATTACTTTATGAGATACACGAGTCTTGCTGATACAGTGTACACATGGGGGACTTATTCAACAATAAAATTTAAATCACTCTTAGTTGCACGTACTGCTAAGTCAGCTGGAAGTGTTGCCTATATTTATTTGCTTTTAAAATGCAGACTAGCACTACAATACCATTTTTTGAACTCAATGTCAGTGCAAAAGGAAAGGCTCTATACCCAGTTGACATTTTGATGATGATAATAAAACAAGGCAATATAAAGTAATAGTACTTTCTAAAATTACTATTAGATTTTATGTTAGAAATTTTATGCATAAATCTGCCATAGCCATGGTTCTAAAACTGTAGAGGAGAATCCAGAAGTTGAGAGAGGGAAGATGTGATGAGGAGTGGAGAGTGAGACAGACCACACAGACAGACGGAGATTTTTAGTAATCTGCTGTAAAGCCGCTGAAATACTGGGATCGAAAACGCTCTGCTGAAAAACAGGTCTGCCCACTGACCCCAAGTGAAACTAAATTCAGATATTTATTCAGAAAAAAGTAAACTGAGAAGCACTAAAATGTGTTCATTTGTGTTTTCATTTCTGTGGTTTTCTATACCTTCACCTCACTACAGGAATAATACATTAGCAGTACAGGTTGGAATGTATCCTATTAAAACAATTCCAATTCTAGTGCAATAAATGTGCACTACTTGGTGGTCCAAGGAAGATATTCATCTCTGAAATTCAAGGCAAAGCAGTAATATTACCATTACATATCCTCCATCAGAAAAGTTACATCTTATAATATATGTTTGCTGGTCACCAGTATGGAAACTGTTTTGTCAAAATACAATAATGGTATTTTTTAAACTACATATCAGACATTAAAGTAGACATTAAATTAGTCCCTGTTTCTGTGTTGGTTTGGGCCAGTGCAACACTATAGTCTCTCTTACTCCATTGTGTTTCCATTCATTTGTCTGTTAGTCCTTAGAACAAAGCCCTCTCTGCCTTTGATCATCGTCTCTTCTTCCCTCCCTTCCTCTGACCCTCTCTAATAAATATTCATCCTCTGGTACACACGACTGAATCTGATTTCTAACATGGTTTGAATGGCCGATATGGACTTGGTCTTTGTTCTTGCTTGGGCCATAGAAGTTTCTATATATTGCAAAAATAAAATGGCTTTCATGAATGAGGAAATAGAAGATAATAAAAACAGTGGAGGCAAACTCCCAAACCTCCTGCTTAATTAATCGTGGTATTACTGCAGTACAGTGGAGGGAGAGAGAGGGAAAATTCACCATGGCCACAAGCCAACTGCTACAACAGTTTGCAACTTAATTTTAAATACAGAGCAAGGCTTTCCAAGTTACATTTATAGGAAGGTTAGGAGAGGATATACTATGGCACCTGCTTTAGCAAAGGCTTCCAGAGTTTGGACAAGAAGCATTTTAAAACACTGAGTAAAAGTAAACTGCACTGATAATTGGACAGCAAAACATGCCCTGTTATTTATGGATCCTCTTAAGGCGCGACAGTGGCTCAGTGGTTAGACCAGTATTTCCCCAACCTGAAGGTTGGAGGATCGAGTGCTGCTTGGACCAAGTTCAGTTGTTGTGTCCTTAGGCAAGACACTTCACCCACTCTCGTGTGAAAGTGATGTGTGCATCAACAAACCTGTCAAGTCCAGTACAAGTGCATTATTATTAAGGTAGATTTTAGCCTTTAGTTCCAGTATTATAGATTGAGACTTTCTTTTGTTAAGCTCCACTTCTACTGAATGGACAGTTTCACATTAGTAACACATATGTGTGCACTTGCACATTCACCATTAAAATTAGGACCTAACCAGGACTAAATCTGAAAATGAACCTGAACTAAATAGGACTATCAGGACTAGGACAGGACAAAGTCCACATCAGGAGACTGGGCTCAACTTTGGACCAAGTAAAGACACGTGTGAAAGCACCCTAGAAATGGACAGGAACAAGAGTCTTGGAAATTCAAATAAATTGTTGTTTTTTGACAACTATTTAGCATTTAATGACTCGAAATTACATTGTGTTTTCTGTCAGCACATGAAGGCAAAAAAAAAAAAATCCTAATTTGAAATCTATAAAGCATATGAATGTTTGCATTATTTTGTGGTGTTTAAATTGTACAACAAAGTGTGAAACACAAAAACAGCCTGTTACAACCTAAAACCTTTGATTTCTGCCAAGACAGCTCAGTTTGCACACTTTGAAGCCTTCTGTCAATTAAAAGAAACAAGGGCTCCAAATGAGAGAACAGCAGACCACAGTCTCAGTGGACAGACTAAGAGCAAGCAGATACCAGATGTGTGCCCTTTATATTTATGTTAGAACATTGTTCTTTAAGATCAAACTAACATCTTAAAGTACTGCCAAAAATTGTAACTGTAACAGTAGCATTACTTCAAAATAATATTACTAAACGAGCAAAGTACAAACAACAAAGTAATAATTTCTTGGGGGAAACTACTACTCAAGTAAGAGTAATTATAAGAGTAACTGTCTGAATGCTACAACTGGTTTATGAAATGAAGTTTCTTATATAAGAATAAAACATTAAATAACATACAAACATGAGAAAATCATTTAATATCATCAACATAAACATTTGTCAATTATAGACTTGCTGACAGTGAGAACTAAATATTATCCTACTGAGTAAATGTAACTCACTACCCATACCTGTTTATGAATCATATTTTTAGATGGACTGTATATGATAAATTACATTCAAGTTAAAATGCTGACTCATTAATTACTACAGTATGTTACAATATCAACTGGCTTCATACATATGTATTTGTTTTCACAGTTAGTCAGTACATCTACAGTAGAAATCCTGATTATAGCTGTTTAAGTGCAGAAGTAAACAAGGTCATCAGAGGAGCACAGACTACATCCACACCTTGCCAGTTGTACAAACTACAGGCTCTGCAGGCATTACATTTGTGCTCTATGAAGTCTGTCGCAATAATTGAAATTCACAACTCCCCATGGTGTTGAATTTAATTTGGTTTTAATATTAACCCTTCATTCTGGTCATTTGACTCCTACTATGCAATGCTGCTTGTACACCCACATGGATTTCTCCTAATGATTTCCTATGCTTAGTGAAGGCCAGTTTTACACACATTTTCATAAATAATGTCAAATGAGTAGTTTTTATAAATATGGATTCCTGCACACATTATAGGAGAGCTAAACTGCACCATATGGACACAATGTCACAGTGCCTCCCTAATATGATTTACATGGCCACTCCTCACTTTTGCTGTTACACTGGAGGACACACACACACGGTAGCTGTTAGATGTTTGTTTATGGTCTTTTAATTAGCCTCAGACACATACACAGTCAGGGACACAGCTATTTTAAACTGTATTCCACTCACGCATTATATCGACCACTCCTCCGTGTCCTTCAACAGTGCAGCAAAGGAGGAGGAGGCAGCAGGTACAACCTCACACAAATTTTTCCTCATTTACTTTTTATTAGCGAGTTTAAGGACTGCATTTTTCAACTTCCTTTTCCACCGTATTTCAGACAGTAAGACTAATCGCAGACATTTGAGCAGACATTTGGAGAGTTCAAAAGTCAACGACAACTGGAAAAAGGCTAAATATGAGAAAAATAACTTGAGGCGGTCGGTGTGAGAAAACAGCAAGGCAAGATGTATATACCATAAAAAGGTGGGAAAGATGGTGGTGTTTTGAAACAGCAAAGTATGAGTGTGAGACAGGTAGAGGGAGCCAACAATGAGATGATTAATGGCTCTGTGTATTCAAATGAACTCTATGCAAACACTGGCTGCAGTAATAAATTATCCACTTTGAACCAAAACAGTGCACAGGAAAATGCACAGCTTGACAGCCCTGCCTCACACACACACTGTACATTAGAGAGGCTGTCACATATGCACTACTTTATAAGGCAATAATGGGCTTATTTAGGTAAAGCACACATGAGGGGATTATGTTTCCAAGAATAATCGTTTTTAACACGAGGAATAACTTAAAAATTGGTAGATGTTTTGCTG
Source organism: Odontamblyopus lacepedii (assembly GCA_034769755.1). Classification (NCBI taxonomy): domain Eukaryota; kingdom Metazoa; phylum Chordata; class Actinopteri; order Gobiiformes; family Gobiidae; genus Odontamblyopus; species Odontamblyopus lacepedii. The sequence continues at coordinate 28,186,274 of CM068344.1, read as the reverse complement.
GATTTAATATGTTGGGACAGCAGTGAATGAACAATGTTTTATTAGAGTCCCACTGCTGCCTCAGCTCATTAGTTTGTTAGTGGGTGTGTATTTATGACACTGTGAGGACTAAACTTTGTATACATTAATCATCATGCCTGAAAAATATTTTACTAATGTTAGGGTTAAGTTTAGGGTACGGTTTAGGCCAGGGGTATTACAGTTTTCTCACAATTCGATACATATCTTGATAAATGGGTCATAGTGTCGATTCAATTTTGATACATTTTAAGACGCAATAAATAAACAAATTAATTAATCATGTAATTGTTATAAAATATAATATATAATATAATAACACTGTGATATTAATGTCACATTACATACATTACAGTATAACTACTGTACAGCTGTAGTTCATATGTGAAGTGTTTTGGTTCATTTGGTTCAATGATTCACAGCTCAAAATTTTAATTCAGTGAAAATAAGAACAGAGTTTCTCAGGCTATTTTATATTTTATAATATAGCCAGTCTACTCTTAATACAGAGTGAAAGGAGAGTTCCATGCTCAGACTTTCCTCCCGAGTTCTCTCACTGGGTGCACATGCCTCACGCCTGTGTCCACACTGCTCCGCCTCCTGCAGCAGAGACAGTACGTACCTACTGCCCTGCTACAGTCAGTGCTCTTACAGACACTGAGCTCTCTTTCTGGACACTAAAACTATATTATGTTACATTATATATGATGTTACATCTATCAACGTAAAATAAAAAGTGAGTAAAAGCTAAAGCCCACATTAGAATATTTCAGCTGTAAGACCCTATGGACCTGCTTTCTTGCTGCATCTGAGAAGGATACCAAGAAAACTGTTTCCCTTTCAGAACAAAATAAATGACAACACGGAGTGCTTGGAGGAACACGTGCGTATCGACGCGGGTCCATAGGGATGGCAGCTGGGTCCGGACTAGGACCCTGGTCCACCAGTTAGTAATCCCTGGTTTAGGCCAATTAAGTATTGTTAAGGTTAGTATCAAGCAATGTAATGTCCCCAAGAAGCATGGAAACAACAGCTGTGTGCTTTGACAAGTGTAAAGCAATGGAGGGTTTTTTTTGGGGCAATTTTTCATAGGATTATTCGGTCTCAGATATTGACTCTACTGGACGTGTTACTCAGCAAATGAATGTGACGTTAATATCCTTTCTATGTAATAGTGCAGTAATTCATTTGATTTTGGGTGCCCTTCCTGATGTATCGCTTCCCAGTTTCCCAAGCTTATAAGCACCGGTGTTGGAATGATACTAAAACTAAGTTTGCTTCAGAGCTAGAAATATGGACTTATTTTAAAATATCTGTGGTTTGACCTGTCTGTGTCCCCTCATACTAGGTAAATGTGCTCAAATCAACTATAGCTTTTACTGATAAAAATTCTAATGGATTTTTATTCTTAATTACAAAACAATATAACACTAAATTATAACGTATTATTTGTGACTTACACTTAGACTTAGACTTAGACCAACTTTATTGATCCACAAGGGAAATTATTTGGACACAGTAGCTCACTCATTACAATATAATATAATAACAAAGAGTAAAAAAATAAGTAGCAAAAAAATAAGTTCTAAATAAGTAGGAAGAGACAGGTGTCAAATCAGAATATAAATGTACATGTACAAGTCAAAATAATGTATAATTTGGTGTTTTGGTTTTCAAGGCGATTATCCAATTAAAAAACAGAATGAGTCTCACTTTTAATGCTGGAATCCAATTAATTTCAACCACTACCTAAAACCCACCAGGGCGACCACTCATTAATCAGTGCTATTGGAGCCTCTGAAGCTCAGGCCGAGAATTCTAGAGGTTCTGAGCTTTCTCTAAGCATGGCCTGTCCATATGCTGAGAAAAACTTGTTTGTGCTTTCTATATGCAGGTTTATGTTGTGCACTTTTACAACAGAGTGCAGGTTACATATAGAGTGCATATAGTTCCTTAAAAGTACTTAGAATATATCCACATAATACCAGACCAGTGTATCTGTGTAACATGTGTTGGTGTCATGGTGGCATTACAGCAGTAGAGAATAAATGATGATTATAGACTTTGCAGAGCTGCTGGCGGTAATAAGCAGCTCAGTGTATTCTTGTGAACATATGTGTGCTGGGCGGCCGTGCTCTGCTGCAGCCCTCAGCACACATCACCAGTGTCCTCGTACATATGGTGGAATTAACGTGTGAACGAGAGAGATCAGCAGACGAAGAGCATAAATCTGCTTGGCTTGAATCTCATCCCAATGTTTTCTTTGTCTCTTTTAATTAACCGACAGCAGATAGGGACAAACTAAAAGCCTTTCCTGGCAGATACGCTTGTCTCCCCCCAGTGTCTGTATGTGTGCGAAGCTAATTTGGGGGGATTTCAGGGGAACAAGCTGTACCGCAGAATCAGATTGGGTGAGGTGTATTTTGAATCCATTTGACCTGCTGACAGGAGGACAGCCATCATTTCATTTGACTATAATGGTTTGGGGCTCGCAGTGAGAGGTAGTGGGTAGACGCCGTACGGATTCCAATTCTGCACATACTCCTCCCACAAAACAAGAGACGCATTCGGAGGACATTGGGTTAATTGGTAGCTTACTAAATTGCCCCTAGGTGTGACGGGAGTGCTGTCATCAACTTCCAGCCTACTGTGCACTCCACAACCCTGAACAGCAACATGGCCAGACCAATTACCTCTAGCCTTGCCATTTTGGAATATAAAAATATGAATACTCACTGTGTTAAGTTTAAATAAGGGCCTATAACCCAGAAAGAGACTTAAAAGAGAAAAAGAGAAAAACTATACACTTTCTTTTCAAAGGATGTTTAGAAAAATCTAACAACAGTGGTTGCAGTGGAAATTGGAAAGTGCAAAACAGATTTAATTTACAGCAGTCTGGTGTATTTTTGAACATTATATATTTCATGAACTATAAACTGTGACAATGGGAAAATGTAGTATGTATTATATTTGCGTTGTATATTTTTACTTTTGTCTAAAATTGCAAATAGACTATTGTACCTTCCATATCAGTCAAAAGTTTGGACTCAGTTTTTTTTCTATGTTTACTACTTTCAACATTTACATATATACATACATGTTACCTCAAATATGGTGTCGTGTGTGTTTAAACAGCACCAGTCAAAAGTTTGGTCACACTATCTCATATAACGTTTTGTTTCTTTTTCTTACTAATTTCTACATTTTAGATACATACAGAAGTCATCAAATATATGAAGCAAAATATATTATTTAGTAAAGAAAAAACGTTAAAAAAACAAAAACTACTAAATATTTTTTGACAAAGTAAAAGATGGGTAATTTGAGGATTTGGCTCTAGAATATAAAAAATTTAACTTTTTTTTCTACACAATTTGATTACATGATATACTTGATGTTTGGAGCTGCTCAGTGGTTGCTTGAATATACATCATATTTATTTTTTATGTTTTATTTTGTAGTCAAAGTGTGAGAATGCAGTATCCAGCCATTTTGACCCACTTCCTGTATGGTTAGCTGTGGACTCATCATTGTCACAAAGGGTGTATAACTTTGCATTGCTCATGCTGGGGGTGACATTGGGAGACACAAGGTGCACATTAGCAAACACCGCCAAAAGTTTTCTGATTGTTTGAAAAAATGTATTTAAACACCTTTTCAGGAGCCTTTGATCAATACAAGCATTCATCCTGTTTAGGTGTTTGATTTTCACCCCCCAGGGTCAGGACATCAGCTGCAAAGTATCAATACAACTAGTGTTAAGTATTTGATTGATAATTTAGCTGGATCCTTGCAAATTCAGCTGAAGAGATAAGTAAAGTAGCCTGTGGCCTCTCTTCAGTGTGCTCTGTTGTGTGCGTGTTGTGAATGGCTGTTGTGTTGAACATCTGTGTTTGTGTCGGCTGATGGAAACACATCAGGTTGTCTGCTGCTGTTTGAATCCACATGCTCCATCTGTTCCCTGAAAACAACAGAAGCAGCCCAAACCTGCATATATAACATCATCAGGACACTCCCACCTTTCATCACTCTTCAACACTTGTCCAATCACACTTTTGAGAATGCTGTTTAATGCATATGTTTAATTATATTTTAGGACATTTGAAATCAAGGAGTGGTTATTACTTCTCCAAGATTCATAAGTTATTATTGAATTTAGTGTGGGGAGTAACCTACTTTAAATGCAAAATGACATTGTTTCTTTTCCATGGGTTTAATCATTGTTACAGCATCAGTAAGTCAAAAGTTTTAGGCTCTAATTTGCATTGTACATTTATGGCTCATGTAGAAATATAAAACAATCAATTTAATATGGCAAAAACAAAACACCCATCCATATTTGTTTTTAAACCTTTGATGTAGATTGTGACAAAAATGCATGGTTTCAGTACACTGCTAAAGGTTGAAATCAAAATTTCACTCTTTTGTTACAAAGAAAAAAAGTTCAAGCTGGAAAAGTAAGTATTGGAGTGTTTCTGCGACAGGTAAATAGCTCTGGGGTGTAAATGAGTGCAAAGTTAACAAAAAATCGTTCTTCATGAATTCCCTTTCTTTTTAGAGCTAAAGAGGGGGGAGATAAAGCCAAAGAAAATCTGTAGAGATCCAAAACAAGGCAAGAACTTGTGTTATTTGTCTTGGCTAGGCAATCTTATTGTGAAGCTTGTTATTCAGTGGCTTTTGGCTGTGGAGCTGCACTGGCCTGAAGACAGCTTAGATCCACAGAGGAGTAAGTGTCTGAGGCCACATCCTAGAGGAGATGAAATAGAGATGCAGCATTGTTGCCAACAGCACAAAGATATTTACAATGAACATCCTGTGTTTCATTGGTAATGATCCCAACCAGAGGCATGCATTTCTCACAGCAGCAGTAGCTCATTTGCCAAGTTAAAGCTGTAGACCGCCTCTCATTATGTAGATAGTGTTGACATACCAACCTCTGAAATGCCAGCGTGCAGATCTGGTGCCTCCAAAGCACACTGTTCCACACTGTACAGATAATCAAGGGTCTACTCATGTTTCTGTAGATACATTCATGAATAACAGTCTGCTTGCACAATCTTTAGCCGCATTTCTTTTCTTTCTGATTCCATTTGGGAATACTGGGAATATGTTTTTCTTTCATTACCAAAGGGGATTTGGCAGGGTACATCCTGAACAATGGCAAATCTTCAGATTCTTCTACACAAGGCAGAAAGGTCTATGAGTACTATGTTTTTGGATGGAAGGAGGAAGACAGAAAAACTTACTAACAATCCTAGAGCATTTATCAGTGCACCATGATCACCTATTAATTCAGTTTACATTTATTACGTTAATAGCCATGGTATTTATCTAAATATAATGAGTTTGTTTAAATGAAGCTTGATTAAATAATTGTTTCACTGTCCATCACTGTTCCTATGTGAAATGGAGGAGATGCTGCATTCAGTCCTTCTCCCTTTGGTGAAGACGGATTATACAACAGCAAACTGATGCCCGCTAACACTGCAGTCAAGGATAACCTTCCTGGTCAGGTATGCTTTTCCATTTCGTACAAATAAGTAGGGTCATTGAGGATTTAAAATTGAATCAAGCTCAAGTCACAATGGTTGAAATTCCAATATATTCCACACAATCCATTCAGCTGATAAACTGTTTAACTTGTAGGCACCACTTAACCTAAAGGGGGTGAAGGAAAAGGCACAAGAATCAAATTGATACTATCTAATAAAAGTGAAACAAGTTCAAACTGAATTAAAATTGGTGCACTTTCAGTATTCTTGCTTATTTATCTGTTTCCACTCACTTTCATTGTCAGTGTATCAATCCAAATGTATTTTCAGCCTGTTTTCTTATTCAGTGAACAGCTCCCTCCTCTCTGAATGCCCTTTGTTCCAGCGTAACCTCTAAACTGACTGGGTCCTTTACATGTATTTCTGCCGCATTGTGTTTGTCGGCCTGTCACATGCTCTACATGCTATGGTGGAAACAGGATCACGTCTCAGCGTATTTTCGCAGCTGAGTAGATTTGAGACACACACACACGGATCACAGACATTTCACTTGAAGCTGTTTTGACTTCTATCACATTCATTCAGTTTGCAGAGGCAGAATTTGCATTTGTTTTTACAGTCTTTGGTCGATTGTCATGTAGCTAATTAAATAGCAAAAAGTAGAGAAGTGACATTAAATAGTCACTACATACTGAGTATCTTGATTAAAGGAGCACTATGTAACCTGCACTAACCCACCTATGTTGTTATTGCTTTGCCCAAAACAGTAACACTTTAAATACTGTATATCTGTCTAGTTACAGATCAGATCATGAGATTAGACCCTGCTAAGTTTTGCCAGTTTTCAAGTTATTTTTTAACAGTAAAAACTTCTATAAACATTCATAATTGAATAAATGCAAGATAGATAAGTATAACGCCATACTGTTGGACATTCTAGGAAGGACAATAACATCTCCATAGAAACCCCCCACCAGAAAAGCTAGACTAGCTACACTATACACATTTCCACAGTTCTTCTCCTCTGTATCCCCAAAGAGCAAATCAGCTTCTCAGAATATTTTACTGGAATTGCAAAATAAATGATCTTTGCTTAGTTTTGACATGAATATGTTTTTGAATTAAGTTGTTAAATCTCTGAAGGTCATTTCCCCCCCAACAGTTCAGAATGGTCACAATGTGTCTTGGATTTTCCTCAGTTAATTGGCTGATATTTGGCATTAGACCTTTTGATAAGAGTGTAAAATCAGTACATGAGGTCAGGCTATAACTGTTTTGTGAAATCTTGTGAAACAGTTTAACATCAAATATTAAAGGAGAAAAATGAAGTGACCACAGTCAATTATCTGCAGTGTGTGAGGGCAAAAAGGACAGTGCACTTACAAAAAAACTCCAACTAGAAGGCTTATCCCATTTGGCGGATTGAACCGCTCCAAGTAATACTATGTTATTACAATATATTTAAAAAAAGATAAACTAAAAACATGACTATATGCATCAATTAAACCCAATAGCTCATACGAATGATAAGCCACTGACATTGATGAGCCAAAAGACATTGAAGAAATACATTTTTAACACATGAAACACAGTGAGAATTATATGAAAGATAAACAGATCCCAAATTCAATTTTATCATGATTCATGTATATGTGATTTTATATTGCCTTTTGGAGGTAAATAATGCCATTTTCATAAGGTTAACACTTCAGTGTGAGTGGTTAAATCCAACTGTCACTCATTCAGAGCCTAATATAGACTAACTAATAGTGGGTGGGAAATCAGAATTTTTGTGGCATTTCAGTATAAAAACCCCCCAAAACAAAACAATAAATAGTTGAAAATATTGTATGTCAATAAATTGAGCACACAGCTGCTTTAAATAAAGAAATAGTAAATCACTACTATAACAGCAGATTGTCTAAGTAATAAATTAAAACATTTTTCTTCCATTCTTAAGCATCTATGAAGTATTTCTTAGTCTCTATTTCTCATCAGTGTGGTGTACCTGGTGACAGATCTCATGGACCACCACCATGGTCAGTTCCATCTGATAGGACGATGAAGACACCTCAGCGTCCAGTAAAATCTTCTGCTCCACAAACACGTTCAGGCCCCAGTTCTCCATGGCAGCGTATGGATGTTTGGGCACGGCCAACAAATCTGACAAGAAAAACAACAGAATTACATTGTAACTTTATAACTCATGTGTCTCATTAACACTCTCACTATGGGCCGTATCCAGCTGGAACTGTGCGTTTTAAATGAGGAGCGGGCAGGCAGACGGGATAGATGCTAGCAACTGAGCACATCCCATTTTGGGCTCAAATTAAACCCATGAGTCATCTTAACAACCTGCCAAAGGATCCTTTTATCCAACAACATGGAAATATGTTTCTGATGTAAATGACCATTGCTGTAGGAGGAGAGTGGGAGTGAGCAAAGAAAAACCAAAGGCCAAGTAGGTGCGAGTGTGCGTTATCATGAACATAAAGATCTATTAGAAAAGACAAGGGGTAATTAAAAGCCTGACTAAAGTAATGTTGCTTTGAAAATGGCCAGACATTAAACTAATCCATTATAAAAAAGAATAATGGTTGTGTTTAAAACAGTTTAGTAACACTGCAGCAAACTATTTACAGCAACTGTCTGTGGACCATCTGAATGAGAGAGATTTGCTGTATTGCTATAAGACAAACAATATACCAGAGTAAAATATAAACTAGATGTCCTAAAGACTTTCAAACTTAATGAACTATGATTTAACAAAAGCCCTTTACAATGCTATTATTGCTCATTTTACATTGTGTTTTATTAATTTTATTAGTTTAGTTGAAGGTACTTTCTGGATGTAGCATGTCACCTCCATGACTCCATGGAAATATAAAGTTAAATTCTCTGTGAAGATACATTTTATGCTATATTGTGGAAGATTACAACCAAAGAGAGAAGTGCAGTACAGACACACGCTTTACTTATTCTGAGACACACAAACATCTATAAAATAAGTACTGGAGATACAGTGGGGGTATGAGACCATATAAGACATTTTCTTTATTAAATTGACCAGTTCATAGCAAATGTGTTGAAAATATATAGGCACAAACACACACATACACATACACAGTGCAAGTAATAGAGTTCATCAGTGAGAGGAGCTGTGCTGATTAGAGCAGAGGAGCAAATGAAAAGAAGCAGGTAAAGGTGAGAATGAAACCTGATTGTTTTATTGTGAAAAAAAAGCTATTTCCCAGAGTTAACGAGTTCAGAGCCTGATTTAAAATTGAAATTACCAAGTGGCATTTTGCAGGCACATGTTTTTATCAATGGTACAGCCTGACAACATAATAATGCATTCATTGTTTAATCACCTTCACTGCACATGTTGTAAAAAACAACCTAGAACAAAAGCTGAAAACTACAAACATGTAGTCGGAGTCTTTTCTTAAAACAGAGAACAAAACGCTGCAGGCACCACTTTAAACGTTTTGTTTTCCTGCAGACATAAAACACATACAAGCAGCAGCCAGTCTTATACAGTATTATACTCAGACAGGTGAGTGTTTTGAAAGCACTAAAGCACCACTACAAATGAATAAATGGCATTGTCGATTGCATTTTAATTGAAAGGAAAAATACTCTCTAAAAACCCAATGACTGACGTTTAGTGGTAGGAGCCAAATGTCTGTATTAATCCATCTTTTGTTTTGTAAGCACCACAGGTCGAGGCATCAAACCTCCCTACCTCTAACAGCTCCCCCCGGCACCCGTCACTCACAGCCGTATGAACTTAATCAGCCTCAAGCAAATGTCAAGGTACGACTCCATTTGACCAGCGCTTAGCCTTTTATAACCTGCATGGGCTGTGCTATCACAAAGGTGGAAGCTGTGAGAGTTTGTGCAGGTATTTTTAAGGTTATGTAGATATTTTTATGCAAAATGGAAGTGGAACGTGTCAGTTATTGTCACAACTATTTGAAGTTGTACTTGAATTCAAGTTCACTATGGATGGGTTTCTGCTTTACCCTTATGTTCTTATCTGCACAGCTTAACTTTAAATAACTACTCCTTCTCTTTGACAGCTCTGAGTACACTAACACAAATCAACAGCTCAATTGTATTATGGGTCTCTGTGCTGTTTTTTCTCCTTTTTAACACTGCATATGCACATGGATACTGTGGTCTAGTCTAGATATCACACTATCACACTAACTCTTTTCCCAAATCATCAACAGCTTCAAATGCCATACTGAAAACTCACAGTACTCAAATTATAGTAATTTTTAAAAATCTAGTTGACAACAACCTCTGACTCACTTGACATACCACTGTATTTTGAGATAGGCTAATAATGGGAATAGAATGACATTTATTCCAGCTCTACTAATTTATTCTCAAGAGGGAATCAGATGTTTATCTAAGGCACAGACACATTATGTAATGATTCTCTCTTTGTTCACAATTTCAGATACCCCTTTTTTATACATTTGGGCGTTAGTCATTTAGCATTTATCTCATTTGCCCCTCTCTCTGCTTTGCCCTGAGCACTGAGTAGCTCAAACTAATTTGAAAATATAGGTAAAATGGTTGGCCAGTCCCAGGAGGTGGAGCATGACTTGACAGCAGCTCATTGAATATGGAGGTTACTATGGAAACGTAAGTCCAGATGGGAGACAAACACACAACGTCCATAAGTGCTGTCCAATCACATCTTAGCGCCCGCTCCTAGGCAGATTGCTATTGGCTGACAGCTCATCCTTCACATGAGTGCGGCCCAGGCAGCAGAACTGATTGGTTGGCACAAAGAGAATGCAAAAGCAATGAGTTTGACTTTAGGGGGGAATGCAAACGAAAGGCTTTGGTCTAAGGGAAATGTAAATGAGGCATTATACTCAATAGAAGCTGAAATTAAATTAATTATTTCACACTGCAGCAAAGTGACCCTGGAGGTGATGTTCCTGACCTGAAATTTGCGCATATGAACACTAGCCATGTTTAGCCTTTTCTTCTCCTAAACCAGACCTATGCACACTTTTATGTTGATAATTTATTCAGGCTGCTATACTTAAAGCCAGACTGTGTAACTTTTTAGCCAAAAAAGAAAAAAAAAATCATGGTTTATGTGTTCTTTGCATGGAAAAAGATGCTCTAAGCAGGCTTGCATCTTCATAAATGTGACTGATTTGGCCTGAGGAAGGGCTCCTACTGCTTGTTTTCAAGGAAATATTGTTCATTTGGCTATAATTGTCCACAGTACAGTATAAAACTTTCCTATGGAGGATGGAGAATGTTCAGAAGTGGCTTTAACTTATTGAACCTTAAACTATTACAAGTTACATATTAAACTAGTACATGAAATTAATGTGAACTGTGTAACTTTTATTTATTTATGTTATTGGCTTTTCTGGAATCTTCCACAATAGACCATTACACTTATTTATCTCCATAGAGACGAGTGGGTGAAGCCCTATGCAAAGTTACTGGCCAGATCTATGGAGAGGCAGCATTAAAGTATATTACATCTTAACCCCTGTATGCTTGATTTATGAAACACCCATATAGAAAACATTTCTTCACATGGATACCAAAAGCAGGGAGCATTCCTTCTACCAAAAGACTATTTTGTAACACACTGCAGTGAATCAAACATAGCCACAAGCAATGACAAATATACAGTTGCTCACATTCCCTTCCTGAGGCCAATTTATAGTTATTGATGCATTAAGATCAATATTAACATGTCTTTTATGGATGGAGTCATAAACCATATTGCTCATACATAATAAACACCCTCGTGAATTGATTTAAAATACTGAACCTCGGCAACTGCTGTATTCCTTAACCCAATGCACAATAAACACAAAAAGTAGGTTAAATCTGCATTTCCATAGTAACATAACATACATACACATAAACATAAAACCATTTGAGATTGAGTAACTGAAGATGCAGGGAACTTGTGAGCACATTGCAGGCGATATCTTTAGATGCATTTAATTCTGCTTTGCTAATTACAGTAAAAAATATGGTTCAGTTTGGATTGACTTTGCTTTGGGGCTTGTCTTGCTGTGCCAAAGACATCACCATACTTGTTTGTTGTTTCCATCGTACAGACACTCTCCCTCCCCCTCTCTCCACTCTCTATTTCTCTCCCTCTCTCACATAGAGCTCTAAACTTGTCCACCAATTATCTTATGCTTGTTCAGAAAAGAGCTGCTCCATTTGCAACAGTTACAAGTAGTGTGAAAGCTGAGAATAGCTTTGAATCTTAACTGTCTCTTCAGAGCCGCTATCTACTACAGTCCTATAGAAACACATAAAAAAAAGAAAAAAACAACAACAGGAAAACAGTTCATTAAATCTCATAATGGAAGGGCGCAGCTTTGAATACACAAGATGGCTGCCCGTTATATTCATCTGAGGTGACTGGACAATGTGGACTGGGTGCAGTGGATGGAGTCGCAGGAGAGATCTTTCTAATGAAAAGGGTTCATGAATGTAAATAGTGAATAATGACACCAGCCCCCTCCAGATATGAAGGCGGGCTTTGAAAATAATGAGGCTATCAGTTTATATTCAGATAACCACACACATAAACACTCGGAAGATGTGCATTCGATACTGACTAAAACTAATTGGGAATAAATTCGGATTTTTATGAAGTGAATGCAGCCAAGTGTGATTTTACATTGTGTCTAGTTGAATGCGGCGAGGATGGTACTATAGGCTGCCAAAGAGGTGAGCAGCAGTTATAATATGAAAAGAGGTGTAAAAATATTTAATAAGGACCGGGCAGAGGGAGTGATAGAGCGGGATTTAATGAGCACAAGTACAGACTCAGAAACAGTGTCAAGTGATGGGAAAATGAGGAAAATATCTGCTGGCAACTGAAAGAAATGTGCTTCAATTATTTCAACCACTGCCAGCACAGATTGGGTCAGGGCCCATACTCAAGGTGGGTCACAGTGAATTGTAATTGTGGTGCATAATCTGGGAAAAAAAGATCCAAAATAAAGTTAAAGTGATTCCAAGACATTTTTGGACTTTAATAGATTTGGTAATGGGTGCATTTTTTGAGTCCTACATCTAATTGGGCTCTCATGATGGGTTTCCACACTGGGTTTCCATTCCAATGTAATAGCCCTCAGCAAATTTAGCTCTCAAAATCTGGAGATGGGTCCCCATGCAGGACCTGCCCTCTTTCAGTGAAGCCTGGGTCAAATGTAGAGGACACATTTCATTACAGGGATGTTGAAACCCTGTATGAAATGTACTTATGAATTGTAATGCATTTTTTTCTATTTAAACACACATTACCCTCAGAGTAAGTTTGTATTTAGATTAGACCTTGTAAGTATTTGCTACCACAGTTAATCCAAATCCACTTCCAATACCACCTGGGTTCATCATGCAAGAAATACAGTTTTAAAGCTTTCCTAATCTTCCTCTAATTTACTCATATCTTTGTGTGTTTTAATTTTTCTTGACTTTAAATGTTGATGCACATTGCTCTTTCTTATTAGACCTATCTTACTCACTGACTTGATTTTGTTTCATCTGAAGATAACCTTGATACAGTTCTTCCATGAATCACACTTTAATTGCTGCTGTGTGTCTCTATTATAGTGTATAATATATAAAGCGCTGTTGCATTGTCCTTGAAGAGATCTGCACAAGTGTAAAAGAGGATAAAAGCCTAAGGACAGTGTCTATCAGATTCACTGCTTGCTGTTCAATCAATGAGTGGGATTTCTCGGCAGTTATAAACTGAATATAATTTGGCAATTAAGCGTAGTCTACCTTAAAGCTTTAGTACAATAAAAGTGTTGAAGTGGGGCAAGATTAAACTCTATGTAATCTGGATCACTGTATAAAGTTTCACAGTTTTCCGCTGATTTTGCAATTTTGAAACTGATCTAAAACTTGGATAACATGCTATTTACCATCCAAGCTGTCGTTCAACCACTGACACCCATTAAGGCATAGGCCGGGAGCACATTTAGGGAACCCATGGCGTCACTTAGTGCTAACTGCTATCTTAAAGCTGAGCGTTGGGGTGCTGCAGATGTTTTTACTCGCTTTATCACTGGTGGACAGCTGTCATATCATTTTGTGCTCTCACATGCACAGTAAAATTAACCACTCTATTATTTTCCCAGAGCTGTTACCATGGTCACACTGTGCCGGAAATGTCAGTGTCATCTCATTTACATCAGAACAGTAACAATACCAGACCAGATGTACCACACTCTGAGTATATTCATTAATGTGGCAAAAATGCAGACAAATAATCTGATTTACATAGAGAGGGCAATTAATCTAGATTCATTTTGCCAATTTATTTTTTATGATCAAAAACATTTGCAGTGAGTTGCATAATATACTGGCTTAGACCGTTATTCCATTTAATGCAACTAGTCTGGACCTAATGATTATTTCGTTCTTAAATTGAATGATAACAAGATTATATATATATATATATAAATTGTATAGGCAGCAACAGGTTGAAATAATTCTGTTTTAAGACCCACTCCAGATTTATATTCAAAAGTCTATCCCTTTTCCATTGATCAGATACCTTCATAACATATTGCGTCCCAGTAAATTCATTTTAAGATAACATTTGGCTTTTCGAGAATGTGTTGAGAATATTAATCTGTGTCCTTGGGATGAAGTTTGTCATATAATATCGTGTTTGTGTTTAGAGGTCATATTATGCATTATTCAGATGTAATAATCTTGGATAGCCTGCTTTGGCCTTGGTTTTATTACTTATAAAAAGCAATTTCTTTGAATTGAAAACAAGTAAATTAAATAAATTAAAATGTACATTTAATAACACAATACATTTCTACAATAGTAAAGTTAGCTACAATAAATGGAAAATTGAAAAATAAATCTTGATGGTATATTGACAATAGCACTTTATTTCAATCCGTTTAGACTCTCATTTGCAGGAGAAGTGACTTCACCCAGACAACTGCAGCAGCACATTTCTTTCATTTCTTTGCTGGAGCATGAAAAACACATCTGCCTGGCGTTGTTATAAGTTGGCCCCGATTGCACCCATTCAAGATTGGATGAGCGCAGTCACCCAGGTGCAAGGCGTAATGTGGAGTCCACTTGTCTTATAGTGTACATTTTAATGGCCAGTGCAAACAGGGCTCTTGAGGAGATGGATGAGAAGACGTGAGTCCCATTAACCAGCAGATGGGGCATTTATATAACATCTTCATTTTGCTGCCTGTCTTGTTTTTTCCATCTGCTACTTCGTGTGCTCGCTCTCTGTTCTCCGCTACCTGCCTTCTTCTTCTTTTCTTTCGTCTACGCCTCCATATGTTCCAATCTCTTTACATTTTGTCACACATACGCCTGCCTCTCTGACCATCTGTTTCTCCCTGTTCCCTTGACTGAGCACGATGCTTCAAATGACCCAGCATTAGGGGTTGACTTGGTGCTGTGGACGTCTGATCATCGCAGTGGGGCATGTCAGTGGCAGGGCAAAGCAAAAAGTGTTTTAGCAAGCGTAGAGCCCGTTTTGACTCTGTAAAATGGTGTCTTCATAGCTGGGAAAGATGGTAATGAGGAAAAGGTTATACAGTACTGCACTGCTCTTTAAAAACATCTAATGAACTCTTAAGTCAAGTCTAGCAAAGTTTGAACAAGTTCTGAAAGTTATAGGCCTCTCTTACTGGTGTTATGCTTCTCTAATTTTACAGTATCAACCATGTGCAATGTTGCAAACTCTGGTATTAACTGCATTTTTAGTACTGGTATGCTAAATATACCAAGACACACATTTCTTAACCACGCAGAGCAAAGTGTTGCCATTGACGATTTGTACCAATAATGTTTTGTCTCGTGAAGGGATTGCATGATTTGCATGCTAATTTTGTTGTGAACCAATTCGGTCTTGATTAAATAAAATAAAATAAAAACACCATTATGGCTTTAACACAATAGCTGCAAATTGATGAGTACAATTATACAAAATATTTTATAAAAGCAACAACCTCTTGTGTAAATCGTGTTTGTCTTCAGTGAATTGACTTGCTTATAGTGCTTTAAAAGACCTTTCCTAATATTAAAAACAGCAATTTAAGTTACAGATTTATGCATAACGTTCTCTTTCAGACAGTCACATTATGCACTTGACTTAAATAATTAGTGGGGGATGCTTAATTAGAAAAGAGCATTATTAAAACAACTATAAAGGATTTGTGTCTCCTTATGCGAATGAAACATTCTCTGTAGTCATAAATTATGTACTTCAAACACTAACACAGCAGAGAGACAGAACATATATGGAAGATTAATTAGACTGGTTTATAGGATTAGAAACACACACATAAACACTGACTATTTAATTAATTATTAGATGTGTGTTTTCTCTCTCTCTTTTTTAACTTTTTATTCTTTTAGTTTAATAAAGCTGTTGCACTGAAGTAGTGTCAAATGGTCTCCAGGGCAAAATAGACAGCACACAATATAACATAGTCAACATAGTAACAAGCAAACATAAATATATAAGGATTTAATATCGTAATAACCTCTTTTCACTTTGAGTGAAAGATGCAAGTTTCTGCGGCCTGGATGATACTCATGCTTTAATACTAAACAGCATTTTGTTACTTTTAGCTGTGTTTCTTTTCTTTAATGCTACCTTCTCTGACCAGAGCTGGCCTCGCCACCGTCCTCCCATTTTATTCTGTCTGAAATTATGTTATCACCTGTCACCACGCTCAGTTTTTGCACCAGTTCCAACCTGCTTGCACCTGTTTCACATATTTGTCTTTGTTCCACACAGCTTAAAGAAGACATATTGCATTTTTTCAGGTATTTAGAATTTAACTACCGGTATATATGTAGATAATTTTACATTTGTTCATTGTTAACCACAATATTGATCTAAAACAAAGCCTAATAGAAACAGGACCATTGACCGTTTAAAGCTGAGAAGCTTTGCGTCTTCATAGTGCTATTTCAATATACAAAGCAGCATTATTTGTTTGTATTCTTTTTTTAATTTTTTAAATATTTTTTACTGTTTAAATGGCCATGTTTTACTGCTATGAAACACCTTGAGAATACAGGATTACTCATCAACACAGTGGCTATTAACACTCACACTTAACAGCAGCAAGAACTCAGGGCTTTTGTGTGGAGTTGGCATGTTTCTTATGTCTGAGTAGGTTTTCCTCTGAATGCTCCAGAGGAAAAGTCCTCCAGCTAAGGTGGTCCTGACCAAGCCTAGCTCAAGATCACAGAGAGGGGTCCCCAGGTGCAGTGCCCACTGACAGGTTGCTGAAGGATGGGTCAAATGCAGAGGATAAATGCCCCTACGGGGACAATAAAGTGTACATTAACCTTAACTCAAACATGTATGAATCTGTCAAAATACAATTTTGAGGAATGATGATAGGAAATTATTATAACCTGGTTAAAAACCCATGAAGCTTAATTTTGCATAATATGTCTCCTTTAACAGAGGAAAATGCTTCGTTAAGAGTCCGTGATGACATGCCCTGAATACTGGGGATATTATAAATCTGCAGCACAAAAGTGTCATCTGTGACGTTTAATTCAGAGATTAAGTGTGATTTAATCCACTTATTAAGGTAATCCTCCATTGTGTGTCCATCCTCAGGGCTAATAATGTGACTCATTATGAAGATGTCAGCCCATGGATGAAGTGCTGTCCGGCTGTGTGCATGAGTGGAGCTGCGGGCTGAACCAGTTCTGTCATTTTACCAACACATGTGTGAAGCTCAAATAGTCCTGTCCTGTACTATTCGCCATTAGCAATGCCATAATGCACACCTCAGGTCAACCCCCAAACATTGACTATTATTATGTTGTTTTATGTTATATTTAATGTAGCTTCAGGAAATAGGCCAGAGTTTGAGTACAATGGAAGAAATGGGATGTGAGAATGTGCTGTACTGTATATTGTATAACTCAATGTAATGACCCTCTTTCATTTTATCAAAATGTTTTATTGCTCATTTGCTCTCACTCTACTCTTATCCTGAAACCACATACACTTCCAAGTTCATGTCCCAATTTGGTCACATGTCCTAATTCGTCCATTTAGCCACAAAATGGGATGTAATGGGTGACCACATGGGACATCAGCAAACAGGGAAACTGCCCAAAATGCCTAATAAGGGGATTTAAGGACAATTGGGATTTGTATGATTTACTGTAGACTGTTTTTAAAGACAGTGCCTGTGCTGTGTTGTATACACAACTTTAAATGCTCCATCCATTGAGCACTCATAATTAATGTGTGTGGATTTTAAAGGTGCACTATGTATCTTTTCTGATGAGCTGCTCTGTAGGTACTAGAAGGATAAAAAACAGTTACATAACATAACTGGATACATTTTGAGAGTCATTTTCAATCGCTGTATTGGTGTAGGATAATATTGGATATCAGCAGATACTTAAAGCCACATCGATATTGGTATCAGAACTGAAAAAGCTGGATCAGTGCATTAAATAAAATGCTATTAAATGCATTAAATGCCATACTCATTATAAAGAAAGAAATAAAATCTTCATGGTGCCGGTGGTGGTAGATCATCGAGGAAAGTTGCACAGCATAACAGTTATAATATTATCACTTTAGCAATGTTGTTTAATTTCACCTTTTCTTACATAGTCATTTTAATTTCTGACTCTACTCCATCTATAACCTTTTTTTTTAAATTATCACACAAATATGGAGTTTCAGACTCGATATGGAAAAACTGGCCGTAATAATGTGAACTAAAATTGTTTTATATAGTTTGTGATCATCAAAGGTATAAAAAAAGCCTTAAATCACCATCCCTGTTACAGAGAAGAAGTTTAATGAGTCTCTTTCTGTCACATTTAACAAGAAACTACTGATTGCCAAAAGTTTTTCAGTAGCTGCTGCAACATATCTGCAAAGTGAGCTGAAAGCAGCTTAATTAGACCTTTCTGAAACATTTAACCACGTTCTCATCTCCTACACGCATCATAATTAAGTATCAGCAGCTATGAGAAGACAATTAACTCAACGACAACTGGCTGTTAGAAGCATAAGATTGGTGCCAATAAAGAAAATTTGAATTGAGGAGATGTGGGAGGAGATGAATGCAGAGTGAGTGGGATGTTGTTGCCGTGGTAACAGTTGTTGGGTCAGTGAGTCGGGGATAGGCCATTGAACTCTAAACTGAATCCTGTGTGTAGGATGGTTCTATATCAGGACTGTGCAGTCCAGAGAAGGATGGAGGAGAACCATTTGTAAATCTAGTCAAACTGTTCAGAGTATTTAGGATTTTTACACTTTTAATTATGTAAAATACATAATTAGAATTGATAGGAAAAAGGGAGGCGGCACGGTGGCTGAGTGGCAACACTCAGGGGGTTCGATCCCCGGGTCGCCCGGGCCTTTCTGTGTGGAGTTTGCATGTTCTCCCCGTGTCTGGATGGGTTTACTCCGGGCACTCCGGTTTCCCCCATCAACTCAAAAAAACATGCAACACCCTATGAACTAACATCATGGACCATGACATCCACCCTCCTGTGGGCTCACCACCTGCAGAGGGGTTCATGGGGGGGGTCAGGTGCTATGAGGCGACCCAGCTGGATTAAGCGGGAGAAGATGGATGGATAGGAAAAAGGATTGCATCCAAATTTCATTGTGAAGCAAAACTTTCCCACCCATTTTTCTTATACAGAGGGATATCAGTCTGGTCCACCCGCCTTCAGTTGCATCTTGAGCCAGAATCAAACATGTCCATGCAATCAGGTTTGTTTTTTTCAGTGACACATGTGAAGCAAAAGAGCTCATTGGTCACCTGCCATTTAGTAACTAAACCAAATTTCTCTCACCCCTGAGTTTAGTACTTTACTCAATGATTCTACAGAAATCCGCAGTGATATTTCGTTCCTTTCTTTTTTTTTTTTTTTATCATGAGCAGCCATATTTGTTTTGATGCAGACGGATGCCCCTAATGCCCCTAATCTACCTGTCAATTACACCCATCTGAACTCGCGAAGATTCACTGGTGACCAGACTCACATCTTCATAAAGTATTCAAGAAGTGTGTATTCTGGCTCCCAGGCAATGTAAAAGCAGCTGCTCACAGTGACAAAACCAGACGGCATCTCAATATAAAGCAATTTTAATGGAAGTTCACCCCCAAGATGTGTTAGAAAGATATTGTAAAGATGAAACTTCTGCACAGCTGATGGGAGGGGTTTAGGAGTTATGTGGACCACACTCTACACTCACGCCTTCACACACATAGCCGCAGCTAACACTAAGTGCTAACATTAAAGCAGAGAAAAAAACAAAACAAAGAACCTTAATGTAGTGAAGCAGATATGAGTAGTTTAGTGACGCGTGCTCTCCAATGGGGTTTGGATTAAACAACAGTGTGGAGCTGCAACAGGAGACAAGAGGCTTCGGAATTTCTGTCACTTATTCATGTTAAACATGGATCTGATGTGTGTGTTTAGTGGCGGTGTTTATTCATCCATTTTTTTGTTACACTTATGAGTAACATCAGTGTACATGACAAAAAACATAAGCCACACTAACACCACATGCACCGATGTCTGCACTCACACCGGACAAAACCCTGGCTTATAACTTTCCAAGTTTGGGGAGTGGTTCGATTGGCCTAGTATGAGTGTATCCTAAAACAGGCTGGAGCAGCAGTAGGCAGCAGTAGGAAGCTAATCCAGGTGAGACAGAAGAGAGGAGTCATCAAGTTTGAACCTTTGCTATAGCTCCATATCCAGAAGAAATGTGAAGTATCCATGAAAAAATGTGAAATGTGATATCAAACCAGCAAAGAATCCAGATGTTAGAAATAAAGTTCACATTTAATTATTTAAAGAGTGCTTTTAGAATCAGATGAATCTGTCATTCACACCTCAGTTACATTCTGTGGTTCTACCTGCTCACATGCTCACAGCAGTTTCTCTGGGCTTGGCTGTCAGAGAAGTGACAGCGATTCTGCATGTTCTGGTGATCACACAATTACACATTCAAGAAACACTCTAATTATAGCAGAGCAGAAAGCAACTGGAGCAACATTTAAGCTGGGATGTTAAACTGATACTTTTAGACACTACAAATACAATCATAGGCCTACACTTTTAAAGTTTTTAAAGCATTTGCATTATTAGATATCCTCTCATGTAAACTGCATATTCTTATTAAATTCTCTTCTCAGGTTGACGAAGTGAATGGGTGAAGGTCCCAGACAAGCACAGAACTCCATATATTAACATGTGTGCTCAGCCTGCAATACATGCGAGAGTCCACATACTGCTAAGCCACCAACCGAGCCGCCCCACTCTCGCCTGCCCACAGGTATTATTATGGTTACTATGACAACACATCTAAGATCCTGGAGTTGTGATTCAGCCACCAATTCAGCCCCAGTGGACGAGATGAACAGACCGCACACTC